>JAWWES010000011.1:10536653-10668891 GCA_035583135.1 Lophotriccus pileatus
AAAGGGTGGCCTCAGTTCCGCGCACACTGTGTGTCACCTAAAAAATCCACTGCGCAGGCTCGAAGGCCTTATCTGCACATGCGGGTAAGGACCTTCCCCGGCTCTTCGTTCGCGAAGACGGGCCATTATTATATATATTTATATATATATTATATTCTCTCCATGTGAGATTCTTTTTCTTTGCCATGGATAAGCAGTTCTGCCTTCAGAAAACCTGGACCCAGAGTCAGCTTTTAACATTGTGCCAACCTCACATTTAGAAATGGATGGTTCCTTACCTGTGCTTTTCAAATCCAAATTTGATTTGGAGACACAGGTGTCTCTAAAAAAGAAGGGCTCTCCCTACCTCTTAGCCAAAATATGGGAAAAGAATAGTAAATTTTCCCCTCAGCTCACACTGGATTTCTGGTCCATATTCTTATGAATTTGACCACAGCCCCTAAGCCTGATTTTTCCTAGCTGTTTCTTATCTTTCTTCTCTGTGCCTTGCCTTATCCCTTAGTGTAGCTGATCAGAAGCACTCAGCTCTACCTGTTGATTACAGAGAGGGTTGGCAACAACAGCTTGGGAGAAAAGAAATAAAATAGTGCTGTTAGGCAGTTTTCTTCATCTTGTTTGGCTTTTTGTAGATTTGGAAGCTCCAGGAGGTGCTAGGAAAGTTAGCTGAACTGTGAAAGGGAACAAAATCAAGAAGCCAAACTTATAATCCAGCAGGGATGCTGTTCCCATAATGTGCAGAAATACCTTCATGCAGGTTGTTAGCTGCTGGGGCAGCACTTGGGCATGTGGGATAACCTGATTAGAGAGTCAAAGAAAACCCTGTTAGCTCTACAGGCCAAATCCTGCCTTACAGCAACCTGATGTCAAATGGGTGTGAATCAAGGAAGCTTTCCCTTTGGCATCATCTGGTAACACCTTGAAGAGAAGGGTCTGAGCCAGGGTTCTAGCAAGGAGAGAGACTTAAGCAAATACGCTCCCAGACAGGGAGTGAGCTGGAGTCTGAAACTAATGACTTTGTTTTTCCTCACTGGTAGAGACTTGGAAAGATGAAAAGAATAAATTTCTCAGGTCTAATTTTCAGGTTGTGTAGAAGGTTTAATCGGGAGTTGGTTCATTTAAAATGCTTGTCTTACTTAGCTGTAAGAATGCCAAACAATGTGACTGAGCTGAGATTTGGGAGCAGAAGATGTGTGTTTCCAGAAGACATAACCCATAAGGGTGATTGCCTGCTGTCCTGGTCACTATGAAACTCCCACTAAAGTCAGTGTTACCAGGAAAATTCAGGCAAGATGGTTGTAATGATCATTTGTAGTCTTAAACCCCGTGTGTCTGAAATGTATAAGCAGGAGTAGGATCCATAGTGAGAGCCGTTCCAGGCCATGGTGTTTGGTGCTAAATCCCCTTGCAGGGTGGATTGGTGCTACAGGGTTTGCTCTGTTCACAGTCCCAGATGGGCTGTGCTCCATGCTGCTGTCTGGAAGGCCGGTCCATAGGCAGGGGTAGCAGACTAGGGGAACTGCTGGGCAGATCAGTCCCCAGCATGGTTGTATGTCAGGGAACTCCTGGTCATGTTGTGGGTGCTCAATATTTATCAGAATTGAAAAATTACCAAGAAAGTTCATGGGAGAAACATGCCACTTGAGGCAAAGTATGGAAAGCTAAGCTCTGTCTCAGGAAGTCCGTAAACCAGCAATCAGTGGAGGCTGGAAGCACATCCTAAGGGATTGCTGTGTTTTGCTAGCCCTGTTCTCATACTTTGGCCTCTGTTGCTGGCAACTGTTGGAAAAGAAGCAAGCAGTGACTTGGTGAGGCAAACACTCCATACTTGTGTGTATTCAGAGGGTGTCATAGCAAATGCCTTATGAATGGCACAATCTTCCATCAGTATCCACAGGTATGCTGCATTCCTTCCTTGGCAAAAAAATACAGACAGCAGCATGGATGCGGACTGAGATGATGTGATCTGCTTATGCAAAGCAAAGTGGTAAATTTGCCAGCTTATTTCTCCAAGGAGAAAATTGTTGACCTTGCTTTTTCTGGCACACCAGCTACTGTTATAATGATGATGATGGTGACAGCAACCAGACGGAAGGGCCAGCAGTCATTCTTTCCTGCCCATTATTACAAGGTATAAAGCAAAATCCAGCCTGAATTCAATGCTAGTCTGGCTGTGCTCTCTTTGCAAATCTCTGAGGCAGTTCTCATATGGGTTGAAATTCAGAACTTTCCGTATAGACCTTACAAAAATTATCTTTTTGATCTTCTGATATGAACTTGTGTGTTTCTATGTTTGTACATTACCAGTCATGTGCAGCCAGAGATATGTATGATAGCAAATGTATGAATGTAGAAGTAACCTTTCTGAGCTCCTGGGTGATTCATCTCCTGACAATACATGTTGGATGAACATATAAGGACTGGATCTTGCCCCTGAGAATATTGGCTCAAAGAAACAATAACAATGCGGTCAGTCAAAACACTACTTTCCCTGGGAATTTTGTTGCATGAGGAAGCAGAAGAACTTTAGCCTTCCTGTATTTGTCAACATGATCTGCCTTTCAGCAGCTTTTTATGTTTCTGTCCCATTAGATTTTTTTCCTTTCCCCACCCTCCTTATTTCTGTTTATCTAAATGATAATCAATAGCGTAATTATAGATTTTTCTACCTCACCCAAGATGCAAATGCTGATTAATGACATTATTTGATAACTTCAGGTGCATCAAGCAAGAATAGTAGATTAAGTTTGCTTTCCTAAGTTTTGCATTTCCAGTGAAACAATCCAAATCATATTGTTTGCATCAATGTGGATTGCACCCTCTGTTCATGGCATGTGTCTTTAAAGTTCTTGGTTTAAAAGGGTAAGTTACCCAGCTGGTGTCAGAAGGGCTGGTGTGGCTCACAGACAACTATCTGAAACAAAATTATCTTGGTGTTTCTATAATTAACTGCAGGGGTGAGTGAGGGTTGAAATGAGATGAATCATTCAGTGGACCCCACTTGAAAGGTGGGGATTTTTTTGGCTCCAACACTTCAGGAACAGGCCTGTACGTAAAACCTGTAGAGCAAGGATCATGGCCTTAGAGCTGGCATTTCACAGTCATTATCTCAAACACTGTGGGCCAGAGATAAATGAACCATTTAAGTCATCCTGAACTCCTGTCCTTGCGATGCTTTCATTGCAGCCTCTGCTTTGCTCTCTCCCCAGACTCAACAGTATTCTCTGTGGTGAGAGAGGAAGAGCAAGATTTTCATACAAGGCAGATGAAGATATTTTTGTGGAATCTGTATCGGCGGAGCAGTTAGGGGGTCTCTGTGTAGCTCCAGGAGTGTGCACTTCAGCTTTCCACTGACCTCTGTTGGAGCTTGTCTGTAATCATCTCGGCTGCAAAAGGTCACTCAGGCTGGGCAGTCCACAGGCAAAAGCCCAGGAGTGCAGGCTGCAGAACTCCTTAATGTGCTCCTGGCTACAGAAGCTGAGGTGTCTGACACACCCACCTGATGGGCCATCTCTGATCGTTTATCAGAGCTGCTGAGAGAAGGCTCTGGTTTGTGTTGTCACACTATATAAAGGCTTGACCCAGGCCCTGTGCTGTTATCATACTCCTTGATAATTGTTGACTGTACTGCACTTATCTAGAAGAAGTGGCTAAAGCTTCCAAGTAGACCAGCAGCAGCCTCCAACCCAGCTGACCTTTGTAAATGTCCCACCGAGATGGTGCTCACATCTGTTGTGTATGTTTTCTTTGCAGAATACACTGGAGCAATGCAGTGTCTGCGCAAAGCCCATCATGGAAAGGATCCTCCGAGCCACTGGGAAGGCCTATCATCCCCACTGTTTCACCTGTGTGATGTGCCATCGCAGCCTGGATGGGATCCCCTTCACTGTGGATGCTGGCGGGAACATCCACTGCATCGAGGATTTCCATAAGTATGGCCTAAGCTGCTGTCAGTGCTCTGCTTATTGTCCTCTTTCATTTGTCCCTAGAAGTCCTCCTTTTTCAGTCTGAGTATTCAAGAAGATCTGAACCCTCTGCCACTTCCTCCCAAGGCTCTTAAATAGTAGGCAGAGCTTTGCCCTAAGCAGGCACACCGTGGCATACAAGATTAATTGGTTAGGGACTGATGCTGCTTGATCCCTGTTTCGCTTAGAGCTGAATTCAGGGATAACCTCTGTGTTCTCTCTGTTTTAAGTGCTCTGCCTTCCCCTGCCCTCAATATGTGCATGTTTCTCCTCACTGCCTGTACCTGCACTTTCCATCAGCATCTCCCTGCTTTTTCCAGTGAGCAATTAAGAGAGGTCCTGTCCTGCTGCACTCTGCAGGTGTTTGCTTACCAGCTAGAGCGATCTCCGTGGCCACGGGCTGCTCAGAGCTCCTTTTGTTTCTAGTTGCTAATTAGCTTTTTAAAGCTGCTGAAAATACAGCCCTGGTAATAATTTATAGTGAAACTGCTATTTAAAGTAAGTTGAAAGGTATAGTTGCAAGTAATTTCTGTCACTGCCACACTACCACCCCCATCATCACAACTAATCTAGGGAAGACAGGTAGATATAATCAGAGCACAAATGTTTGCCCTGTATGGAAAAGACAGATACACTACACCCCTCAATTAAAAGATGAAGTCAATACTGACAAATGTGAGTTTACATCTCAACCATTTATCTCTTAATTTCTAAGGGGGTAGACTTAATTAGAGCCTCGTGACATCAGTGTGTGGGTCTGAAAGCTCAAAGAAGTAGGCTGACTTGACAGCAAGGGAAGCAGCCACAATCAACTGGCATGTTAGAATCCAGCACAAGGATGTTCCCTGTAGCTCAGCTGGGCTGAGTTAATTGGCAGCTGCTGGATGGCCTTGCCTTTCTGTGCCACCAGTTGTCTGTAAGGTGAAATGTGGTCCTGAGCACAGGCCCAACAGGCGGTTTATGCACCACTGGGGAACCTGAAGGGTGCGATTTGGAGGCTGCTCCTCCCCCGAGCCCCACAGGACAAGGGCTCACATGCTTTCTGGAGAAAGGTTGGGAGCAAGAGCTGATGTCCCACACTGAAGTCTTTTGGCAATGACTGCATATGGACCTCAGGGCTCTGAGAGTGGGAAGTGAGAGGCTGTCAATCCAAGGAAAGGACATAAAAATCATTGAGTGAAAGATTGAGGGGAAGATGATGGGAATAGCATGAGATCCAACGTGACACTCAGGATGTTTTTGGCCAGCCGCACATTTCGCAGCACTTTGGCCATCCCGGTTTTAATTGATTAAGGATGATGTCCTTCTCATCTGGAAATTGTGTTCTAAATCTACATCCTCTTGATAACAAAACTGTAGCTGATGCTCACACTGTCACTCAGCTTCTCCCTGAGCTCAGACCCTGAGTAGCACATCCACATCACCCGAAATCTGCAGGAGTTATCTCAGGGTCCTGGAAGATAATATTTGGCTCATATTGGATTACTGACTGTAGCCTGGACAAAGAAATGTTGAAGTATTTTGAAGTACCACATTTGAACTAAATGGCACAAGGAAGCGGCTGCATGAAGCAGCATATAATTAATTGCGATTACAGCTCTGGTCATATCATGATCCATTTGAGTTATTTTTCAGAGCACTCGCTATAGCCACTGTTTAATTCATTTTTTTGTTAGATCACAGCTACACAGACATCTTTCATCTGCTGCCAGTGAAATTAATATTTTTCTTTATTCCTAGTACAGATAGATTTCTTTTTTTTCTTTTCTAAGCTAGTTAATTCCGAGGTGGTTCATGTGACAGGCTGGGTGGCAGAGTCAATCTTTGGTAGGCATTTCAGAAGAGAAGGGCCTTTGATCTCCTCGTGTTCTGATGTTTTCCATAAGCTTTGCCCCCTGTCCCTCCACAGCCCCTGACCCCGCCTCTCATTATATGGCAGCAGATTCTGTAGGTGTAAGTTTCCTTTTCTGCAAGCAGAATTTGCAGCCAGGGAATTGGTATCAATAGGTTTTGAACCAAAACAGCACATAATGTTTCACCACAGGCTAAATGTTCCCAAGCATCCCCACCTGCCTAGGAGTAGAGATGGCCACTTCTCATGGGAACTGGGGGGAACAAAACCAGAGTTAATGCAGAACATAGGTGAATTAGCCAGATGGGCATATGGTGGGCACTATAAGGGGAAAAAGAAAGGCCTGTGCTTCTCTTGAGCCCTGAGTTGACCCTGATTCAAGTGAGTCCCTTCATGCAGTGAGTTATTGTCACTATACAATTCTGACTCAGGTTGACGGGAAGAGAGAGCCTTGGTGTCTCTGCACCCAGACCTATTCCCTTTTAAACCTCAGCAACCCACTATTGGATAACTGAGAGCTGATTTTAGCTAGAAAATGCAGCAATTCAGAATTGGCCTGGTGCTTCTTGTTTGAGAGTGAGCCAGGATGTGCATAAGTGGGTAAGATGGCTCAGAATTTTAAAGTGGATGGGATAAACCTCAACAAATTAGTGTAGTGCATTCTTTTTACCATCTGTATTAAGACTTTTAACCTATTTGTTCCAATCTCCAAATTTTAATATTTTGGGGTTTGTTTTTAAGAGATGCTCCTGAAGCAAATTGTGGTCATCTTTCTAACCTTGGGATTTGCATGGACTTTCTTAGAGAGATGATAAAGGGTTATAGCAGTGCACAGGTGCCACAATCATGAGACATTCACCTTAGTTGTTAATTAGGACAGGAACAATATGCTTTGCTGCCTGCCAGATGTTCTGGAAGTCCTCTCCTAAAAGTCTGCAAAATGCTCTTTAATGTCCTACAAGCCTGAAAATACATTTTAAGATCAAAGTGCTCCTTTCTGTCTTCTTTCCAAGAAGGCAGCTGTGCAAAGCTCCAACTGTGACGTGTGCACATACGTGTGTGTGTTTGTACAAATGCACGCATTTCATGCTTGATGTTAACAAAAACTTTCACTCCAAGTTTGAGGATGACTGGCACTGTCTCTTCCTTCCTCAGGAAATTTGCCCCGAGATGTTCTGTGTGTAAGGAGCCCATCATGCCGGCCCCAGGGCAGGAGGAGACTGTTCGCATTGTTGCCTTGGATCGTGACTTCCATGTCCAGTGCTACCGATGTGAGGTTAGTATTCCAGTCACTGTGTGGAGGAAATCTGTGAAGGACAGAAAGCAAAGATTGGCTCAACTTCATCATCACCTCATGTTATACACATGACAGGTATAACCTAATGTAACACTGGCTCTACAATCAAATTACTTCATTGACTTCAGCATGCAAGGAATTTTTCCTCATATATATCAGTGCAAATGAGGAGAAAATCTGGTTCCTTGTTTATAACAGGTTCATTAAGAGAGCAAGAGAATGTGACTCAGGTAATTAGGGCTTAATATTTGAGAACTTCATAAATTATAGCTTGGATACAAATGTAGCTCATGTTTATGTTCTTGAAAGCTAATGCATGTTAGAATTTGAGCAGGATTGTACAGGAAACTCAGCATATGGCTCTGGGTTGAAGAATTTTAATGGACACATAAACATGATCATTCTTGTTTTGTGCAATGCTTTTTGTGCTACTTTCCTTGTTCACTTTCATTATGCACTTCATGTAATTTTGATGGTAAGAATCTGAAAACAGAGAATTAAAATCACCTTAAAGCAATTAACATGTGGGAACAGCTGTGTTAGGGAACCTTCAAGAATTCTTCAGTGGAAGTGTTGCTTGTTGGGTAATACATCATCCAGATGGCAGGTAAGAAAATGAGACCAAATGTATTTCTTATCACTGTTGCAGGTTTTAATAACTTCAACCAGAATGAAGGATGGGCTAAGGTTTAAAGGTCTGGGCTGAAATTTGAGGCATCTGGCACTTCTCAATCTGGCACTGGCTTTCAGGGTACATATATTTTAAGATGCTGGGGCATTCCTACACTAAATTTTGTACAGCCTAAAATTGGATGTGGCACTCAGAGCCATGGTCTAGTAACGCGGCAGTAGTGGATCAAGAGTTGGACTTGATGATCTCAGAGAGGTCCTTTCCAACCCAGCTGATTCTATAATGCTATGATTCTGTGATCATACAACATGTCCCCGTGCTGGCTGCTGAGATACCTAGGCTTTCACACACACTTATGTCAGAAGTAGATGCAGTAGAAATCACAGGACACAGACAGTCACTTGGCCTTGATCTCCATGTACCTCAGCTATCTCAAAAGGCATAACAATGATATTCCTCTTTCCACCACTTGCTGCCAGGTATTTTTACAAACACTGATTTATGATGAAGAGGCAGTGGCCTCTAAGTGAGCCCTAATCCCTCACTGCAGCTCCATCAGCAGTCTTGGACCAAGCACTTGTTTGATCACATGGTGAGGGATAACTCCCAACTTCCCTAGCAGCCTTCTAAACTTAGAGGCTAAGGTCTCTGGAGCAACTTTTGGGGCCTTTAAATGGGGTTTCCATTTGCCTATCTGACATCCTCCTTTAAGGCACAACCTTTTTGGCCAATTGTACAAACACAGGTGACAGTTCTGGTCAGGGGAGACAGGCAAGGGGGTTTGCTTAGCTGTCACCCCTGGAATGGAGTCTGTAACTCTGTGGCATTAGCTCTTCCAAAGAAGATTACCTATAGTCACATATTGGTACCAAACTTTCTTCCCAGTGAGGCTTCTTTTTTATCCTTTCTTGAATTAAAAAAAAAGTGCTTCAGTTTGATGTTTCTCCAATGCTAAAAGACCTTTGCTTCCTCAAAAATATGAAGGCAGTAATCTCTTTTTACTTTCAATTGGATTAAATTCAGCAGAGAGCTTGGGAACCCATCTTCTCTGCAGCATTGTCTCTTATCAGAAAACAGCTTAATCGTGAAAGACATCATGTACCTCAGCTTCATGCTTTACGCTGACTCAGGCTGGATCCTGTTACAAGGTGGAGTGTGAGGAGAGAAAGAGTTTCTTTCACTAATAGATTCTTTGCTTAATCTTGCTCCTTCTTATTTACTTTCCTCTTTCTGTTTGCTTATTTTCTAGGACTGTGGTGGCCTGCTGTCTGAAGGGGACAATCAAGGCTGTTACCCTTTGGACGGGCACATCCTTTGCAAGACCTGCAACTCTGCTCGGATCCAGGCTCTGACTGCCAAGGCCAGCACTGATCTCTGAGTATCAACTGTGACCCTCCCCAGGATGCCCGTCGGGGGATATTGCACAAGCTTTGCATGATTTCTTTCCAGGCTAGGGTCTGAATCTCTATTTAAAAAAAAAAAAAAAAAAAAAAAAAAAAAAAAAAAAAAAAAAAAAAAAAGTGAAACTGGAAGGCCTTGGAACAAGAGGGCAGTTTGAGAGGCCATGTTCAGACTGCCTGTGACAAGCATCTAATTTAGACACAACTGTTCAAGAGGGCAGTGAGTCCGAGCAGCTGCTGTATCTGCAGCTGATGGAGTTAAGTGGTCACAGCAGCTAAGTTACCTGCCTGTAGAAGGAGGTCTGAACATGGTCCTACCTATGTTTGTGTTTGATTCCTGCCTCTTAAGAAGTACATGAAGGTAGAAGGTAAAAGATGGCTGAGCTAGTTATTTCTCCCAAGTTATTTTGAGAACCTGGCCAGCTCTCACTGAAGTCATGTGGAGATTCCCTTTGACTTCAATAGGATCTGTGTCACCAGCAGAAGTAGCTCCACTGCCCTAGAAGGTGTGAGAGCAGACCCAGCATTAACACTAACAATCCAATTGCAACTGTACTGTACCTGAGTGTAAGTGTGATCTTGTATCCTCGGGACACAGATTTGTTATTTCTTAGGCCCGTACTTGTCTCCATTCCCTTCCAGTTCATTAGGGTTTTTTCTTTTACTCATGAAATTTTACTTTGCTATTGCATAAATTTATTCAGTAGTGATGCTTCCAATTCACAATGTATGAGCAATCACAGAAAAGATGTGAGCTTGCACACACTGTACACTACACACACACACAACATGCTTTTGATTTACCAGAGGCATAAGCCAGTCATGAGAAGCTCTTTAAAGGATGTGGCGTTGGAAACACATTTCTAAAATCCCAGTGGTTAAAAAAACCCAAAAATTCCTACATAGAACTGCAGTGCAAAGTGATGCTCAAAAAAATCTTATGCCGCTCTCTCATAGCCCTCCTTCTGCTGGGACCACTGGCAGTGTTGGTCTCTGGGTAGACATTTAAGCAATAGAATCTTGTTCCACCTCCTGGTATTCCAATGGGAGGATTTTCCTTCAACTGTAACAGGGATTGAATCAAGCCTCAGGATGATACTCATTTCTCTGATGTTAACACACATGATCTGGAGTTCTCATTAAAAAAAGAATCAAGGATCTTGTTTCAACAGGAGCAAAAAAGACCGTCCTAAGTACATGCTGTTGTTCAGTTTTTATCTTAAGAAAGCTAAAGAAGGTATTAAACCCTTCACTATGCCATTCTAGAAAGTAAGCATCTTTTTTTCCTCTTCTGTTTTCATCCCAACCACTTATAACTTGTCTCTGGTGAAATTCATGGCAGTATAGTGCTGGGCCAGCAGCAGCATTTTCATTTTTGGCCCAGAATTAATACATAGGCTAAGGTAAATAAAAACTGGGCACAGATAATCTTTTTTTCATGTGGTGGTGGTGGAGGTTTTTTTTAGTTTGGTTAATTAAAAACAAATCAAAAAATTAGAAATCCACAGCACACTGAGCAGCTATAATATTCTTGTTCATGAAACCCATAATAACTAAGGTGCAAATTACATAGTGAGGGAGTAATTTTCATATCACTGAATTGACATTAATATCTTATTTGCAGATGTAATCAAAGAAAATACCTTTCTTTGCACTTAATTTAAGAAGCAGAACTGAAACAGTTTCAGGCTGATTGACCATATAAGTGACAAACTGGCACTTTTCAAGAGTAAGTTATAAGAATTTTTTTCATACTCCCACTGAAAAACAATAAGAAATGTGGTGCTTTCATCTTTATGTGAGACTTCTATTATAGAGAATGATTATATCCACTAATGCTGAAAAGTTAGATGAGCTGAAACGATAGGAAACAAAGAGGAAAAATTGTGATGTGATACTGCAGCTCCTGCAAATGGTGCCTTTCCTTTCAGTTTATGGAAGAGCACTGAAATTCAATAGCTTCAGCGGCATACAGTAAATTCAAATACAGAAATACCAGTCTGAAACCTCTGTTCCTTACATGGTTTATATGTTGGCAAACTCCACCAGTGTCAGGGACGTTTCCCAAAATTCACAGCTTAAAATGAATCCTTCTTTGTAGAAGGGTGGCATCACTGAGCAAAAGAAGTCCTTCACCAGCACAGGGGCTGTGCTGAAGCAGTTTGCCTTTTTATACTGGATTTCTACCCTGGCATTCAAAAATTTTACTGCCTCAGACGTAAACAGATTTTTTTGGCACCCTGGCTCCTGCCAGGTTCCACCTGGGCTCCTGCTCCCTGAACCGTGGCATGTAAGGTCCTTCTGAGCTCGCTTCTTTACACACGGTCTGCACCACCACCCATCAAAAAAAGCTTGCAAATATTGAGCAAATCTAGTTTGAACTAACCCTACAAAAACATAGGAGGTCGGTGCTGGGACTGATAACACTGTTATATCCTTGTGGAGGATTTTACATCTCTACAAGCACACGTCAGGATGTGATGCATTCAGATGTGATACACTCAGATGCAGAATAAGCCATTCAGCAGGCAGAAAACGTAGCTCTGTTCTTCCTTACTCTTCCTAGTGTTAAATCAAGTGGCTGATGAGACTCTTCTGAATAACACTGAGGTAATTGATGGAAAGAAGCCGTTGTGCCTTCCAGCAGAATGTGGCTTAGACCAAGGAGGACTCAAGTCCAGAGCCTTTGGGCTTTTTATGGCCCTGCCATAGGCTGGACTGGAGCAAGTCATATGGCTTCTTGTCTTCCACCCTCTGCATGAGAGACCTTCTTTCCAATTTCCCAGACACACTGTGGGAATTAAACTAGTTCCAGATTGGTCCAAACTGCTGATTTTTGGAGTTCTATTTTCTCTTTCCAGAAAAGGTTACTGGTATGTAGGTTTGGGCTTCCAGCCCATTTCAAAGCACTGGGCCAGCCAGGAGATCTAAATCTCTGTTATTAGGGTGCTGTTGTGAGTTGGGCTGGCATGCAGAGAGGTAAGAGTCAAACTTTTCAAGCATTAAATACTTCATGGATGAAATACGATTGACAAAGATTGAGCACTGTTGATATTTGAGGTACTGTGGCTAGTTTCTAGAGCTGACACATCTGTGAAAAGGTACTATGGTGGGGGTTTTTTTCACCCCAAAACACCAAAGACATCTGCCTGTTGGAAGGAGTGAGTGTCCAAAACACTCTTCTTTATTTTCTGCGGTTTTGCCTTTCTAAATTGCTATAAATCTATTTGAAAAATATTGTATGTACATCACAGAAGCTCTCATCACCCACATGTGTATGGAAATCTCCTCTCTGAAGCTTCAGGATTTAATTAGGAAATTCTGGTGGACGTATCTCAATTGCACTGCAATTAAGAACCACTGGGATATTGCTTTATCACCATATTTATCACATACTTTTAATATATCCTGTTTATCTGTTCCAAAGAAGGAGTCTTTTTGCCAAAGAGCCCTTGCTTTTCTTAAGGTGGACTTAGCCATGACAAAAATTCACATCTTCTGTGGCTGTGGTAGTGTCCAAACTGTTCCTTTCAGAAAGAATTGGAAGATCACACAGATATTTCTGTTCAATTCTTCAGTTTCTGCTTATGCTCCTTTGTCTTTGTCTAGCATTTGTTGGCAAGTAGGGCCTGATCCTGATGATTTTTGTGGCCACACAGGCCCCAGGATCAGGTTCTAATTTAGCAAAATATTTAAGTCCTGGCGTTTGTTTAAGCACAGACTTAAAGCCATTGCATGGTGTGACGTAAGTCATTACTACTGGACTGATTCTGCATCACCTGATCATACAGATTTGTTCTGACTAGGATGTGGGCACAGTCAAATTTCTGTCAAAATTCTGTGTTTAAAATCCAGCCAAAGTTGAAACCACGACAAGAACACATGAAATAGCTCCTGTGTCACCCTTATGTCAATGCAGGAGAGCCACCTGGCTGGTGGCTGATCGAATGTAATCATTGGATGACAGGAGGATGAGGTATTACAAGATGAGTGCTTTGTGTTGGGTGGCTGTGGCATCTTCCATATGACACAAGTAGCCCTACAGCCAGGTTTACTGTATCTTTGAGGGATGGCTTTAAAACTGTCTACTTAAACTTTCTCCAGAAGATTGGGTTGCCTTGGTTACAGCCCAATCCTTAAGCATATCCCCAAGGCTAACACTAGTGTTTTGTGAATGTGGCTCATTTTATTGTCATTTTAATCACTGAACATTGCTTTTAAAAACAGAAAGCAACACCATTTCTTCAGCATATCTGATAATGCACCTTTAATTTGGGGGGTCGTTTTTTGGGTTTTTTAAAATATTTTAATTCTCAGATTTTTATCATGGATGCAAAACACTTGGGTAATGATTGAATCATAGGGGTGTTGGGAGTACCACAGTGTGTATCACAGTGAACTCTACATAATAGCATTCATCCTGATCGCAGGAGTGAGGCTTTCCCAAGACACAGGCCTTAAGTTGACTTTCTGCTTATCAGCAAAATGTGCCTGAGAAGAAAGAGAAAAAAAAGTGTCTTAAATGGTGGTTGTTAAAGAGAATATGCAACTTTGAAATCTCCTTGGACCTGTTACAGCTGCTGACTGGCCATGGTTAGTCAAGCATGACTTAGGTTTGATAAATGCTGGTTTCTTTTGATTTTTGAGAAAGTCTGGGAAGCAAGGGATAACAGGACCCAGGAGAAGGTTCCTGGAGGAAATTCTGTGTCTTTGCCCTCTGTCAGCATTGGATATAAATGTGCTTCAGCTGAATGGCTCAGAAAGGGTTTGAGTTTGTAACTGGTTTCTGTTGATATCTGGTTCCTACAGTTGGTTCATCATGTTGATTTGCTATTTGTTCATTAGGCTGGGTTGACAACACCTCGTACAGATTTCAGTACTGGAAGTCAGAGCTATCAGGGGGAGAGGTGCTGAAGAATCTCACTGTGGTGAAATTCCCGTGAGAAAACACTAGTGATGGTACCTGAGTGTTTGTTGTGGAAGGAGAGCAGGAACTACTCAGTAACCTAGAGGCTAATAAAGTACAGACAAAGAGAACTGTGAGAACACTATTTCCAGTTGGAGCTGGTTAACGTTTTTACACTAAATTACATGATATCAGAAGGGCTGTTTTTAGTGAGAAATTTTATCTAAATAAATTTCAGAATTGTTAACAAATATTTTAGTTTCTAAAATCCCCATGTCTTCTTTCACTTTTTTTTTTTTTGGGTAGTTCTTGGGTTTCTTTTGCTGGTAATTTAAAGTTTCTGTGACAATTCTGAAAACTTCTTTGGATAAAAATTCTACTTAAAAACAAGCACATGTTCTTGGGAAATGATTCAATATTGGACCTGGTGAAATAAAAAAAAGCTTTGAAACTTCTCACAAGATATTTTTTCCCTATTTTTAACTAGTTTTGCTAATTTTGAAGTCACTGTTTCCTTTGTTAGAACAATCCAAATAATGTGACTCTTCTTAAAATAACAGTGTTATTTCTGTTGGGTTCATTTTTATTTCCCATCTTAAAGCTGTGGAGTGGCTGGCTATGGGGACTGCCAGTGTCTTTTTCTGTTGCAATTGCAATTTTCTTCTTTGTTTTTATCTTGGGATTTTTTGTTTGTTTTTTTTTTTCCCCTTAAAATTACTGAAGAATATAAGCACATTATGGCAACTGCCATGAAGATCGAGAGATAGTGATTGAACTTCATCTCCACATACCTTTTTGGGCTTGGGAATGGCATTTCTCCTTAGACATTTCTAGAAATATTACCTGGCTTCCTCAGCATTTCAAGTTTGACTCTGCAACAATCGATTGCCAGACTGGCATTTGGAGCCTGAAAGAAAATAGACTTTATGCCTGTGAACTTATAACATCCATCCAGCATCTAAAAATCTAAGAGAAAAAACCATAGCCTTGGTAGGTTTCCTGGTGGACATTGGGGAACAGCTTTTACTTCAGCCTGAAAATTTTCTGATGAGATCTGAAAAAACTAAGCTCCGCACTCTCTGGCACATGCACATAAGGTGGTTGTGGGGCTGTAACTGAGTAGAGATACAGGCTGTAATATTGAGTATTGCTACTTATAACCTCACTGGGCTTTACTCCTGACCACGTGTCCCTCGTCTCTTTGGCTTGGGACGTGTGGAAGCAACAGGGTTGATCGTGGGTAGCAAAAGCATTCAGTTCAAACATTATTTTTTTTTATGTTTTGTTCTTTTTGTCCACTTTTCTCAACCTACCAGGATATTTTAGAGACTGAGGAAAGAAATGGAAGCCCCAGGTTCTGTAATTACCATTGCATTACTGGGAGTTAAGAGCCCCTCCCCAGGAACATCGCACTCGGGGTGTCTCTGCTCTCCTGCCTCTGCCTCCCTTTGTCCACAAGCCACTCTCTTACCCGCTTTTTCCATTTCCTCAACGTGCACTCATCTTTGCAGTGAAGATGGTTTGTTACTTACTTCACCGAGGTATTGTGAGTCTTAGTTGGTAGTTGGAAAAACTTTTTCGGATCTTTAATCAAGTAGTTTTGTGCGTCCTTAGTATCAGTGGCCTGCCATATGGATATCAAAGAAAATTGTTATAATTATTGCTTTTAAAATTATTATGAAATTGTGCCTTACTTTTTCAGTCATATTTAACCATGTAATTTAGAACCACATGATTGCAGGGATTTACCATGAAGAAATATGTTTGAAGGATAGTTTGTTTTTTAATATTTTTTTTGTCCATAAATGAATTTATTAGCTTTTCCTCTTTTATTTTTTCCTCCAGTTTTATTCCTTTAATATGTTTGTGTAAAAGGGCAGCCTGAATTTGCATTTGTGAGAGACAGAAGATTTTATTTGGTCTTGTATGTAAAGCTTTCATTTTCTTTTATGTTCCTTCAGGAAAATTCCTCTCTGCCCAATTACTCATACTGAGATGTCTTCAAATGCAGGCTGACCAGTAAGGGTTTTTTGTTGTTGTTTAATTTAGTGTGTGGTTTGCTTTGTGGTTGTGGTTTTTCTTTTAATTAACCAGATATCGAATGCTGGGGAGGCATTGCACATTAATGCAGAATGTTAATGCTAATTTTCATAGAAAAGACAAAATTAGAGTCTTTCCCTGTCTCCAGCGCAGTTTTGTTACTGCTCTGTGTACAACACTAATATTAAGCCAGACTGTAAAGGCTAAATACTGAGTGACCTACTTCCATTCACCAGCAAGAATCCTTTGTCAGCTGACTCCTGTTTGTTTGTTCATTTTTAAATGTCGGATTACAGAACGAGCATCTCCTAAAGATGAAAGAAAACAGTGTTTTCATGTGCAGGAAATTTGGGGTTGCAGTAACAGAACATTTTCTTTGTGAATTTGGATGTCATGGTGTTTTAAGCTCCTGCCTGGAGCCTAAATCAATTTGGCCTCTCATCCAGTTCATCTAACTGGTGCTCCTAAAAGGCTGCAGCCCTGCAAAAGCTCATGCAGCATTTTTGGCTGCTTTCCCTTGCTCCCATTTGGTACATATTTGCACAATTTAACTGAGCTTTTCTTTCTGCTGAAGGTCAGATGCAAGCGATACGAAACACTAAACTTTATAAACAAGCAAAGCCAGTTCAACCACAGCATTTTGGACTAGAATGGATTTTTAGGTGGCGCACTGTCTGCTGGCCCTTGGAGAGGGGATCCTGAAACTACAGTGGACTGGAACAGGATGCAAAGCCACAAGCCTTGGTTTTTTTAATAAACTACTTACTGTAATCCAGCTACACAGTTTCAGCCTCACACTTCAGAAGAAGCTTCCAGTAGCTGTGCACGTACAGGCACTTTCTCTCTTGAAGAAAGTGAAACTTTCCCAACCAGAGTAAATTTAACCTATTGCATAAGATGCTGGAAGGTTTTTTTTTTCCTTGAGATTCTCACTGTAACCTCTGTGTGCAGAGGATGAATAGCTTTTTTTTTCCCTCTTTTTTTTTTCTTGACAAGATTAGATGTTGCATATTGATGAGCTAGCATTTCAAAGGTCCATGGGGTTTTGGAACGTATTAAGAATCTCTGAAGTTTAATATTCACCATGTTTTAAATATTCAGAAGGAAAAATCTGCATAAAATGGCTTTTGATAAATACGTTCTAGGGATTCTTTCTATCTTACACAAGCGTTGTGGGGATTGTGGCTGTGCCAGTTTTGTTCCAAAGTGCCTTTTATTTCAGTGTTTCAGGACCATTTTGGTCCCATTTGTGTGCCCAGTGCCTGTACTGAAGTCTGTTACGGTTTCTATTGGAACTGTACAGCAGGCAGGTGGATGTGACTAAGAAAAGCCTCAGCTGAGCATCAGAACTCCCGAGGATCTGCTTGGTGCCTCCCCTCCTTACGACACCTGGGCACGTCCAGCCTGTTTCTGTGCCTGCTTCTCATGATGCGGATTGGGATCAGCCCGTTGGTCAGGCCTGGCTGAGATCTTTTGCAAAGGTCCTCCACAGCAGTTGGGATTTGAGAATGGAAAGGGCAAGATCCTGGGTGCAGGAGCAAAGCAAAGTGTCATTTGATGCAATTCACATTTCACAGGGCAGTTTCCCCTTCCTTGATGTCTGTTTAGTGAGAGTCTCAGCAGTAAAAAAAAGTGCCTTTAGGAGAAATCCTCCCTTGGGTATGCTCCACTTCCCATGCTCTTGAAAATCTGATTCGGGCTTTAGATGAGGAGGATCAGTTGTGGGCTGCAAAGACACAGCTACTTTACGGTATCACTAAGGCATTGCCTTACCCTTGATGTCCCGTGGGACATCCCGTGGTGTTGCAGGACAGTTGCTTTGGTCCCGCTCACACACAGCTTGACTTTGTCATGCCAGTCCCTGTTGAATCAGCGCCTGGTACTTGTTCTCAGGACCTCTCTGGCTCAGGCCAAGGGCATCTCATGCCTCTATGCAAAAGATGGTGCTTTCAGGTTTTAGCTTACAAATAATGCAACCCTTTCAAACTCATCTTTCCCCTCTCACATATTCTTGACAGAAGTAGGATTTTAAATATTTCATAGCATTCTTCTTTCTTTTTCCTTTTTGCCAGATGCCTTGAAAACATTGTCAGATTACGATCTGGGGGGGATCAGGAAGGATCGGTTTCCTTTCCTTCTTGATTGCATGGTGTAGGTTTGCAATGAGGGTTTTGTCCTTTTTTCTTTTTTTAGTTTTTTTTTTAGTCTTACAGAACAGATGCCTTCAGTTTATGCAGAGAAAGATTGTCTATGATTAGAGCTAATCCAGGATGGCAGGATTGGACCCCCACAGTGAAAGCTAGAGAAGTGATTGCAAAAGTATTCTGTTTCTCCTTTATTAATTGCACAGGAAGTTTCCACCGAAGGCTCATGTAGCCCAACTGGCCTATGTAATAAGTAGCAGGGCCTGTAATTACATTCTGATCCTATCTGTGCTCTGACTTTCTAGGCACCGCAGTTCTATTTACATCTGGGTCTTTGTCACCTTTTAAATTTTTGATTGGTCACTAAGGGAAGGAGAGCACGAGCCGTGAGCCCTGCGGAGGTGCAGTGAGTATAAACGAGGGAATCCTCCTGCTTCTCAGGTATCCGTCTGATTTCCATGGGACATGGAACAGAGCATGAGGAGCAGGGGGATTCTGCCAGCCGTGCAGCAGTGGAGGCAGGCGGTGTGCCAACTGGGTGTCTTTCAAGATCTCAGAGTCTTTGTAGGACTGGAAATTTGAACCTTTTACAGGTCTTAACTAGTGTACTTTCCCGTGAGGGAGTTTAACAGCATTTCTTTCCTCAAAGCAGTTTCTACAGGATTTGACCTTTTTTCTCCATAAGATTCAAGGTTTTATCGTTGCAAAGAGATCCTTCCCCATATGGCATGAGGAGGGAGATGGTCTTTGGCATCATGCAGAGAAGCTGGGTTAGAAACCCTGGTATCAATGTGTAAAGCAAGAGTAACTTGAGTGGAAGGGGGAAGGCAGTGATTTGCATGTGTTTCAGTACCAAGTTCACCAGCTCTGACCACCAGTGAGCAGAGTCTCAAGCAGATGAGCTTGCTGAGGTATCAGTCCTGAGATTTGGAACTAAGTGGTAAATGCTCTCCTCATGGAAGTGTTTGGTGCTGGTCATTTTGGCAGTAATCTCTTGTCTCTTTGGCAACATGCACTAAAGTTAGGGTAAAGCTAAAGTCTTTTCCTTCAAGGCAGACTCCCAGTGCTAGATTTGATTAAGAGGAATGAAAGCCATTGGGCAAATACAGTACTCTATGCAAAAAAAACCCACATTAACAATCCACTATGGATACTTTAGTGTCCATTAAAGTGTTACGCAAATTGTCCCTTTTCTGCAGCTTGCACTGTTATTTCATTATTTTTAGCCTGACTTCTGTATAAAAAAAACTCCTCAATTATTTTTTAATTTTTTGTAGTTCTGCTTCTAAGAAAGTTGATGCTTTAAAGGAAAAAAAAAAAAAAAAAACCTTAGTTTCAAACATGGGTTTTTCAGGCTTCGAAATTAATAATTTCTACACCTGACCCAGTTCCTGCAGCTGCCAAAAAAGAAAAGAGAAAGCTATTTAAATTTCTCATAGAACCATTTATCTCTTAAAATATGCCAAGGCAATTTGAGGTGGGGGTGGAGACTCAGCTATTTATCTCAGCAGCTTGATTTTTCTCTTTATGTTTCTAACTGTCAGGGGGAAAAAACCGGTAGGAAGCTATTCTTGGGCTATTATTGATGTATTGTGTTGCCATTATGCAGGATGTCTGCTTTGCTATATACGGAAGGACATTAATAATAGCCATCTCCCCTGCCCCCACCCTCGGTTCCTCTTTGGGAAGATATGGTTTAACTGGAGCATCTGCTGTGTTCAAATTGCTGCTCCTTCCTCCCCTTCCCCCAGTGCATTCCCAAACTAGTTTTAGGAACCAGGGCTAAGGGAATAAGGAGACAGATTATATTTACCATTTTTCTGCCTACTTCTGTGGTTGCTCCAGGCAAGTAATTTTCATGCTATATACCTGTCTACCCTCTTCCTTCCCATGTATTGCCCCTGCTTTCATTTTAAGTTCATCAGTGCAAAGGAGAAATGCTTTCTTGCTGTCTTTTTCTCACAAGGGCTGGCTGACAGAACAGGCTCAGCAACAGACCTCTGATTTGTTATTACCCAGCATTTCATATCCAGAAACATCAGTTTCATTGTTTCCCATTAGTAGGAAAATGTATTCCCGTTCCCATCCCTCCCGCCCCAGGTTTAAAATATTGTTATGAGACTTTGAAGGGTCCTTCTGCTTGTTTAAAGACTTGGATGCTTGTTTTATTTTTGGAAGCAGAGTGTATGGTGAACAGGAATAGTTTGATGTTTAAAAAATAGCTCCAGTTCAGCATTCCCCTAGAGTGCGGGAAGTCCTGTCTCTGCAGGTCTGTGCCAGCAGCGTGACAGCCCAGAGAGCAAAGCTGACTTGAATAGGAAAAAGAACTGGCCTGCTCCATTTCATTTGTGAGAGGAGAGAGGTGAAAATAATACAGGTGGCAAAACATAAAGGGCAGAATTGCTCTGATACTTTTTTAATGGCTGTTCCTACATCTCCTGCTAATTCTGTTCCATAGAAGCTTTGCTTATTCAGCATTTGTGGTAACCAGGACCATGTGCTTTTCAATGGTATCATTATTTTTACTTGTCATTTGTTGAGTCTTAGTCTTGCCTTGGTCCCCATGGGGTATGGAGCCACTTTGGTTTTGGCACGGAATGAAAAGTTAGGAGCTCTGTCTAGGAAAGCTTACCTAGAATTTAGAACCATAAAATGTGATCGGAATATTTTCCAGTTCTGATATAGAGGAGTTTTCAAAATTGGAATCCTACATGGGAGGAGGAATGCCTTCAGTGGGAGAAGTGCTTAGATTTCAAAATGAAAGGGAGATGACCATTCAGTGTAGTTTCGTGTTGCTTTTATATTCTTTCTTGGCGGTGGCCAAGGAAAAAAATGACACACTCTGAAGTGTTCCCTAAACTAGAGCCAGAGCCCAGCATCTCCTCTGCAACACTTGCTCCAGCTCCAGCTTTCCACACCGCTGCAGCATGGGAGTCAGGAAAGCCTGCTAACAGAGCAAGGTCCACCTCATCCTCTCCATGGCCAGTACTGCTCCCCATGGTGTGTCTGCATCCAGCCCAGGCCTTGAGCCTGCCTCTCTAGTGCAAGTATTTTGCTAGAATCAGCTGTTTTCTCTCTGCCGTTAACTGTGGGACTGTGTGCAATGATGAGGATTTGCAGAGAAGGAGGAGAAGATCCTGTTCCAATTAGGCTGCCTTTGTGCTAATGTTTCATTCAGGGCTGTATGAGATAAGAGCGGTTTGCACTGAAATGCACAGCCGGAGGTTGTAGTTTGCGTTTCAACTGTGTTGAGATGGTGCCCATTGAAAATACAGAACTGGGGCACTTTTTTTTGCATCTGCCAGTGCTTTACTGACAGCTCTGTGTGGGCTGGAAAGCCATTTCAGTTTGGCAAATGGACATTTTGTGCCTTGTCTCCAGAGTCTGATCTGGTTCTTTGCTTTATCCACCTAAAAAATAGTATTTCTAATGTGCCTACTGCCTAAGTAGCTAAGCATCTGAGCAGAACAACAGCAAGGTGGCGAGTAGGCTATTTACAGAGCTGCCTTTACAAAAAGTGTATTTCAATTGCTTCAGCGTATGCCTTTTCAGAGACCTGCCATGCTCCTTTATGGGCAGCAGAGAAACAGCCCTAGTGGTGAGCAGGGATGGAAACTAGGAGGATGATGGAGAAGAGAAACGAGAGGTTAACGCTGAGCATCTGTTCTGCATTGGGATAAACAAAGTGAGGTCTATCCCATCACATAGACTTGGCTATCGTCCTGCTTAACACACCCTGTTGTCTGGTAGGCAACTGTTCTGTAGCACAGGTACTTAGGTATATCTCCTCAAATATCTGTCTTATCAGAAATCCAGAGTCATTCATATCTGTAGAATTTATTCACTTAATATTGTCTCTTATAAGCTCCCCATCATTCATTTTTTAAATAATATTAAAGGAGAAAATTTCAAGGTGAACCAAAGGCTGGATGTTTGATTGGTGCTACTGTATTAAAAAGGCTGATGTGCTCTCACTTTCAATCCTCAAAATCATGTTTTAGCAAACTCTTCCCTGCTGAGAGGAAACACAAGGTGTATTGAAAACACAGAAAAGGGAAAGATTGGATGTTTTGATGCTCTGTACTGCACCCCTGTGACCTCCTCTGCTGTCCCTCTGGAGAGTGAGAACTGAGCATTGGTAGAGGTATGGGCAGAGCAAAGTAATGCTTTGGACTTTCTCTCATAGTCTTGCTAAAAAGGATTTCCCTTGGTGAGACTTCAACTTCCTTAAGGGTCCTGTACTTTCCCATGCTACAGTTTGGTTTTTGGACCGTCAGAGAGACTGCAGGGCAGCTTCCAGTGCCCTCCCTCCAGTGAGTCAAATGAGAGACCTGGAATACTAATTCTGTAGTTTTCATAATTACACTTTTCAGCCTGAACAAACAGCAGAGGTTTTTCTTGTGTCAGAGCCCAATCTTTCACACTGGCTTTACCTGTGGGCTGATACAAGGGGGTCTGAACCACACATGGGTCATTCCAGAGGGATTCTTCTTGGCTAAATGCCCCATGAAGACACCCTCAAAGGCTGGGAGGTTGACTTAGCTCTTTCAGACTGCAAGGAGGAAGTGCCCCCAGGAATGTATTTGTCCTACATAGCTGCTATGCTTTGGCCTATCCCTGCCAGCTGCAGACCTGTCTGCTCGAGGGTTCACCAGCAGTGATCTTTATTGGATGTGCAGTAATTCGCAATGGGTGACTGGGCCAGATTTGAATGGTGTTTCAGCTTTATGGTAGTTGTTGGTTTAGCCCTTGAGATGGAGAAGGTTTTGCGTTGTTGCCTTTGTTGCAGTTGAGAGGGGAGCGTGACTGGCCACGCTTCTCCTTGTCCTGCATCAGCAGACAGAGGCTCTCAGTGGTATGGGAAGCATCTTCCTTTTAAATGTGAATCACTAGCCTAGGTATCTGGGCAAGGAGGGGGCACAAGGAAGCATTCCCTCTATGAGGAATGCCTGCTGCTGCACACTCTATGCCCTCAGATCCTAATGAAGTAACATTACTTGAGCTTTTAGGACTGGTCTCCTGTCTGAGCTTGGGGGTACCAGAGCTTTACTCCTTGCTGAGCAGAAGCACTACCCAAGTCTGTGAGGGGCCTAATCCTGCTGCCATTGGAATTTTCCCGAATCCTGTGAGTTGCTGAGTGCACCTCCTGTGAGCTGCTGAGTAGTCTCCCTTGTCATTGAACCCATCAGGCCACTTGTCTCCCTCACTGACTTCTTCCGCAGGGCTTTGAGGGCACTCAGGAAATGCAATCAGCACCTTACAGGATTGATCTGCTAGGCAATAAATGAAGTTTTTTCTCTGGTAACTTGTGTGCATGAATTAAAAATCATTTATTCCAATTTGTTCTGAGGACAGATGCAGCATATACACATTTTCTATATTTATAAATATATATAGATATATATATTTTGTTCTCGGCTAGTTACCTCTTCTAAACTGCAATTTTCAGAGCAACCGGCATATATTTTTTATTCAACACTTAAAATGACTTTTTACAGTAAGAGAATGAAAGCTGTTTTAAGCATGTGTTTTCTGTATTTTTATTATGCATTATCCAATTATATTGAGATGTATTTTCCTCTTGCTCTGCTCTTTCAGTTGTTATCCTTTTTATCAGTTATGCTTTTCAAATGTTTTGTAAGGGAAAATAAATATGCAAAATCGCCAGATGCCTTTTTTCTTCGCAGAAGAAGTATCACAAATGCTTTTTTATTACATTTTACCAATCCAATAAACTCCTTATAAATTTCATTTTTGTTTGCTAGTGTGTGAAATTATTTTTTCAAGTCGAATGGTATTTACTTTCTCCCAACCTCCACCTGCAATTATACTTCATATCCTCCACCTCTCTCTTTCTCTTTTAGGTTCAAATTTCATTGTGTGGCTCCTCAACATACTCAATTCAAGAGCCTGTTTCACTGTTGGGCGAAGTAAAGATGCCAGAAGTGTGTCCCAAAAGAGGCCACCCCCTGTTGTACTGGCCATCTTCTGATGAATTTTGCACTGTTCCTAAAAATGTGTGCCTTTGCAGCGAAGAACACTCCATTCCTAAATCATGTATTAATCTGATTATATGGGAAGTTGTCCCAGGTATTCTCGAATTTGAGTAGTGATTGGTTGACAGCACCTTGCTTTGTAGCTGAATGGAGGAACGTTGTTCAAACTATTATGGGGAGAGTAGAAAGAAGTCTGGTTAGCAAAGCCTGTCTCTTCCAGAAAGTTGTTTCTAGGCTGTCATTGTGGTAAATAATCAGGATTGTTCCTGGTCTAGTCCAATCTGCTTCAAAAATATCACTGATCAGCACACAGCCTGACCTTCACCTCTCCAATCAGAGAATCTGACACATCACCAAACCATCACCAAACATTTTCCCTGACCAGAATGCTTCAAGTGTTGGGGAATCCAGTGTATCCCGGTAAGTTTTTCCAAAAATACATGCTAAATATCTGCACTCTGCTTATAGCCTTTGTTGTTCTACCCTTTCTATCCTTGGTCCTTTTTATAAAAGCCCTTTTCTCTGAGAAATCTCCTGCTGCACAGGCTGTGTTCAAGGTAGGATTCATCTCGAACTCTACCAGGCTGGAAGACAGCTTTTTTGTCCAGGATGGCCCTCTAGTCAGTGGAGAAGGTCTGTCATCTTTTCTTCAGGTGAGCATCTGAGACAGGTTTGGTTTGTGTCTTTAAGAATTAAATGAGATGAATACTGTCTTCCTTTATCAGCAAAAGTGATTACCTTTAAACAGTCTGTCAGAGTTGTAGAAAGATCACAAGGCACACAGTACAGCTAAACCCATTCCCTGTTTGTCACTCCCAAGAACATTTTATCTCTAGTGTGACCTTGAAGACATCTGCAGATAGAGATCCCACAACCTTCCTTGGCAGTCCACTCCACAGTGGTGCTGTCTTCACCTTTGGACAGTCCTTCCTGCTGTCCAAATTAAGTATTCTTGGCTGCAAATTAAATCCCATCCTTAACTTTCCCACTACCAGAGAACATGAAGGACTTCTTTAGTAGGTTATGTATTGTCAGGGGATGCTTTGTTAGCCATGTAAGGAGGCACAGGCAGCAGTTTCACTCCCAGTTCCTCCTCCCTTTCCCCAGGGGACTTTGGGAAGGGCCTGTGTTCTCCCTCAGGAAAGGACAAACTCTGCAGCTTGTTCCTACAGGACACAGGAGTCTGACAGGCTTTGTCTTGACAGTAAAGGGAGTGTGATGGTGTGGGCTTTCAAGTCTATTCAAACTGCTATATAGTTTTCCAAACTCGATATTATTACTTCCTTTATAGCACAAGGTACTTTTCCCTAAACTTGTTATGATGGAAAAGTTCCAGGGATGTGTTGTCCACATGCAAATCAAGATGCATTAGCAGGCCAAGGGCCAGAGGCGAGGGCCAAGGGTGGGGGAAGTATTAATCCAATAGTTTGGCACAGCTTTTCTTACAAGCAAAGACTACAAGAATCCTTTGAAGACAATGAAAGCTTTGGGAGTGAAGTGTATCTAAAACCCAGGTGCCAAGGGGAGCCATCTCAGGGCTGAGGGTGGGATGGAGGTAGTGTAGACTATTTGTCAGCCCCGGAGGTTGCTCTCTTGGTGACATCCCTGGTCAAATGAAGCAATCATACAGCTGCATTTTCCTAGTGCAACAGCTGTCTCCAGCCGTGGCTACTGTTGATTTAACCACCTGGCTTTGAAAAAAGGTGGGTCTAGGGTGTTTATCTTGAAGACATCTGTGCTAACTTGCTGTATGACTACTACTGTTTCACAAATGGAGTTTTATTACTGAGCAAGGATGACTTTTGCTTTCCAGTCAATTTTGAGAAGATTTTTGGGTTTTTCTCGGGGGGTTTTAAAGCTGGAAAGTAACCTGGGAAGCTGAGGAATCTGTCCCCAGTGCTGGTCTTAGCAGGCAGTATTGGTGTTCTGCGCAGGGTTTGGAATGATTGTTTGGAAGAGAAGAGCCCCGTGCAGGTGAGCTGCAGGGCTCCCTCTGTGACAGATGGATGCTTCCAAAGGGCCATTCCTCCAACACCGTTGACAGCTTCTTCATGGCAGGGTGAACTGTTTTCTGGAGATGTCTCTCTCGTGCCATTAACTGTCAAGGAGGTCTGAAAGATCAGACCAGACCTCTTCCCTTCAGACAACTGGAATTGGAGAAGATATATGGACATTGAGTGGGCCCTTCCACTGCTGTATTCCCCACAAAATGGGGCACCACCGCTGCTGCGAAAACAAACAGGGAAAGAGGGGAAGAGGAGTTTGGATGGGGCCGTCAGTGTCACCTGTCACGGCCTGCCAGGGTCATGCAAGACAAAGTGCCGCTCTGGTGGTGCTCCTTGCTCACTTCTCCCAAGAGTTCTTGTGAGGAAGAGTGGGAGCTCTCTGCCTCTCGTCTGCCAGACCAGATCCAGGCAATCCTGGTAACACCGAGTCAAAGGCCATGAAGCCTACACTCCTTGTGCTGCTGAGAGTTTCTGGAGGCAATGTTTTATTGATACTGAATCCACTTAAAATACACAAGGTCAGCCCTGGAGCGGAGCAGAGACGTAGCAACTGCTTTCCAAGTGCTGAACCGCCTCCAGTGTGGTGCCACCGGGAGATACACATGACACTGCTTTTCACAAGGTAAGGACAAACAAATAAGCCCAAATCATTGCACAGCAGAATGGTCTGCTTTTTTATCTTGCAATATTGTTGGTGTTGGACCGAATCTGCTGTCTTAAAAGTATAAATATAAAGACGCTGCTAAATCATCACTATTTCAGCAACTAATTAAGGAGTAATGCTCATGGTGCAGCCATATATGAGGCAATAAACGGCTTTGGCGGCTGATTAAACACTGGCACCGAGGCATTTAATTACAGCGAAAGCCAATTACCATGTGCATATTCCGGCACCACGGACATTACTCCTGTTCTATGACAGAACAAGGAAAGGCAATAGAGCCAGCTATATAGACACATAGTACTGGACTCTCTAGGTTTGCCAAAACCAGCACCTTCCCTTTTCATTGGCTCTGAGATGGGGGCTCAGTCTCCATATAGGAGGCTTAAAACAAAGTCCCAGAGTAAAAATTCTTTGTGATTTACAGGACTCATTTGAGATCTAGAAACAGAGACAAATATTGCACATCCCCCCCCTGCACTAAGGTGCATTTGACCATTTGTAGAAGATAATGCTCCCACACACAGGTAACAGGTGCATTTAAAACCTCACCTGAGTATATTTAGCATCAATGGGCAAGTCAGTGGCACTGATGGAAGAGGTTATGTGTAGCCTTTTTTCCTTCAGTTATTGCATTGCAGAAAGCATAATCAGTTGCAAAACACCACATGCCATTCTTCAACTAATTAATTGATTTAAAAGCTGGAGTCTGATTTTCACAGGCTTTCAGCTCTTGCACCATCCATTTGACTTAACCAGCTCAGCACCTCTTCAAATTAAGCCCTCGCTCTCTTTAACCAGAAGTGAATTCTTCCTTTTAAAGGAGTTTCCTAGAGAAATTCTCTCTTAGAAAATCCTTGGCACGAAACCTTAGCCTGCCTTGGCATGCAAACCTGCCTCACGCTGGCATTAACAAGCCTCTTATTTAAATGTTGATGAGCTCTTTGCTGCCAGTTAGCAACGGGAAATGCAGTCTGTGTGTTAAACGAGAGCTGGGAATGACTTCCAAATACCAAAATGTTTGTTAAACTCACGGCCCACCTCTTCCCTCCTTGGGAGTGGGAAGCTTCCCAGCAAATTGGCCCCATTTTGCACAGAAACTGCCAGGCAGGAGCAGACCACGCATCCCTCTCATTCTGTGGCCCACGTGGGAGTGCCATCAGGAGCACAGCTTCCCAGGATACCCACGTACCCCTTATGTGGCCATCTGCCCCAGGGGACCCTTCCCTGACCCCATTAATTAGACATGGTCTCACATTTTGGAGACAGGCTCCCCCTGCCATAGTGTGCATTTGGAGTTACTTGTGCACCTTTAACCTCTCTTGATATATGGGGTGTCGGTGGCTGTCACCTGGTACTGAGAGCTGATGAATTGCACCCCAAAGCCTTTCTGGCCCCATTTCGTTCTCTGCAGTGCGTTATAGAAATGCATGCCACAAACTGATTGTGGTATCAATTGATATTTTGCTTTAGCTAGACAGAACCTTCCTAAAGTTCAGCCTCTGAGAGCAGCTTCTATTTTCTTCCCATCACATGGAGACCAAATGCCTTGTTGCCTCTAAATGAGGACTATCTTATATGGTGGGGGCTCCTGGGATTCTTCCCTCTCATGGTGAATCAAAGGATGAGGTTCAGATACTAAATGCCAGGCAAGGGAGTTTCCCTGTATCCTTGTGTTACCTTTGCTGCCTTCTGAAATCAACATGTTCCCCTGCCAGGGAATGTGTAAATTCTTTTGGCTACCACTCACTTTTGGATGAATCCCAACTGCATATATATACAATGGTCGGTTTCCTCAGTGTTTGAATGAACCTGAAAGGCTTTGTCTGCTATAGATGGGTGCTTTCAATCCCATTTATGGTACATTATATCAGTCTGAAATACCATCTGAGAGGTCCTTAAACTGAACCACCATCAGATTTACAGCCACCGCAGAGGAGTTTGCAGGCTGGCTCCAGAGAGCTATGAGCAGAAACCATACTCTACTGAAATATTTGCTTTCTCTGCAAAGTTGACCTGAGGAAGAATGTGTTGTTCATTTGAAGATCTCAGTTTGTTCATTTATTCAGAGAATGTCTTCACTTCAGAATGTAAAGAGATTAGCTTCAGAGCTGAGAGCCAAAGACACGCTTCCTGTTATTGCAGAGCTGGTGACAGCTTCGTAGACAGGGAGCTTCCCATGGTGCATCCACACATCTGCAAGGTAAAACATGAGGGATCTGAGTTGTTCAGCATCATGGGATGAGCAAGGCAGTTCAGCTAAGTACAATCTTCTTCTCAAACCTCTGCCCAGAGTATGCCAGGGACCTTGTCTGAAATTTGGCGAAGAGAACAGGAGATGCATGCACTGACAGTTCTCAGTGCAGTTCTCTGCTGTCTTGAAGAGCACTTGAAGCACCTTGGCAAGATTGCAACACAAAATAGGATGTACCAAAAATCTCCCTCAGGAGCCTATTCTTGGGTCAGTTCCAGTCCATTGGTCCCCTGTGCTCTAATCCAGGCCAAACTCACAAGACTTATCCCACCTACTGCCCTCACTGGAAACACCTGGGGAAAGGCAGGTTTTTGTCTGTTGTCCTGGGGAATTACAGGCAGCCAACTGAGACTAGGGAAAGAAAAACCTTGATACTGTGCAGACATGGCCAGTGACAACCCATGCCTCAGACGCTCCCTGTCTGAGTAGGCAGGACACATGAAGAGTGGGCAGAGCTGCCAACTCAAGCTGCCAGAGCCCTGTGTTTATGTGAAATTCTTGGCTTTCATTTAAAATAATAATAATAATCATAATAAAAAAAATCTGACCCACTCAGTTGGAAATATGATCCCTAAAGAGTCTGAAACCACAAGGCCACTCAAAAAGGCACATAATTCATATGTATATGCTTATAGCTCTTGATTCTTAAGCCCAAATCATGGTTTTTGGAGGCCCAGCTCAAGACTTATGAATTCCTAGAGTCTGACAGTACCAAGTGGGGATAGGGCAAAATTAGCACATGGGAAAAAAAAGAGTTGCCAAAGGTATGACAGCAGGTCAGTGGGAGAGCCAGGCCTCGGGCTCCCTAGCCCCAGGTACCCATCACATTGCCTGGCCTCTTTCCCCAAAGGACACTAAGAGTCCTTAAAGCAATCCTGGCTATTTTAGTCATCTATTTCCATCTTGCTTTTGATGGTCTTATTTTCAGCAACACACAGCAGCATCCTGCTGCTCCCCATAGGATGCTGTTCTATCTCTGGGGCTCATGGCCATGGCACTGTGTGCTGATGACAGCAGTGGGAGTTTGCAGTAGCTTAACATTTGCATGCCATGAATATGCAGTTCTGATCATGGCCCAGTTCTCCATGCAGCCAGCCTGTGCATGTTTGCCAGGGACAGCAGCATCCTGCGGGTGTCTAGATCCCAGGAGACACCAGTTTCTGGAGTCTTAGGTGGCATCTTTGTTTATGCTTGGCTGTTTATAATCACAAACACCTGGATAGCCAGCTTTCTGTTCAGTACCCTGGGAAATCTGGGTTTGCTTTTAATCACAGCACAAATCAGGGTCTTCCTGGTTAAGCAGCAATCATCCCTACCTGAGCCTGTTCCAGGATCTGATTTCTGCCTGTGAGCAGAGCACAGAAACCTCCCAGCACACAGCACAGCGCTGGCCAAGGGCACAGCCTGCCAGTGGCTCCTCTCCCTGTCACACTGACTTCTAATTTCTGTTTACACCAGCACAATGTCAAACATCACAGCAGCAGCTCTGGCGGAAGGTGAGTCTGTTAGAACGGAGGTGTTGCTTCCTCTGCTGAGGCCTCTCTAATAACGCCAAGATGCTTTTCTAACTAATTAATTACAGGGCTTTGGCTGAGTTGCTTTAATGATTCCCATCTTCCTGCTGCTGCTCTGCAATCAGCACTACTTGCAGTGCTGTTCAGAGCAACACTGATACCATCAGAGCAGACGGATGAGCGATATGGGGCAGGGGGGATAATTTTTGTAAGCCAGCCATACCATGAGGTGCTTGACTTTCTACTCTCTGATGTACTTTCCTAGAGAAGAGGATAAGGATACAGCAGGCAGGTAGCTTGAGCAGGCCTTTAGCCCTGAGCAAGATTGCTGTCTCAAGGGAAAAGCTTATGCAGAGTGTAAATAGGTCTCACCTTCTCATTAAAAAGCTGTAAGGTCCTCAGGGTCCAGTTTACATGCTCATCCAATTCACTTGGTAGAGCAGAAAAAATTGAAGCTACAATTTGGAAGCTTCGCTACTGGACCTTGAATATTGAGATTGGCTGTAGATGGAAGGGACTGATCAGAGTCAGTTCTCCAGCCCACCTGTTAGTAATGCTCTGTTATCACAGATCCGTAGTAAATCGCCTCCCTTGCACGTACAAAGCAAAAACTTGGGTCCAAATACTTATAGACTCAGGAGACAAAGGGTACAGCATGACTTCACCAGGCTACACCAGACTATATTGTATTATGGCATGACTTCGTGCAGGGGTGATCCCCAGTGGTGTTGCTACTTACTGCCCACTTGATTAATCAGCTTTTCACGTTGCATTAGAAGCCCCCTGCCCCAGGCTTGCCTTGTGCCTTACTGCAGTGGTGACAAGGATTCCTCACCTCGAAACAATGACAACCAGAGTACAGAATGAAAGGCAGCAAGAGAAGGCGGCTGGGAGAGCAGCAAGTCAGCACAAAGACAGCAGCCTCAGGTCACTGTGGAGTGAGATGTCAGAAAGAATTTGATGGCGGATACTGGTGTCCTGCAAGGCCCATTCCAGGAGTATGCACACAGAAATATTATGGTATTTTTCTGAGATATATGGGATGGACTAGGTACATTAAAATAAATTTCAGGGTTTTTTTTTCCTATATAGTTATTTTTTATTATTTTTAAGTACTTCTAAATGTCTGTGTGGGTATTCCCATTTCAGTCCTCATGTCATGAGCCAAACAGAGGTGATGAGATGAAGTTTTTTGAGTTCTATAATTAACAGCTGGTCCCCTGAGAAGCAGAAATGATCAAGCCTGCTTTCCTATGGAGCTGTGCCATATGTGGATTCTTTGCTAAGAAGGAGTGAATTCTTTTTGCAGTCTTTTGTTTACAAAAGGCCTTATTGAGGGAATTCTCTCTGACAAAAAGCTTGCTGGAATCTAGTATCTTTAAGATTTTTCCACTCCCTGCTTTCCCCTCCAGTTTGAGGGAGTGAAGTTGATGAGGCAGTCCTGAAGTTACCAGAGGGTAGGAAAGATGAATGGTAGGGAAAAGCTGGCAAATGAAAGCAGATAATGCCATAATGTATAATAAAACCCTGTTGGAAAGGGGGGTGTGTATATCTGAAAGGAGATAAATTAAGATTAGAGACCCATTCTCCATGATTCCTTCTTGTAACACCAAATAAATGATGCACTAGTCTCTAGAGCACCAGCTTACCAGCTGAACCTGCTGTGCATGGTACAGCTCTTCCAAATACATTCCTGCAGCCAAACATCCAAAGAGTCACTGCATCACTACAGCCTCTATCCCAAGCAGAAGTTTAAACACAAAAGTGCTGTGACCTCTCTCTCAGTGTAATTGAAAAATATTAGCAGAGCTTTTGTACCATCTTGAAGCTTTTGTGCTGAATTTGCATCTAATAAGAAGGGGCCTTTTAAGGAGCAAATAAATAAATAAATGGAGGAAACCTTCTCTTTGAGCTAATTTTAGGCACATCCATGCTGACAGCTGTTCTTCTCTGATATATCTCAGGCACATCCTGGAGGGGCCAGGGGACTAAGCTGCATTCATGCCACTGCAACTGAGAAAAGGCCTTTATTTGTTTTGTTTTTAAGGGGCTGATGGTAGCTGGCTTTCCAGAGCGTCCCTTCATCCTGGCCTCCATCATAATACAGGTGGGAACAGGGGCAAGGAGTCATGGCACTTGTATGGGTGCCCAAGTCGTACACGAGGCTGTTGCTATTGCTGGACATGGGGTGTCAGGCTGAGGTCTGCACTCAGAGGCCTTTTCCCACATTGCTGACTGGGGAAGAAATCCTGGAGTGCTAAGATGTGAGCCCTGGAGATATCCCAAACATCCAGTGAGTGAGTTTGGCACCAGGGATCACCTCTGGGGGAGAGGCTCTGACGGGCTGCAGAGGTGGAGAGTGGTAGGAAGGCTTCTTCCTCCTCTAGGTATAAAGTAAGCCAAGATCTGCACCTTGCATTGTTTTAGTCCCTGGGCTAAACCTTGTGTCTCTCCTCACTCAACCTCCCAAAGCATACAAATGGATAAAACTGAGATGAGCATGGTGGGAAAAGTCCCAGCCCATGTGTGCTTGAAGAGTGAGAGACAACGTGGCATAAATACTGCTCTTTGATCTTCACCTGCAGCTTTTCCCCCCCCCCCCCTGCTCAAATTAGAAACTCAGGACTTGTCTAGCTTGGATGATTGTTTCATTTCCTCGTCGAAAAGGTGATTACCCCTTTAGTTCTCATAATTACCTAATCAGGAAAAATCAAATCAATCAATGTTAATTTCGACCCTAATAAATATTCTCTGCTTTTCTATACATTTATGTATATCTCAAAACTCATGCTAATTTCAAGGAAAATATGATTTCAGAAGTCAGACCAACTTGCTCAGCATCAGGCTCAGCAGTGTGCCATCCTGTGAACACACAGCGAGGGGACAGCATGTGACAGAGGGAACCTGAACAAACACACCTGGAAACTGGGATAGGAAAGACTGATGCATAACAGGAGATCATTTAGTCCATACCCTACCACAAGGTAGGACCAGCTGGACCCAAGCTAGCCCAGACAGATGTTTGCCTCTGTCTTATTCCTGGAAGCATTCAAGGATCCAGACCTCACAGACCCTCTAGGCAATCTTTTCAGTGCTTAACTGTGCTTATTAGCTGAAACATTTAGAGATAGGGCCAAAGTTAAGCCCTCCTCGATTCACTTTAGGCTCTTTGTTTCCTGCACTGCCCACACTGGACTAATGAATTGTGCCAACCTGGGTTGCTTCTTCCCATGGGCAGTGGATCTGGGGATGATGTTAAAAGGTGAGAAATTGAGCCTGGACTTGCACAAATACTACCTGATGGTTTCTGTGAGTTGGTAAATTCAGGAGCCAATTGAAACAGCAATAGTTCAAGCAATTGCAAGGCTTTTGCTAGTCTCCTAAAACAACAAAAAGTCTCAGCTCTTGGAATGACTTCCCTACTCAGGACAACCTCCCTACCCATGTAGAGGGTCTGGCTGGTGCTTGCCTGGCTCACCCTGCTCCATAAATAGGGCTGGAACGTTTCTCTCTGTTGGTCTTAATGTTTTTTTACTGCCATGATTTCTATTCCAGGGCAGGTCTGTAGGGAAAGTGTCAGTAGTATGAACTTAGCAGTTACCTACCCAGCTAATATTTACCCTGATAAGGGCTTCTTCTGGCATTGATAATAGCAGCAATACTTACGCTGTAATTGTACCAATTTAAATCTTCTCAGCATTGTACCAGACACTGAGGTGCCTCTGGCAGACTTCTCCCCATTTGCACATCTGTGCCATCCCTGCTGAGTGAAACAGCTCAGCTGGGCAGCAGAATGGCAGGTGTGTTGGGCCAGGGCTCTGCATGCTGGGTTTGTGCAGCATCAAGCACAGTGTGCTGTGGTGTGGACTCCTCTCCATAGTGGGGCATCTGCTGTGGAAGGACACGATCCAGACAAAGAGGATCAGGCTGACTTTGCTGGAAAATTGAGGCTCTGTGTATGCCCCCACCCAGCTCCTCTTGGGGAGGAGGTGCTCCTTCCTTCCTGCAACCTGTGCCCTCCTCCCAGCTGTCCTACATTGTGGGACTGCATCTGGACCTTCTCATCCTTTGGAGGAGGCTGACATGTGGCTTAGAAGTCAGGAGGGTTGCATGTTTGTGGTTAGCCAAGGCTTGTGTTTTAAAGGATGCTTTGGCCCCTGATGACTTTCTCTGTGGGGCTGGCCTCGAGGACAGATGCTTAGCAGTGAAGTAACGCAGTGCCAGATTTTTAAATGCTGGCATTTACTGTGGTTTTTGAGGAAGTTCCTCTCCAGAAAAGTATGTGCTTTTTTTTTTTTTTCCCCAGGACTTTCCTGAGCAACTCCTTACAGGTAAACCCGACTCATCTCTTTCTTAGGCTGCACATGGTAAAAAATCCTCCTAAAGCCACGTCTGGCAAATGCAGTGAGCAACCGTGGCCTCCCGGCACCCAGCCCCCGCATGGCAGATGGAGCTGAGAAGAGGCAGTTTTGTGCTGTTTCGTGTCTTTCAAGGAAATAATTCCTGAAGAGGAGGGAGGGCTCTGCTCCAGGGAGATAAGCAATGCCATTGAGCCAGACCTCTGTGTTTCTTTTCTTCCCATTTTACAAGACAGCCTCCTGAGGAATGGCACCAAGGGGTCTGTTGAGCCTGTGGGAGCAGCGTGGGAGCACTGAGGTGCTGCCCAGGAGCCTGGCTCTGTCCAGCCACCTTTGAAGCAGGGAGCACACCCTTTGCCTAGCACACAACCTGGCTGCACTGCAATGCCAGGGACTAACCCTTTCTCTGAGCCCTGAGAGCTGACCCTGCCTGACCACTACTGCCAGGACGTGGAGTGAGAGCAGGGCTTGAAGCAGTGCTGGCATGCCTGTGGCATGGGCCTGCCTGTGGGGTATCTCAGATCCTGAGGGCAGGCTGTGACATCTTGCATGTGTCAGCCCACTCCCCTGAGCTCTGCCCAGGCCTCCTGCTTTGCTCAGTTGAGTCCCACCTTCACCCACTGCTCCCAACACTGTCCGTGCACGTCTTGACCAGAGGAGGCTCACAAGGCTCATTTCCCAGCATGTCTCCTTGCAAGAGGGCTGCACCAGCAGGCTCAGCTGGAAGTGTCCTGGGAGCAGGAGAGGATAATCCCTCCACTCTGTGCCCTGGAGAGGCCAGGCTGGACCAGGAGAGACAACATGGGAGCAGGCAGATATGGCAGGAGCAAGACAGGGGAGGGAATGGGCTGGGACTGGGACCAGGTTGAGGCAGCATCCTATGTCTGAGATGAGGCACTACATCAGTGTGGGGCTTGAGCAGAGGTGCCCAAGGCTGGGATGACTGTGAGGGATATGCTGGGACCAAGTGGAGCTGATGCAGCGGTTAGAGGTGGGAGGGAAGGAAACTCAGGCCTGGCAAGGGTTGAGCTGAGAACTGGCATGACCATGTGCCAGAAACTGTGCCCTGAGTGGAGAAAGGCTTGTGGCACATCATCAGGGCAGTGTAAGCAGCCCAGGGCATGATGGAGCTGCAGGTCTGCCTAATAGGTTCTCAAAGCAGCTGTGGACAGAAAGTTCCCAAAGGTCCAGAGCTGAATTAGCAGGAAATACTCTGCCTAGGTAGGATGGGAAATCTGTAATAGAGATGCCAGCCTGGGATAGGAGGGATTGCAAGATTTTCCCTCAGGTCAGGACCCCAAGCTTCATTTTCAACACTGCCAACATGTGAGGTCTCTGGTTCAATGAACCACCTAGAAAACAATGTGTTTTTAATCGGAAATGTGGTACAAGATGCCTGGGAGGAGAGGTTTGCAAGGGCAAAGGGGGTCTAACTGCTTGTAATGGCCAAGGGATCTCATCAGAGCTGCAGGGGAAGACCCCAGAATGGCTCAGGAGAGGACACCAGACTGGTCACTGGGCAAAGGCTTGTGGGCACGTGTGGAGTGTATGATCAGGTTGGCATCTAGCAATGGCAGACACCTGCTAATAACAGGTTTGGTAGCTCAGCCACTCTGCAAGCTGAATGTTCAACTCCACCAGGAGAGCCTTCTCTACAGTCTGACTTTCCTCCCTTACTGTGCAAGTGTCTGGACCTGAAGCAGCCAAGTTCACCAAGCACAGCGTGTCTAAGCACCATCTTCTGCCCTGGGTACAAAAAGATAAATTAAAGACCAGGCAGGGACTTCATCCTTTTCATTCCCTTTTTTCCTGTCTAAGCCCCCATTCCTCTTGGGATACTGGACTCTAGTTCAGGAAAGCAGCCCCAGTTCCCCAGCAGTATTTGTCCTGGGCACAAGGGCATCAGAAGCAGGAGCTTGACTGTCAGCAGATCCAGGAAGCGCAGGCTTGCATGGTCCCTAGGGGGGAATTATTTGCTGATTGCATCTGTTTCCCAGAAGCATCACTCCAATTCATCCTGGGATTCACGTTTTTATCCAGCAAATAAGCACCTTGGGAGCTTCATTTCCATCTTAGTTGTTAAATTTAGAAGTGGTGCTTCCCCTTCTCCCACCCTCTCCTGCCCCCTCCCCAACAGCTCCCGTATCTCCCCTCCAGCCCCCACCCTCACCTCCAGCTCTCCCTCTTTGTCGCATTACATAGTAATCTGAGATGCATTGGCCGAGCTCCAGGGAACAGAATGTACTTGGCAGGGAGACGGGTCTTGATGTCTGCAAAATGTCGGGAAATGCAGCCAAGAGCTGCTAACTGGGTCATTAACCTCTAGAAGAAGAGCAAGTTGTGGAGCTGTGCTCTGTCTCCATTCATCTCGCCAATAAAAATGTCCCAGCAATGAGCGAGGGAAGAAGAGGTTTACAGCTTTAAGTCCCAAGCAGTCAATGCAACCACCCCTCCCTGACCCCCCCTTCTCCTTACCCTCTCCCCCAGCACAGTATTAAAGCTTATAAGTGGCCTTTTAAAAACCCGGCGGTCCCCAAACAGCTGTCCCTTGGTGCTTGTAAAGAGGCTACTGGAGCAAACCAGTCACTTCCAGCGACATGCTGCTCCTGCTGCTTGTGGTTAGAGGGGCTCAAAGGAAGGGCCTTTTCCTGGGCTGCAGCCCCCTGCAACCCTTGTGCAAGCTGGGACCAGGTGCTGCTTTCACTCCACGGACGTACATACCCCTCTCCTCTGTCCCCATAATATCTGTATACAATACTTATGGCCACCACATCTGCACAAGCTGCCTCCCTGTGTTGGAAGCACAGGTTGCAGGCAGAGCTGGCTGGTTCCCTTCCGTGGGGAAGGATGCAGTGCTGTGAAACAGCAGCCAAGAGGCCAAGGAGGGTCCTGAGCTCAAATGACACAGCCCAAGTTGCTTTGTGAAACTTGACGTAAACCTGCTTGTGAGGTAGTGAGGGCTCTGCAGGCTGGAAGGGGGTGGGTCCCCAGAAATGGGGGTCCTGGCCAGATGGTGCTCCATCTCCAAGAATCCCCATCTCCCACAACCCTGTGTGTCTGTCCAGTGAGCAGGTCACAGGATGGAGGTTGGTGTGGTGGATGGGAGAGAGGAAGAAAGGTGCAACAGTGCCAGACTCCTTCCTCGGAGGTGCTTTATTTCCATCCTTGTCCTCTGGAGGAGATCCATCCTTAGGAGAGACTTGGATGCGCTGGGCAAGGACCCCACTGCACCAGGTGCCTTCACGCTGGGATTTCCTATCAGCTGTTCCACCGTACTGTGCATTCCATTTGCTCCTGATCCGTTTTAAACGGATTTAAAATGAGCCACACGACACTTTGGGAACCGGGAAACACAGGGAAAAGCGCTGCCTTCACTCCCCAGGTGATCCCCGCTGCACAAGTCGGGAATGCGCCGCATCCCGGGATGGCGCTGGGTCCCGCGGCAGCATCCCGGGCAATGCCGCTCCCCGAGTGCCCTCTGCCGGCGAGCCCGCGATGGTGCGGCCCGGGGGGCTCGGGGGGCCACAGCCTTTGGAGGGGTTGCCGCAGCCTTTGGAGGGGTTGCCGCAGCCTTTGGAGGGGTTGCCGCAGCCTTTGGAGGGGTTGCCGCTCTCCCGAGTTCACGCTGGGTCTGTGCGTCCCTGGAGAGGTATCGGTTCACTGAGGACCCCACCTCTAGGAAATCTCCCGTGCGTGGTTCAGTTTGGTTTGTTTTAACTGAAAAGTTCTTGTAAGATCAGGGAATATTAATTCCTTCCATAACATATGCGCAGATTAACACCTTCTCCCTTGCCCAGCAAGGATAACTTTGTCACCTGCCAAAAAAACTTTCAAATGAATGCAGCCTCCCTTTCTCCAACACAGAACATGCCCCTACCCCCTCACTGTCACAGGCAGTGGTAGTAAAGCCATGCTATAAATTTAGCCACTTCATTCCATCCTCCACTTTCCCATCCCATGCTGTAATTGCCAAAGCACAAGCTACCCCAATTCCTCACGACTTCCCCCAATGAATCTGTGGGTTTGCTGTGTGCCTTGAAGTCTGCAGAGCAAATGCTAAAAGGCAAGAAGTCCCTGCTAGACTCCATCTTTCCTGCACTACCTTTGAGATGTCCATCATCTCTGCCAGGATCTGCTGTAGGAATATGGTCCAGGCACGGTCAGTTATTTCTAAGGTGGAGTGATCCCAGTTCTTTACTGATTGCCTGGGTAAGCAATCATTATTTCTTTTAAACAGGTAAGTTTAGAAGAAACATTATCTCTATGGGAGGACCTGAGTGAAGGCTCCTTTGAAGTCACTGACCCAAGTGAAGAAGCAGGTAGTGACATGCAAGCCCCCATGCCTATGGCAGCAGCCACAGCCACAGTGTCCTCCTTTCAGCAGCATTTCGCTTGGAGGAAATGAAAGCATCGGAAAAGGAAACAGGGCTGAAAAGGCTTAGATCCCCAGCGAGTGGGCCTTTGTTTTCTCATTGTGCTAGCCCAGCTGAGCCTGTGTTGGAGCAGAGCCCTCCTGCAGCTGGGCCCAAAAGCAGCAGCCAAAGAGAAACCCGGGCAACCATCTGTGTAAGAGGAGGAGGGGTGTGCAGAGGCTGGAGCACTTACCCAGGCTGGGGAGGAGAGGTGAAGGGCTAGAGGCACCCACAGCCCACACCTACAGCCTCAGCAGGGCAAGCAGCTGCCTGCCCTGGGGCAATGGGACAGTCTTGCCCGTTCTGAGCAGAAATCACAGAGAAGGAGCCTATGGGGATGGATCAGAGGAAGCAAAGGTCTTGGAGAGCACGACATCGACTTTCAGTTGGACGTGGACCACAGCAGCGCTCACCAAGAACCCTGAGGGCCACAGCTGTGATTCTACCTCGCCAACCACATCATGGCTGCACGCCATGACCAGCCACTCCATCGCCAGCCAGTGCAAAAACACTGTAGGCCGTGCTTGTGCTTCGTGGCATGCAGTGAGACCCTGTTTCTAGACATCCCAAGGGGTACTGGGACCAAAAGTGGCTTTTGAGAATCATCACATGTTGGTGATGCATGTGCTGAGTTCCACATGCAGAGCTGGTGGTAAATCTGACACCACCTCTGGCAAAATAGTTTCTCTAATGGCTTGCCCAAAACAACTGGGCACGAGCAAGTATCCTGCAGAGCACAGCCCTGCCACTGATCTCCCTGGCTTATTGTCAGCACAGGGAAAGTGCTGCCCTCTCCTTGATTGAACAAGGGGTTAAACTCAGCTCTGCTTCCCCTTTTTGCCTTGAGGGAATGGTCTGTGAATTAGCCTTGGTCCCATCTCCATCCCAAGCCACAAGGCTGTGAATTCCTTTCAGCCTCAACTGCTGCTCTCTCTGTGAGGAGAAGTAGTTCAGACTTTGATCTTATCATGATTTGCCCTGAAATGACCCAGTACATCTTGAAGGGAGGTTGCTGCTCAGCAGATGAGAAATGAGTGCTGAGTCTGGGGGAGCTGGGTGAGAGGGCAAGACCTGGTCCTTTACCTCTCTTTGTCCCTGAGAAACCTGTAGCCAGCAATGCTTTCCAAGTGGCAAGAATTCCTTAAGGCTTTTCATGCCTCCTTGGGCAGAACAGGCCTGCAGGGCCACAAGCAGCTCTGCTCAAGCTGAGGATTAGGGTGTCCTCAGCAGCCAGCAGAGGTGTCCAAGCTGCCCTCAGCCCAGTTGGCAAACCACAGGTGATAGAAGCTTTTTCTTCTCACTTGGGTGGAGCTGCAGAATGATGCCTTGGGAAATTTGGGACTTTGTGCCTTCCAACAATCCTGCTCAGTCTTTCTTGGCCTAGCTCTGAACAACATGACATGACATGACTTAAATAAAGCAGCTAGAGACAGAGACTTCGGAAGGACTTCTTCGTTCCTAGGCTGAGGGTTGTACCTTGAAGAGGCTGTGATGGAAGAACTCTGCCCAGTAACCCTGCCACTTAACACTACCACAGCTGCTAAAGATGAAGAATGATGTTGCTCGTGTCATTGAACTATCATGCAAATGTCTGGCTGAGGAAGGGTCACTCGGGTTTCTCCTCGTTTTCCAGTAGCATAACATTTGGTGGCTTTTTAAAGCCCTTCTTCCTGGATTTGTGCTATTGCATGAATGTTTTTATTTATTTTTGGAGAAAGATCTTTTAGGCTGCATAATTACTGTGGAAAAAGACTTGATTCTTAAAGGCTCCCCAAAGTAAATAAATTAAAAGAACCAGCACTTGAAAATTTCTCTTGAACCTAATGATAGGAGAGACTGATGACTAGGGGCCTCTGAACTCCTGGAGCCAAACAACACTGCTTCTACTTCCTGAAACCTCTTTTTCTTAAAGGACTGTGTTTTTCTCCAGTTGATTAAGATCCGCAATGTTTTATTCATGCACAACCCGGGATTATCAGCAGTGTTTTACATTTCAAACCAACTAGTGCCACCACTTTCCCAGCTCCAGGAAGCTGCAATTCCTTAGTTTAGCTTGAGGCAACTCCTAGAGAAGGTGTCACGGCCATTAATATTTGTTACCCTTATTTGTTAACCTCTGGGATGAACTATTAATGCTTGTCTCTGGTGCTGCCTTGGCTGGCTCACTTGCCTTTTTTTTTTTATGGGCCCTAAACACAAAAGTGATCATCTTCGTATGAGTCAGTGCTGAACCCATTGTGGCAGTGAAGTGTCGGGTTTTATCCAAATAAGGAGCTGCACTTTGGCACTGGGTAAAGCATTTCTTGGATATATATTAATAAGTAGACAGCAATATTCAGCCATACACAGCTAGCCAGGGTGTTTAGCTGGTGTCTCTGCTGGCCCAGGGACCACCTGAAGCTTCAAGGCAACCGCTTCCATTTCCAAACTCTTACTGCTCTTATAAGTGAGAAATTACCCTTCTGTTGTTAATCCTTCAGGGACTAAAACACACAATGATTCCTGATCATTAAGGAGAGGGAACCGGCCCATTGTATTTGTAAATAATAAAGGCCTAACTGCTGAATCTTACTGAAGACAAAAGTGGCTATGACAGCAAATAATTCAGCCATCATAAGGAAATACATGGAGAAAACCCCATGTCTCCTGCTGTATGGTTACTGCACAGCAAAGCAGGTCATATATTCAAATTGTGAGACTGTTTAAGCACTCTGTAATTAACTGCTGTCTATTTAACCAGACAGCTAAAGCACGTTAATTCAGTGTCAGTTAGGAGACTTATTAAGTGTCTGTGTTTTTTTAACAATTTACTGGTCCATCATTAACTACCCCTAGATTATCTTGTCAAATTGATAATTAAATGCCTCAAAAATTCATTACAGACTCAATATATTAATAGGAATATAATTAAGTAATGTTTGCTTATGTGATCTGCAGTTTATTACCTGCATGCTGATTTATCTCCGAGGCATTTACTAAACCTCAGCTGTAGCCTATTCAGAATCAATACAGGCCCAGGAGTCAATAAACATTGTATTAGATCCAAACGAGCTATTTAATTGGGAGAATGCATTGAAGTTGTCTTTTGGACCTCCAGTGAGTTTGATGAGGGGATTATGACCTTACAAACATCATCTGAAGAACGTGCAGTTGATAATTTATATCTGGGTCAGACTCCCCGCTTGAAGCACAGGTTTTTGGTCTAATTTTGTTGACTTTGTTTGGTTTGGGTTCTGTAATCTGTTAGAAACTGCCTAAATTGGTCTTACTGTGCTAGTCAGTTGGTGCAGTGATGAATCAGAGGCTCAATTTTGTCTAAAAAGCCAGAATTAACTCCTCTTGTCCTGTGCCAGGAAGATAGTCTAACAGTTTCCTTAAATTTGTAACCCTTGGACTTTGCATGTCATATGAATTTTTCAGAGGACTTGAAAAATGCCTCATTAACTAGTTTGATTAATAGGACACTTAAAATTTTTAAATTATGAGGGGAAAATAAATGCTTCTTTTGCTCTGAATAACTGTAAAGATGGAAGCTTTGCTGTACACTTTAAACACATCAGCTTGCTATTAAAGTACATTATCAGTGGTAACCATCTGTTAGGATTAGCCAGCCTGCAGATAGGCTATTGATCAAGATAAATCAGAGGAGGAGCAATGGCCACCCTTCCTCTGCAGCTGTGTGTGCCAAGGGATGTTGTGGTGTTGGTGACTTGATGGGAGGAGGTGGTTTGAGTGCGTGTCTGGACCCTGGGATTGGCTGTGGCTGTGGGAGCAGTGTCCAGCTGCAGAGCCTGTGTTCCTGATGGGTTTGCAGGCTGGAGCTCCATGTATGGTTGTGTAGCTTTCTTGGTAATTTTAAAGACTAAGGAATTCTCGTTAGATGGATTTCAGTTTTTGCACATACATGTATAGGAAATGTGTGTTTAGAAATAAATAGTAGGCTGGCTGAATTATTGCAATCACGGTGTCATAAACCCCATGAGGTAGACAGTTACATTTAAAGGAAATTCTAAAAGGTTAAAGCTAAAATAATATAATTAAAGCAGTACTCTCTGGGACTTCAACTTGCCTCTGCTTTTCAGTGATGTTAGGAATCAACTATGTGGTCATGAAGAAGACATTTCAGTGCTCTTTGGCCCAGATTAGGTCACGTTAACTTTTTTACATGGCATATCAACATTTTTGGTGTACTATTTTCCACTGTGCCATTATCACAAGCTTGGGGTGGGGAGTGGGGTGTGTGACTTACTGCTTTGCTGTCCTATTTTGAGCTATGGTACTTTTTCTGGGGGGAGGCAGGAGGGAAGGAGCTGGTGATCTATCTGATGGTTCCTTTTCCCCAGTGCCAAACTGATGTTAATCACAAACCCACAAGGAGTGTGTGAATACAGATCCAAGATAGGCTTTGGAATAGAGATGGGCTTGGAGCATATCTGGGGTTTAATTTTTTTCTCTAACTTTAGGCAAATACAGCTTTGTTTTTCACACTTAAATATATTTGGACTATTTTGTTTTCAAAACCTGGTGTTCTACTGTTTGAATTATATGAAAAGCTGGCCAGATCCAAGCCGAGCATTCCTGGGGGAGAATTCCCAGCAAGCATGCTTGTGTGCGTGCAGCCTTTGGTGTCTGCCAGGCTCTTCCATAAAGTGATTATACCGCTTCAAAAACAACGGGGGGGGAGAAAAAAGGAAAAAAAAACAGGCTGAATTCTGCTCTGAAACACATGCAGTTCCAGGGAAGTCTGTTGGCTGTGGGAGTAGAGCTGTGGGCAAAACTTGAGCTGGTATCTTTAGGGCATTTTTCCATGCATTCTGTATGTATATTTTCCAGGACCTTGCACGTCCTGACCAGGAATGCAAAAATGTTGTAAAATTTACACATGCTTGTCTACTAAGAGCCTTTGCATGAGGAATTTGGTTAGGAAATATTTTTCTGCTTCATCCTTCTCTGAGCTTTACTGGAATTAAAGCTGAACCAAACTTTTCTGAAAACTCTGAAATGCTTCAGTAACTTCTGTTTGTTTTCCTCGTGTCTCTGTACTTGGCTTCTGGCAAAGATTGAAAGCAGCACTGAGTCACTCAGTAAAGAAGTCTGTTTTGACAGCATTCTCCTGGCCTAAGCAGGAAGTTCTGATAGTTTGAAGGCATTGAGAGTTCTGGATCTCCCATGGTTAAAGCTCAGATGTGCAAACCCTAAGGGCAGGGGGTACTTCAGCTTCTGGAGCTGCTCAGACAATGAAAAACTGGAGAACCTCATCTATGACTGGAGTTATCTGAAAAGGTGGCTACAGCAGAAATCCTTAATCATACAGCAATTTTGAGAAAGAGTCAAATTCTTTGAAGCTTTTCTATTTTCTGAGCTTGTTTAAAAAAAACCCAACCAACCAAACAAAGAAAAAAAAAAAGAAGAAAAGGGGTGTGGGGAGGAAAAGCTCCATCTTACTCACCAGATCTGCAGCCTCTGTGTGTTCTGAGTCATAGCTGTTGACTGCACTGACAATGGCAAGGGTTTTTTAATTTGCTTTCTAACCTCGTTAATGCAGTAAGAGGGGGCACAGCAAACACGTGGACAGAGATGGGATTGTGTAAGCATCAACAGGACAAATTGGCTCATTGCTTCTCCTTGTTGGGATTAGTAGTAAGGAAGAGCCCAACTTTAGTCTGAGGCTCTAGTAGGAGTTATGTGAGGTAGAAACTGGGAATGAGAAGTAAGGAGGTGAGGAGGAAAGGAGGCCTGTAGCTCATCAGTAAAGGAGAAATGCATTTGTGAACAGTTGATGTGCAAACTGAAAGAGCTGTGTTCCCCTGTGGAACATCACGTTAGCTTTGCTTTACACAAAAGAAGCACTGAAACAGATTTCTTCTAAAGCTAAACTTTAGATTTGGCAAATGGGTGGTGCTGGTGTCTGTGACCTTGCAAGGGATGTCACAGAGAAGGTCACCCCACGTGAATTCAGCTATCTTCTTTCCTCTTCTGAGATGAAGAAGGAAAAAATACGTAATATGTGTGAGAGGGGAAGAGTTAGGTCTCTTTTGATATTTGCTAGCAATATGCCTGTTGTGAAAAAGTGCTTGTTAACACTTCCTACGTGGTGGGATGTGGCACACCACACTCCTCACCCCGAGCACAGAAGAGGAAATCACTGATAACTGATGGCTTGTTGTTGGGGCTACCTCCTTCTAGTTATCTAAACTGTTATAAAATATATGAAAGTGAAGAAAGGCTGCCCCATTTCACTTCAGTTGCGTGCTAAATACTGCTCTGCTTCCTGTACATCAACATTATCTGTTGCTGCTCTGCACTAGTGAGCTGCCTCTGAGTTCTCACCCTGAAGTAGTTGTATTTTAATACTGAGTACAGCACTTTGTAACATATGAATGGCCATTGCCCTGCACTCCCACAGCCAAAAATCTCCAATAGAGTTTATTTTAAAGCAGTTCCTATCATCGTGATCATAGATGACTTTGGGTACCATCTGGGAAGGGCTGGTCTTTCTAAATTCTTCTTTATTCCCCTTGGGATATGTATTTAAGGCAGGAGATGCTGAAAGATGTACTGAGGACTGTAAAAGCAGCTTGAAGTAAAGATGTAGGAGGGAAAGTACTCAAGCTGTTTTTCTGCTTTTGCAATTGAAAGGAAACTCATGATATAGCAAATTTTAAATGGCACAAGAAATTCTGCTGTCTCCTTCAACATGGCACTATTAGACCAGCAACAGGGGGAGCAGCTGCTCAGCCATTGTATAATTGACATTACTGATAATGACCTTGGATTCATAATTAGGGTTTGTGAGGACCAGGACAAAAAAAAAAAGGAAAAACCCCACCCTTGAAAAGGTCACAAACGTGTGTGAGTGAGCACATTGAGCACATTGGAATGCAATGAAGGCTGAAGAAACCCTGCCTGTCCCAGGGCCTTGCTGGGGGGGTGGTGAGATGTGGGCGCTTGCACTGGGAGAGTTTCCAGCTCTCTCTTGATGATACTAAGCAGTTGACCAGAAGTGCTGATATTTTAGGAGAAGGCTGGAGAAGTTTAGATTAGAACACACTGCTGTAACAGAACTGTTGGTTGGTTTTTTTTTTTCCTGGGAATGAGTAAGTGGGTTCATGCCAGTAACACCAACCTACTGCAAGGCACACAGGGCCCACTGCCTCCAGGTATAATCAGTGCTTAAAAATCCCAGGCTGGCACATCCTTTATCATATGTATTTGAGAGCTCAGATTTGGATTGCCACCTGAAACTGGACACTGTGGTATTCTTTCCCCAATCACTGGGTTATTTGGTTATGACCCTATATCCTTTCATGAGGCTCTTCAGAGTCCTGTGTAACCCGTATTCATTTCTCTTTCTAGCAAAAATGTATTTCAGGAAATTCCATAATTGCACATCTCTATATGTTGAGGTTTGGCACAAAAAGTCTGATGTGACATTGACTTCTTTTTCTTCCCTTTAACTTACAATCTTTAAGTTGGGTTCCTTCACAGATTCAAAAAACATATTCCTCTGGATCACACTGTCAAATGGGGGAGAAAACCACGATGAGCTTTCTGCTGCAAGTTGCCCTTACAGAAAGTGCCATGGTGCTCCTGTACAAAGAGAACTGACCATTCCATTTGCATTGAAATTGTCTTGAGCTGCAAATAGCCACAAACCCACAGATGGATGTGGCAGTGCTTGGAGTCCACAGTACTTCCATGTCTGGATTTCTCTCAGATTGTGGACCCTATGGCTGTTCAGGGAGGGGACTCCAATTTTCTTTAATCAGTAATGTTTTCCTGTGTTTAGGAGACACCAATCATGTTTTGGCAACTACTGAAACGTAAAGCATAAGAAAAGTAAAGCTGGATGAGCACAGTTTACTTACACAGCAGTTTGTGTTGCTTTCTCAGAGGGGGTTATGTGCCTTTTTTTACTGTGGTGCTGGAGGTCTGAACCTATTCCTTTCAGCACTGCCTTTAAATTTCATTAAATAGCTGCTTTCATGAGGCTGGTTCTTAATCAGGTGGCCACTGGTAGCTTGTGGAAGATGGATCCTGTCAAACTAAACTTGGGATTATTTGTGATGAAATTAAAAATAAGGTCAAGAAAGACACTTGTGGTTTGAGACTCATAAAAAATATTTGTCTTGGTACTCATAATACTTAAACTAGAATGATTCAAAATCAATGTGACAGAGCAAAAGGATTAAACACTGGCTTGGAAGCACATCCCAAAATGTCATTGTAAACAGGAAATAAGAACTGAGGGGGAGTATTTCTTGTGGGGTCTCCAAGATGCTTTGCGGCCCCAAATAGTCAGCTGTTTTAAGAGTGTCCAAGCAGAAAACAGCGAGTCAGTGGTTCAGCCTGGCACATGGCACAAAGCCTGGTTGAGGACACTCAGCAACCTGGGCCACTCTGTGAGCTGGGCAGGCAGAAGGTCGTGCTCTCTGGAGTCACTCAGAGACCAGGTAGGAAAAGTCTGGCTGTAGCCTCTTCCTTCTGCTGCAGCCATTTACACGTGGCTGCCAGTGCAGTCCAAGAGCACATCCTCATCTGGGAGAAGGAAGAGAAAGAGCAGTAAAATATTTGAAGTGCAGCCATCCCCTATGTTAATAAAATAGTAAACACTGCAGGGATGCCAGGGTTCCTCTCTGGCCTTCTGCTCTGTGTTACAAGAGTCACTGGTACAAGGATGGGCTTTACCAGTTTTGGGTGAGATTGCACTAGAGAAGAAATGCAGAAGAGAAGTTCCTCATGGCATGCAAAGAATGAGGTTGTTGTGGGCAGGATGCCTTGGGGTCCCTGACCTAGTCATTGGAGGAAGGACCCTTTTTTGGTGCCACTGTGTGCCTGGATTAATAGGGTTCACTCCAATCAAATATCCAGTCATTTCCCCTGCAGTGTTTTCCGTAGGCCTTTTGGGCTCAGGAAGGAGATTTCTACTCCTAGAGTGCTGCTTTCCCCTGCTGCTGAGTTTTCCTGTTTACTCTCTCAGCACAGAGTAGACTGGTGGAGCTGAGACTGAGACTTGGAGAGAAGAGGAGAAGCTAAATGTGGCATCTGAAAGAATAAACAACCAGGATTAAGTACTGTACAGGCTGTGAGGCTGAATTAATGCAATTCCTTGTAGGACAGAAATTACAGTGGTATGCATTCCCAGACCTGGATGTACATGTAACTGCAAGGAAAAAGCTATAGGGCAGCAGGACTTCCAGCTCTAGACAAAATACAACAGTGCTTCCATTGCTCCCTGAGATACTCTTCTGTCAAAGCAATTAAATAGATGAACTCTACAATCATCCTTGTGGTCTGCCAATGCAGGGGACTGGTTTAGCACTGGGATAGGTAATGTCCTCATTCAAAGCCTGGTTCAGGTCTGTCAGAAGCCTCACAGGGGAGTCACGGCAGAGGCACAGCTGGAGTTTGGTCCATTTGGGACCTGGAGCAAGACTGAACATAGTTATTGAGATGGGGGGAGGAATAAGAGGCAGCCTGGCCATGCTCACACATTGCTCATAACACTGTTAACTGGGTCATGTCTTGTGCACATCCTCTGACCACTGATGGGGCCTTCTCCTGCCTCACCCCCTGGTAGTGGCTGGATGCAGAGGAGCTGCTGGAGGTTGTGCCAGCAGCACCAGCCTTTGCCTGCAGACGGTGGGAATATTTCAGGAGTAGCGAGGTCAGGCTGGGTTTCTGGGCTCTGTGAAGCTTTCTTTTTTCTTTCTTTTTTTTTTTTTTTTTTTTAAGGGCTTAGTTTTGTTTAGTTTTGCTTTTAAAGGGTGAAGAGGGGGAAAAAACAGCTTCCAGAAAAAAACAACGGCTCAAGCTCCAGGAGCCAGATCTTAGCATGAGAACCCGACCCAACATTGGGGAAGGGCTGTGTCAGATCACTGCATGACCGAGGAGCAAGAATTTGCTGCCTGCTGAAAAGCCACAGAGCTCAGACCCTATTTGAAAGAGTAACATCTTTGATATAAAAAAAACAACTAACAACAACCCAAAACCACCCAGCCAATAAAAAGCCTCAGACATACAGGATCCCATTCATGGTGGGAGGGATTTAGTGGAAGTATTTTCCTCCTTTAAGGTTTGGCACAGCCTTAAAGGAGTCTCTTTAAAAGCTTCCAGAGCTGATTATATTTTGGATTGTGTTTCAAATCACCCTTCCCCCCATGTTTGGTGGGTCCTCAAACAAGTTCCCAGAATAAATTAGACATAACGGTAGTGAGATTTATTATTTTATTTTTTTTTGTTGAGGAGGAGGAAGGAATAAATGACAACAAATTCTGTAATGGAAAGAAAAAAGAAAAAAAAAATGTGTATCGGAAACTGCTGCTGAGTGACTCATGCTGCCAGACAAATGGAACCTCACTCATCACTCCATCTTCATCCTCCTCTGGTGAGAGAAAAAGTCTTGGAAAAATATCAGCTCAACCCCCCCGCCCTGCTGCTTCTCCCATGGCATCCGCACACAGGGAAACAGTCCAAGCCACAGTGATGGCTTCATGTGCTTCTTGGGGCAGGCATTTTTTTTTTGTTTTAATAGCCAACTAGGAAAAGCCTCCGAGGTGACCTTGGAAAAATGTATGTACCAAAGGAAAAAGTTGTGGAAAGGGAGGTGGGGCAATGTTGGAGTCCTTGTATGCTTTATGCTTGGAGACTCTTTTTTCCTTCATAATGTTTTTCCAAATTTCCCCTGAAATAAATTTGCAAAGTTATTATTATTTTTTTTTTTATGAGTGGGAAGAAAGGGGAGGATGAGCCATGAGAAAAGCAGAATGAGCTGGGCGCAATTCCGACTTAAATAAATGCTGCGTCATAAAAGTATAAAGGGTAGGGCAGGGGGAAGGGTGGGATGCAAAAAAATTGCTCTGTTTTTCCCCTGTTTGGGAGAGTAATTAACATTTTAATGAAATATATAAACTGTATACAAATCAATTTTTTTTTAAACATAAAAATGGGGGGGAGTCTTTCTTCTTTTTTTTTTTTTTTCCCTTTCTCAAAACATCCTCTGCAAATGTTTGGCACTGCCTGCCAGAAAGCCACTTAAAATGCAGCTTTTCAGACTGCCAGCTCCAGCCAGCCCTGCTGTGGGCACGAGGGCTATTAGCCAGTGGCAGCCACTTCCCAGCAAATGCCTTTTCAGCTGCAGGACAGTGGGATTGAGCAGGTAGATACAATGGCTAAGCTCTGCCTCATAAAAATCTTGCTTGAGGAGATACCATGTTTTTACAGGCTGTTGGTTCTTGTTTTTCATCAACAGGTTACTTCTCCCTTCCCCCTGAGATGCCTTGAGTTTGATTGTGCATGGTGTGAAAATGGCCATGAAGAGGTAGTATTCTGTTCTTCCCTGCTTTTTGTGGTAGTGATCAATCCCACTCCCTTTTTAAGTGCTCCCAGTTTTCTCCCTTATCTTCCCACTATAATTGTCCCCTTCTTCCAGTTCCATTCACTGTCTCCAGCTCAGGCTTGCACATATCACAGTCTGCAAGGCTGGAGAAGCTCTCTGCACACTGTGCAGGAATGGTGGCAAGAGCAGAGAGTGGCCTGTGACAGCAGTGTGGGGTGGCCAGAAGACATCCAAGGACGCAGGAGAACAGCCCTGGGTGACTCTGCCTAAGGGACTCTCAGGGGTACACACAGATACGAAAGGAGATGTTGCTGATGGCAGCAGTTGCAGGTCCCTGACCTCCTAGACATTGTGGAGCTTACCCCTTGTGCTCCTTCCCTCATCCCCTACCCTTCCCTGGGCTTCACAGCCCATGGCACGATGCTTCAGAGCCCGCTGCTGTCCCCATGCCCGTGCTGCCGCAGCCAGCCCCGCTCCCGGACCCAAATGCCCGCGGGCAGAGCAGGGAGAAGCACCGGCCGTGCTTCCCAGCTGAGGCCTGAGAGCAACTGCGGACGAAGAATGACTTTCATCTGGCCCGCATTAGCCATGGGTGGTGCCGCCGGGGCGATGGCTGCGGGAGCAGCAGCTCTATTTAAGGCAGCCTCTGCCAGCTGCCCCCGGGCCAGCGGCGGTGGGAGTGGCTGTGCCACGCTGCGGTCCTGGGTGCTCCCATGCGGGCTGAGGTCCCCGGGGGAACTGTTCCTGTGCTGGAAAAGCTGTCCCGACTGTAAGTGCTAGGTTTCACCCACCTTCCCTCCCCTACCTCTTCCTTTTGCTTCATTCCACAGGAAAGCAATCATAGTATCAAGTGTTTCCTAATAACTTTTTAGGTTGATGACTAATTTTTCAGCCATGCTGACTGATGGGTAATAGTAAGATATTAAGCCCTGCTGTGAAATGGGCGTCCAAGTCAGAAAAGTGTCAGCAAAGCTGTGCAGGAGAAGGAGGTTTTTGAAATATCCCGGTTTCAGGAAAGCCTCTGTTCAGAGGTTCTGTGACAGGGAGGCTGAAATCAATCCATTGCCAGGTAAAAACCCATAAGAAAATGAGCACTGGTGGAGCTCATGTTTGTGGCGTTGCCTTGCTGGCTATGGGAGAGAGACCTAAGAGGTTTTCTCTTAAAAACCTTGTCCTACCCTGGGGAAGGATATTAGATTTCAGTCTAGGCTTTGCTGATGGGCCTCAAACTGAAGGGCTTGAGAAAAACGCAAGGAAGTAAGATGTGGGTTTGGATCCCAAAATTCCTGTTCCTAACAAGGAGCCATCTGAGTGCTGCTTTGGAGGCTTTCAGCTCTGAAATGCTAGATGCTCCCCGCAGAGTCCTCATTTGCGGTGCATTGCAGCCTCTCAGCGCTTTGTTGGGCTTGACAAGCTCGCCACTTTGGGCTTATGGTCCCCATTTGGGGACTGTAAGCTCCAGACAGGCCTGTGCTGTGCCTTCCCTGCCGCAGTCTTCCATGAGGATTTAGCGGAGGGGAGTGGGGAGGTGAGAATGAACATGATGAAATCATCTTTTTTCTGTAAGTCAGCTGATGTGCTGTATAACATGCAGGTCTAGGTTTTGAACCTAGAATTTTCTTTAATAACAAACCCGGGTCAATGAATGTAAAAGCCCCATGCAGAGCCTTTTACTGTGTTAGTCATAGCTTGAATCCTTTATGTTCCCTCTTCTAATGGCAAGTATTATCCAGCATGCCTTGTTACAGTGCAGCCTTTGGAGGGTGTGGAAGTTAGTAATGATGGTGCCTGAATGCTGTTCCAGAGATCGCTGCTACAATTCACAGCAGATAATAGGAGCCACAGCCAGACGGATAATAGGACTGACTGAGATCCATTTATTGCTAAGAGACTGTCTGAATATTTGTACATAGCCTGAGCCACTCCACCCTCCTTCATCACATTTCCCAGGAAGGGGGATGGGGAGAAAAAAAAAACCCAAAACACAAGCCTAGGGCAGAATGGGGAGGAAAGGAGAGATTTGCGATGCATTCACACAGAGCCAGAACGGTGTAGGTTGTTAATGTATTTACAGCCTGCCTATACAAGTGAAGGTGTGGCATGACAACAGGAAGCAAGAGGTGGACTTAGCCTGTCTAAAGCCTAAACATCTCATCCCAAAGCCATTTTCCCTCGCAGGTAAATGACCAGCATGATGGAAGGTTTCAGTGATGGGCTGAAGGCAAAGCCAAAGTCAGGGATAACTGAAGTAGCCAGGCTAGGAAAAAATTGACCTAATTCAGAGCATCATAGTTCATTGCCACTTCAAATTTTCATAGTCTTCACATGCTTGCTAAGCTGCTTAGGCCTTGCAGAAGCTGTTTGGAGAGGTGTTTGTGTGCCAAAATGTATATATGTCATACAAGTTACTCAGGGTTTCTGGTGTTTGACTGACCCTCCACTCACCTTTCCCTGTCTGGGAAGTGTTGGCAGTTTTTAGGAGCATAAAAAGTTTGGGAATTTATTTTTTTTCTTGCTTTCAGAGAATTTTCCAATGTGGTGGTTATGCATACGGAAATTAAAATACTTGTAGCTTATATTCCTGGTGGTTGCTCTTTATCTTTCAAGGGGGCCCATTACTGTGATAGCCCTTCTCTTATCCCTGGTGCTGGCTCTGTCTGTTCAGTATCTGCTGTTTCTAGGATGTCAGTGAGGAGCAACCAACAGGTAATGGCAAAGTCCAGCCCAGCAACAAAGGAAGTACTCATGATGACATCTCTTTTTACTTCTTTTTCAAGGTGGTGGAGAATAGGGAAGTTAAGCTGCACTGCTCCTAGCTCTGGGGAAGGACTGTGGTTTAATGTAGGTTGAGGAAAGCAGCTTTGTGGTAGTTAACTGATGGTCACTGCTGACTCCTGGCAGCAAGCCTGGCTGTGCTAATGGAGGAACTGAGGCTCTGATGGAAGCAGATGATGGAAGCTGCGAGAGAGCTCTCTACCTACCTGCTGAATGATGACTGGCTTGGTTTCCTGGCCCTCTCTGTCAGCACAGGTTTGGATGCTGCCAATAAGTAAATCCAGCCTTGCCGCCACCTTACCCTTTGCTGTGAAACATTTTGTGGTGTTGAGAGCGTGTCTGAGAGTCTGTGAGCTGAGGTACTCGTGCTCCCAGATGTTAGAGCTGGTCAGCTGGCGTGGAGTCATTGCCAAGCTGATCTTCCGTGAACATTCATTTTACATTCTACATGTTTCTAATTTTTGTTTGTTTGTTTCCTTCATCCCACAGGTATTAAGGCCTTTTCTTTACTGCTCAAAGAGATTGTTAACAGCACTTCATTTTTCTGTAGTCCTTGGAGGTCACTGAGTTTGTTCAGCAGTGAACTAGGTTAAACTTGTGCTAAGGAGGAAAAGTCAATTCTGTTTTGATGTGCAATCATGTTCAGGTGCAAGTCTGTTTTCTCCCCCAGATCTGACCGTGTGCTGTCAGTTGGTGATGGAAAGTGTGTGGGGGAGATAAAGGCTCTGATTGCAAATCAGGGCTCCTGGGCTCTGTTTTTGGCTTTGAACAAATGTGTGTAAACACTGAGCACCTCATGTAAACCTTCTCTGTCATCAATCCTGGGACCTGATCTGGGCAGGGACCACCTCTGTGTGCTTGAGGCTGACTAGTTAAGGCTGACAGATGCTGCCTGTGGTGGGCAGTGAAGGACTCACAAGAGCTTTCACCTGCATCTCTCTGAAAGGGGGAGATGTGTATGGACAATGGAAAACTAAGCAGCTGGGTGCTCAGTCATCCCTGGATACAGCAGGTGTACAATGCAGGGGAGTCCTGACCTCCCCTGTGCTACCCTAACAAGGGTGAGATGCAAGACCAGAAATTAGAGTTCTCCATTGTAGTCTTCTTCTCCCACCCATCCCTTCTTTCACATTTTCTTTAGAGACCAGAGATCTGTAATATGGGTTATTGCACAAATCTCTAGCATAGCTCTGCAAAATTCCCAGTATCTTGAGTAAATTAATGAAGGAATGTTGTTTTCTATCTGGCTGGAAGGGATCTTTGTCTTGGAGAGCCTTTCCTCTTGTGAGGCTTCCCCTGGGAGGTTATGTGCAATAAGGCTTCTGCTAGCAGCAAATACTGGTCTTGAAGCATTTTCCTGAAGTTTTTGTGGAAGGTGGAGGGATGGGATTTCTCTTCTACACTGGCATTAAATGTCAACATTTTACAACCCATCAGTTGGCCCTTCCAGCTGAAAGATTCCACCAGTGCTCTGGGAAAACAGTGTTTGCTTTTTCCTTTTTTTCCTCTTTTTTTTTCAGACGGTGTAGAAAGGGCTGTTTCAAGGCAGATGGTAAGAAAACTGGACAACTCTGATATTAGCAAATATGTTCATCACAGAAGATACAGGTACATTCCAGGATAGATTTGGACTTTTCTAAGGCATTCTCTCATCCTAACTGAAATATACAGTTTAGGTAGTGGACATTCCCTGACTCCAAGAATAATTTATTACATTTCTTTGTGTACATTTGGCTCACTTACCAGAAGTCCTTCAGAGTTCCCACAACTTGTAAGTTTAGGTCAAACAGGCATATATGTTAAGGGAAAAGGAATGTCTTGAACTGCTCTCAAAAACAATGACTATATAGTTTAAATATCATTTTGAGGAAAAGAATTTATATCCCAGAGGAATGAGTTCTAGCAACTCCAGCATTGATGCTGTGCATGACAAAGTATTACTAAAATGTTTTATCTCCAGAGAGACAGTGCAGCCTTTGAAAAACCTTTTCCTTACCATCTCTCAGAATGATGGTGGCCAAAATATTTCCATACTAGGAGCTGGTCAGTGGTCAGTCTTCACCACAGTGTCTGCATGAAATTACTGTGACTGGTGCTCACAAATCACTGAGGCATTTTTGAAATGTTGCTGTTAGGCTCTTAAATCTAAGCTTGGGAGGAGCTTTAATGGAAGAAAAGAAAGAACAACTCTATTTTCATTTAAGTTTGGGAGCTGGCAGAGATGGAAGCTGCCTAACCTTCAAACAGATGGCTGGAGCTCAGACTGTGCTTTCTTAGTGGCCAGGGAGACCTGAGTTCCAGCTGCAGTTGTGGCTATAAATAAGTTGTGGACCACGGTCAAATTCTTTTGCTTGCTTTCTCATTTCCAGAAAGGGTGAATTGGTTCTTAGAAACATATCTGGTCCATCCTGCATGTTGGGGCCTCTCAGGATATGTGTGACCTACCTGCTCCTGTGGCAACCCCCTTTTATCAGATTCTGAGTTCCTCAAGGAAACAAGGGAGAGGAAGGGTGTGGGTGTAAATGAAGGGCATTTTACCATACATTTTTTTCAGTTCAAGCCTGAAGTAGCAGAAAACAAACCACAAGTTTTGATGCAAATCAGGCTTCCTGCAAAATGACTGATTTCTTTTTTTAATGTTGATGGACGTGCTTAAGTTTTCCTTCATGCACAAGATCCTTTCTTGAACCATACCTTGCCTTTGCTCACCCTGTATATTCAGTGTATACTGTTATAGCAAAGCAAGAGTGCAGCAGCATCACCATCACAAATGCAAAAGTAGGACAAAATCCTGGTTGAAATCCAAGACCTGAGCATGAACTTTCCTGCAGAGATGATCCAAAATGCTGTCTAAAATATGGCTGCCTGGAGAATCAGATGTGACCACCCAGGAACTCCCTTGGGTTTTATGCCCAGGCTGCTGACTGCAAAGCTTTTTCCTTGCATTGTCTACCAAATGCATGTGTAGTTTCAAACCAAAGTATCTGAAAATCATGTCTATTAGTTTTGCTAGCTGAAAGTAGGGGTATGTGTTCCTTTTGTTCTAGATCTGACAAATGGCTCAAACACGAAGAATAAGCAGAAAGTTATAATAAGGCATGTATGATGAATTTCAAACATATTTGTGCTTTGCCTTCTGCCATCAATATAATGGCTATAAACTAGTACTTTGACTATGACAAATTAATTTGAATCTGTACTTTCATATGTCCACATAGATTCAGTGCATGAGGAATCGATGCCTGTGACCACTCCTCCACACTGGTGTTTCAGCTTTAATGGACAGCTGAGCAACACTTTTGAAGGTCTTTTATCTTTTGTGCCTGTCCATTTAGATCAGTCCTAAGACAGCAGACTGAAAGCTGCCACTGTTGTTTGAGCTGGTGTAAGGGAAGCTGGAGAGTGTGGCTTATGAGTAAACGGCAAGAAAACTAGTCTATGGTCAAAGCTTGCCTGAGTAGTTCTGTGGGGGAACCCTCTTGTTCTGCCAGTGCTCTGATGTCATGCAACTTGCCTGTGCAACACAGTCTAGTGTGACACACCGAGCTTCTTGTCCCCAGTCTTCATCCAGTTCAGGTTTGCTCCTCATTAGGTCTCCAGTTTTCAGCTCTGACTGATCTGGACCCTGATGCACTTTGTTGTTTAAATCCTGCTGAACCTCTCTTTATACTGGAAGAGGCAACCATAAATCCCCTGAACCTCCAGTCAGAACCTACAGCCACAGTGAAGCTGTAACACCAACTTGTAAAGGACAGGTAACTTTTACGGCGTCCTGACTTCAGCCTCTGCTTCAAATCTGGGCTAGGTGACTTGGTACTGGAGATGTCTCACAGGGGCCTTAGAATTAATTGTACTCATTACTGTGTACAGCTGTAAGTAATAACATGTATATTGCCTGTAACTGTACAGATTAAAAGGAAAGTCTTTTGCCTAAAAATACAATCTACTGCCCAGTTTTTCAGGCCAGGAAAAGATTTTCATGATGCTGGGCATGAGGTCTAGAACAGGGACAGGTTTAATAGACGGTTGCTCTCATCCATTTCACACTTTGACTTTCTATGTCTCCCCAGAGAGTGATCTCCATGTTTGGTCCTCATCTGAAAAAGCATGGTGAGGGTCTCCTATTACAAGCTTTGAGATTGATCAGCTGGTAGCCACAAAGAAAGCCCAGACCAAGGAAAATCGTAAGGCTGCTAGCCAGGAAATATCCCTGGATAGGAAAGGAACTTTCCAGAGTGTACTTTCCGATCCTTGTTTTGTATTAATGGACCTGGTTCCATGTTTTGTAGTACTGTACACTTGAAAATAAACTGCAGTGTAAAAGAGAGAAAGAGTTTAGTCATGGTAGCTTAAATTCTCTTCTTTTGAACCACGTGAAATGTCAGGAGGACAGGAAGCTTTCCCGGGGGTAATCCCATCCGAAACTCTAGCTGCCTCTGAATTAACAAAGTCCCCAAGCAGACTGATACCACAGGATGCAGATGTTTTAGTTCTGGCAAGTAACATGAAACTGCAGGCCAAGTTTATGCTAAAATTTTCTTTTTTTTTCATTGACATCACTTAAAAAAAAAAAAGTTAAATGCTCACCCAGACTGTAAGCCTTGTTTAGAAATGTGAATGGGTGTACGTTCTCCTGCTGGCTTGGTAATTTGGTAGATGTTAACACAATGTAAATACAGTACAATACAGTTTGGCATTGTGTTTATAAGGACATATGGGAACTATCATTTTTATGCAACCTAGTACTGGGTTCAGTGCTTCTGAAGGGCTTCTGCTTTGACTGTGTGTGAGCTTGACTAGAGTGGGAATGAATTATGAAGAGAAGCAAAACGTGCATGTCTTGTAAACTCGGTCATGTTGAAAGATCCAGATAGATGTGTAAATGTTCCTCAAAGCCAATACAAAAAAGAGCAAATCTAAGGGCAGATGCTAAAATCTTTGAAATGCAGGACTGAGCTTCCAGTTCATAGGAGGATTTGAGAATATATCCCTTTCATGCTATAGGGAGAACAATCTTTGGTACTGGTTGTAAGTCTGGGCCTGCTCTGGCCCAGAAGAGAGGTGGGTTCCCAGCTACAGATCCTACAATGAGTCCATGTCTTAACTGCTAGTGATTCCCTTGTGCAGCAGAAGTGTTGGACATCTGTTGCCAGCCAGAAAAAAAAAAACAAAAACAAACCCTAGGAATGTGAGTGTGAAATGCACTGTCTGAATCAACGAATCAAAGCTGCCACAAATTTAATTTACTGCATATGAGATGTTTAGGCCAGCAGGGTCTTCCTGACCTTTGCTATTGTAACATGTTGCAGAGCATCTCTCTGTATCCCATGACAAAAGATGAGTGAATGTATGCAAGGCAAAATGCCAGCAAAGGCTTCCCAGTGCTGCTGTGATGGTGTTTGCCAGGAGAGAATGGCTAGATGATACTGAGGATGTATCAGGCCCCGAACTGCAGAGGCCAAAAAAAAAAAAAAAAAAAAAAAAAAAAAAAAAGAGAGACAAACAAAAGTTATTTACATAATTAATGGTCGCTGCAATCTGACTTGGAGGAGTTTTCTTCCTGTCCCCAAATCTGGCATTTGGTCTAACTTTGCATGGGTGAGGAAAAAAAAACCATCTGAGTTTGTGGGAAGCTTCTCAGTGCTGGGAGGAATTCCCCACCCGCTCTCCCAGTTCATCTGTACCAAAGTTTGATCTCTGCTCCATCTGTCCAAGGTGAAATGCTTTGTGTGCCCAAGCTCATGGGTCAGAAGGAAAACATCTCTTGGCCCATACCGTAGTCAGAGCAAGTCAGAGAAAAGTCCATTATCTTGTCTTTTGCCTGCAAGGGACAAGAGAACATCCTTAGGAAGGGTGACAGCACAGGGTTTTCATTAGGCAAAAGGAAGGTTTCATGCAAGGCCAAGTTACTTTCATTGCTATGGACGCTTCATGGCACTCCACTTTTTGGGTGTGGGCTCAGTCCCCCCATTGAGACTTGTTTATTCCAGAGCTCAGTAGGTTTCTGGGAAGTGCTGTAATAGCTGGGAGGAGATCCCATGGAGAGGGTGGATTCTCTTGGACACATGCTGTTTAACAATGCCACTGTCTGCAGAGGAACAGAAAACAAACAATGCAAAACCCCTGCCGTAAACCATGCAGAAACACCAGAATATGAATTGCCTCTCTGAAGGTGGCTAGTGCCAAGCAGCTTTGCTGCTATTGTTTACTGTGGCAGAGGAACTAGAACCAGCTCTTCAAAACAGGCCCATTTGTAACAGGTTAATGGTTCCTGCAACTGAAACTGAAGTATGATAGTTCCTGGTGAAATGGGGGAAACATCTGTAGAAAGCAAATCTGGAAGCAGTAAAAACTGCAATGAATTAATTTCATTTTATTCAGAGACATCTTAGGCAGGGAGAGTGAAGAGCCCTGTTTGAATTAGCAGTTGCAATTGTAAAGCAATAAGGGCTCAGGGATTGTCTCTCAGGACTGATCATCAGAGCACCAGGCAAGAGAAGCAGGTGAAAGCAGTCAGATGGGTGGGAGCAAAGCATAGCTGGAGTGGTTCTGAGGATTGGTTCTGTGATTTTTCTGTCACTTAGCAGTGTGAGTGGATCTGTGGAGTAAATCAGGTGGCGGTGAGAACATAAGGTCAGCGCTATCTGCATTTCTAGGGGTGTTTTACTCTGGATTAGCTCTGCTTTGGAGGACCAGTCCTTAAGATTGGATGTGGCTATCTGAAGTGCATCTGATATGCTCTGGCATGTATCTCTCAGTCCAGCTCCATTTGAAAGGAGTCCAAGTTGCACCCTCCAAGATCAACCTGTGATGTGGACCAAAGTGCATTAAATGGGTACAATTGGGAGATCTGCTTCTAAAGCACCTGTTTGAATTCAGATGCTTGTGCTGATACCCTCTAGGCATGCTGACAGTATGTCTGAGGATGGAAGTAGCTCCTGGAGCATGCCAGCTGCACATCTGCAAAGCCTGATGGACTGAGAAATTGCAGGGTGCCTTGATGCTGCCAATTGCCTCTTGTGTATATTCTCTGCACGTGGGTCAGCTGAGAGGGGATTGCTTCACTCTTCTGTCAACAAGTTTTGGGCAACCTGGGAAATCTGTGGCTTTTGGAAAGCAGCTCCCTGAGCCTTTGACATGGCCATTGAAACTTATATGTGGACTCTAGGGAAGGATTCCAGCTCTTCAGCAGTGAGCCTGTGTATGCTCTGTGCCTAGGTGGTAGTGACTTTCATTTACCCTATACTCACCCATCCCAACCCTTTGCAAGGATATTTTATGCCGAGAGCAAAGAAGCAACTGCTTTGTCTTGGAGTGAACTGGAGACAAGGGCTTTCCCCAGAGGAGCCAGGTCACTCTAAAATAGGATAAACACCACCTATGCTAATTGCAGGGGAAAACTGAGAGCAGCTTGTACTGGGCTGCTCTGTGTTGTCCCTAAGCAAGGATTCAGCAGAGCAGCTCAAGTTCCAGAAGGGCTCTGGAAAAAAAAAATAGAAAGGAACAGTGTCTTCTGTACTCAGGGGCAGTTTTCAGGTGTGGGGTTTGTTTGGGTTTTTTTTGTTTGTTTGTTGTTTTTTTGGTTTTTTTGGTTTTTTTGGTTTTTTTTGGTTTTTTTTGTTTGTTTTTCTTTTTTTTTTTTTAAGGTGTATTTTTAGGAGCTGCTGTGGTGTGCAGTTGAGTTGTGAGCCCTGGAGCCTGTTTTCTGTTCAGAAATGCATTCTGTAGTGAAGATCAGTTTGTCAGGACTCTTTTTTTTTTTTTTTCCGTCCCCCCCCCCCCCCCCCTTCCTCCTAACATATGACCCGGAGTGGGTCATATGAAGGAGACATGGATGGTATGTGACAGGACAGAGGCTGCAATCTGCAGCTGGCTCTCCAGCAGAGCTCGGTACTTGGAAAATTCCCAGCTGCAGTATCTCCTCCATCTCCACTGCCTGTGGGCCAGTGCAGCTGAACACAGCACATGGTAAGTGGTGTATCTGGGACACAGATGGATGGGGTCTTGGTGTAGTGCTGTATTTTGGGGGAGCGTGACAGGTTGGACATTCAGCAGCTCTCGTCCCAGCTATTGACATGCTCAGCAGGAATAGACCCCAAGGGGTTACTCAGAGGTAAGTGAAACAAAATGTTTTTCCCTGAACAACAGCAACGTAGCCCAGTCCTTATGCATCAGTGACCAGTAAGTCCAGTGGCAGTAACTTCCAGCAGATACCCAGCTGGGTCAGGTCCTGAATTTGAATATAAGAAGCTCTCAAAACTTAGTGCTACAACTTTTGAGGTCTTTAGCCCCTCCTTAGCAGCAGGCACTGTAATGATTAAAGCCCTGAGAGTGAAGATATAATTGCCTACAGCTGTGGCAGGTGATTGGAGCTGTTCCTCAGGTCAGATATTTACAGCGTGATACAGGGTTACACTTCTGCCAGTGAGTCCCACTGAGCATTATCCCAAGGCACATGAATACTGCCAGGGTTCATGCCATTCTTTCCAAACCAAGTCTGCATTGGCTCCATTGCAAACCAGGTCCTGAAATTAAAAGAGTAAAATCGTGAGGACCCTTTTGGGCTTGGCCTGCAAGCATGGCAATACACTCTGTTTGTCCTGCAAGCTCTCCAGCAATGAAGAAAGCAAATACCAGTCTAGAAATAGCTTGTCTTGACTCTCCAGTCTTGCTAGAGTGCAGACTAATCCTGCTTGCCTTGCTGCAGTCGTGCTCTGAGCTTGCTGCCAAGGACAACCATCCCTGTGTTTCGAGAATGCTCTGGTTTACCATGGCCATGAACCCTTAAAATCATGCTAGACAAGCTTCTGAAAGCTCAAGAACTAAAGAGGTCTGGATGGATAAGAGAATCAAAAATTCTTAAAGGATTATTTGGCCTCACAGGACAGACCAAATTCTAGTTATTTTAGGAGTAGATATTTCCTGATTATTATTTTAGGTACACCTTTGCTGAGTTATTCAGCATGCTTGACAACCTGCTGTACAGAATACCTTGAAGAATTAGGGGAATTTTATCTCTTCTCAAACACCAGGGAAGTGAGACATGGAGACTAAAATCCACATCCTCAAAGGAATGTAGATTTATAATTTCCACTGGAAAGTGGTGGAGATAGCAGGATTTCCCCAGGGTTAGGGTTAAGCTGATTGACTTTTCTGGTATATAGGCATGTAATTGATTATCTTGGAGGCTCTGAGTGTAAGCATTTTCCTTAGCTCATGTCTGTAGGGGAGGACAGAAATGAGCCTGTGTCTCCTGAGCCAGTCTTCCCTCAGTTGCTTCTCTGAGTCACTGCTGCCTTCTGTGATGGTGTTTCTTACCCTTGCCTCTGAATCAGCTGATTTGAGCTCTGTGGGAGCCAGGTAGGCTCTGATTTTGGTGAAGTTAATAAAGTCAAAACACAAGACCTTTCTCTTATTCTTCTTGTTATCACTTAGTTTTCAGCTGTGCAGTTTAGAGTGCCTGGACTGGCCTCATCTTTCCTTGCCTAACCTCTGACATCACAAACAGCCACAAATTTTTGAAAAGGGACCTGGTTTGCTCTGCCAGCGCTCCTTAATTTTGCCTTTCCTCCTTGCAAGCCACACTGAAGCAGCACTTTGCTATTCTCCGGGAGGAGAATAAAATTAAAAAAAAAAAAAAAAAAAAAAAAAAAAAAAAAAAGGAAGAAGAAAATAAAGTAGGTCATGGTGTCATGTAAGGCTGCCGAGCGCTAACATGGAGCCAGGCGAGCGGAGCGGGGGGAAAAAAAACCCAACTGTCGGATGGGAGAAGATGAATGACCAGCTGTGCGGGATAAACAGGGATGAAGAGCTCGATGGGGGAGCGGAGGAGCCGAGCGGCGGCAGGTGGAGGGCCCGGCTCCCGGGCTGGGGGACTGCGCCTGCCGCTGGACCAGGCGCCCTCTCCTGGCACAGGTGAGTCTCGTTCTTTCGCTCTGGAACAGCTTTCCTTCCCCTTGCGAGCAGTGATGGTGGGTTTTTTTCATGGTTTTCTCCCCCTCGCCCCGCTGTTCAGTTCAAACAGCCCACGCAGAAAGCATGGGGCAGGCATGGAAAATCATTCTCGGCAGACCAAAAAATCTTTGGTCGTAAATAATTTTTTTTTTTTACCCTTTTATATATTTATGTCCCCTGGTTTATGTCAGGATTAACATATGAATGAAGAGGGGTTTTTTTGCCCTCTAGTTGTCTTGACTCTCACCCAGCATTACTCAGTGGGCCTGGAATAGATTTCTTTGGAAAATGGACTCAAGCCTGACCTTATCTCTAAGGCAGGATTTTACCCTAGAGTTTAAAGAGGTATTCAGGTCTGGAGATGTGGCTTATACCTGTAAGCATCCCTTAACTTGGGGATGCTGATTACGATTTGGTGTGGATGATGATCTCTGCTGCTTGCCTAATTTAGGATTTTAATCTACTTAAAAAAAACCAAAACAACAAAAAAACCCCAAAACACACAAAAACCCACAAACAACAACAAAAAAAAAAGAAATCCAAAACAAAACAGGGGGGAGAGACAACCTCAAAAGACAGAAGTGTTTTAAAGCAATGCTGCCTGAGAGGGTTTGGGGTGTTAATCTTCTTGCTTTATTCCTGTAGATACAGGGGTTGATTTTGACTCTCACCAGTTTATGGCATCACTGCTGTCACTCATGACAAATTCAATTCAAATTTGTCGTGGGTCAGCACATGTTGCAGGACTCCCAGTGCTTCAAAGCATGTGCAACAAGGACGTAACTTGTTCTTTACCAGGTCTGAACTCCCAGCCTCAAAACTGGGGTGCGAGCCCAGTTGGAGGAAGTGAACCTGGATTAAAAGAGCCTCAAACTGTCAAAGCATAGAAGTGAGTGTTCTTCTAGAATTTGGAGGGCTTGATTGTATAGCCCTGTTCAGAAAAACCCAAAGTTTTCTCTGGAGGGCTGATATTTAAATCCTGCTCATAGCTTCCTTCCATCTTCTAACTAAAAATGCCCCTTCAGCAACCTGGGGCAAACCTGCCCATGTGCCAGAGGGCTGGGGGTTCTAGCTGTCACGTTTAGCAAGCTGAAATATTCTTGGGTTGCTTTTTTCCCCACTCTTTCCTCGTATTGGGGCTGGTGGAACAGAGCTGGGCAGCCTCCTTGTGTTGTCTGCATCTGCTGCCTGAGCTGACAGAAACTAATGCTGAAGTCCTGTGTCGGAAAGATTCTTGAAACCTTTATCTTTTCCTGTTCTTCAGCCAATTTACTTTTGCAAATGCTTGGAAGTGCTAGTGAGTGGTAGAAGAAAGCAGTCTCCAGTCTAACCAGGCTTTGTTCCTGCTGCTGGCTCTATGGAAGAGATTTTTAGGTCAATTTTAATATAGTTCTGCCTAGAAAGAGCTGGTTCAGGAGGATGGCACTAGCTAATATGCACAGACCAGAGATCTGTAGCCAGTTGTTCCTGTAGACAGCCTGTATCTGGTGTTTGAGCTGAACCATGGTATGCAGAAATCTCTTCTGTCCAGAGTGGGAATCTCAGCAGTGCCAAGGGCAAATTACCCCTTCCCTGTCAAAAGTAAGTGTCCTGTTTACTGTTTGAACTGGCTGACTTAAAATTCCAGATTTAAGATTCCAAGGATCTTTGAATCCTGCTCAGACATTAGCAAGCCTTGTTGATGCCCCTAGAAGACTGCTTGGTGAGTAGGATTACCCTTGCTCCAGCAAACAGGCCACAAGAAGTGAGGGGATGTGGCTGACCATCCCTGACCCCATCCTGCTGTTCCTGGCTCCTCTGTCATACTTGAAGCATGTGACAACTTTGTGCCTGCCCTCACAATGGCACTGCTTGTCTTTGAGTTACCAGCCTGTTTTATTAGAGGAAACTGAATCAGCACACGGTGCTCGCCAGTGCAGGCTACTGTTACTTCTCCTACCCACTAGGTGTGAGCTTGGAAAATAGTTTGAAACAGAAGCATAAAATGGACTTTGTTGAAATGTATTAGCTCACCTGCAGTTTCCAGAACCTGTGTGTGTATTTTGCAAGCAGAATATCCCAACTTTCAGCTTGCAGTATTTGGAAGCACAGCACAGTTATGTGGCTGTTCCAGCCCTTGTAAGACTGGGAGGTGGAAATAGTGGTGTTTTGGGTAGTGAGTGAGGTGGAGGGAGCCTTTTGGAAGCAGCATTAGATGAAATGGTGTGAAAGCATTGGTGGTGTTCATTTGCTTGCTGAAAGGTCTTTAGGCTTTCTATTAGACTCTCCCTAATTATTTCTAAGGCAATAAATCCTATCAGAATACCGGAAGAAGTTCACCCAGAGCAAGAATTGTGTTTTCACGTTCCTCCTAATACCTTCAATTATTAATCTTGTTTAGAAGATTGGCTGATGCCTCTTTTTCTTTCTGATCTTCTGTTCCTGGTGATCAGCAGGTATCCTGATATCCTGGGTTTCAGCATTTCAGAAGGCTCTGTGCCAAATCATGTCTCTCTACTCATTTCTTTCTTCCCTTACTCTTTGAATATTAGGAGTGTTGGAACAAAGCCTGCTGTCAACCTTTGGCTCAGATTCTAAATACTGACCCACATCCAAATTTTGCAATTGGTTCCATTTGTTACAATGGGTGGAACTAGTTCTCTGGATCCAAATACAATTAGATAAATCTAGATCATAATTCTGGGCGTTGAACCCAAGAAAAAAAAGGAAGTTAATTTCCCTCAATCTTCTGGTTCCATTTAATAACAATAGTCCAGTACTAGCCTTTGCTTTTCAAAAATCTATTATGAGCTGCCTCAAAGGCCAATGAAGCCCATAAAAAAAAAAAGCATGCCAACCTGTGAGGGAACAGCATGTCAGACCAAAGTGGTGGAGGAAGGTGGGAATACATGCTTTGGGGAACTTTCAAATAATCCTCTTTTTTTTAGTTTTGCCTTGTCCCCTGGCCTCTGTATTTTAACCCACATTGCGTTGTTGATTACCTATTTCAACTTGCCTTGTGAACAGCACACCAGTGTTTTTGTGCTTGTTTTTCCCCTAGACAGCCGGTGAACCACTGCTTTGTGCTGCAGTAGAGATGCAGGTCCTGTGTAGCACCTTGTCAGCATTGGGAATGCTCTGTGGCCAATACTTCTGTGCTGCTATGGGAAACTGAAAAGCTGATTATTCTCTCCAATGAATCTGGGTTTGGTGTTCTCCCTCCTGGCTCCTCTGCCAACAGCCCCAGCACAAACTAGACACCCATGCTGCTGTCTCTGTAGTAGGGAGGAAAGCTTAACTCTGTTTCAGCAGCATCAGTCTTTCAGGATCAAGCTGAAATTGTGAGTAGCCTAGAACTTTTAGGTTAATTACTGTCCTGCAAAATAAAAGACTGAGCTCATCAGTGACCTTATGGTGAGACTGTTGAATGGCTTGTTTGCTTTTTTGGACTGATTCATAAAATAGGCCCAGAGGAAACAGCCAGGAACACATGCTATTCATAACAGTGCCTCCAGAGAACAGCTCATTTTCTTTTTCTCTTCCAGTGGTATTGTCAGGCTTCAGTGTACTTAAAAACAGACCTGGCACAGACAGTAGATAAGTTAATGAAAGGCTAAAGAGGGTTTTGGTTTTTGCCCCCCTTAAATTAAATGTAATGATAATTTCTAATGAAACCATCTTCTAATTTGGAATTCTTTTTAACATCTCTCATTTGTAGTTTTTAAGAGTCTTCCTGCTTATTTCATACCTTGAAGGACCGGTAATAATATCTGGAGTTGCTGTGTAGCTACAGCAGAATGAACAAATCTTAGATTCCTGAAGGACCATGAGCTCAGTTACTCATGTAGTGTCAGGAGAGTCATGTATAATTCTTTTGCTCTACACAGTCCTGGGGAAACAGCTGGAGCATTGTGTACAATTTGCTGAGCACATTTTAGGGAAGACGTGGACAATGGGGAGATGCCAAAGGAGAACAGGGAGAACAATTGTAGATCTTGAAAGTTTGACCTCAAAGCAAGGAGGAGGGGAAAAGCTGACTTAACTGTAATTAAAATAAAGTACAACAGAGTTTTTTTATAATGTGTAGAAAAACTGATGAGGAGAGAGGGGGAAGACACTGTTCTCCATAGCAATGAAGATAGGATGGGAAATAATGCACTTAAATTGTAACAAGAGTCAGGCTGGATACTTAAGAAACCTTCCTAGTGGTAAATATATTGATGCAATTGTTTGAAGTATTTGAGAATGACATGGGGTTCCTGTCACTAGAGGTTTTTAAGGTGAGGTTAGCCAAACATTAAAAATCATGTACCTCATGCTCAGTTATCAGAAGGGAGCAATATTTGCTTAGAGCACTTTCTAATAACTATCTAATGCACAATTCAAAATTTTTGAGTCATGGGAAACTTAACCACACTTATTTTTGCAAACCTTGACACTTAGAATAGAGAAAAAGCTTTATTTCAAGCTAAACTACCTCCTCTATTGACTTCAGTGAATCTTGGATTGCGTTTTCAGATACCAGAGTAAATCAGGTGAATATGTCCAAGGAGTTGATGCCTGAGGCCTCAGCTAAGGTCTGAAGTCTGAGCTTTGAAATCATGTAAGAGGAAGCAGAGTTTCTTAGTCAAAATGCAATTCTCATGGTGTTTAGTCCACAGTAACTCCAGAGGGAAATGTTAGCTGGTTTTCTCAATGCTAGTGCTTATTTGAACATGAAATATTTTTCCCTCTGGGGGATACTTAAAAGGGAATTGGATGAAGTGCTGGAAAATGTAGGGTCCCTTACACTTTGGAGACAAGAAGTTCCATTCAGTCGGGGCATCTGAACTGGGGTCAGTTTCCTATTTTGTCACTGTTTTATTTTGTGCTTGTGTTGCTTTTATTTTGAGGTCTACAGCTGGGAAGTGCAAGAAGTGCTGAGATACTGACTGCAGGGTCTGAAGTGGTGTAAGATCTAGCTGTATTCCTGCTTTTGGATATCCTGTGCATGCAGTTTATAACAGTAATGCTACAGCAGTAGACTTGGGCACATAAATTCCTGTACTTGGAAGTTAGTAGTTAAAGTTCATAACAAAACTGTTGACCGGCCGTTAGTCTCAGGTACTCTGAGAAAGTGCTGATATCTCATCTAATTCCCTGCTGTTTTGTTTTTTTTGAAGGCAGCATGACATTTGTAACAGCTCTACGGGGGTTATTTCCATCACTCACCCACAGGAGGGGCAGCAGTAAAATGAGCAGGGTGTCTTTCCTTGCATGTTTCCCTGAAGCAGGTCTCAAACTACCCTTTACACAGACATTAGTAATGCCTGTTCTTTTGCATTACCTGTAAAGATACTCCTTCAGATAGCAACATTACTGCAGAGCCCTGCTCCAAGAGTATTTTTCCAAGTGGCACAGTAGGTGTGCAGTCTGGTATGATCTGGCTTCTTTTTTTAAATGCTCTTCAGAGAATAGCTTGAAATTGGTTGGGATTTTTTTGTGGTTGTTGTTGTTCCTTATTATTCTCATGTAGAATACTACACTCTGAGGCACACTGGATTGATTATTGTCATGGCTAACCAAGCAATGCTACTTATTGTGCTGTTAGTGTGTCCTTTCCAGACTGCAGCTAAGGAGCAGGGCTGCAGGCTTGCCTTGACTTCTGAGTGTGCACCTAAACATACCTGAACTCTAATGTTTAAACAGGGATCTCGATACATGTACTGAAAAAGATCATTGTAACGCTCCAAATACTCCTGAATCAGTTTCTCACAAATAGAAGTCAGAGTTTAGGCTGATGATAAGATTTCTTTTGCTAAAGGCCGGAAATAAAATGTAAATGGATCTGAAGGAACTGTAAAGGTCAGAAAAATGATCTAACCTTGTTTATTATGGGTTTCCCATTTGGGAAAAGCAAAGCCATGGAACCCACCAGAGCACTTTTTCTGTTGTTCCCAAGGTTCTGTGCTCCTGAGTATTTAGTTTCTTTGCCTGATTTGGGCTATCATGTTTTTATCCTAGCTTCTCACAGCTTCATTAAACTCTTGTGTCCAATCAATCTGTACAGTCCTTCAATATTTTGCTGTCTTTCTTACAAATCTGTGTAATGCAGAGATAGAAGCTGCTCCAGGAGGTTTTCTAGCTCAGCATGATGCCATACCAGTGTTAACATCTGTATATGTGACCTTGTTAGTTCACTATACACAGGGTAGATATTTTTCTACTGTCCAATGCACTGCTTGTTATTAATAGGATGTGCAGTATCAAACAGTGCCATTAAATTTCTCCTAGCTGCAATCCTTACTTTGGTGTTAACTTACACATCATAGGATTTGGGAATAACTTGAGCCACAGCTTAGAATAAAATTCTGGTAGCAAATGATCCTGTAACTTGGCACTAATATTGTATGACACCCCATAGCCATTGTATCACCAGCTTGTGAGCAAAGTCCTGAATTTTTGTAGTAGGTAGAAGGATCCTTCTTAGTGTCATGGTTTGTTTCTTGTGGGACTTGCTAGTGGGCAAGCCTGGTGTGCTATTTCCAAAACCATCAGGCAGAAATTAATGAATCAACAGAGTGAATAATCCACTGCTTATTTCCTGAAACAAAGAGCACCTGTAACATTGCAGGGGTAGCTGCCTGGCAGGAGACTGGTGGTGCTTTTAAGCATATAGGAATGTTGGGACTGGGTAGAGAGCTAGGGACAAGTGGATACACAGAACCAAGCCTAAGTGTGGTTTGTGCTATGAAACCTTTTTGTCAGGTGTTAGTGTCTCTTCAATGCCTCTTTCTGTTCCTTGATAATAAAGCCCATGTTTGTGTGGGATCTGACCTCAGGGAAGGTTAATGCTTCTCCCACTCAGGAAAGCCAAGTCACACTCCTTTCAATCCTGGATGTTTGCTGTTGCTTGCAAGGCTGTTTCTATTTGTGTTGTCCTTTGGATGTGATGCCTGCAAGGTGGGAATTGCCTCAAGCTTGGTTTGTTTGGTGAGAGAAGGAAGGCCTGTTTTTCAGGTATGTTCTCTTCTGAACTTCTTCAGCTTTTGCCAACTTAGTCCCAGCCCTCAGGCTGAAGAGGCAGGTGTGAAGTGAGGTGAGCTGTAGAAAGAAAAACACCCCAAAAATCAAAACACATGGAGTGGGCTTGTGGATGGGGGAGGAGGAGGAGGAAGGTTGCTGCAGAACCTGTGTGCTGTGGAAGGCAGTGAGAGTCCGGACCTGTATTTCAGCAACCCATGGTATTGCTGAGGCTCTGTGTTTGCCTCTTGACAGTGCTGCAGCAGGTAGCAGGAGAGCAGGGACTCTCATGTAGGAGTCCCCTGGCTATGCCTGGGGTGGGAGAGACCACATTTTTTTCCTTGTCTTTAAGGGTTTAGCCTGCTTAGAGCAGAAAAAAAACAACATGTGAGCTGCTTCACACCAGCCCCTCCTCTCTGAGCAGTCTGACAGACAGGAGCTTTCCTGTGAAATGGGCTTTGAGGTCACCCTTGAAATCAGTCTCAAACTTAAACTGTAGCCTTTGCCATGTGCAAGGTATTGCTTCCCTGCAGTACCTCATGGAGCGTCCATGGACACAAGCATCTTTAATGTTGGCATTGCACAGATTGGAGTAAGAAAAGTGCTTTTCCTTCTTGGAGACTTTAGCAATAACAGAGATGAGTCTGTGTCAACTTTGTATTTGACTGGATTTGAGAGGAGGATTGTCTAAAGCCCGTTCCTCTTTTGGGGAAGTGGAAGTTGCTTAAGTAGCTGATGACTCAGTTTCTCTGGCTGTAGGATGCAGATGAGAAATGCTTGCTTTCCAGATAATGAATGAGATTTTTTCCATTTGGGACACGCTTTGCAAAATCTAGGGTGTTAAAAACGGTAGTATGAAGGTCAACAAGCAAAGTCATACTCAGTCTTTGACCCTTCATAAGATGACATAGCCATGTAGTAATCTTCAGTCTGATGGTACAGAAGAAGACAGTGAGGTTTCTACTAGTTTGTTGTTGAACAGCAAGAAGGATAAATGCAGAGTTGTTTCTTCCACAGAAGTTTTTAATACACAGTGCTGTAAAGAGAAGCTCTGGGAGATAAGGAAATACAGATAAGGTGCTCACAAATCTTCCAGCGATGCCTTGGGAGTCACTGTAACATGACACAGATTTAAAAATGTTTGGGTGATGGGAGCTGAATTACAAAGTGGAGAAGTGGCTTTTACTTGCAGGATATGGATTCTCTGCAGCAAGATCTTCTCCATTCTTGTGTAATAGTGTCTCTCTCCCTTTCAAGATTTTGCATTTAATGGTGGTCTTCAAAAAACACTGAAGCAGAAGCAGCTCTATGAACAGAAGTTTTGGTTGAAATTCCATAGGAATGATCAGAGTTAATTCAAGTGAATCCCTTCCCAACAACATGGCTTGTAGTTGGGCTCAGTGGTGAATTCTCACAACAAATCAAGAAATACTTAGCAAGGTGCCATACCGAGCTGTTCCCTGAGTGACCTTGCTAAGCTAGGTCACTGCTACCCACTAATGCCAAACCACGAGTAGGGGTTAGTGGATGGGAGAGGGAGGTAATGTGGAAGAGGAATGTTTGCCCATTGGACCTCTGTTGGTCATGGAATGCTCTGTCATGGGATTGCAAAGGTTACATGGGAAAGTATTTTATTTATCACTTAAGCAGATAAATTATTGCGATATCTTCCCAAAATGGTGCTTCATTTTTGCACTTTTTTTCCCCCTGAAGAAAGATGTCCTTGTTTCCTACCAGGCTCTGCACTGGCATGTGGAGGAACAGTGCCTGGCTAATGTTGCCAGAGAGTAAGGAAATGCAGCTGTCCCAAAAGAGCCCACAGTTATGCAGGGGAAGGTGATCACAGTGCTCTGTGTTTGTAAGAGGGAACTTGTGTGTATCCATACATTATGGATGCTGACACCTCCTGACAAAGGTCTTACAAACCCTAGCAGTCATCTTGAAGGCAAGAATTCATTCTGGTTGGTCTGCCAGCAGCACTGACTGCCTCCAAAGTTATGCATGCTTTCCCTTGTAAATATTTTCAGTGGGCTGTTTTCCCAGGATCATTTTGCTTACCATCACCTCCATTCTCCCTGTCTGCATAGTCATTTTTTAGACTAAGAAGGGGAGGGGATGTTGTTTGTAGCAGTCAGTGTTATAAATATACCCTGTGTGATTTTTTTTTTTTTTGAAGATTAACAGCTCTCCCTGTCACTCTGTAGAGTGACTAGCTCCGGTTTGTCCCTAGGAATAGGACAGTCTTGTCTTTCACCCAGCTTCTCTCCTCAGTTGAGGAGAGAGAAGTTGGAGCAAGAATTCACTATGAATCATGACTCCTTGCTTCCCCTCCCTAGCTCAACCTAGAGCTGACTGGAAGCTGCTCTGCCTTAAAACTGCTGGCAAAATTACACTCCTGCCACTCTTCCTTGCCGTGGCTTGCCCTCCCTGTTAGGGTATAACTGCCAGGAATCCCCTGCTACGTATGCAACTGCAGGGGTGACACAAGCACAGCTTTGTGTTCAACATGCAATTTAGAAGCTATTTTCCCATCGCTGATGATCAGAGCAACATCTGTCTCCTTGTTTACAAGGATGCAATTGTAAGATGATCAGAAAAGCTCGGTTTCTGAGGCTGTCACTTATTCTAACTACTGAAATGGATTCCTGCACCAGCATGAAGAATCTCACAATATATAGGTAGACCTTTTAATCTGTTCTGCATTAGCAAATGATGAAGGCAGTCCAAGCAGTGATAATGAAAGCTTCTCTGATGGAAGGCTGTCAAGATTCTTTTAGCTAGATCTTTGTGTTTTAAGTTGAGCTGAGTGTTGTCCTGTGTTAGCTCTTTGCCACTGGGGTGATCATCACCTCGGTGATGACTGCAGACCCCTGCATGCACCATTACTAGTCCTGCCTGGGCTAGCTGACAGGCATGCTTGGCTGGGCTGTTCCACTGCTGCCTCCTTCAGTGTGACGAAGAGCATAAAAGGTGGTATCTTCTTCACTAGTCCCAAATGTTGTCCCTAGTACTGAGGTGAGAGCCATTAGCTTTGAACTTAGTTTGAGTGCTTGCATGCTCAGGGACATGCTAAAGGATGTGCCTGTGGTGGAGTTGAGCATGAGAATGGCTTGTGCCAAGGAGCCAGTTTTGATGAAATCTCTGGGAGCACCCAGGTTTGGTGTATCTCTGACTGAGGCCGCTCTCCTGTTACCTGCCCGTGTCTGGGCACAATCCATGACTTCTGTAGACCTTTCTCAAAATAGCACCTACAGTTTCCCTCCTTGTCCTGCCACTGATTGCCTGTTTCTGTCCTGTTTTTTTCAGCTTCTTAGCTTCATGGTCTCTCCCTTGTGCAGAAGGATAAAGGTTACAGTGGTGAGCTTCTGTGAAGAGCAGAGACTGGATGAAGGGGAATATCTTTCAGATCTCTTGCCTCTTAATGTGCCTGGACAGAGTTCAATTTTGTGGCATCTGTGGGATGTCTGGGTCCATGTGGCTGTTTCTGTGGGCTTAGAGCTCTTTACATGACCTTTTTTTTTTTTTCCAGCATTATTTTCTGGACCCTTCCTATCATTTCTGTTTCAAGAGCCCTACTCCACACCTAGCAGATAAAAAGGAGGCATTTGGGGCTGATGATGTCCCCAGCATTGAAGCAGTCAAGGTATGACTGTCTAGTTTTCCCCTGAGGAAGTAGATAAGTGTGTCTGGGTAACCCTAGGATAACTACAGAACAAATGGTCTGTAAACCAAAAAAGAACTGGAGCCTTTTCCTGAGAAGGATAACTTGTCACTAGAATGGTGAGGGGGGCAGGGTCAGCAAGCAGAGGTGACTTGTGCAGATGTTTTACTGTCTTTCCAAGTAAATATATATATATGTTTAGGGTGTTGATTGCAGAAAACTCCATTTTCTTGACAGTGGAGTAACTTACATGTCTGTGTCAGCTCTTCAGGAAGTATTGTGTCAGTGCAAATATAGTCTCCTGATCTCTTTTAACTCTTTGACCTTACTTGAATTCCCTGGGTTCTCAGCAAACAAAGATTAATTGAATGCCTTTAGACAGTCAGTGGAGGCTCATGCTGCAGTGACCTACCGACTGCCACTGACAAGAGCAGGAAGAATTGTAATTTTGAGCTTTTACAGACACAGGTTTTCATCACTGTTGAAAACAGATCTTGTCCCACAGGTAAGGAACATATTGGTGTGCAGAAGGACATGCTAGCAAAAGACTGGGAAATTAGTCAGCTGACATTAGATGGAGAAACGTAGTTGTTGGCGTCTTTAAATGTGCTTGTTTTCAGTGAAAAGGCTCTGCTGTAGTTTGCAGTGTCTTCTCTATGGCCTGACTTGTTGGAGAGAAGGAAGTATTGGCTAAAGAGAAGGTGGGGTGTTTGGATAAGATGTTAGGCTGCAGCTCAGGAGATATTATCTGTATTTTTGGGTAGGCTGCCAATGACACATGACCACAGGCAAGCCATTAAACATGTCTATGACCTTGTCTTTATCTTATTTACTTGAAGTTCAAGCTCTTTTGAACAGTCTGTCATTGCTGAGTGCTTGCAGACTGTAGTGCAGTAAATCTGCTTTCTGGGCCAAACCTTGGGACACTGCTGTTATACAAGCAATAGCTCATGTTCATCTGTTTCAACTGTGGCATTAGCCTGCAGAAATCCATAACCTCTGCTGAAGCTTCCCTTGCACTGGTTTCACCATCTGCATGTTTGAAAGGACTGTGCACCCAGACATCAGCAGAGGAGCTGAGAGGCTGCATCCCATTACTGTTTAAGTATTTGTGCAGTTTCTTGTAACGTGCGTGGCCAGTGCTGGCTGCCTTTTGCCACTGTCGTAATCAAAGCAGCCGTTGCTCATCTAGGTAATGTGTTGTGTCCTTACAAAGTCATTGGCACAGGTTTCCCTGGCACTGGGTTTTACCTTGGTGCCAGATTCCCTCTGTCACCTCAATGGGTTGCAGTGACACCCAGCAGTAAATGCTCTCCACAGTGCTGATTCTCTCCTGATGCTGATTCCTCTGGGGTATGTCCTTATAGGTCTTTATCACTTGTCCCCTGAAGTTTGCAGTGTCACCATCACTTAAACTACATTGCTTTAAAATGTTCCTCCCTTTTACCTTGCTCTGCCAATCTGTCTTTTTCTCCCTTGCCTATCCAGGCTGTAAGCCCTTGGAGAACGGGGTTAGTTGTGTCACTCCTGCTGTACTCACTCATAGCTTGTCACTTGATGGGGAATAGCCCCTGAACTTTCACTCACAGAACAGGTCTGATTACATTAGGCAGGTCCAATTATAGGGCAGCTAAAATCTCTGCAGCCTCTAAGCACAACAGTAATATACATAATAGTTTGGGTAGCTGCATATATTCTGAGACCTCATAATAACTGGAGGTGGAGCAGGTCATATTTTGGCTTTCCCTGAGTGTATATTTTGATAGATGCAATGGGGATGTCTGCAGTCTGCTTGTCCTACTCAAATTTCTTCTGAGATTTGCCATTTGGAGAGGTGATTACAGATGCAATCCCGTATAACACTAGCTTACACTCTCCTGATCCTACAGTAGGTATCCTGTTATGGGCCCAAAAGTGCTAAGACTTGTTTCCACATATTTTTTGCTTTCCAGGCTCCTCAGTAAAAGAGCAGCATAAATTCCTGGTACTGTGATGGTTTGCTCTGTGCAGTACAAACCCAGCATTAGCCTCCTGGCTACTGTATTTACCAGTACTGTTTCTGGAGTGACATACAGTCTGGCAAAATCCAAGCTAGCATCAGCCCAGCACTGAGTGTGCAAGTGCTGCTGGATCCCTGAAGTGGCCTCGACTAGATGGTAAAACTGGGGAAAATACCAATCAGGGCATAGAATGAGAGCTGGTGTCAGGGGGAATCACTTCTACATCAGTCTGTGCGTGGTCATAAAGGATCAAGAAGTTATTCTGACAGAGAAAATGAAATTTGTTTTGTGTGCTAAGGAAGTTACTGCCTCAAACTAGGACATAAAAGTCCAGTTTTGTCCTTCCGGGTGAATTAGAGGAGACTCACCCCTTCTCTATTCCTTTGGTCAGGCCATGACAGCTGTGTTGTGCCTACCAGACATGTATTAAAACTGCCTGTCCTTGACCTTCTGATCTGTATTTTAGCTTATTCCATTCCGGATGTGCCTGAAGCACACCCAACGTGATGGATGTCCAGCAACAGTTGTCCACCTCTGGATGGAATTCTGATACAGAACAATGTTCACTTGTGAGGGATAAAGCAGGACAGCCTCTCCAGTTGCTGCTGGGAGTTGAATTTAGGTGTGCAGGCTCTGATGACCCAAGCTGGAAGCTGGTCAAGGACACTAAGGTTAACAGTCCTGCTTTTGGGGGAAGTGGTGTAATACCTCTAATGACCAGAGGAACTAGGCTTTGTTTCCTTTAAACTGTTATTATCATGGGGATTTTTATGCTCTTTTTAGGTTTGCAAGGAGAGGCAGAGGGAGAGCACCATTTTATTAAGTAGAGTCTCTGGGTGAGTAGAAAGGAGGCACTTTTCTCAAATCCTTGACAGGTAGCACACTTTTACTCTCTTCCATCTACTTCACGCCAGCAATACAGATGTTCCCTTCTGGCATTTCCCCTTGCATTACTGTCAGTTGGTCTCGCTAAGTCTCTTTTCAGCCCTGTAGTTGGCGTTTTCCCCGCAGCTTCGCTCCAACGTCAAACTCCTCCGTGCTCCCCTCCCTCCCGGAGCTCCGCGGAGCGGCCTTCAGCACTGGGAGAGCTCCAGCGGGACATCGCCCGGCTCTGCCGGGATCGCGACTTCGGGCGCTGCTGATGCGAGACAGCCGATGTTACCCGGCAGATGGGGGATGCTTACTAATTAGTTAGCGTTACACAGATTTTAAAGCACTCTGTTCGGATTAGGGTTTATGCTCTGCCCAGCTCCATGAGGAGCCTCCAGCTCAGGCTGGAGCACTGGATTTTAGTGACAGTGATGATTTTACTTGACCTCTGTGACTGGATGCCTCCTCCCCAGCTGCACTCTGAGCAAGCAGGGCCTGTGCCCAATCCAAACTTCTCTACCATGAGCAAGTTTCCTGCTACTTTGCTCAAGGCCTTTCTGACTGGGGATTGGATTTTGCCTTAGATTTGCACTTCATTGAATGCAGCATGGTTCTGCTCTTAAAAGGGGAGAATCTGCTTCCACTTAAAAGAATCCTGTAAAAAAGTGTTTAACAGAAATGAGAATAGGACAGAATTTGCAGGATAGAGAAACCCTTACCCCAGAAACTAAAGGCAAGATCACAGAAAACACAAAGTGATGAATAAGAGCAGGCAACAAAAACTTCAGATGCTGTGCATAGGTAGAGCACATTTATTTTTGGCTCTTGTTATGTATTTGGAGCAGAACTCCTTTTCCGACTATGTGAAACAGAATGCCATGAGGTTTTAAGTTCTCCATGTGACCAGATGGGGTTTGCCGCAACAATAGGGTTTCTGCTTGGTTTTGGGAAGGGCAGCAGTTTTGCTGGCATTACACAAGCCTATGTGTGATAAAATAAGGAGCCTTCTTTCTCCAACTCTTCTGATTTATGAAACTGCTGGAAATCAAAACTTCTTTACCATTTGTGTAATTTTTTTATTCTTCCAAACTGTACTGGATGTTCTTCACATATTAATTTGTGGATTACAGAATGTTCTAGGCAAAACATCAGTGGGACAGTAAAATGTTAATGCAAGAGTTCAGCTAACATAAAATAAAACCACAGTGTTCTTCTATCCTGCTTAATAATGACTCAAGTGAAATGGGGACAGTTGTGTGGTCTAGTGGCTAGTGAGGGGTGTGGTCCTCTGGATTCCTGGAGCTGGTTCCCAGCTCTTCTTTCCCATGCAGGGTGACCTTAAGCAAGTTTACCCCTTGTAAATTGGAGCCTGATGTGTGGCTAGGAAGCTTATTAGGAAACTTAATTTTTGAGAGAGCATTTTGGGAACTTGAGATGACAGGTGCTAAATAAAGACACTTCTCTCTATTAAGTAGCTCTAAGAAAACACAATCAGATTCCAATTTTGTGACATGGGTACTTAGGGAACTCATCTTTTGGCTTTTTATGAATTGAACGCTCTTGATCTGGATGATGAAAGTGGATGCTCCTGACCATTTTTCTGGAATGATTGTTTCAATTTTCAGCACTTTGGTTTATTGGCATCAAAAGAACAATGGTTTAATTTCCATGTCAGCAAATTATTCTGGATTTAAGCAGAACTGTGTGGCAGTGGTCTCAAGCACAGCAAAGGTGCCCCAGAGCCAGGAAGTTAAATTGGTTGTAAATGGCAGTAAAGCAGATTGGCTGAGCTTTGCTTTCTGAACTAAGTATAAGGTATCAGTGGGGAAAAGCAAACACTAGGGAAAAAGCATGTTGCAGTAAATGAAGACTGGACACTCAAGAGAAAAGGGTCGTCCTACAGAGTACTACTGTTAGGACACTTAGATTAATTCTGGAGAGATGTATCTGTTGAAAGGGGACAGAAAACATCCTCCTGCCTCAAAGATTAGGCATAATGTAAGGTTCTAAATTACTGAGCTGCTTTGTTAATGGAGCCCAGGTGGAAAGAAAGACCAAGCTGTGAACTGGATTCCTGGTTGAAGGATCTTCATGCAAGTTTCATCCTTAATTATTTGTTTCTCTACCTGTTCTTTAAACAAAGATAACTTTTTACTTATTAGCCTATTTCCCCCCTTCCAATCCCCACTGCCAAAGGAGCTCAGGTCCAAATGATTAATCAGAACTTTCCCTAGAAATGTGACAAAGAGGGTCTGACTGCTTCTAAACAGTGAAATGTGAGCTAAACTGTTAGAGAAGAAAGTCTGGAGTGTTCAGTTTTGTGCACCAGAGTTTTGCCATTGGGTTTTAGTTGGAACTGGATCAAGCTTTTACTTTGAATGCACCCATGATCAATTAATTTCAAGCTGTGCCCTCATTTATGGCCAGAACAAATCAAGATTTTTCTCTTCCTCCCACATATGCGTAAGTGACATCATGTTATTGGGTAAATGTTGCTTTCTTGTCCAGCTAGCAATTTGTCCTGGCTTGAGGTTTGGTAGCAGTTTTCTGCACAGTGTGTACTGTACTGCACAGGACACCTGGAGAATATGCTTTGCGTTTGCAAGTAGTTGCTGCATATTTAGGTAGCAGAAGAGCAAGGATTGCTGATCTGTGTGTGTTAGGCAGACAAAGGCAAGCTTGTAGGTAATTTAGATCTTGAGCCTTCATTGCATTTGAAACTACATTTTTGCAGATACTTGTTCCCAGCATTAAGATTTAGTCACTACACGCTCACATTTACAAACCAAGATTTTCTCTGAGGTGTTTCATACCAATCAGCTTGTATAAACCTCTTTGTTGGGAAAAGCTGGTGTGGATCAGAAAGCTGAAGTCCCACTGGAATACTGGACAAAGGAGTGCTGTGGTGTTAATCCAGTGGGCACATTAATGAGACCCTCATACCTAATGTGACAGTACAGCTCTTCCAGAGGTGAGGGTCTCATTTGCACTCAGGTATCTTTAAGCTCTTCTAGCACTTGTATCATAAATAGGGCTCCATTGTATTGTTACTCCAATGAAAATGGAAATTAGTTTTTTAAAAGAATTTTTTGAGTTTTATTTGCTTGAAGACAACATCCAGATCTCAGGACTACCATAAGAAGGAAGATGAGTAAAATGATTCAACCAATGGTCTTATGGTTAGAAGTGACCAATGACTTCCTAAGTGACAATTCAGTTTATCTCCTGGATGAACTGCTACAGGTCCTGCTACATCCTGATCCTTACTCCACCCAAGCAGAAGAATAGGTAAGGAACAGGGCTGGGTTTAGCACCATCACAGTAAGAAAAAATTATGGGATGTGGCTTTGTGATCAATTATCATGGTCTACTGTGGAACCGGCAAGACAGTCTGGTTTTCTTTTGAAAGCAGAAGAGAATACTGGAGAGGAGGCGCAGGCAGGTATGTGAGCCTGATTGACTCTGGGATGGCTTCTCTGTGCTGTAGGGATACAGCAGCATGTTCAGCCAGAGCAACTGGGTAAGTTCATCCCCTTGATAGCAGGGCTTTGGCGCATCTTTAGCACTAGCCATGACTCACTGGATGGAAATACTCCTGGGGAAGGGATGTTCACTGAGAACACTGTGCCTCAAGCTTGTCTTTCTTCCCACTGTCCCATCCTTCACCACTAAGCTAAGAGATGAGATCTTTCCTTCTGGGTTGCCTGAGAGGAGAGGTGCACCTAATAAGTACAGTTCTTTGTGATGCTTCATGTTCTTAGTGCCTGTCATTCTACAGTGAGGCAATGACTGGGGTCCTGGACTCTTTCACCAGGATCAAACAATGAATGAAGACTTGTCATCCCCCTCCAAATCTGGCCAAGGCTTTACAAAGCCCACAGGAGTTCTCCTATGCATACACAGTTTGACTAGTTCACATTAATGCACCAGTTTATAATATCTAACAGAAATTCTCAATGGCCTGGGACTCTGCCACAGACAGATGTGTTACCATTTTGCAAATGTGGAGCTAACGATATAATAGAATTATTTAGAGAGCTGGTGATAGGATTATGACTCTAGTGTGTCTGACTCTCAAATCTATGCTTTCCTATATCTATCTTCCCTCGACATTATTTAGAATGATTTTTCCTTCCAAACAAAAAATAATTTTGGGAAAGACAGATTCCCAGCTCAGCTGTGAAATGTCATCTCTGTGATGATGATGATTATGGGATGCAGCAAATGCATGCATAATTATTCTCACTGCTCGCAGAGCAGCAGATAGGCCCATTTGCTGCCTCCTGAAATATATAACCAAACACTTTTCCTCATGCTGTCTGCTCTGTGCATTTTCATGAGCTTGTTCCCTAGGGCTTGTTGTGAAATTATTCTAATTTTTCGAAGTAGGGAGAAAAAAATGAAATCTTTCTGTTGGAAATGGCATTGATTTGTCTGCGAAGTCATTACAGCTGTTTCTCTCTTGAAGGCACAAGAAGAGGAATTCCAGATTTATTTATTTATTACTATGGGGAGGTGGGAAGCAGTCTGACAGTAAGAAAGTGGTGAATTTTGGAAGCAGTTCTTAAAGTGCTTTTCATATGTGAGAATGCAGAACAAGGATAATAAAGAGTATTTTCTGACTTTCAGATGTGTAGCTTGGTCTGTGTCAATAGTTATAACTGGATCTTGATGTAGGGTAATTTATCTGATGCAAAAGGTTGTGTTTGACAGCCTGAACTTGTCAGCCTTCAGTCACTTAAGGGAAAGCCCAGCAGAATATGTAATGTCCATGTTCACATAATATAATGAAAAATACCCTTCTGAACTATTTTCCATTAAATATGAAAATTGAAATTACTTAACAAAACACTTTTCTGTCCCTGTCTTTTAACAACAAACAAAAGCTCTGATGTGCAGTCTAAAATTGCTCATCAAGGGAAGAGACCAGGCTAGGATTAAGTAAATGGCTTTTTTTTTTTTTTTTCTTTTTTGAATAAAGCAATTAGTTCTAAAGGGAACATGTCATCTTTGGTACATTGCTAAGGTAGAACAGTCATTGTGCTTTCTGGCACTCCATCAAGCTGCTCCTTGTGCATAGTTATTGGAGAAAGTGCATTTACACGTACTGTCGACGTCCGATGCCGGGAAGAGGTTTCTTAAATAACAAGACACGGGCTATTATGTGCATTAGCTTTATTATTTTTTAAAAAGTGTCTTAGCCTTTGGGGACTGAAGGTACTTAATAATATGTTGCAATTACAGTGTGCCAATGTGTTGTCCTCGTATCTCAGGTGCCTGACAATCAAACAAGTGCAGCTTAACCCTTAGGTGTCCATTGAATTTTTAGCCATCTGCTTTTATATCTAGAGCTTGTGATGAGTCCATAGTGCAGTGAAGGCTAACATGCATCTGTGGTCTTGGTGTATTGCCAGAGGCTGTCCCAGGAGGAATGTCATCCTCCACTCACAGGTGTGCTTAGCCCACTTAGGAGATATGAGCTCCATGTTTTTGGTTTGGATGGTATGTGGCTTTCTGTACAGAGGTACAGGATGCTCTGGAGATCAGACAGCTTGCTCCTTGGAAAGCATGTGTTTGGGGGGGATGTTGTAATTTAACTCCACCTGGAAATCAAGTACCACAAAGCTGCATTCCCCCACTCCTGGTGAAGGAGAGAATAGGAAAAAAAAAAAGGAAACCTCATGTGTTGAGATAAGAACAGTTTAATAATGGAAATAAAATACAATAGAATAATACTAATAATAATGGTAGTAATGGTAATAATAGTAATAATAATAATTGTAAAAGACAAAGGAGAGTTGAAATGGAGGGAGAAAGAAATAACACCAAGGCAGTACCTGGTAGCCTGCTCAGACAGCAGTAAGCTAAGAGTGAAGTCCCAAGTCACAAAACTCACCAAGGAGAGTTGAAGTAGTGGTGTAGAAGAGACCTGAACTAAACCAACTCGTGAATGGACCTAAAAGGCCAACATGAAATTACTTCTGCGTTGTGGATTTTTTTGTTTGTTTTCCCCCTCCAGCCTCCTTGGTCTTTAAAAAGCTCCCAGAATGAATGTTAAGGAGTTGTCCTGTTGCAGCATGTCAGGCACATCACCCTTAAGTCACGGAAAAGATTCATTTTGAGTTGATCTCTGCTAGATATCTGGGTACCACTTGTCATTCATTGTTTGTACTCTGTGTTTTGTAACTGGGTGTGGACAGAAGGAGGCAAAGGGAGAAACAGCTGCTGTCTGTAGGTATCAAACAGCAAGAGCTCAAAGCAGACAGTCTTTGTTCGCAGGACAATGTAAAAGCTTTGTAGGTAGTGCATAGTGTTTATTATTTCTTCAATTTTTGATTTTTTTTCCTTTGGAGCTTGAATGCAATGCAGAGGGAAATTTTTGATATGCAATAAATTCAAGGAAGTTTTAAAGATCAGGTGAAGAGGCCAAGCAAAAGCTCAGAAGAACTAGTTGAGCTATGGCTCTTTGCGTGGTGCCTGGTCAGTAATCGGTTTATGAGGCACCACAGCAATTCTATTCGTGATTTTGTGTGTGCATGTGTGTTTTTTGTGGGTGTTTTTTGTTTGTGTCTTTTGTTTCTTTGTTTGTTTTTTGGGTGGTGTTTTGTTTTGTTTGTTTGCTTGTTTAATTCTGAAGAAGAGTTGTGTCCTGCCGAGGAAGCTTGGCTGGCACCCAGACCAGTCCTATTTATTTCTTTGGGGTGACTTTTCTCAATGCAGTATGAAATGAGGTGATGTGACGGTGCAGTAGACAGGCTGCAGTACCTTGTCCAGGCAGAATTGTTCTCATTTGAGTCAAACCCTGCATCTGCAGTTAAGGCAACAGTCCTTTATGAAGCAGGGGTATGTAATTCTCCCCTGCTGTGCAGGCCATTCAGCAGTGCAGTGTCAGTCTTCATAGTGTATGTGTTACAGGTACAGATCTTAGGATCACCAATGAGGGTAAGGCTCTTCCATCAGAAGCCAGTATTTGCAGGATCTCACAGATTGCAGAGTTTTAACTGGTTCAGCTGGTGCCTCCTGTGCAAAAGATCCTTCTTGTCTCTTATTTTGGTCTTGGTTTTGTTTTCTGTCTTTGTGTTTTGGAAAGTTCCAGTTAAAGTGGTTCAGCTGTTTTGGAGAAGGAAACTGGAAATTGTTTGTTAATAACAAAAATGAGCTTAATTGTCATCCTCAAGTTCCATATTTTAGAGCTGGATTTTGGGCTTTAAAGGACAAAGGGTTCAGGGGGTCCCCATGGCATCAAGGAGATGCTTTGCATGACATGGCTATGGGAATCTGTGTATTGCCAAATTATATATCTCCCCTTTCAAAAAAAAGAAAAGGGTGGTGGTGGTGAAGCAGTTTCATTGTGCTCAGTGTCTGCCAACAAATCCTCTTGATATTTGCTTGGATGGGACTATGGGTGAGGTTGAGCAGGTCTGTCTTTGGTGTTGTTTCTCCAGCTGAAGGGGGTTATCATAGGGCCATGTTATAGGAAATAGGAAGTGTCAACCAGATGGACGTGGCTGGGGCCTGGCAGATATTATCAACCACAATACTTGAGTTAGATTTCAGAGCCTTGTTCCAAAGTGTGGAAAATATGTATCTTAACATGTTTGCCTCAAAAAAATTAATATGGGCTACACAGTTCTCATCTTTCTAGCAGATGCACTACTGAAAGGCCAGCCTTTTATGATCATGTTAGACACATTTTCCCTAAGTCTAAGGAAAGCCCTGACAACCTCTGACAGAAAGAGTAGTTATTCTGCTGGTATTGATATGAATAAGGAAGTACACAGGGTCATTGGCTCTTCTTCCTGATTTGGCTACTCAGACCAAACCTGTAAAACCTACAGCAATGTCAAAAGTCTGAAGGAAAGTTCCATGCAGAAGATGGCTGAGGAAGCCTGATAAAAACACAGGTGAGATTGATGAATGGGGCAGCGAAGAGGGAGCATGGCTCAGTGCAGGAAATAATTATGGTTCCCAGTAATAGGAGAATCTTCATAATGGAGATAAGGATTAGATTTCTTAGGTTTTTTATTTACTGATAATGCATAAACTAAAGTAGGTCTCTGTACTACAGGCTAGTAGAGCTGTGGTGTCCTCTGTTTATAGTCATAAGAAGACAGTCAGTCTTGCACAGTCTGAGAGTTCATTGCACCTTTACAACTTTGCTTGGAGCACCAATTCTTTCATGAACTTCAGGACTCCACTAACCTTCCCTCGTGCCTTTAATTCAGGATAGGGGCTATTCTTTGTAATGGTGGTATTCCTCAGGGTGAAAAGTCCCTGGAGAGGGACTTTTAACAAGGGCATGTAGTGATAGGACAAGGGGGAATGGATGTAAGCTGAAGGAGGTTAGGTATAGATTAGATATTAGGAAGAAATTATTTACTATAAGGGTGGTGAGGCACTGGCACAGATTACCCAGGAAGGCTGTGGACTTCCCATCCCTAAAGGTGTTCAAGACCAGGCTGAATGAGAGCCTGAGTAATAATTTAGTAGAAGGTTCTCTGTTCGTGGCAGGAGGGTTTGGAACAAGAAAATCATTAATCATTCTTTAACCTAACCAGGCTATGATTGTATGATATTTCTGGGGGCCTTGTCTGATAGCTGTGATCAGGATTGAGCACTGAGGTGTGACTGAAAGAGCTGAATTTGAGAGCTGACCACTAAGCTCAGTATTGCCTATCCTTAGGATTTGGATCTTTCTAGTCCTTGGCATGCTCAAGACACACCATGGGATGCTGCAGAAGCCCAACAAAACCATCCATATTGGAGTGCAAAAAGGAGTCAGTTGCCTCACGAAGTATTCCAAGTGGTGGAAGGAAACCCTAAACCACCAATTTATTTAACAACAGAAGTGAAAAATGAAAGCCAAGAACTGCATAAAAGGATGGGCATTTTCTGCTTTCATGGTTGCCTGGAAACACAGAACAAGTTTCATGGGAGAAGTCAGCTCCAGCTGGGAACTGGACCTCACTTTCATGTTTACTTTGCAGGTCTAAATTGATTTGTTATGCTGCATGGGCACCCAAGAGGCAGGCAGCTCCATGGCTCACTACCAGCCGGCTCAGCAGCTGCCTGCTCAAGTGGGTTTGCTTCCTACATAAACCTTCTTGCTGTTGGCTCAAACAACTCCAGGCACTTGGCCGTCTCCTCCCAGCAATTCCTATTGCTGTATTTTGTTTGGGATTGAGAATGGAGCTCTCACTGAGCGCTTTGTCCTGGTCTCTTTAGCATCCTTACACAAATGACTAATGCACTTCAGGTGCTTTGTGGGGAGAAAGAAGCTTCTTTGGGGAAGCTTGATGTTTGGTAGCCCTCTATAGATCATCCTTGCTCCTCATGAGAACCTCCTAGCTCCTTAGACATGGACCCCCCCCGCCAACAGGTTTGTAGTGCCCATTCTGCCTGTGTTGTAGACAGAGCTGGAGGGTGCTTCTATTTTTCTTACTGTCTGAAATCCTGAGCTCCTGTCTGATATTTTTTGTTGTTTGGGCTTTACTAGGAGACCTCCTGGGAGACTGGCTCTTCTCTTTCTCTCTCTTCATTTTGATGCCTGATTCCTGGGAACATGTTTAGTGGAAGAGTCTGAAAAATGCCTCTTTCCTAGCAGTGAAGTCGCTGCCCAGAAACGTAAAGCCAATGCTGCAGGGGATTGCTGAGCTATAGCACTTTATTCCTGGAACTGCATGAGGCAGCTTACAGAGCATGGGAGGTATTACCACCTCGCTGATGTAGAGCTTTAGGGAATTATGCAACACTTTCATGCCTGAACAACTTGAAGCCCTGGATTTTCTGGCTGGCGGTCACTCCTCTGTGAAAGTACAGAAGTGTGGTACACAGCACTCTCCTGTCTGCTTCTGTGGTTCCTAGTAATACATGGTGGGAGAGAGAGGGAAGAAATTAAACCCCCCTATGCACCTGGTGGAAATTGCAATCCCTCATGTGATGTATGTGTGGCAGCAATTCCTTCCTGACCATGGAGAAGATTGGCTTATGTCCTAAAGAGCAGGATTTAGATCACTTTTATCTTTATTCTCAGAGCTACAAGGATCATTGATGCCTATAAAATGACACAGCTGCAGTATTTGACTTGCTGACCTTCACGAACACTGAATTTTGTGGGCTGGCTATACAGTGGGGGTTGGGAAAGCTTTTCTTTATTCTTGAAGAATGTGGGAATGCTTCATAGAGATGTCAGACTGGGAAAGAGGCCTTGAGAGATTGTTTGCACTGATCTAAGCAGCTGAACTGTGTGACACTTTCTGGTGAGGGAAATAGGAGGGGAAAAAAGACTTCACCTGATTCTCATGAAGAAAAGCATGTATCCTGCAGCAAAAGGGCTGTGTTTACATGTAGTGATTGTGCACCCACGGTTCCACTTTGTATTTAAAATTACTCTGTGCATTGGTGCTGGCCTGGGAGCTTTGGATAGGGAAACCCTCTGTGCCATCCCATGAAAACATTGCCAGGCATCTTTACGTTGTCCTGGATCCGTGCCCCAGTGGCTTAGGCCAGGGAGTTAGAAGTTCTTAGCCTCTGCTCAGGCTGCTCATCAGTATTTCTGTGGCAAAGGCCCTGGACAGAGGCTACTGAGTTGATTTGGTTGGTCGTGCACAAGTAAGCAGAGAGGAGGTCTCATTCTCTACCCGTTCTGAGAGGATCCATGGGACAGGTTTTCCTCTCAGTTCATTGATTTAGTCTCATTATACCTTCAGTTATGTGAAGTCCACTTTAGGAATTAAGAGGTGCACTTTGCAGCCAGCCCAGGGAGACATGGAGCACACTCTGACTGGAAATCCATCTCATCTCATCTCATGCTGACCTATTTTGAAAGACTAAATTCCTCTTCTCTGACTTCACTTATGTGCTGGCTGTCAAGTTATAAGAGAAGCATTTAACGGTGCCGAGGCTCTTGTTTGTATCAGCAGATAATCACCAGCCTAACAAGAGTTTGTAATTTGACTAACAGCTCATGACATTATTATTCTTATTTATTTCTGGCAGAAGAAATGCAGCAGCAACTTGCTTCCATGGCATCAGCTCCAAATGTCTGTGGTATCAGATCAGCCAAGGCCCTTTTTTAAAAATTCAACCCTACTCCCCCACATCTTGCTAACTTTGCAGTCCCCCATGGCATCTGTGTGCAGTGAACTGAGCTGTTGAGACTAAATGCAATTTGCAATCAGGCTTCTGTTAGCGTGGAAATGTACCGGCTGCTCTCCTGCAGTATGGATTCTCATTCTGTCTAGCATATGGTAGCATTAAATCCAGTCTGGAGTGCCTCTTGTTACCACACTGTTAGTCTTTGCAGAGTGGAGAACCCTGAAAAACAAGCGTGAGAGAAATATATTTCGGGAACTGGCTCTCCTCTAGCAGAGCTTGTCAGAACCTATCAAAAGGAGCCTCTACCTCAAAAACTGGCCCTGACAGCCATCTAAGCAAGTACAGAAAACTGACTTGAACACTGATGCAAAAGCCATGTACTTCCCAAGGCAGGTATCGCACAGGGAGAAGGGGGCAAGGAGAACCAGACAAGACCAAGTTCATTATTAACAAGTTAAAAAGCTAGAAGCAGTCTACTCTTCTGCTACCAGTATGGGAGAGATTTTGATTCAGGAAGATAGCCTCGAGTATGAAGCCAGCAGTTATGTAAAGACTTGATATAAATGTAGGCAAAACAAGCAATATATCTATCCACAGAGAGAACAAACAGGAGAGCCTTTTAACCATTAAGTATTTCATTCCAGCTTTAGCTCATGCAGCACATAAAAGTAGCCTTGGAATTTCTTCAGTGTTAGCATATCTCCCATTGTCATGTAAGGTAGTTTAATTTTAATTTTGCTATTTGAGTGTTATGAATAATTCAGAGTGTTTTCTCACTGTTGGCTCTGATGGATGTCCTCAGCTCTTCTTCCCTGAGGCACTCAGAGCACTGGACTTAGCGAAAAAGATACAAGCTGGATCTGAAGTGAATTGGGTTTGAGGCAAGAAATCTATTGCCGTGGCCCAACTGGGACATGGGCATCTGAGTCATGAGCTCACAGTGCTGCTTATTCATCTCTTTCTTTGGTCAGTCCCACCATGAGGACCACAAGCATCTGTTCTACTCACGCACACCCATGTTATTTGTTACTTGCAAAACCACCAATTTGTTTGGTGCTCTGAGCCTTTGATGTGTGAAGAATCCAAAATTGTGGGCTATGGCCAGAATTAAAAGCTGTTGAGTGAATGCATTTGATCTTAGCACCTGCCTTTTCTTAAACACTTGACTGAAAATTTCGCGTGAGTGGCCTGTATCTGGCTGTTGAGAAGGACTGGGGACAGAAGCAGTGTTAGTAGCTCAGGAGTGTGATTACAAAAAACTCAAATCCTGAGATGTAGGAGGAAAAGGTGGTTGTAGATCAAAGGCTACTTTTCCATCCTGGAAGCTCCAACTGTGTATGGCTGAAGCTCTAAGTGACTGTAGCATCCCAAAGTGCTTCCTGGCAGTATTATGTTTAAATAATACTAATGTGCCTGTGGGATATAGATGCTTCTTTCTTTATTACACTTCTCCATAGTTCTTGGTGGAGCTAAGACATGGGAAACTGTGTATTACCTGGTTTGGGCTCCGGGCTTCGTTGGTTCTCACACGCGCAATATCGCTTTGTGAATACTTTAGTGTCCTGACCCACAGTGCTGTGACAATCTGAGATTGGAACAGCTGTAGGCAGATTTGTGAGAAAAATAGAAACAGGCTGTTGGCTAATGAAGGTTTGTGGGGTTTTTTGTTTTGTTTGTTTGGGGGGGGTGTTGTTTGTTTTTGTTGGGAGGGTTGTGTTTTATTTTGGTTTTTTTTTTCCTCAGAGAATGCTTTTAGACAAGAGAAAGACCTGGACCAGAGAGCAGATGAGATAGACTTTGGACCTTCCTTAGTTCCAGATGGCCAGAATATGTGCTCCTGTGGAAGGACTCTGTACTTTACTTGGAGACAAAGAACAGGTGTGCCCATCCCAGCCTCAACACAGCCTCATCTTTCTGTTTATTTTACTTCAATTAAAAATGTGAAAATTGGCCTTGCAGAGTCTCATTTTTGACTTTTAGGCTATTGCAGTGTTTGCTTATTGTGGCTAGTGAAAATGAGGGTAATCTTCATTATGAGAGCTGAGTAGACCAAGAGACATTTCATCTCCCCTGGGAGGTGACTAATCCAAACTTAATCCAGGAAGATAAAAACGCAGTTTAAGAAAGTATTTTAGTACAGGTTTAAAATCTGAAAAACATGATGGAATTTAAGAATAAACTTGTGTGTTTATGTTCTTATGTGAATATGGATAGAAAAGAGAGTATTTGCAAGTAACTTCCCATTTCAGATTCTTAAATCTCTTTCTGAGAAAACCCAGATGTCAATTTTTTCCTGACTGTGAGTGGTTAGTTTGTCCTCAGTAGCGGGAAGACAAGCAGCTCTTGCTTGTCATGTTTACCCTAAATGTGACAACAGACAATTCCTAACTGTGTAACTCTCTCTTCTCCTCCTCCACACGGCATACTCACTTAGTTGCCTCAGTGATATCCAACTGGGCTGCATCCCAATTATTTGTTTTTCTGGTAAGCATCCATATTTCCATGTAAGAAAAAAAAATAGCATTGGAATAACTGTGGTTTTGCAAAGTAAATAACTGAGCAGAAACCCTATGCATCTGGAAAGGGAAGAAGGGAGTATTATTTTTTTGGGAGGCATTTTCTTTGGGTTTAACCTATATCCTCAGATTCCATCACCAGAGACCTTAAGCTGGGCTTGCACTCCTTTCTGCTCCTGGGCTTTGGTGCCTCGTGACAAGGACAGACAAGGTTCTGCACAAGACTCTGTTTGCATTGATGCCACTGTGTGCTGGGAGGGGGGAAGTACCTGCAGGGCTCAGAACTCAAATACCTGTGGATTCAGTCTGGCAGAGTTCATTTCAGATGACGTAGATCCCTGCCCAAATGCTATCCCTGTCTTGAAAAGCAAAAAGTCTGGTTTGCCAGTGTATGGTGTCCTCATGGTGTCTGACAGAGACCTCTGTCCTATCACTGCTGGTCAGCTTGGTGATCTTAGCACTTCTGATGACCAGAAGTGTTTGGACTTTGTCTTTCTTTGACATTTCTGCTTCTACTTTCTGATCTTCTGCTGCCTGTTCTCATTTAGTTTTTATCATCACCCATTACTGCAGCTCTGACTGTCCTATTTCTAGTTCTGATTTCTAGCTTTACAGAAGGAAAACTGCAGTTTCAGCAATATAAATAGATAAAAATTCTTGTTTCTGCAAACTGTAGTGAACTGTCAAGAAGTTGGTACAGAGAAATCAATATGAAGGGCTGAAATGGACAGGTGCTACACCTTGGGCATTTGGAGAGTGCTGGTGAAATAAAAAGGGTGAAGTTGAAGGCATATTTTTGGAGACCCGTGGGCTATAGATAATGACATTGCCATGGTTTTGATTACAGAAAATGGCTGTTAATTTACCTGTAATGATCTAAAATAAATTAAAAAGTTTTTAAAAAAATTACTGAGCCAAAGGGCAGTGGGAATCAAAGGCCAGTACTATAGATAACAAATATTTGTCATCATTCTTGTACTCTGATGCTGTGCACAGTAATTCACAATAATTTCTTAGAAACATGTTTTAGGAGAAGGGCGTGTGATTATTCATGCTTGATGGGATTTTCCTGTGTTATTCTAGAGACCAGTATCAAAGGTTTTGGGAGTTAGTAGAAAGTGAAGCCATCAGTTCTCTGATGGGACTTCAAAAGAAGAATTATAAGGCTGTAAAATGTGTATCTTTGACCTTCATCTCTTGGTCAGTTCAGTTCCCCTTGGCCAAACTTGGGATAAAGCAAACAAATTACTCAGAGATATTTACTAGTTCATAGTACATGAAATGTTCTAATCACAGGCAATTTTTGAATGACCAAAAATAAGCACTTCTCACTTCTGTGTAGCATGGTCTGTTTACAGAGTAGTGAAAGGAAAGATGTCTCCATAGTAACCTGTAAAGCAGGCAAGTCTACTTCTTCCACTTCGATACAGTCTTCAGTAAACAGATTGTACATCTGGTTTAAAAAAAAAAAAAAAAAAGAATAAACCACACTTTTGGATTATGTGACTTCCATTACTACTGAAGAGATGCTGGGTTCAAGATCTGCCCCTCTGCTTCCCTGTACTTGTTACATTTGCTATGATCTATGAAAGCCAATAAATTGTAACAGATGTGAGTTGCTGTTACACCAAGGGGTCTCTGCCTGAAGGGTTCTTCTGCCGGTGAAGAGACAGGGCGCTGTAAATAGTCTTTAAGCATGCAAACAGGTACTGTGAAGAGAAAACATTCCTATTGCCTGTGGATGGGGCCAAAAGTCTCAAGCTTACCTTGAGACAGAAAATGTGATCAAGCCTAGACATGTGATAGTATTTTCTGAGGGTAAGAGGAGTTAATATTTAATGGATTTCTGACAGGGTTATACTATTTTCCTTGCTTGAGAACCAAAACAAACAAACAAACAAAATCAAACAAAACAAATAGACATGCTTCACCCCCATATCCCACATAAAAACCAAACCCAACTCCCCCCCCAACAAAAAACACACCAGAAATTCTTTAAGTGGAGATAATCAAGTCTTTAGACACTGGGGATGGTTGGATGACTTTTTGAGTTCCCATTCAGTACTTCACTCTGTGATCCATTATGTTTCCTCGGGGATTCTCCTAGGAAGCGGGTATGGGTTTTTTGGGAGGAGAATATGAAAGCTACCTGCTGTTTTCTGTCTGATGCCACTTCCATCAGACCTCTCCTGTTGGAAGGGCAGGTACTACATAACAGAAGTGAGGTCCAGCACATGAAAATAAAAAAGGATGGTTGAAGGAGTGGCTTCAAACATCACTGCTTGAAAGTTCAAGTTTCACTCGGGGGGTAGAGAAGCAAGTTAAGCCAGTAGTGCTCTGCCTGGAGGGTGGCTGTGTGACACGGGCATCTGAATAGGGACCAAGACTGGAATGACCCAGGCACCAGACTCTGGAGATGAGATGAAATGTAGGGCTTGGCTGACAGGGTGTCCCAGTCCATTCCTTGTACTGGTGTCTAGACTCTTTCATGTCTTTGTTTCAGTACACTATTACCAAACCTCCAATTTCCTTTGTGGCTCTGGAGAGATGACTTGTAGGAGCTCTAAAATCCAGCTGTTTTTCAGGTTTTATTGGTGTGAGGAAGGTAGCCCTAGGGATACAGAGGGGACATGTTTCTGGGACTTCCTGATTCAGCTAGGCTGGTCTGATTGACCATCGGGATTTCCTAACCTGGCAGATGGAAATGGAAATTACAAATTTTTGGAAAATAATTCAAGTTACTTAAAAAAAAAAAAAAAACACTTCAGTAAAAGTTTTATTCTGGTGAAGACTGACAGATGATGCAGGGGACAAATATTTGTGGATCCTGCTGTTATCTGATCATGATTCTTGACTGTTGGGAGCATGTTTTTCTCCTTCCTTGGAACTGTTCTAAAAGCACGTAGATCTGGTGCCTAGGGACATGGTTTAGTAGTGGACTTGGTGATCTTAGAGGTCCTTTCCAACTTGAATGATTCTGTGATTTCTTATGCTTTTACCCCTTAGTTTTCCTCCCCTTCCACTGGCAATATCTGCATTAATTTCTGCTGCTCTCAATATCTCTTACTGCCAACTGTAATCTTGCATTAATCAATAATAATCAGAGCTCCCTAGCTGCTGCCATCTGTTTTCTCGATACGGGCTGTTTTTAAAACAGCTCAATTTGTGGCAAAGCTCTTCCAGGGTGTGGCGTTGTGGAATTGGATGGGGGCTCGGAGCCAGCGGGGCAGGATGGGGAGACGGCGCACTCCGGGAGGATGGATGCTCTCAGGGAGCACCTTCTGCCAACCCTGCCCAGTCCCCGGGAGTCGGGAAGGGGTTCTCCCCCGGGTAGCGGGCTGTCCCCGGGAGATGCTCGCGGTGCCGGCCGGGTGCTGTTGGCGACCATCTGCTGCCACCTCCCGTCCGACCGGCGATGCCGTGCGGGGAGGCACGGCGGGCACCCGGCGGTGCCAAGGGGAGCACATGGGAAACCACCTCTAGCCTTCACATGTGAGATTTGTCATCTTTAGATTCTGACCGTGGTGCTTTTGTCTGCAAGGGCAGCGAGGATGTCAGCCGTCGTGGGTGCTGTTGCTGGCTGCTGACCCCTCTCGTTGTATTTTTACTGTCTCTGCTATGCAAGGGCCTCATTTCCTTTTGCAGTTTGTTCTTTCTGGGTATCTTGGCTGCTTGGATCCCCCAACCAAAAGAATGACCAACACCAACACCTTGGAGGCACCCAGGCAGCAGCAATAGCAGCAGGAGGTGAGCTGGTCACTTCCCTCCATCCCTGCATCAGGGCAGCAGTGGGGAGCAGGGACTCCTCTCCCTTTTTCCCCTCACAGCAGCTCCCAGCTCCACTGGCCTTCCCAGTCAGCTCTGGGCTGCTTAGCTGGGGCCTGGACTCCAGAGCAGGGTGTGCCACAGTCCTGTGCCAGAGCTGCTTGCTGGCAGCCAGGATCTGGCCAGGCAATTGTCCTGCTGCTGGCCAGTCCAAGGTGACTCGCTGGTACTGGTGACTAGTTAGTAGTTGCTTTTTAATTTGGATCCCTGTGCCTCCTTTCTGTTTTTTGGGGGGAGGGCAAGGGCTATTCTTTGTCCCTGCTTGCTTTTACTTCTTTGGCTTGTACTCTAATAGCTATTGCAGCCTCCCTGCTGCCTGCGGTGACTACAAATTTGAGCTGAATTAATCCCAGACAGAGGCTAAATCTGAGGCAAACTTTCCTTCCAAAATGTTCAGTCTGAAAAGACATGAAAGCAGGATGGTCTTGCCACCTACCTTCCCTACGTTGGTCTCATCCCAGGCAAAGGTTTGTTCTCTCACTTCACACAGGACTGAGAGGCCCTTGGTGCTATGCTGGGCACTGACCAGGCAGACATGGAAGGATGAGTCTGTCTGCCAGACCTCAGTGAGCAGACAAACAGAAAGCAGCAGCGTGGCTGGCACTGACAGGTTTTGCTTGCCGCCCTGGAAGCAGCCCTTGGTTGCAGCAGAGGTGTTGCTGCTCTTTCCCCAGCTGGCCCAGGCTGCTGGCACTGCTCAGACCCTCAGCCTGTCCTTGTGCAACCCTGTGCTGGCCATGTCTCTTCCTGTTCAGTTATCCCTCTCCATGTCTCCTAGAAGCATCAAGATTTCAGCTTTGGTTTCTCCCCGTTTCCTTTCTCAAGGAGTCTTATTTCGTGGCGTCCTGCCCTTTTGTGCTGAGGTTTGCTTTCATGCTGCCTGGCTGAGGTCAGCATCTGTTCCCACAGTCCCTGCCCAAGAGGGCTCTCTGATACCTGATAACACCGTTGCAGGCCCCAGCCCCTCTCTGATAACAGCTGGGTGTTAGATCCCAAAGCATCCTCTCCTAAATCAAACATAAGGAAGCCAATTGCCTTCCTCTTCATGTCCAGGTCTAGGCTTGCAGATATTCCTCATAAAGATAGTGTTACAGCTATCCTGTGGGGGGACCACAGCAGGAGTCCCCCTTCCACAAGGGACCTCATGGTTGATGTTCCTGGAAACAGCTTTCCTCTGAATTTGGATGCTGCTTCTTCCTTGACCTGAGACTAGCAGAGAGATCTTTCCCACCCCAGGTCTGTGACAGGTAAAAATCCTCTGAGCTGCTTTCCTGTGCGATATTTTTTGTTTTGTTTTGTTTTGTTAATTTTTTTTTTTTTTTTTTGCTGTGGAGCTCCCAGTGCTGCCATATTTCAAAAGAGGCTGAAAAGCCAGAGCAAAGAAGCACAGAAAGCCCCAGAATCCCCCACCACGGTGCTGTGCACGTTGCTGTGCCATGCAACAAGCTTTTTCTTTGGAGTTCATAGATAATTGCTAGTCCTGTCAAGGGCCAGTCATTTTACTAGTGTAAAAATCACTATGGTTTTATTTCAAGCTTGAGAAACCACTTTTTCAGACTGGGCAAATTTTACCAAGCCAGTATGAGGGCTGTGGGCACAGCTGGAGTTAAACAGAAAGCCCAGTTCCACAAATACTAGATTTTCTCTTACTTGATTTGAAACAGAGAAACAAAGTAAACAAGGGAAGGAAGGGCTGGGGAAGTGAGGAGAAGGGAAGGGGAGAAAGCTTCCTCCTTTCTGACAAAACTGTTTTCACCCCCTCATGCCCAAAGAGAGGTTTTCTGACATACGGAGTTTCGAATGTTTGTTTGCTCTGCCTACTTTACTGCTCTGAGAGTCTGTGCTGTCTTTGTTGGCATGCTCAGTCTTTTAGGGAATATGACAGAGTGCAAAGCTGTTTACTTATTTCTACTAGCACTTATTTAGCAGTGAAGCAGTTTTCTGATCCAGGTTTTGCCAGGAACTAGAAACTGCAGCAGGAACATGGTGGTGGTGGTGATCTTAAGGGAGAACCGTTGCGTCTTCTAGGCAATAAAACTTTTGTTATGTGCTCTGCTATCACTGGTGTGTTTGACTTATGGAAGAGGGGAAAGTTCTTTTATTCCTGAGTTTTTGGAGAAACAAAGGACTTTGCAGAGAAGAGGCCGGAGAAGGAATGTGAGGCAGAGGTTTGTCAAAAGTCCATGCAGAGAATCTATGGAATGCCGAAGTCAGACAGAAATTTTCTGGGTCCCTTATCTCTGCTCTGTGAACATCTGCCATCATTGCATGTACCCTCCACCAGCTGTTCTCTTCTGACCAGAAAAGGCTGTGTGCTGTCCCGGGGCTGTCTCCAGGGGTGCAGCACAACTGCTGGCCATGAAGGGCCTGAGGAGTAAATGGATGAGCCTGGTCTTTGCCATCAGCTTTCGGTTAGCCAGACTGGTAACTTACATTAATAGACAAGCTGACTACTATTGTTCTAGATGTTCATGACCCTTACAAAATTTCATATTCCTTTTGCCACATTCCTGTAGGGCTGCAATCGTTTCTCGAGGGCCATGAGCTGAATGCATCTTTTTCCTTCACTTTCTTAAATTCGGTGTTGGGAAGGACCACTTTGCTGCTGAAGCCTATTGCAGTATACCTGTAGACTTAAACAGATTCTCTGGACAGCTTCAAGTTGGTACATTAACCCAACACTAAGAAGTTTGCTCTTCCTTCAGAATGACCTGCTGTTTGCTCTGTTTTTCCACAATAGGGAGAATGAATGACACTTCATTTTATTAAAACCAGAAAGGATGCTGTTGGCCGTTTTGCCCGACATCCTCACCAGCACTGGCCATGGGGGTCACTGCTTGCTCTCTGGATTGAGTCCCCAATGTGCCTCTGACCCAGGATTTTTCCAGGTAGTAATCTGAGTGCTACTGATGCTGTCTGAGCAATATTATCCTGCAATTATTCTCCAAAAAAATTATTTTTGTATATTTCTTTTTGTCATTTAAGGATCCTAAACCCCAGATCTTTCTTAACTGTGTTTCAAGGAGGCAATGACTGCTTGCTGTGTACTGGAATGTGACCTTTATATTTGATATTAACTAATGGAGACGAAATCGCTTTTGGCTCTTGATATTCCTAAGTGTTCCCCTTTGGGGGCTGGACTCCTTCCCAGCAAGTGGCAGCAGCCACTAGGAAAGGTGAGTTTGACATTGCTGCAAACTCTCCCTGAAGCAACCCATGCAACTGTGCCAGCACTAACTCCCTTTGTTCGGATTATTTATTGAAGGTGAACTCCTTGAGCATACAGAGCACAGAATGTTTTTGTGAGTACAGACAAGGACCCCAGAGATGTGCTGGAGGAAAAGACCTCAGGGCTGTGTCAGGCACTGCATAGGCTGCAGGCTGCTACCTCCAACTGCTTGTGGCTACTTGTTTCCAGGCAAGGGGCAGCTCCCTCTTTTTCTGCAAGGGCCGGTTGTTTCCAGTAACTGGGGGAAGGATTTTTGTTATTTTTATTGTGGTTTAGAAAGTACAGAGAGAGAATTGGGATGCTTGGCCCTCTGTGCCTCACTTTTCCTATCTATAAAGCATGGGCGACAATATTTTACCTTCTTCAGAGCGACATTTGCAAGCTAATGGACGGAAAGTGCTCAGAAACTCCCCACCTCGGCAGTGGGGACACACTGACAATCTGCCCAATAGCTTTCAGGTGTGCCTTACCTAAGCAACAGTGGGTGACAAATGGTATAAATGCTCTGTCTCTAATGTTGGCTGCTCCCTGGGTGCTGTGTGGTCTGTGAATCTGCAGGCAGTGCTGCTCCTTTACTATGTGTTGGAAGCCTTCTCCCTCTGTTCCAGGCTGCACAGAATCCTGCCTGCAACTTTGCTGGCAGAACTGGTTTTTTTAGCCGAGCAAGAGTGTTCCCATGTTCCAGCACCACCATCAACTCAAAGAAAGTTTGACTAACAGGCCATGGAGCCTTCAGGCCTCTAAAGGCCAGCATGCTTCTGCAAGCCCCAGAATGGGACAGTGCTACCTCCAGCATCTTGCATGAATTACAAATGCTGACATTTTTTATGGCATTGCAATTATGCTCTCCGCTGGCTCTAGACACCCAGAACTAACCCTCTGTCATGACAGCAAGGGATTTCTCTGGATATTTATGCTGTGAGACTGGGAGCAGAATGCAACCCTGAAGGCTTTCAGCAGTGTTAACTTGCCCTCACTGCTAGTATATGAGAGACCTGCCATGCTGTCTCTTCTTTGATATCTTCACTGGATTTGTGCTGCTGCAAAGCTTCTCTGATCTCTTCCACTAAATGATGCAAACTAGAAGTGAACTTAACTTTGAATTTTAAAACCAGAGTGATCTTTGAGAAAGGAACTACTTAGACCTTTGATGCTGCAAGAGGCCAGGCAATTGGGCCATACAGGAGAAACTCAATTGTTCAAATAGTGGGAACATGAAGAGAAAAGCATTAGTGTCAATCTTAGGTTAATTGGAAAATATTCAAAGGACTTTGTTTTGCTTAATTTTGAGGTTAGGACTTCCCTGGGGTTCTATGAAGAGAATGCAACACTGGCAGCTCCTTTGAAATGAGTAGGAGTAAGCTGCAAAGCAAGGAAGCTGTTAGAGGGGGATGTGACCTCCTCGTGGCTGGATGGATGGGCAGCAGGAAAGCAAAGATGAGAGTACTGTGCAATTACTGTTGCTTCAGAAGAAGTCTGTGGTGTGACATAAGCGGGTAAGTATGAAGACAACCATTTCGAAATCAGGTTCATCTTCTGTTCATCCTGACATCCAACATCAAAGATGAGGTTGCCTAGCTCCAAGCTCTCCCTGGATGTACACATGGGCTGTGGGAAGCACCAGACTAATCAGGTGTGTTTTGACTCCATTGTTCTGTCAGAAACACCACTGGCAGCATCGGTGGTAAACCTTGCATTGCTCTGCAAAAAAAGGCCAGGTTTTTGGCTGTGCTTGTTAAGGGCACCCCTTTTTTTGTTACCATTTGTCTTTTTTTTTTTTTTTTTTTTTTTTCCTAAAATGTTTCACAGGGAGTGTTTTAGCTTACATATATGCAGTATTTTGCAGAACAGGAACCTGCCCATGGTACTGAGGACTCTTGGCAGTGCTCAATGTATACCTGTGTGTGTGGGAGGCTGAGAGGACTCACCTGGCAGGTCTGGAGCTTGCAGGGCCTGTTCAGCTCAAGGAGTCACACAGGGGGGGCTCTGGGGCTCTGTGCAGTGATGGGGAGCAATACAGCAACCAGTTTGTCTGTCCTTCTCCCTGTGCCTTATGCCAGGGTAATTGCAGCTGAGCACTCTGCTACACCATCTGCAGTAGGGCAGCACAAGTAGAGGGAGACTTTCCATCATACTGGCTCAGAGGAAGTTTTAAAGCAGCTCTTTAGCCAGGGAATTGTGAGCTGGAGAAGCCTATTCAGATGGGAGGCAGATTCACTTTCTTAACTTATTTTGGAAAAAGGGAAACTCTCCAATGTTGAGATTCTGCTCCACTATCTTGCCTCAGAAGCATTTCAAGCCTTTGGAGAGCTTGAAGACTGGTAACCATGTTCAGGGGTGTAGTGTTTAACCACATACCCAGATTCAAGACAGTGCTGGTGCAGTGATGGGAGCAGGGCAGAGTGCCTGGGAAGTGAGCACACTACCAGCCTGAGAGCATGACCTCCAGCAGATCTCTTGGAAGAGAGAATCCTGCAGGCTTCTTAAGCGTTTCTCAACCTTTTTGGCCTGCGAGCCAGTTCTGCTGATTGAAAAATCACTTCTATTGATTGAAGAACTCTCTCTTCCTTCTAGCACTTTGAATCACAGAATAAGGAAAGTGGGTTTCAGATCTCTCTTGGATTTTTTTTTTTTCTTACCCCCTTTGAACCACTGCATTGAAGGCTGAAATGGGCTATTCTAGTTTGGTCAACTCCATAAGTTATGCCACCAAAATCTCTCTGGTTACTCTTCCACCAAAAGCCAGGACCTCTTTTCTACCTGGTACCTGGTCTTGGGCTGCAGACACTCAGAGAAACAATCCATCATTTCACTTGCGTTGAACCTTCCTGCCTAACCACAAGTTAATGATGGAGGTTTGGTTTTCCTTCTGAATTTGTCAGGCTAGTTAAGGCTCCAAGCTCTCACTTTTTGCTCTGCATTTCCCCTGTGGCTTTAAGAGCTCTGTAGTAGCAAATATTTTTCTATACTGAGGGAACCAGATAGTACTTTTAGGCTGCAATGACCTTCTCTTCTTGGTCCTGCAGTGCTTAGCAGGCTCTGGGAATACTCATTATCAGTGTTGTGTAATGGTCACAGTGCACTCCAAGAGTCAAAAACATGCTGTAAAAAAGCCAAAAGGCACACCCGTGTGGACTGGTCCCTTCTATCCAACAAAAGAGTAACCCCTGGAGAACTTTAACCTCATACTGACTGCTATCATTATTTCTTTCTCCTGTCAATGTCTCTCAGCTTTTCCAGCTTAGGCTCAATTCAGATTCAAAACTGCATAAAATATAGAAGAGAAAATTCTGGAGAAAAAAACCAACCTCACACATTATCTATAATTATAGACTGCGCATTGTGTTTATCATTTTAGACTGGATACAATTTTGTATTAACACAGAGTAGTATCCCTTCTTTGGGAAGATATTCTTAACTGATTCTCTAATGGAAATAAATTGTCAGGTACAGGCAATAAAAGCATACTTTGAAATTTTGCTTTGTATTTCAGCTCTGCAACATGGAGACTCTGAGCTTCTACCTTTGTTGATACCTATTTCTTGTGGTAAAACTGAAGCAGATGAGTTGCTTGGTAAGTCTGGGTGACCCACAACAACACAGAGGGAAGGTGTTCCTACCCTCTGATGGAAGAATAGCCCAGAGGGAATCAAAATCATTGTAAGCTGCAGTTTTGGCCAGAGCTTTGAGTGATACCCTTTAATAAGATGATACCCTTTAATAAGATGTGTTGAAAACTTCCATTAAATAAATGTCTGTGACCAGTTTTGCAAAAGATACAAGAGAGAGACGTGACTCAAAGCCAAGCACGTTTTTTGTGCTTTGGAAGTGAATTACCTCCAATGAGCCCTCCTAGGAAGTTCATGCTGTTTACCATATGGAAGTTACCATGGTCTTATCTTCATATTCGTGCATCTATGGTTAGCAACCAGTCCAGCTGTACCAGTGCAGCTGTGCTAAGCTGCTATTTGCCTGAAACCTGTGTGAGTTCAACTTAGGTTCATCACCATGGTGTTTAAGTGTGTGGTGTGCTGCTCCCAGCCCCTGTGTCACTTTGTGTTCCCTGATGAATGCAAGTTGAGGCCTCCTATTCCTTGGTTTATCTGGGTGTGCACAAAAGGATAAATGACTAAAGAGATTGAAAGACTATGAGAGGGGAGAGAAGGTGAGTGGTTAAACTGTTATTCCAGTTTTCCCGGACGCTTTCTCTTATATAAATGGAATCTGGATTGGTTTAGATTTGAGTTTGCTGTTATTAGAGTTTCCAAAAGTGGCATACAGGTTTGGATGGACAAGCTTCCAGAGGCTCAAGCATACATAAAAGTCTAACAAACTTGTATTTCTGGTGCCTGAGTCTTTTACTGAACTCTTGAATAACCTTAGCCAGAGCATTCAACCTTTCTGAACTTGGAGAACAGCACTAACCTCCTATGAGCTGAGTGGCGCAGGGAGAGATTCAGCTAATATTTGTAGAAGAGTAGGAGTTCTTTAGAGGCATGAGAGTCTTAGTTAATATTTGCAGAACACTTTGAGGTCTTGGGATAGATACTGCTACCAAAGGGTGAAGTGGTATTCACATGTTTTCTTATGTCTGTTGTTTACAAATAGAATAGAATGATGTTTTGAAGGTCAGGGACCTCGAGAACAATAGTGGGTTTGAAGCACTCATTTATTTTTACCAAGTTCAGATGCCTGGCATACGCTAGCATTTCATTTATATAAAGGATCTGATCAAATATTTTGGTTGTTTAGAGGGGTTGTTTTGCTTGTTTTCAGGCTGTTGAAATGTCAGATGGCAAAAACAAGCAAGAGTTCCAGATGGAGCAACTGGAAGAGAAACATGACAAAGACGGTAATGGGAAAACTTCAGATTCACACTTGACTGGGAGTCCCATGCTTGGGATTGGGAGTCCCCACCTGTGGCTTCCAAACCCACTCTCCATGCAAGCTCTTTTGAAAAGCAGCATCCTATGAGGAAGTTCTTCATTACCATGGTAAGCAAAGCCAGTAACAGTTTATTTTCACTGTTCATTAGTCCATCCATGCTGGGAATGGTTTGGGAGCTGGAATCTCATCTGTAATACTCAGCTTTTATATGGCCAATAAAATCATAAGCACTCTGCTTTAATGACCCCAAATTTGAATTGGAGTTTCTTGACTTACATTAACAGGGCAAATAATTGCCCTGATCTCATTCACTGGCATTCATGCTGATATTTGCACCAGCAGATGAATCTCTGCCTTCCTAAGTTCTAGTGGGGATACAGACTAAACCTATATTTGAGTAATGATAGAGGACAAGACATATAATAAATGCTGTAAAATCCCTGGTCATTGATGGAGAAGTAAAAGCTGGTAAAAAGAGATCTATCTAATCAGACAGCTCATTTAACCCAAAAAAAAAGGTTTCACTTCCTCTAGTCTACGGCCAGCTTTCTTGAAGACAAAGGGAGGCATAATTTGTACTGGCAAAGCTAGCCCTGATTTAAAATCAGGGTAAACAGTTGGCGCAAATTGCAGCTTTTGTTTGTTTACGCTTGAAACTGTGCTAGTCACTGAGGGCTGGAGCTGCAGCAAATTCCTAATGTATGTTTCCATCTAATTTGTTATATTGATGGGGATTTATTCCCTAATGTTTTGGAAGCAGACTACAGTAAAGAAGACTGAAATTACCTTGCAGTGACCAACTGAAACTCCTTTGAAACTTCCCACTGTAATATGGGAATGTACAAGAACGGTATTAGGATGTGCTTGGTCAATCACTGCCATTTATTGTGTCAATTATTTGAAGAGCTTAATTCTAAGTGCTTTAAAATCCTGCTACCTTCACTGAGAAGTTGCTAACCACCTTACAAGGCTGTGTCCTTAGTTTCTGTGCCAGGGATGAGTCAGTCTAAGGGATGGGCAGAGAGGTTTTCAGGAAGGAAAAAAGGTGTACTGAAAGCCACTAATCTGTGACACAGTGTGAACACTGTCTTTAGTTCTGTCTTGGAGACTGCTGTTCTAAAACAGCACTTCAGGAGAGCCATGCTCATCAGCAGAGATATTCATAAGCTGCCATCAGTGGGTGTCCATGAGCTATGGTACTCAAAAGACAAAGGGGGAGCGGAAATAATTATCCCTGAATTTGACAGTTCAGAACATGTGATGTATAGAGGAATGGAGCTAAACCCATGGGATTGGTACTGTCTAATTAATGGCTCTTTGTTGCTGTGCCATAGTCTGTACTTGCTGTGAGCAGCACATTCTAATAGGCAAGTTCCCTGTGCTTAGGTTTGGATCTTGCCAAGTCAGACTTGTTACATACTCCAAAAAACTGGTCTGGAGATTTCAACCACATAAAATTCTGGCTATATGAGTCAAATAACAGGAATGTATGAAATCAGTCATATAAGCATGCTCATAACTGAGCCTTCATTTTAGAGGTTAATATTCAGATGGTTAAAACCCCAAGCATAATGATTATGTGAGAAAGTCATTATTTACTGGCATTGAATCCAATGGTAGGAGGTGGATCAGAGGTGCTTTGGTATAAAGGTATAGACAGTAACTTGCAGAACTGAGTCCTCCTTGCTAGTAGAAAAAATATCTGACTTTGTTAACTACAGTCCTTTCTTGTCTAATTTTTTTGCTTTGCATTTCTCTGTGGAAGGCAACTTTATCTCCTCTAAGGAAGACAATCAATACAGTTAAATCAGAGCTGTGCAGGAGGAATGTTAGGGAGGCTGAAACCATCTAAAATGCTCCTCATTCTGCGTTTTGCTATGACACAAAGAGACACTCATGTTGAAGCTTGTGGGCTTTCTAGGCAGAGGAACATGTGATGTGAGGCCTTTACACACCTCTTACTGCAGCCCCACATTTGTGGTGATAGTGATAGGCTAGCTCAGTAATTTTTTACTTGGGTACTAAGAGTACAGGATGTAAAGCAAATTACCATTAGGAGCTTTCTATGAAGGCATCACCTACACATTTGACATTGAACTGACAATCTGGAAATAAAGCTGAAGCAGTTAGATTTTGGCTGTGGTCTTTTATTGTCAGGTTTAGTTTACCATTCTTTTGCAACATTCCCTTGTTTTAGCCAGGGAGGTTTGAGCAAGCCGTGGAAAGTCCATGCTGTCAAGAATACAGAGAGACAACTATTTCAGCTTCTGGAATTTGAGAGAGCATGAAGGTGTATATGGGGTCAGGCCGTGGTGATAGTGTGGGTGATGGATTGTTGGAAAGAAGACCTGGCAAGGCTGGGAGAGGTGCAGCACAGTGGTACACATTAGGTGTATGCACACAGCACAAATGCCCAAGCAGTTGGATTATGGATTATGCCAGCCTTGGTGTTAGTGTCGCCGGTATTTGGCCTTGCTCCTCTAGTGGCACATGTATATTTAGCATGCAGACCTATTTCTAATAATAATCTTTCTGAAGTGATTGCTAGATAAGTCAATTATCTCACTCCTCTTAGAATGGGAACTATTAATTACATGAGTTATAGGCACAGAGCAAAGATGATCAAAGTAGATGATGCAATGGGATACTGAGATCCACAGTGCGGTTTAACACTGATGATGTCTGTTCACTGCTTATGAAATTCTTTGAAGATGGGTGATATGTAATGTTTCTAATTGATTATATTAGCAAGAGTGTTATCTGGAGGGCATTTGATGGGGATTCAGGATATCTCATTCTGTTTCTTGGTATTTCATTGGCCAGATGTGCAAGTTAATTCTTTTTCTTGTGTCTTAGTTATCCCACTATTAAAATGCAGATAATTGCTCATAAAACTGAGATAATTATACTGTCCTTTTTGAAAAGTGCTCAGAGACCTGCTGATTACAAGTTCTGGGTGCATTTTTGAAGCTATTACTATTTTCTTTGTTTAGACAAGATAAAAGTAATAACAGACATGTCAACATCAGTGAATCTGTGATCTGTTCAGAGAAGGCAAGGGGAGTTGGAAACTTGAATCATTATTGGTTTCACTTTAAAGGTTTCTGCTAGTAATTTCTTCAAAGGAAACAATAAAGGTTTATGCCAGAGCTCTTCTTTTGGCTGCAACTTGGTGCTTCTCTGCAGTGCCTATTTCTAGTTAAGAGAATCCTAGGATTTGGTAAATGACAGTCTAATAGGTGGCACATCACTCTTGTCTGGGAGTGTAAATGTTCTGTACTTAAGAATCTTTGCATGTGGCACCCTTGATTTAGTGGAGACAAGAATAACATCTATTGCCACTCCTGACAATTCTGAGGTCTCACAAAGCCATTTGAAACGTGTAGAAGTAAATACTGGAGGATCAGGCTTCGGTGCTTTGGAAAGCCATTATGTACAAAACAGCTGAATATCAGCCTGAGACATAATCCTCAAAATGTCATCCATTGAGAGAAGGCCTATTTTATTTTTAAGTCTTACATACTGCTTCCCTTCTTGATACTTTGGGAAAAACTTGTCATGTTCCTATTTGTCATCCTAAAGAGGAGAGAAAAGAAGTCCCTATCTGATCTTGAGTTAGTGAAGGTTAATGTAGCTGGAAGGAGAGTGGCCATTTGTACCAGTAGGATCATGTAAAGCTGCTGGAGGAGCCAACATCACTGATATGGAACTGGCATTGATATACTCCCTTGTTATTCAAGGTGCCTGAAAAGACTGTTGAAAGGAGGTCAGAATTACTGCAAGGTATCCATTTCCATGACAAAGCTGTGTCAGAGAATGCTTCCCACTGTTCTCCAGGGTTGGATGTGAACCTCACGACCAACCCATTTTGCAGCTGGTTTGATGATCAGGCCAAGTCCATAACCAAAAATCACTTTCTGCTCTTGCAAGAAGGGATACTTCACATAAGAAGCATCCATTGATCTTGTTGGAGCAGGTGAAAACAGAGAAGAGTAGAAGAGTTCGCATAAATGGCTTTCCCACTTGTAGTGGCTGGTCTCGCTAAAACAGTATCAAGATCTTTGAACCCAGCAGACAGCCTTACTACACAGCTGAGAGTTTTCTTCCCGGATGTCACTGAAGTACCTTCTTGATGTTAAATCGCAGGCTGAAGGATCCAAGTCTGCCTTTTATGTGGTCTTGGATGCAAGAGGCCAAACCTGATGCTGCATTTCCAAGTGCTGGGTGATGTTCACACATGCCCTGAGCCTTAGCCAGTCCCTTCTCCAAAGAATTTGTCTAGAACCACCAGACAAAGTGGGGATGAAGTAGCTCCTTTTCTAAAGCCAGTTTTCAGCTGCTGTGGGCACAGAGGGAGCTCAAAAACATTACTGTTTTCCAGTTGATATGGACAGCACTGGGAATATATCCAGGTTTCTGCAACAACTGATTTGATCATTTGGCAACAGAAAGATACACTGTCAATAGGCTTCTTCCACTTCCTTTGGGAATACACTATCCTCAGTTCAGTCATCTCTTCAAATCTCTTCAATTCTTCCCAGGATCATTGTACCAAATAGGCCCTGAGATGCAGGGAGTTTCTGGCAGAAGATTGGAATCCAGACCTGAGGAGTCCTCCAGACACAAAGACTAGTTTTGTGCTCTCTTGCTTGGCATTTTGTCCCTGCCATTGAATTTTGCCTCATTTCTTGCCCTTCTTTGCTGTCAGCCCATCTTCATTCTTCCTGGACCACTGGAGGTAATACCTCCTTTGAGAAGTGATACTCAAGTTAGTACTTGTCTGCCCTGGCAATCGTGCATATTTGCTTTTTTTTGCCTTTTTTTTTTATAATAGCCCATCTAGCAAAGGAGGGTGGCTCAGGGCAGATGCAATGTGACCTGCTCTTCCTCATGTGAAGTGTAGCTGAGTTGCTAAAGACTTCAGGCTGGCTGATGTGACCATTTTGCCTTTGGGACAGGCTGCTGCCATCCTCCAGATCCTGCACTTCAACACATCTTCACAACATGCAACAGCGTGGCTTTCAAGCTAATTCAGCTGAAATGGTGATTTGTGTAAGATTTGAAAATGTTTGAGGGGCATTCCTTATAAAGAGTAGTTGTTGTTTCTTAGATATCAGTGCCTTAATTTCTGCCTATAGACAGAAATTTTTACAGCTGCCTGTCCAGTGACTACCAGATAGGGGTAGTGCCAATGCAGATTTCACTGAGACACTCTGGGAACCTAGAGCTTTTTGAGATTTCTTTGTTGGCAAACACTGGGGAATAAGGATAGCTAAAAATACATGGTTGTAGCCCACAAGTCCACTGATAAATGAGTTTCTTTTGAGACTTCAAAATACTCCCTCCTTCCCCAGACATCAAAACTTGAAGTATTTATTTCTTCTTCAGACCATGAGCCCTGTGATCAGCAAGCCAAGTGAGAGTATCCTCACTAAAAGACGATACCAAATCAATCAACTCACAATAAAATCAAGCTAATTTGACACTGCAACTTCTAAGTGTCTTTGGAAAATAACTTCCAGAACTACAGTTAAGCAACTATGATTCTCTGTGAGTGTTCCTCAGAGAAGGACCCAAGTGCTTCCCAGATCTTGCATAGAGCCTAGGATTCAGGTGCTGTAGTTTCAGTTACTATTTTGGAGTAAAATTCTCGCAAAGGTCCATTGAGATAGTTTTAAAAACTGAATATACTTTACAATTGAAAATGTTAAGGCTATTAGCTAAGGCTTTTAAGTCACATTGACACTATCATTGTTGTTAATATCAAGTCCATTTAGTTGTTGCCTTGGAGCTCTTTACAATACAAGCCAGCTTAGTTAATGAGTGCAGTCCTGTGTTATTAGTTACCCAATATCATCTGGAAAAGCTGTTGGCTTTTATTTCTGAAATGGAACTGAATATGCTCGATCTCCAGTGATGGGAACAAAGAGTCATCCTGTCAATTCTCTTCCTGCCAGCTGATGCCAGGGTCAGAGAAGTAGGTCACACCTTTCTGGTTTTGAGATGGAGCAATACTCATTTTAGATCAATTTGCTCTGAGCACGGAGCTCATCTGCTGGGTTGAACCAGGGCATTGTTGCTTTCTCTAGTGCATTGTTCTGCTCTCCCTCTAATTAGCTCCAAATGTTTCTTACGCCTGGAACACTGTGGTAGTGATGAATAATGGGCTCTCTTCTCTTAACCCTTCGACCTCTAATTTGGCTGTCCACTCCCACCTAGATGCTTTCACTTTCCTGCCTCCACCTGTGTTAGTCTGGCACCTGCCTGTATCAGACTTGCTGCCCCATAACCTCCTCTCTCCTGTTCTGAAAATTGAGTAGGAAGTGCAGGAGCATGGTCTTGGTTCCAGCATTTATTGTTAAGATGACAGTGTTTCCTTTACCTATGAGTGTGAATAAAGGTGCATTCCATATGCCCCTGGCTCTGGGAAGGGGAGAGCCACAGTGATTCCAGACCTCCTGCTTTGGGGGTGATCTGCTCAGGAAAGTGGTTCAACTTGTTGATTTGTAGAACTGCTCTAGTTGCATGCCAGAAGAAGAAAGGCATTGCAGGCTGATGCTAAGAAATGGGGTTTAATTGTTGGTCACTTTGGCTAAACAGTAATGCCTCTCAGATGTGGTTTCCTTGTCAAGGGTAGGCTGCAGACATTAGACAGGTCACATGTGAACAGGCACATGAGAATTGAAGCCTGAAGAAAGCAGGGGTGACATCTGTGAGTTTGTGCAGGTAACTGAGGTTAGTGGGGGGAAAGAGAAGGAAAGATTTGCTGCAGACAAGTCATGGGGGCAATACTTGGAGGAAGTTGGACCAGTTATAGCCTGTCCTACAAAATAGTGTAATATCCAAATGTGTTACCATCCTTTACACTTCAAATCTTCTTGCTTTAATTAGGTGGGATTTTTTTTTTTTTTTCCAATTTAGAAAACTGAGCCATCAGCCCAGCATGTGGAGCTGTGGCAGACCTTTGGAGGCCTGGCAGGTGTGTCCCCTGGGCCAGCACTCCCATTTCAGCACAGCTGGCCGTTGTCCTCTGCCTGGCACAGTGTGCCATGTCTATGCTGTCTCCCGGCATGTTCCCTCAGCTCGCTGGCAACACCTTTCAGCCTTGCAAAAACATTCAGAAGCCCCTGCAAGCCCTTCCTACACAGACGAGTGTGAGCACTGAGGGCTGTGAGCTTCTGCTCTCTACCTGCCTCAGTCCTGCACCTCTCTGTGCTGCGTCTACAGAGAAATGACTCCAAGTTATTGCAAAGACCAGTGTGCTGTCATCACATTCGGTTTGTGTTATAACTGTCCAGTCCTGTAAAGCACTTGGTGGCATTTGGTGTAGCTTGGAAGCATCTTACAGCTTCAATAGCTGTTCCATGTCTCTGGTTGGAAAGGCTGAGCTTTTTTTTATGTTTTTTTATACTATCTGTCCTGAAGCTCAACCAGGGCTGGGCTGAGGCTGGGGGTGTTTCAGTGGTATGATGCTTTTGGATGCTTGAATCACAGGTCTCTGGCTGGCTGAGCAACATGCAAGTCCCAGGGAGTTGTATCCACTATAAATTCCTTGCCTTTCACCAAAGATCTCTGTGGCTTGGAACTGGGAAGAGAAAGGGTAGGCATTGCAGACCTTACTTTCTGTGCTACACGACCTTTGTGTGACTAACATCTCTTGAGGCTCAAAACACTGAAACTGGCCCACACCTCTTCTCCATCACTCTCAGGTATTAGTTGTTGCCAAAGTTTCTTCTCAGCTGGTACCACAGCCCAGGAACGAGTGCTTCATCTGGGGTACAGAATGGCCTGTGTTGGCCCTGGACAGTTTGGTGTAGAGAACAGTTTATTTAAGCTCATGTTCTTTTTCTTTGTAGAGACAGGTAATGACTGGGCAACAAAAGCTGCCCCATTAGCTTGAAGGCCACCTTTGCTCCTTGTGTGACAGAGTCCTTGGAGCTGCTGTCACTGTTGTGTCAACACAGTCTGAAGTGAGTTTACAAAGGTGAGAGTCAGCCCCTACAGCTGAAAGACAATTCTCTGCAACAAGAACCTTGATATTTGTGGACTGTAATTACATGAAGAGACCATGCTGCTAATCTAGTCTCACTTTCTACCTCATCCAGGCGAGACCTGTACCTGTAATGTCTACATCAAGGCTAATAATTCACTGTTAAGCTACAGCACATATTTCAGGAAGACAGCAAATCTTGTTTTAAGAGCTCCAAGGGTGGAGATTAAAACTCTCCCCTACATGATTTGTTCAACTGATAAACTAATGGCATTATTGCAAGTTTTAATTTCCAAAAGTTTATATTATTTCCCGTTTGATTTTATCCAGCTTTTACTTTGAGCTTCTGGATCTAGTTATACTTTTGTTTGTTAGATTCATGAAGTCTTTTAGCATCTCTGACAGTCCCCCACTGAGAAATGTTAATAGATTTAGATCAAATCACCTCCAAACTTTCCCTACAGTAAGCCAAATAGATCAGGCTGCTGAAGTCTTTCCATCTCCCTTTCTTGCTCTCTGCAACATCTGGAACTGAATGATGTGTTAGGTTGGATCAATAATCTGCTCAGGGCGGCATCTGACCACCTATTTGATGATGCTTAAATACATCCCGCTGAAAGTACTTCTTTTACTCGTGGCTGTTTTCTAGACCAAAACCATCTGTGAATATTTTCCACCGACTAACCCGGCAAACCCAAGCCCGGAGCCCGGGGCAGGCGGTACCTGCTGCTGCTCGGGGCCGGCGAGCCGGGGCTGGGGCTGCGGGAGAGGTGCGGCCCCGCCGGGACCGGGGAGCACCGGGCAGCTGCGGCTCCTGCCTCGGGAAACACAACTTGACCATTTTTTACCAGTTGCTCGCAATCGACTTCTTGCCTCCAGTTTTTTGTCGCTTGTTTGCTATTGCCCTCTAGTGGAAATAGGATGGCCAGTGGCTTGGCTTCCCAAGCTCTGTTTTCTTCTGGTTTTCCACTGTTTATTACTCTGGGACAATCGTCCTAGTGACACGACGGATTTCAGTAGTAATAATTACCTGGATTTTAACATTCAGCTTCATTACTCAAAGTTTTATGCCATGCAGAAAACAAAGATTTGCTCTCTGCAATTGATAAATAATGTCCTGCCATGTCTGAGAGTAGAACAGACTTTCCTGTTCATTGAAATGTTTTGGCAAGAGAAACTGCAGAAGATGTTGCCATTTTAGGCTTAGAATAATTCAGTCCTACAGTCAGAAGTGAACTCTCTGTGTGCTGCCAGCACCCAACAGCCTGGTACATGGAGTTATCTTCTCTTGAAGCAGAAATACTGCCTCTTTACTATTTGTATTTCTATCTGAATTCTTTGCTTTTATTATAAAGAGTGAACTATTTAAAGCACACTCTTTCCAATCAATCATTTCCCTTTGTCAGACAAGCCAAATCATTTATTGAATGATCTTGGCTAATCAAAGTCTGTCTTCTTACAGAGATCCTAGAAGATGGTTTATTAATGAGACCTAGATTTTTTTTTTCCCCTGGTTGTAATGCAGGGAGATCTTAATAAGCACTGAATTGCTGTGTCTGCAATGGCTTTTGAGAGGCTTAAAAGGAAAACAATAATACTATGACTAATATGATTGCTCTCCCCACACTGCCATCCGGTGGATGCAAAATTCATTTCCTTTTGTAAATGGGAAGGGAAATTCTCCTACTGATATCACAGCTTGCAAACTTGCACCAAGCAGACTCTCACTTGTAACGCAATTTCCAGACCAGTGAGGAAAATGTTGGCTATTCTTTTAGTGGTTTCATATTAGAAAAAGAAGATTTCCAGTCTCTCATCTACAAAAAACATCTTCTACCTTGGAATGGAAACCTGTCTGGATCTTGAAAAAGGGCTCTGAAAGCTTCCCAGACTCTCTGCTCTCAGTATCTGGCACAGAGAGCCCAAGCCACTGAGCACTGCTACTCTGGCTGCTTTTGGAAAATGAAGGTTGAGCTCCTAGGTTGATTTTTGAGATAATGTGTGGGCTAGCAACAACAGAGCCTAGAGCCTAGCACTGCATTTTTGGTTTTGGGGGGAGAGGCATGGGGATAGGGGTTAACCCTGTGCTTTTCCTCCTAGGACTGATGACTGAAATAATTAAAAGAAGCATGTTGTGGTGCTCACAGCCTCCTACCTGCTGGTCTGCAAATGGGACCTCACCACACTGAGCTCCTTCCCAGTGCAGCAAATCTCACTGGCCACCACTGACTGTGTTGGCCACTTGACCATTCCAGAGGAATTTGGAGAAGTGAGTACTGGGAGTGGATGGAGGCAGTGTGAGAGACCAAGTCCCTCAGCTGAGGGCACAGGTGTTGGGGCTCTGTCATTGCCTGCATCTTTCTCTGCTTCTGGACCCTATATGAGTTAATCCAACAGCTGCAGCAATAGGATTGCCTGTGCCTCTTTGCAGGAGGGCTGTGGAAGTGGAGCAGCACAGCCAACTTCAGAGAACTAAGCTGGCAGGACCAACTCTGGCATTTCGGCTGCCGCAGGTGGGCCAAGTAATCACCAGGAAGTGGCATCCATCCTCTGAAGATAATGTGACCCATGCTGGGTATGGTGCCAGCCCTTATCTGGGAGCCTTGGCTTTTTTTTTTTCAGGACACACTAGATCCAGAGGGACTCTGCAGTAGGGTATTTGGGGCCAGCATGGTCCTAGTCTGGAAGTGGGAAGTTCTGCCACCTCACAGTGTTGTCAGTGTGTTCCAGTTCTGAGTCATTCCCTTGCCTGTTTGTTTTTGGTATTTATTTATTTACCAGCGAGGTGTCAGCCCAGAGTAGGCTGACTGTGCCGAACTCCTTCGGTGGCCTGGTGGCTGCTGCCAGCTCTGTCAAAGTCCTGCAGTGTTGGGAGTGTTTCACCCTAAGCTGAGGGGGAGAGAGATCGGGTTCCTGCGAGAGCAAGGGCACCACAAGCTCCCATCAAAAGCATGCTTGGCTCTAGGTAACAAGGCCAGTAGCACAGGGTAAACCACTTTCACCCTCCCCACAGAGTCCCTGGCTCCCAGATCCTTTCCCTGAGCCGGCTAGGGGGGTGGAAAGAGGTTAAGAGGCATATCCTTTGCTGTAATTATATCCTGTTGCTAGAGATATTGTGCTCTGCTTAAAGAAATCATCATAATACAGCCTCCCGGAGAAGGTAATTACTGTGCATCTTATGAACGGCTGCATGTGAATGTCTGCTCAAGCTGCTGTCAGCAGCAAGTTTCAACACATCTTACATACCAGGCATTTTACAGCCTTAGTTTTATTTGTTTTCATCGCCCCTTGCCTTGTGCTTTATTTTTCATTAATGGATCTGGGGTGGGTTTTTTTTGTTTGTGTTGGTTTTCTTTTTCTCTTTTTTTTTCTCCCTTTTTTTTTTAAGAGGCCAGAGTTCATATCTTTGATGGAGCATTTGGGTGGTGGCCACAGCTTTTATTTGGTGCATTTCCATTGCTCTGTGGTGGCTTGAGGGGGACTGTCTGGAAGATATTGTTTCTGAGCCATTCCCACATGGTAGCATCTGAGCGGGTCCTAGTTTCCTAGTCTGATCCCAGATAAAATAGACCATACCCCTGTTGGCAAAAATTGATGTTACTACCTCTAGCACAACAGCACAGATTTAAGCCCATGAGACAACTTATTTTTGCTGTTCTACTTTCTGAGTTTCTCTCCCATATTGAAAAAGAGTTGGTCAGGGATGTCAGACCTTCGAGCTATCTGAAACCCATGACCTTCCTGCCTTGGTTAGCAGTCAGCATACGTGTCACTGTTAGGTGGCTGGAGTTTTGGAGAATCACAACCTGGCAATTCTGCACACAGAGGTAACTGTCTTCAGAGCCTTATCCCTTGGTTTTGCGGGGACATTTGAGCCAAAGAGATGGGGAAATGCCAAAGAGCCTTGGTTTGTCACAGTAGGAGTGATCCGGCTACTCTTCCTTTCTCAAAGGTCACTCGTGCTTGCCTTTCCCCAGCAGTATGTGTGGTAATCTGGCCTTGTGTTCTGTGTGTAGGGCCACAGTGTGTGATTGTGACACCCTGCATGGCTGTAAAAACATCATGTCCACCTCATGGCCAGCTTAAGGAAGGATTTGAAACTACTCCTTGGATTGCTTCTTTGTGCAAATGGCTGGGGCTCACTCTTGCGGTGCTGAAGCTGAATTGTCTTAGTACCCTCAATGATTTATTGTGTTTGTGTCCAGGCTTCTGTGCATGCTGAGCATCTGCTGTCTTGCATCCAGAGGTGGCTTCATCCTGGTGCTGTGTCCATCTCTCTCTGTGGTTCTTAGTAAAGGCTGAAAGGCTGGAAGGTGCTGTAATAAATGTGAGCTCATAATATTATTGTTAAAAATAACTGGAGCTAAATTATAAAGAAAAAATCATCTTATTCAGCCCTAGCCCAAGGGGGAAATGGACATGAGGAATTGGACAATCCTTCTGTAAGTTCTCTTTCTTTAGACTATATTTAAACCACACAGAGAGCCAGATTCTCAGCTGGTGTCAATTGTTGTTGACTTCAGTGGAGTGAGGCTGGTTTACACAAGTTGAGGCTGCTAGATGCCAGCATCTGGATGAAGCTGAGACACAGCTGGAATTACTTTTGCAGAAACCTCTAATCTGATGCTGGTTCAAAAGATCTGAGCCCTCCTGAGTGCTCTGATTTAGTAGTTCCTTTGGGATGTGAAGGGTTATGAAAGGACCTTTACTCAGGTCAAAGTTTGCTCTAATCTCAATTGGGTTCTGCAGCTCTTGTGTCTATCATTGTGCTTTTAGACTCCTCTGAAAAACTCTACAAACCCTTTCTACTTGCTACTTCACCAGCATCATCTCCTGTCTAGACACTTTAATTATGAGAACCAGGGAGCGTACAGCATGATGTGTAGATAAACCTGGGTAACTCCAAGGCAACCGTGTGCTGCTTCCATCCCTCCCCTGACTGGCCTCCAAACTAATTTTGCCAATTTGTTGTCTGTTCCAGCATGAACATTAGCAAAGCGGGAACTGCACAGTGCCACCTGGGCAATATTCATTTGAACTTTGCCTTCAGAAGCAAGTGTTCCAAACCATAGAAATGGAGAGGCAAACCTCAAATTGCAGTGGGATCTAGCAATAGTGCATTTAGCCTTCCCTACTTCTGTTTTTCGCTACACCCCAAAACTCTCTGGATTAAATAAACAACCTCCCCCACCACTACTGTCAGCAGAATGTATTAAATATGTAAGCTGATTTCAGTATTTTCTGTGTACTTGTTATATCCACTCTAATTCTGTTCTTATCCATGGACTTGTTTTTTTATTTACTCCAGCACGGGCTGTATCCAAACTTGAGCTCTATCTATTTCAGCTATGTCCTTTACATGAGAGCTTTTAAAGCTACTGATTTAATAGGAGGCTGTCAAATAATCAATATGTCTAAAGTATTGGCATGCATTTGCTTGATTCAGTTCCTCCCTGCGGTATTCCAACTCCAGGAGTGTGTAATGAGAGGGAAAAAATATTTTTCGCTATTGCCCTTCTTTAATTTGTCATCTTCCCTGATCTCTTGCTCTAACTGGTACCAAAGAGAATTGTCTGTGATACTTAGCAAGGCCCCTGGGATTCAGACTGTTTCCCAAGTCTCTGCACTCGCCTTGGGGTGCCGTGTGGGTTTCCATGGGTCTCTGCAGGAGCTGGATCATCTGAGAGTAATCTGTTTGCTGCATTTTGATTCCAAATCAATGTGCTTTGAAGTGATAATAGGGAGGGATTTTTCAGTTGGATTTTTTTTTCCTTGGTAGCAGCTTTTGAAAGACGCAGTACTGATCCATAGGGAAGTGCCACCAAGCAGCTGCTTCTGCTCCGAGGGAGGAACCTTTTGCACTCCTGGCAGTTACATGTGTGAGGGAATGCTCTGGGTCATGCATTTAGGTTGCAACTCTTTATAGTCTCCATCAAAAAGTGCTTTTTTATAGGTAATTGAAACATGCCATGAGCATGGATGACTTGAAAGAAAGTGATACTAGGGGCAGTTAATGGGTGACTTGGTTGAATCTCCTAGCTTTGGGCTCTGGCAGGAGCTGCTGAGTTCAAGCTGCATAATGCTGCCTCTTTGGGAAAATTGCACAGGTTTAATTAGAATCTGTTTCTCAACTGATGAAAAGTCTATCTGAGTACTTTTTGTTCAGTGTAAGCTTGGGGTTTCATCTGAATTCACCTAGGACACATTGAAGTATATCTTTATAAAGAGCTGAGTTTGGTGGCTCACTGAAAGAGTGGACCTCCAGTCCTTAGCCCCTGAAATCAAACTCCAGGTGGGATTTCTAATCTAAGTGGGGGTGTCCTCAGCCTGCATCTAGCCAAATCTGAGACTCCAGCTGGAGCTGTGGCTCTAGGACTTTTCCCAAAGGAGATTCAGGAAACAAAGCCAGGCCAGTTCCAGTCTTGTATGGAAGTGGGAGCCCATATTTCCCTCTCCAGCCATCAAATCTCTCTCTCAGGTTGGTGATTTGCTTTGGCTGAGGATCAGGTTTCTGTGGGGTTTTTGGACACTTGCTCATATCTCAGAAGTGAATGCATGCACATAAACCCAAGGAAAAAGGAAGCCCCATGTGAAGAAAGCACAGTACTTTCCCTTCTTTTTTTTTTTTACTGTCAGTGCGTCATCACCTTGCTGTTAATGGGTGCATGGACACTGAGTTACTATGTCTTCTTACACCTGATGCAGCTCTCAGCCAGCCCATAACGAGTTCTCCCATGCACCCAATCAACAGGGTCACATCATCCCTTCATCCCATCCTTAGCTGGATGATCTTTAGAAGGGATGACCTTTGCTACCTTTTGCATCGGACTGCCACTGCAGTGATAGCAGGAAGTTAGTTGTCACGTAATCTATAGGAGAGCTGTAGGAAGAGCAGTTTTGTACTTCCTACACTGTTTTGAAGGTGAGTGTGCTAGGCTGGGTATGCACTGAAGGTCCCACTATGTTTATTTTACTCCTGTCTTTGCTGGAGGATGTTTCCACAGTATGTACTGTGGCAGGCTTTGAACCAATTTGTTGTTCCTTTGTTTATGACGAAATTAGTTCACTTGTTTGATGTAAACTATCCATGAGATTGTTTACGTTGGCACAGGGATCCATGTGCTTTCTGAGATGCAAGGAATTTAGCTACCGGGAGTTTGTTTAGTATAGTTTGTTCCATTTGCAAAACAGATGGTGGTGGGGAAAATGTGTGTGTGGGGAGGCTTTAGGACAGGATTTTCTTAATGTTTGCTGCCTCTGTAGTTTCCTTTGTTGTTTGCTGGCTGAAGCAGGGTGAATCTCCATCACAGGGAGAAGAAAGACAACACATAAGAGCTGATATGCATTTTTCATGCAGGGAAAAATAAATATAATTTGGAATTGAGCTGTCATTTTGTGGGCTTCTTTGCCAAGGTGGAATTCCCACTTCCTAGGGCTGGTAGAAGTACAGAAGAACCATGGAGGCCTTGTACATTGACTTGGCTCTGCCCTGCTGACTCCTCTGGAGCCCTGTGGGCCTCAGCAGACCTACAAGGTGTCTGTGATGGCATTGCTGTGCTGCTGCAGGGCAAAAGGAGGGAAATCTTCATGAAACGTGTGCCCCAGAGCTGGCTGTGGTGGGGTGAGGCCATCACCATGATACTGGGGTGTCCTTTCAGTCTTAATGTGTTTAGGCACAGCTCTCTGTTGAAGGGAGAAAGGGCTGTTGTCCTCAATGGGAACTGAAGCAGAGAGTAGAGAAGACAGGACCCAGTCAAGGTTCTACAGAGGGTGCCCAAAGGGGAATGTGGGTGGATCCCCACTCTGCTCAGCCAACTATTTGAGCCTTGTGTCAGGCGGATCATTTTGGAAAAGGCCAGAGTTTCTCTGTTCCAAGGGCCAAGTCAGTGCCAAGTTGCAAGGGATGCCTGGAAGGCTCTGCCATGTCCATTTGTGGTGGCTAATGCATGCTGGGTTGTAGGGCACTGGGAGAAGTGCCACTTTCCATTGTATTTCCAAACAGAAAGAATGCCTGTTCTCATGGGCTCTGACAGTCTGCTTTATATGTTTGGGAGACTTGGCCAAACTCCCCACAAGCCTTCATGTTCCTGTCTCTGGGTTTGTTCTGGGTGACCAGTAATTCCCTCTTTGCAAGATCCTCACAGGAAGGATCTTGGACTGATCAGCCCTAATCAAACTTGGCACTTGCTTAGGGCAGGATCGTATTCCCCTGCATACCTCTCTGGATATGGCAGGCAAAGAATTTGTCATCGTGTCTGATGACCTTGGCTGCAGTGCGAAGTGCCAAGAATGCCCCATGTTTTCTCAGGGTGGGGTGCTGTCCACCACTAATGCCCAGCAAAGCTGATGACAGGGTGAACACACGCTGGGATTGCTGGTGCATTTGCTGGTGGGCTTGGTGGGGGAGGATCCCACATGCCACCACCTGGTTATTTTGGGCAATGGGCTGAGCTGCTAAGCTATATCTTTCACTGCTTCATCTAATTTTCTGCCCCTACGGAAGCATTTCTCAGACATTAATGCTTTTCCCATCTAGATGTCATGTTTCTGGGACACCTTTATGCATCCCACTATGAGCCCACTGCATGTGCTTTTACCCTTGTTCAAATCTCAGAGCTGAAGTGCTGTTGTTAAAGGTGCTCAAGTGTTTTGCAAGCCTCCACTGACAGAACAGTGTGTGCCTTGCAGGTCAAAAGGTTTCCTATCTGCTTACTGACCTCATTTTTACCAAGGCTAACTGGATATCTGTTGCATTTGGACGGATGTTGTTGAGGCAAGTGGAGAGTTTATTAGCAGCCATTTAACCTTGAGGATGTTGAGGCATAGCAAGTTGCAGTGGTTTGTCCCAAGCAACTCTAACTAGAAAGTGCTTGAAATCTAAATTTCTTGCTAATCAGCCTGGGTCTTGATCAGAATGTCCTTCTGTTTCTGTTATTAGAGCCTGCTGGTATCTGTGTGAAGAGAGAGGTCATCTTGCCCTAAGGCAAATGGAAATTGCCTGGAGCATGACATCTTGCTTCTCCTGTTGTTCCCAAAATAAACAAAGAGTTGGTTGGAGCAGGAGCAAACCGTTATTGTGGATGGACCAGCTACAGAGGATAATGAAAGTAAGTGCCTTCCTCGAGCAAGATGGTGTTTGCCATATATGCTGTAGCACCACAGCGCCCCATTGCAGGGTGGTGCCTGCCAGGTGAAGTGCAGCCTCCAGTGATCACCTTGGAGCTGTGCTCTCCAGGTCGGGCTGGATTTTGCCCTGCTTTGTATGTAAGTGTGGTTGCCAACACGTGCACAAAGCAAAGGTGTTATTCTAACAGACCTGAAGAGCAGCCTCTGGTACCTGTTTGACCATGGCAGGGTGCATGGCCAGGTCAAAGTGTGAACAGCAGCAACACTGAAGGTGAAAATGAAGCCAGCACTCTTAGGCTATGAGTTTTCTACCACGCTCCAGCACAGTGTACCTGTAGTCTTCCCTCCATGATCTTTCTTGTAATTGTCCATCTGGATCAATTTACATATTAAGCCCTGCAGCCAGCTGTGGGAAATGTAGAGGTATGGCTCCATGCAGCACATCCAGGGATGGCCTGGCCTGCTCAGTGGTCCTGCCTGCAGTCCCATGCTCTTCCCAAATTCCATTTGCAATGCAGGTAAACTGTAAAGGAGAGGAGTATGTGTAAGAGAAAGGAGATACACCAGTGTGTCTGCATTTTCCTGACTCTTTGCAGTCTTTCCAATAAGACACAGAATAGTTGCATGGCTCTTGGTATTATGGGTTTGCAGCTTCCCTTTTGAAGCCTTTAGATGTGGATCACAACCCTGTGTTGGTAGACACTTCACAGCTAACAAGGAGACCCTGTCAAGCTTCAAGACTAGATATCCTATGAAAGGCCAAAGCAGGACAGCTCAGACATGTGGGTGGAGTAGAGCTGGAAGGAGAATGTCACAATGCAACTGGAAGGGTGTAATGGAAAATCAGGAATGGCACCTTGCAACTAGTCTAACCAGGACCCTGGGGGAGAAAGTTTCCAGGTGTTGTGGAAGCAGCCTTGCAAACTTTTATGGGGAGGTGGATGTTTTATTTTTCCATGCATATGAATGAGCACAAAGGTGTTTGGCAAAGAGCTAATTCTCAAACTTTGTTGCATTACCCCTCACTTAACCATTGATCAGGATGCCACCACAGCAATTCATGGAAAGAGACAACTAGAAATGGAGGAAAAGATACTCTATAGGAAAGGAGATAATTTCAGGAATCCCTGAGAAGACCTTTCCTTGTTTGGCCATTTCAGACCCTGTGTACTCTCTAGCCTCTAGCCCTCTTGGCTGCAATGCCTCTCTTGGTGCCAGTGCAAAACCTCCCTTTTGTGTACACTTCAGAGACTCTCCTGAGAGGACAGGAGAAGGCAGAATGTTCATTGGGAAGGATGGGGGTGAGGAGGCCAAATGCACCAGGGAGGTATGTTGGGTTGGTAAGAGAAGGGCCTTGGGTCCTGCACAGATGTAAGCTGAAAACTACTTTATCATCTGGTTGTGCAAGAGTGTCTGTGGCAGAGGGAACGTGTGCGGTGGACAGGAAGGAGGGGTGACTGCATGTGTGCATAAGGAAGTACCTGCAGCAGCTGTTGTAATTGTTTTAATAAAAGAATGTTCCCCTGAATTTCTCTTTTGGCACCTGAGGGCCCTTCCCAGGATGCCCTTGCTAAAGCTGCTGTTGGATTTCCGGGGCAAATGCAGTACACACACACACACAGAGCCCCATCTTGTTCGTGCAACCCACAATCCCATCAGCACACGGCTCCTTTTCCACTTGCTAACAGGGAAGGGGGAGTGCGGGGGTTGAAATAATGACAGAGCTGATTATAATTAATATTTTTTTTAAGTCTGAAGAGTGAAAGTCCTGCCCAAGTCCCCCCAGCTGAGCACAAGCCAAAGTGCTGAATCCCTGCAGGGGTGTGTTTTATTACTGACGCTCTGCGTGTCGAGGCTGGTCGCGGGGTCTGATGCTGTGTGTGTGGAATTTTTGTGGCTATTTTCTATTGTGCCAGTGAAAAGCAGGATCTCATCCATGTAATGAAAAGGAAACTTGAAGGTTTCCACGCCTATATGGAGGTGAATGTTTGCAGCATTCATGTTTTAATTAAGTGTTTTACCTTCACATGATTTTCACAGAATTGCAGAATATTTTGAATTGGAAGGGACACACAAGGGTCATCAAGTCCAACTCTTAAGTGAATGGCCCAAATGGGGATTGAACCCACAAACTTGGTGTTATTAGCACTGTGCTCTAACTAACTTAGCTAATCTCAGTTCCCTATATGATCCCATTGCAAATGATGGAGTAGATGCTATTAGGATCAGAATATGCTGGGATTCTCAATGGCTCTTCCACAAAAGGTTTTTTTCTGTTTCTTGATTAGGCTGGTCTGTAGCTAGGTTGTTTTACAGTCTTGTAATTCTTCAATGGGCAGAGTGTCCTGGGTTTGATTGGTCCCTGACTGCTCCTCTTTTAGAATCAGGGCTGTGTGGGGAGGATGGGGACTGAGAAGCACTGATTGCTTTTTGATCCTCTCTTGCTCAGCTGGGTGATTTCAAACAGATCTTTACATCTCCTCAGGGCTCCGTTTTGTCTGCATGCCTGAGGTCACGCAGCAGAGTTGAAGGCTGAGCTGGGTATGGAAGCTGCCCTTAGCCCAGCTGTGTACATAGGGTAGTAGTGGGGCAGCTACGCCTCCCAAATCAGTCGTAAGCCACATACTGCAAGCACTGATCACTTCAGTGGGCTGAGAGACCCTAAGCCCACACCAAATTAACAGGAGGAGAAAGTAGTTTCCTATGTGACACCTTAGAGATACCTCTGATTGGGAATTGTAGTGGTGCTGGCTGCAATCCTGCAAGCTTTCCAAGACCAACCAAGCTTTTTGGATGTGAAAATGTGGAGAGCCCCCAGGAGCCTTGGGTACCTGAGCTGTGTTTGCACCTGTGCAGCCCTTGGTCTCTTAAGGCAAATTTCAACCAGCAGAGCATATGTGGCACTCCCCTGAGAGAGGGGCTGCCTAAAAACAGTCCCCAGCAGCTTCCAGATGTCCCTCTTCTCTGTCCTTCTCACAAAGGAAGGGTGTGTTGTCTCTGCTATAGCTGTCTTTCTCTTGCCACCTTAGCAGGTGAGAGGTTGTTGGGACACAGGTGGCAGCTCACAGCTTCCCCAGCCAGCTTCAAGCTAGTCTCAGTCTCAGTGGCTCACTGTCTTCTGTCTCCATGTTTATCAACAGGAATTCCACCAGGAATATGGCTGAACAACACCAGCTTGGTGGCTGTTCCCTCCATTCCAGGATGGGTGTCTCTCCACATCCCACACAGCTGGCCCATGTACAGCTGTTGCTCAACCTCCTATTTTCTGCCCTCTTGGCAATGATGTGGACAAAAACAGCCTATAAATCTGATCCCTGTGAGCTTCAGTGCCTGACCCTGGACCTCCAGTTTGTACTTGTAATACCTGCAACCCCCAAGTGATCTGTCATCTAGGGGTGACATGCTTTGGGCTTTGAACTTGGCATCCCAAAAATACATTCATCTCTGTTTGACAGAGGTCTGAAGCTTTCTCTGAAACTCTGTTATTGTTCTCACTGGATTTTTTTGACCTTCCAAGTCCTCTTTCTTTTTTTGTCACTCCCAGAACAGCATGCTCAGCATCTAAAGGACAAAGCTGGCTGGGGCATGCAGACTGAGCAGTGTAGGAGCTGCTGGGAGAGAGGAAGGGCAGCAGGACGGCTGTGACAGAGCACACAGGGCTACTGCCCTCAATGAGCCCATGTGCCCATCACTACTGAAATAAAAGCACAGCAGGTCTCCAAAGAGTTCTCTCGTGGGTCTTGCTGAATTTATAAGCTGGGACCACGGTATAACTTAATTTCCTGAAATGTCAAGTGCCTTATACTGGCTGCTTGCTCTATTGGTGTTTTTCTTACACACACATTGTGCTCCCATTTCCTGCAAAAAGTTCCTATCAGTGCTTGATGATTGCTTAATAAGAGAAATCAGTAAGGACATGGAAAGTTCACATCCTGGAGATGAATATAATGACTATAAGCTTTCTTCTGGGTTGCCAGAGGCTTTTTTTGGTTGTGGTTTGATTTATTTGTGTTTTTATCCATCCGGCCGGGAACATGTGTCTGAAGTTGTATCCTGCAAATGCTGAGCCCATTGGTGAGCTGTAGGAGACCTTCAGCAACCATCAACCTCACTCCAGAAGGAAAGGGTAGAATTTCCTGGATGATCAAGCTGAGAAAAGGTATATTAAATTGGGAATAGTCACAATTTGGGGGGCTTAGCTGTCACTCATGTTTTTTATTACCTGTCTTCTGAGAGACTGTGGGTTTTGTTTGATTTTGCAATAGAAGAGGGCTTGTATAATCACAGTGTGGGTGTGAGCCCTTTTGAAGGTGACTGTAAGGCTTGCAGGCAAGCCTGAAGGATCCCAAATAGATTTGTTGTTGTTTTTTATATCCCAGTTTCTAGACAAGTCTTTCTGTAATTTCTTAGATGTGATTTCTGAGTCCTCTTGGAACTTGTTCAAAATCAGTCTTTTATCATTCTTGTGTGAATTAACACTCTTTTAGACCTGGAGATACTGGGTTTATAGGGGACATGGTAGAAAATTAAAAAAGCTATTTCTTCATGATAATTTTCATGACCAACTGTAATGCTCCTCTGCCTAGAGCTTTCCCACTTCAACATGCTGTGCAGTCTATCAGCTAACTGTACAGCCTAATAAAGTGACAGGTAAATAAAACTCCCTGCTATTTGTAGGGCATTTGAACTTCTCTGAAGCCCTTAGTTTTCACAGTTGGCATCATGTCTCTGAGGAGATCTGGGGAAAAAGTATGGTGCTGAGCAGGGGGCCTCTGACAGCCACCCACTAGAAAATATTTGGCAGAGGGACTGACTGGCAATTTAGAGTGGCTGAACATATGCCTGAAAGGAAAATCTTTTCTTGTGGTGACTGTTTTCCAAATGTCTCTTGCAATCTGTGTCCTCTCCCAGCTGTGCTTCACAGTTCTCATCTCTGTTCCTCCCACAAGACCTTGGTCTCCAAGGGTCTGATGGAGGAAAGAACTAGACAGTGATTGTAATGGAGAGCCTTGCCTGATTAGGTGTCAGAAACATATAGAAAATAATGCAGTTTTTATGGCACTCTCTATATTTTAGAACCTGAGAGCCAATAGCAGAGAAACTGGTCAAGCAAAGATGGAAAAATAATTTAAAAAAAAAGGCGTTTTAGTACTAAAAATATAATCAGCCCTGGCCTGCCATTGAGGAGTGCACCAGCGTTTTTTCAAAAGGAGCTAATCATACTTTCTCATCCCACTGCACACACAGACACATTCCTTTGTTCAGCTCCTTCCCATCTCAGTACATTACATATCCCATATGCAGGGGTAATCATCTGATTACACAGTAATGGTTCCCTAAATACTGGAAAATATTAAGGCAGTGAGGTAAATAAACCTTGGTGTAGGGTACTGCCTGTTGCAGAGAGCAGGTTAATTAATTTTTTGTTGTTGGATCCTCGTGTCATCCCTTTGTGTGGGTATGTGTAAGCTGCCTGGCTGTAGAAAGTGCTAATGTCTAATCACATTCTGCAGAAGGAAATTTGGAAATTTGAGATGATAAAAAAATATTCTCTTTACTTTTTCTTTAGGAATATAATTACAAGCAGGCACTCATAGGTGTTATGAAAGAAAAAATATCAGTCTTGCATATGCAGTCTGTCATATGGGGCAAAGGATGCAGTGACTGGTGGTTTCTTGCCTGGCCAGTGTGAAGGCAATGGGGTGTAAATCCATGTCCTTCCTCACTAATATGGACATTACTTGGCATTAATCTGGCCACTCTCACCACCCAAATTTCTGTTACATCTTAAGGACTGACTATCTGAACTGAGGAAAGAGAGAATTTCTGCACTTCACAGATAAATCATCTCTTTGGAGGTCTAGCCACACCGGCATCCTCTGACCCAACTGATTTGGAAGCGGCTTTCAGTGCAAGAAGCCAAGTGGGGTCACCCACTAGCATTGCAAGAAGCTCCACTGTCTCCTCACCCCAAGGGGCCAAGATATTTAGACAGCTGCCTCACAATGAATGGGACTCTCTGGCAAAAGAATTAAGCAAAGATTAAAATCAGTTTTAGCTGTTAAATGTGTGCTTTGCACAGCATTTAGCAACTAAAAGGCTAATTATCTTTGAACTTATGCACGTGGTTTTAGATGTGATCCACACAAGTTGCTAATTTTTCTGTTTTCTACAAGGAGCTGAAAATCAGGATAAAAATGAGATGCTGGTGTCAGTAAGGGCACAGCTTTTTGAGTAGGCTGGAGGCGGTGCCAGGTCTGCAGGGAAGTAAGGAGCCTACTGAATGAGAATAGGTTAAAAAAATTATTCTAACACTTGTCATTCAGACTCTCCTATTTAATGGAAGTTCATGCTCTTGATTAAGGAAATGCAAGTGTGCATGAAGGTAGGAAAATGAGACTACTCTGAGAGAAAGCCAAGCTCATACCTGGAGGGAAAACTTTGTCTGGATGTTGATGCTTGCAGGGCACAGAGAATGAAATCTGAGAAGTGAGGAGCACTGCAAGACCTATTGTAAGTCAGTGCAGAGCACATCAGATTGAGTTTTAAAAAGTTCTGCAGAAAGATAAGAAGATAAGGAGGAGTTTGGTGCTAAGTTGCAATATAATAGAGAGAGGGACTCCATGTCCCTGTGCAGCCTGGGTGCTTTGGAAAGCTGCATCAGGCTCAAGATACCCATGTCAGTGAAAACAGACAATGGGAGGAGGTAACATGGTTGATACAATGCTGGTTCCATTCAAAAACCCTTTAGGGGGAAGCAAGTGAGCATTGTCAAATTTTGATCAAAAATTCTGGATCTTCTCATCCAGCACAAGTCAAATCATGACATAAGACAAACTTTTTTTGTGGTCTTTTTTTTTTAACTTTAACTTTTTTAACCTTAAGATTACCCTTAAATTTTATTTCAAGCTTCTTTTTTAACCATAAATTACAGATATGGGTCCAGGTATCAAAAGTAACTTTATCATACAGCCACTGAAGGAGGACTGACTGGAAGCCCTAATGTCAACCCATTTCTTGCATGGCCTTTTACACAGTTGAAGATGTCCCTCTTGCTCCCTTTTAACCAGCTCTCCCCTTGCCTAAACACTCCAGCGCATGTGGTTGCTGGAGATCGTGTATCCCAGCCTTCTGCTTTGCCATGGACTCTGCAATCTGTCCACATCTTTGTTGAAGGGTGAGTCTGAGGCTAGAGGCAATCCACCAGTCGAGATCTTAGTCATGTTGAGGAGGGAGGATGAATGCCTCTACAATCACAGTATGTTGTACTGATTTTTACTAAATTAAACTTCCCCTTCCCCAGTTTTTGCAGATTATCGAGGTAATTTTGAATTCTGATCTTCTGTTCTATATAATGTCATCTTTTCTCAACTTTTTTTGCCTGCAGTAGTATACATATTGTCAATTAATTAATTTGATTTTCTTTGTGAAACTGTTGAATGGAACTAATTTCTAAGAATAGGCTGTCAAGCAGAACACCCAAGATGATGCGACTTATGGAATGATTATCAGACATACAAGCTACAACATTTTTGCCCTGTCTAGGAGAGAATTATTAGTTATTTTTCACCTATTCTTTCTGTGTTTCATGGTTCTCTGTGTTGCAAAGCATCTCGTGAAAATTGGTAGATAGTGGTTATAGAGCTGTCTTGGGTCCAGAGTTCAGACCTTCTGATATCAGCTCAGGAACAGAGTGACACTCTGACCTTTCATGAACCTCTGCAGCTTGTCAGACCTCTGTTTTGTCAGGTGTAAGGCGTGGGTCAATAGAGTTAATTCTGTAAGCAGTAGTGAAGGTTTCTGCACTGATGTCAAAGAACCAATGCTATGAAAATAACAGATTAAAGAAAAAGTCAATGAGAACTTTTTGCTTCAGTGTTGGGCCAGACCTGAATTGTAGGACAACAAGACTTTGTGACTTACGAGGTGTAAGGTATGGATTATGCATTTGAGAAACTCATTAAGGACAGTAACATGCCTTAACAAAAGAAAGATCTCTAGCTCAGGCAGCTTTGATTTGAAGATATCAAGGGAAAAACAGTTTCTTTTAACAATGCAAATGGGTTCTGAAGTGATGATAAGATGAATATGCTACTCGGAATAGAGCTGAGCAGCAAAGCCTTGGTGTGGCAAGGTTCACAAAAGGCATCTTTGAACGACAAACACCAGTTTGGGCAAGAGGTTTTCGCTACAAGTCAGCCAGGAGAGGTTAGAAATCTGCAATGATCCTGATGACTCCACTGCTCTGTCCTTATTTCCATGGTTCTGCTGGTTACCTACCACCTTGGAGAGGTGCTGCAGGCACTTTCTAGTGGGCTAATGTCATTGGTCAGAGATCTCTGTGTATGTAAAATCTAGGAGAGATCTATAGCATCCCTGCACAACTGATGTTTGTAGATGATGGGTGAGGCAGTGATGTCCCAGAGAGCTACACTGCCTTGGGCTATGATCTCATAAGTTAAGCAGGGTTGGGCCTGTTTGTGTTTGGAAAGGGACTTAGAAGTTGATTGCTACAGTCAATTTGACTTGGTAATTCAGAAGGTGGTGCTCTTCCCCCTGGGTAGCACAGGCTGACATGCCAGGATGATTAGACTCACCACAGCTCCTAACCTTTTGGAAAAAATGTAAACCCAACATCCTCACCTTTCCAGAACCAACATCACGGGACTCCTGCTATTTACACCACAGTCCCAACCAAATCCACCTCAAAGCAACCACGCCCTGCAGATGGAGATCCACCCTGCCCTTCCAGGAGGATGCAGTAAACTTTCTTTCCCTGCTGGGTTACATTGTACCTCCAGCTGAATCGCTGCAGAGCTCAGTACAGATGGCAGCAGCATTACTTGGTCAGGCAGCAAATGCCCTTTCAATTAACCTGTGCAAGTGTTCTTGATATAAAAGGACTGTTTAAATAGGTATTTTCCCACCAGTAGGGATTTTTGGAAGTCTTAGTGGTACCTGTTTTGAGCACTGGCTTCCCTGTGCTGAATGCGAGGTAGCAGCTGGAGCCTCCTTCTGTTTTGCCTTTGGCTCTTCCTACTGCAGCACAGTGCCAGGCTCTTACAGCACAGGCACACTGCTGCCCACTGCCCTCTTAGAGGAACAAAAAAAATTTGCTTAGCTGTTTTGCACACCTCTTAATAAGCTAGTGTGGCTACTTGGGCCAAATTCTGGAGTGATGTAAGTTATTTTACAGCATGTAGGTGTAAAGTGCAGCAATTTTCTGTACTGAGTGGGTGGTAAGGTAGGGGTGCAGCAGGAAAAGCAGCAAAGAGGATGTCATTAGATAATATGCTCTCTGTGTGAAAGGCTGCTGGGAATGGAGCTCTGGTTGCTTTGGCCATGTCTAAAGGCAGATTTGTTCAGTATTTGTTTGTTTTCAAAGCTGTGAATGTGCTTGTGTGCATTCTTCTCTTTTGGTTTAGCTTAAACCTTTCCTAATCCTGTTAGCAGAGATAAACCTCCCTGAACCACAAGTAAGTGTCTGCAAGGGAGTTTGCACGAGCTGAATTAAATCTGTGTGAAATCACGCAGGGTGCCCTTGTGTGGGTAAACACAACCTCATGTTGACACCTTCCTTCCAGCATCCTTGCCTTTCCTGGTCATGCTGCTCCTGCTCTCCCCTCTTGGCAGGGGAGGTCACATTGAAGCTTCTCGTCCTCAGTTTCCACAGGAAAATAAGAAACTGCCCCCTTCACCATCACAGTGACTGTGCAGGAAAAGGGCTGAGTGAACTGAAACCAGGCTCTCTGTTTGGGATCTGTCACTGAAGGGAAGGCTGTGTGCCAGCAGGACCAAGGCCCTGACCTAGTGACATGCAGAAGGAGGCATTGCTCCCTGTGCTAGCCCCACTGATCTCTGCTGTCCTGGCAGAGCACAGTGGGAGAGGCAGGCAGCTGGGCTTAGCTCAGGCTTTTGCATATTCTTTACCATGCGTGTCCTGTCTTGACAGTATTTATGCAAATTTTTAAGTAGAGGAAAAAGCTGTCACATAAAACAAAAAATTCATCTGAGGGCCAAATATGTAGGTTGGTTGGCTTGTGTGTTTTCTTTTTTCTTTTTTCTTTTTTCTTTTTTTTTTTTCAATTAAAAATAAAGTAACCTATAAAACAATGATCTAGTTTAATATCCTCATTACATGTTCCAGGCAGCATCTGAGTCATGCCATTTGCACTGTGCTTTGGACCCCTGCGGGGGATGTAAAAGTTCCATTTTTGGAATACTCCTTGGTCCACCCCAGACAGATATGCCAGGTGAGAGTGCCAGGGTGCAGGGTTGTGGGTAGTGAAAGTGAATTCTCTCAGGATAAAATTGCTGTCAGGACAGGACCCACAGGTCGCTATTTAAGGTAAAGGGGTCTTCTGGCTTGCCTGGGCCATTTCAACGGGATATTTTTGCAGAGATAATTAGTAAGATGATTGCTGGTTAATGCCAACTGTGATAATGGGTTTTGTGACGCAGGTTCTCATTTGCTAAGAGCCAGAGTAAACCAGACTTGCCTTCTGGGATGTGCATACCACAACAGTCCAGAGATCACAATTATGAAGACTGTTTTTCCTGAAGACACAAGGTCACAGTTAAGGTACAGCAATCTATAATTTATTGCTGATCAGCTCCCAGCCCCCCTTATGAGCCAAGGTGCCAAACTGCCTTTCACATAAGTAAGAGCATGCATACCAGGGGTTGCCACTACCCAGCTCATGTACAGCCTTCATCTGTGGGACAGTGCTTTGTGAGCCTTTTCCACCATTACAGGATCGTGGAAAACAAGGCTGAACATTGTCTTCACTTTAGAGCACTTGGTACCCAATAGGAAGGGGCTGGAAACAGGAGCTCTCCTTTAGGCTACAGATCTCCCACCTGCTGTCTCCATACCCTCCCAGTGTTGTGAGCTTCAGGGACTTGGCAGATGTCAGCCCTTTTTCCACTAGAATTGCAGTTTTCTCCTTGGGCTGTGTCTAAATTTCCTTGGCATGGAGGGAAGGTATGACGTTACCAGCACTCCAGGGAATGCAGTACCATACAATTATTAATTTTCAGATATGTTATACAGATACACTTGGAAACCTCCATTTTTTCCTTCCTTCAAAGTACATGGCTTGAGTTGCTGCATTCGGAAACTGTGGGTCTCTGACTACAATGGTTTGCCTGCTCAGGGGGGGTGACAGCTTGCAGTAAATGTACCTACACTGCCAGGCATCTCAGCCTCCCAGCCCATTTCTGTGTCTGGTGTTGAGGTGAACCAGCTAGACCCCACCAAAAGAAAACCTGCAGGACTGCTCCCAGAAGGCAGCACAGAACTGTGACATTTGGCTCCCATCTGCCCCTTCCAGTCCTTCCAAGCCATCCCAAACCTTGTGCTCTTTGGCTGTACCCTGCCACCACCCCCTCCTTCTGCAGGACATGCAGCACAGCCCTGAATGTCAGGCAGTAAAATCATTGCCTTCCTGGGCTACCACACGACTCAAATTATTTTAGGCATGTTGACCTCAAGCACACACAGAAGGAACTATTATGTCTTATGGCCACAAGGCCAAGTGCCACACATTGTGGGCATGGTCGCTCTGCTGCAGAGCCAAGATAGCTCTGGGCAGTGTCAGCATGAGATGTTCCGTACTACCTGTCCTGGGAGGCTGGAAATCATTCCCTAGGGTGGATGCCACTAGAGATATAGATATAACCTTTAGCTACTAACTAAAGAAATTACTTTTAGTGCAGGAGTATACATGTGTGCTATTAGTATTAGGAAGTGTAGGTTCCAGACCTGCTGCTGACTTCCATGAAGCTACTGTAACATTATCTAAAATATTGTCTTTTTGATCTTCTTCCATGGGAGTTGACAGCCAAAATTTCTGTTTAATGCCTAAAAATTTTCCTTTCCCCTATTTGCCTTCTTCCTCCCCAAAACTATATGCACACACATTAAAAAAAAATGACTTCTGGAAGTCTGGATACTTTCCTAGAGCATTTAATAATACTGAGGACATGAAATACAGTACTGAGTCCTCTGGGAAACCTACAATTAGTGGGATGAAAATTCTTTCTGTAAATGATTGAGCTCCTGAAACAGTGTGAGTAATTAAAATGCTGTACAGGACAGAGCTGAAAATCCTTACAGGATTATCAGGGAGGCATTGTATAAAAGATGTCCTTGGGTTGGACAGTGGCAGCAACACTGAGTGCAGGCATTACTCAGAGCTCCTGCTGGGAATGGAAGGTGGCAGACACTGTGTGCGGTACCTGGTTAGTCTTATGTTTTCCTCCATTTTTATCCTCACTATTACAGCTGAGAGGAGCTCTTCATAGCTCATTTATTTCATCCCAGGAGGACTCCAGATTGATTGGTTGTTGCGGGGTTTTCTGTTTGTTAGATTTTTTTGTGGTTTGTTTTTTAAACCAGACTGTGATGATGGTTGGGAGTCCAGAGCCAGGGAAGGGACGGCTTTGAAAAGTTGTTCTCTGTACATCTACATGTGTGGTTGGCCCTGGTAGACGAACCTCAGGATTAAAGGGTGGCCTCAGTTCCGCGCACACTGTGTGTCACCTAAAAAATCCA
>JAWWES010000011.1:10668991-10810126 GCA_035583135.1 Lophotriccus pileatus
CGCAGGCTCGAAGGCCTTATCTGCATATGCGGGTAAGGACCTTCCCCGGCTCTTCGTTCGCGAAGGCGGGCCATTTATTTATTTATACATGTGTGGTGGTCTTGGTGCATGTGTTCATCTGATCTTATCCGGGGATCAGAACCAAAGAGCTTCCCACAGACCTGGTTAAACATTTAATGCATTTTTCCAGTTTCCATGCCTGGTTTCCAAAGGCATTTCATTACCTGAAGATGCCTACAGAGCTTTCACAGGGCCTTAGCTCACTGGATGCCAAATGTGATGGGAGTGAATTGTATAACTTTATTGGAATTCTTGGGAATTTCCACTAGGAGTCCATTTGCCATGAACCTAAAATCCTTATGAAGTATAATCTGGGTGTGCTTTTTGTTTGGTTGGTTTTCTGCCCAGCAGGAAAGCCTTTCCTGGAGGTGAACTTCCCATCATGGCAAGTCCTGCACAGTGTGCACAGAACAGCTTCAGAAATGGCAAAGGCTGCAAGATACTTGTACATTATGATAAGCAGTTGGACAGGATTGAAAAGGACAGTGACACGTCATGCAAGTGAGCAGTGCTTAATTTACTTTGTGAAGATGTTTAAAACTCAGCATTGTTTTGGGTTCATGAGTGGAAGTTTATTATGATAAATTTGTTGGAGGGTAAGGTCACATTTTTGTTTCCTGGGTGAAAAGTGAGGCTAGGCAAATATTTAAATACAGTTACAAGTACAGTTAGCAGATGACTGCATCTTATCTTTTGTGGGGTGACATGAGTGAGCTGATGGGTATGGGCTGGGGAAGGGATGTCAAAAGGGAAATGCTTTGAACACAGTAGGTCTGGAGTGAATTTGAGTTGAAGAACTTTGCAGGGAAGACAGGAGTGAGAGAAAGGGGAGAAGAAAGGAAAAAAGTGATTTTCCTTGGCTGGGTGAAGGTGATGGGACTGGAGGGAACAGGAGTGAAGGGGTGTGTGTGTGTGTGAGTGGGCCAGACCTGAGCCATTCACATGGGCAAGGGGGAGTTGACTTGGGTACAGAACAGGTTAAACAAGGACACACGGCAAGAAGATAGGAAAGGGAGGGGACCTGAAGGTTGGGAAGGTAGAAGGTGAGTCCAGCATGAGAATAGAGCTGTGAGATGGCAGGCAGGCCTTTCCTTTTCCAGAGGCAGTTGCTTATGGCTGCCTATTATGTCTGTTTTTATCTCTCTGAAAGGAAGCTTTCCAAAAGCATGAATAATACCTTATTAGGTAGATGGTAAAGCCCCTCCTTTTTATCCTGCTTTAATTCATGCTTCCTCTGCTTTGGTGGCTGCCTCGTACATAGCGCTGTTAAAAGTGCAATTATCATTCTTCCTGGTCGGGCGGCACGAAGGGCGTATCCTCTCACAGCATCTCCTGGAGGCTGATTACTCAAGAGAGAGGAGTTATGCACCAGAAGCCAAATTAATCTGAGCAAAGAGGAGGCCGTTTCCACTGCAGGGATGGAACAGATCATTTTTCTGAAGGCCAGGTCGGGAGCTAGTCTGTGGAAGAACATGTAGCTGGAAGCTGGAAGCCTCTGATGTAGTGAATTTGTGCCATGGAGATGAAAGGCAGAACCCTGTAGTTCTCTGTGGCTTAGCCTGGATCCCTCCCTTTTGTCCACTGCTGTAAGGATGTGGGGTGGTGAGCATCCTGTGCTTGACAGTGGATATTGTCCTGCACAGATTTCAAGGCTAGGAGCTGTAATTGTGACCCTCTCCTCTGATCTTCTGTGGGATCTTGAGTGTTGCTTCTTAGAGAGCTATTCAGACCTAGCTTAAAGATCCCAAGTGATGGAAAATGCTGTGCATCCTTGAAAGAACCATCTTTTCCTTTTCTTCTTTTAAGAAGCATCTTTTTTTCCCAGCATGAATTTGTCTGGGTTTTAGCTGTCTTTTACCATTGCATCACCACTGGTTTCCTTCTCCTTCTTGGCAAAAACTCCGTACACACCACTCAGTGATCACCTTTGAGGGGCAAATGGAGTCTCCATCTCTATTTGCCGGGACTCCAGATGTCTCTGAAGCTTTCTAAGCACCAGGCAGCAAACAGTTAAGGCAGCTGAGCCACAGGTCTCAGAACATTTTGCTAGGGAGCCAGGTGAGCAAAGAACAGATAAAGGCAACACCTGCCTATGGGTTTGGAACAGCCTGGGGCCATGGATAGAATGTAAATACACTCTGAAAATCTTATTGTCTGACACTGTGCCAGCATCTTCTGGGTTCTTGTCATGGAAAATATTTCAGCTGAGGTCATTCAGTCAGCAAAAAACCAGCATTTAATACCCTCTGAGGTGCCAACTTGCTTCTTTCTTTGTGTCGATAAATAAACAAGGTAGGGTAGCATTTCATGTTGCCAGGATGATCTTTGTTTTATTAGGAAGGGTTTAGAGTTTGCTGATTTTTTTTTGTCTCTCCTTCCTCCTCTTTAAATCCAAAGACTCTATGTTTCTGCTCCCTTTCTCTGTTTGCTCCTCTTGGCTCACACACACACCCAGCCTTTAGAGTTAGAACTAATGTCTGCTTCTTGTAAATCTCTGCTGGCTGCCCCAGGCTGTGTTTTTAATTCCTTTATTCAGCTTTGAGATGAGTAGGAGAAAGGTGCAGCTTTTTGAGATGATGGAAGTTGCCATTTCCCTTCTTCAGTCAATTAGGCACTTTGGTTGTTTTCAGCTAATTCTCAAAACTTTCCATTGATGATAGCTCTGAAGGGTGTGGAGGGGAATGCTGAGGGAGCTGGGAGGGAGAAGAGGGAGGGCTGGAAACTGGATTATCTACTGGTAGAATGACTGATTTGCTGCCTGCGCCTCGGGAGAGAGAAACAACCTGACTTCAGAGCTGTGTTCAGAGCAGCTGAGCTCCTGGTCAGTCAGATTTATGGCTTCTGATTACACTTGTGCAGTGCCTGTCCTTTCTTAAGTGTGAGGTGAGACACGGTGATCTTGTCAGTGAGCTTGGGGAAACTATTGCTTTTTCTTCCACATCTTTGCAATAAGAAAGGCCTTCAAAATTTGCATGGATCTTCCCTTAATTATGTGTCTTTGAGACCCCTTCCCACATCCTTCAGCTCCAGACCTTTCCACTGTTGCCTCTTTTGGGTTCGTCATGGGTGTGCAGGCACTACTGAGTAAGGAGGAACTATTTGTCTAGAGGTGATCCCTACCTATCAAAAGCCTTCACCTCATCTATTTTTTGGCCAGCAATCTCTCCTTGGCTCTTCTAGGCCTTGCTTAATGGCTTGTAATACCTCAGACCCTTGTGGGTGGTAACTACCTCATGTAGATGTTGTAGAAAGCACTACAGAGTCCTATGAAATCCAAGTGTTCCCTTTCTTCCACTGTGTTTCAACAATGATATGAGAGCAAAGGATGGGCTTTGCCTTTAAAACATCAGCTCTTTCTGCTTTCAGGCAGGGAAGGAATGAGATCAGTCCTTTCGCATCAGCACTTTTCTTTATCTTGTTATTTTCTGCCCCAGGTCTGTCAGGGTCTGTGGCTTGCCTGGTAATGAGTCTGCAAACCTTGGGGCTGGGAATCATCTCACCTGATTTTGGTTATCTAAAGCTTAAACATAAAGTTTAAGATTGTCATCTAGACTCCCTCCTTGCTCAGTGAGGAGTGATAAACAGCCCATGCCATTCACCTTACCCATCCTAGACATCTGCCTTAGGTTGGGATGATTCATGCTTTGGAAGCTCCTGTGCACTCCACAAACTGTCAAGGAGGCATAGATGAGCTTTCAGATCTGGACCCCTAACTCTCACAGGGCTCTTCATCTGAGAAGTCCAGAACCTGTCTTATTTTGACCGTTTACCAGGGGTATTGTTTATGTGCAGGATAGAATTATACTGTTCCTTGTTTAAAAAGGTGTGACCTGTGCCCATCTACCTGCTGAGATGTCTGTGCTGATTTTGATGGAGATGGTGTGTGTCTGTGCCTGTGATGGCCCAGAGGAAAAGAGGAGATTTTTAAAGTGAGAAGGTCATAAATACTTTGTCAAATGTTGTTATTCTGCTATCAGTTTTTCAATCAATCAGGAGGATTTTAAGGATACCAATTTCAGAGCTGATGAAAGAATATGGGGGCCTGGTTTCCATAAAAACTAAATATCTCAACTGCTTTATCTTTGCCCTTTTGTTAATCTGTGATGTCATTGCTTATCGCTGTGTATATTTATGAGGGGAAAGACTGCAGGCATTCCCCATCCCATATGAGATATGGACCTCAAAATATAGAGGGAAAAATAGACTTTGGATCTGGGCTAATCTTCTCTGGTTGCTGCTGGGAGCACAATGGTGGCAAATTGCTGTGGCAGGGGACCCTGCTCTTCAACTGAAGACAGGAACTAGGCTGACAGGACAATAATAGTGTGTTGGCTCAACTGGCAAACACACATCCCTTTTGGACAGACTCAAAATGTTACATTGAGCAGCAGTTAATACACCGTTGTGTAAGGTTCCTAATGGACTGGAGCCAGAATGCTCCATTAACCACACACATATAAAATATTCATTGAGCTTGGGTTTTGTTGCCAAGCTGGAGAAAGGGGGAGAAGCTTTGTGTAGAGATAACACTGTCAGTATTGAGGGCTGAAGGGAGGAGTTGATGATGTGTTCTGAAATCTTTTATTCTTTTTAAGAAGAGAAGTATTTCTGATCTTTGGCAGGGTGTTAAGGGGTGCAAAGAGGATTAAATGTAAGACTTGCCAGGTTTTACATTTCATGTTTAATTGACTGAGGGTTGAAGGTACCTCCTGTCTGTGTGCCAGACTCCTTGATCTGTTCTGTACCATGTGCTCTCTGCAAATTAAACACAGGGTCAGTCTTTAGGGAAAAAAAGAAAAAAAAAATGCAAAAACCACAGTTGTGTTCCCCAGAAGGTTGGCTTCTAAATAGAAAAAAACTTCCCTAAGCACAGGAAAGCGAGGGCTGGGCTGATAGGAAGTATAAGACCAAAGTTTTTCTCTGGAAAACACATGTTCACCTGTTTCTTTTGCTGGTTTTAGGTGTGCAATAAAAGAAGCTTTCTGTTTTCTGGGTGACGAATGTACAGTGGATTTTTAGAAGAGATTTGGTTGGGAGAATTGGCTTGTCTTGTTGTTGGTGCTTGAATTAGGAGACAATAAGGCAAATCATAAAATTGTGTTTCCGACTGAATGAATAAACATGTGTGCAAAAGATACTGTCCATGTGACCCCCTCCCTCTTGCCAGAAGGCGACTTTGTGTATCCATTTAAGCAAGACACATGCTGGAAGAACCACAGTCCCGCTGGGTAGGAAGGGCCGGGCTGTGGAGCTGCATGGGACTGATAACTGGGAATACAAGGCCAGGAGGGAGCATGTAGTGGTTTGCCTATGCTCTGGGGGCTTTGCATCTTGTGGTGTCTGAGCAGCCTCTGAGAGGATAGTGGAGAGGAGCTGGTGACCTTCCTCGTGTGTCTTGTCTGGCCATTGTTGTATGAGCACCAAGGAAACACAAGGGAGAGGTCCAGGATGCAAAACACAACATTTTGATAGGAGGGATGGTAAAGAACAGGAACTCCATTGCAGCATTCAAGAAATACTTGTCCCAGACAATGAGAGACACAATGTGTGTCTAAGGAAGTGGTATGGGAAGAAGACAGGAGAGATGCTCAGGAATGGATGGGAGGGATGGTCTCTTCCGAAATGGGAGCAGCCAGGCTGGTGGCACTGGGAATGAAAACAAGTACTGGAAGAGTCTTTACAATTATTTGAAATGAGTTCCTGGAGAAGAACACACTCATCCTGATGACAGGTTTCCCACTGTGCCTTCATGGCAGGATAGAACAGCCATCAATAATGTTCAGATAATACAGCAGTCTAAGCAAATCCACAGTTAAACTGGGCATGTGCAGACGGGCATGTAAACCAAGACCAAAAGTATCTGTGCTTTTCTATAAATATTAAATATATATAAAGTGAGGATGGGTAAATTTCAATGTACTGGCCTCACAGAAATCTTACTGAATTAAGCTAATCAGTACAATGCTGTACTACCAGGATAATTATTATGTGGAAATAACAAGAATAGATTTTTGCCGTTGGAGGAGTGACTCACAGTCAGTTGGAAATCAGAGTCCAATAAGATAAATCAGTTATCTGTATCATCATTTACCACCCACTCTCTATGTATTGAATGTTGCCATGCCAAATCAAGAAAAACATTATAATAAATGTACCCTTTCAAACATCTGACCATGGCAGTGAAAATATCCATGAAATACATAAGAAAGATCAGAAGCAATGGAAAGAGAGTATGCAAGAAAATAGACTGGAGAAGATTTACTCTAGTTAGGATACAAAGTGCAAATTTTAATTTACATTTTTAAACAGAACCAACAAAAGGGAAAAGATACTTTTGACTAAGACCTCATTTCAACTATAGCTGTTGCACTGAAGAATTGCTTGGCAATAGTGACCACTACATGGTCAGTTTCAATAGTTCACCAGTAATAATAATAGTAGGAAAACCCTAAAGACCATGACAGTATTTTTCTTTCAAAAGCATTTTAATATTTAAGAAATTTAATTTATTTTAATAACATTAATGAGCATTAAGAATTTAAGTATCATGCCTGTAAAGTGGAGAAAACATCAGTTCCCAAAATTCACCTAACCCCCCCAAAATGTTACTAGAGTTAAAGAGTGGAAGAAGGGGGTCTATTAGAAGTAAAAAGGTGTCCTTTAAATAGTGGAGATCATGCCTAAGCAAAGAAATCAGAGAGGAATACGATTTCTTACAAGTTAGATGCAAACCTGTAACAATACAAACTAAAATATTTTGTGGAGTGACTCACAAAAGATGTGGAAACTAATAACAAAAGTTCCTCCAAACACAACAGGAGCTGGCAGTCTGCTTGCAAATGTTGGGTTCAGCAAATGACCAAGGTGTGAAAGGAGCAGTCGAGGTCAGCAAGCAGAGGCACTGCCTGGACAGCCAATGGGAAGTCCTCCAAGGTTTGAGCCTAAGTAATGGCCCCTAATTGAGTTGTTAGCAGAAGAGCTTTTAAAACAGATATGAATGAAATTAACAATAGCAAATCACCAGAACGAATGATATTCACTCAAACGTTCTAAATTACTCTGGTGTGAAACTTTTGGGTTCAGTCAGCCTCGATCCCAGAGGAGGTAACTAATTTGACACCAATCTCAAGAAGAGTTCCAGCAGGGATTAAAAACACTGCAGGCGACTGAAGTCTGGCTTCTCTACCAGGAAAAATTGAAAGGAAGTTACAACAGATTTAGTGGCAGCATACAAAAATATGATATACTGCGGGTGTGTTAACACGACCTTTGTAAATTAAAGGCATGCATTGCAAACCCTGGAGATCTTCAAAGGAACGAATAAGCATCTGGAAAAGCATGTGACACTTAATATACTGTGCTTGAGGTTTTGAATGGGTTTTGAATGGATTTTGAAAGGGTCTTACCAAGGTATGAAAAAAAAAGATAACTGTAAGTAGCCAATTTTCACACTAGAAAATTTTTAGGTTCCTTACAGTGATCCCCTGGGGGCAGGAGGGGGAGGGCAGTCCTTGTAGAATTTCTGGGGCAGGGCAACCGTGTTCTTCAACAGCCCTCCCTGGAAAAAAGAATTAGCAGAGAGGGCAGTGAATTCAGTCATGCCAAAAAATCACTGTCAAAGTGACAACTAAAGCTTTTTGGTCCTTTGCAGAAGGACCTTGAGAAACTGTGCAGTACAGTGGCAGACAAAAGTCAGTGTCAGTACGCATAAATCTTACAGGAGAAAGTAATCTTGACCATTCATGTCTCTAGGTAGCTATGTTTTCTGTGTTTCTTCTATTCAGGAAAATGATTAATAAAGTAATTGTTGCTCACTTTCCAGAAACGTCAGACAAGTACTAGAAGTCCTATAAATTACAAAGACAAATTTTTGGATTTTTTTGGAATAATTGGCAACGAAACAAAATTTAAGCCACTGCAGTATATACAGGAGAGAGACAGAGATACTGATCTTCCTGTAGTGTTCCTGCATGCAGGACTGTTCACTCAATTTCAAAAAAGATGTGTTAGAAGTAGAAAAGGCATTAAAAAGAACAATAAGAGTAGTCAGAAGTGTGAAATATCACTTTTTTTTATGGAGAAGTCTAAATAAAGTATTGCTCTTCAGTCTAGAACACTGAGGAAGCATTTGACAGAGGCTCATAGAACCATGAGTGATACGGAAGAGGTGAATGGGAACTGATCATTTCACCCTTCCTGTAACGCAAGAACTAAGGGTGCTAAAGAAACTGAACGCATAGCAGCATTGAATCAAAGGAGAACTTTTTCATGTTTTGTTGTGGAAGTGATGATGGATAGTGGAAATAGCAAAATAAAATAAATATAAGATAGGATCAGCCAAAATCTTGTAGAATCCGTTCATCAGAGGCTACTAAACACAATGGCCTGTGTGGGCTTGGAAGTGGCTTCAAGTCCCTAAATTGCTATGGCTGGAAACTGGAACACTGTGACCATTCTGTGCATGGACTGTATCATGTGTCTGTTAAGGATCTGCTTTTGCACAGTGTTGCAGGTCAACTGCTGGGCTAGAGAAAGCTTGGCTTTACCTGTGCCACCATGTTTGTGTCCCTTTTCTGCTAAGCTTGAACTTGCTTAACTCCAAAATTTGTTTCCTGCTTTGTGGCGTCCAGCAGTTCACTTGGAAATATTCCTTTTCCTTTCTGTAGGTTTGTGTGAGCTTTTGGCCCCACTGCTAGCACTCAGTTTTCCCTGCTTGATGTGCAAGTTTCTTCATCCTCAACCTATGTATCCGTTTTCATATTTGGGGATCAGCACTGTGTTTCCTTTTAAAAATCACAGTATTTCAGCCAGATTCACAAAATCAATTGATTTATAAGCCCTGAGTTAACAATGCATGTAAACAGAGGACTAACTTTAAGCATATGCTTAAGTTCTGTGGATCTCAATCACATGCTTAAGTGCTTTGCCAGATAAAAATAGAAACATGATTTAACAGTAAGCCTGAGTTTCCATTGTGCTATTTTAGTTTTATGCTGATTTAACTCCAGCTAACTCAGCCAGGATACAGGACTTGGTTTGGAGAAGGCAGCTTTGGTCTGAAAACAAGTTATTCCAAACCCTAGAGCTGGAAGAAGTTCTCTAGGACCGAAGATTTACAAGAAAGGGTGTGATGGCAGTGTTAGGCTGCTTCTTCTGGATTCATGGTAGGAGTTTGAGTTTCATGCTGGAATTGCACAACACCCAGATACAAGTGGGTGTCTGGCCATGCTGACAAAGTTAAAAGCATCCAGATGTGAATGTCTTGGCTATGGAAACTTTTGTGCTTTAAATGTGCTAGCCCAATTTTCTGGCAGGAAGATTTGGACTTCTTCCTCTGCTGAGATATTTTTTCAGCATGATTTAAAATGTTGAGCAATGTAGTGATTTGCCTATGGTATAATCTATAGATCTGCCCCCAAAAAGCTAATCACAGGCCATTTCACCTGGATTTCCCTAAAATATAAACAGATATTAGGAAAGAGGAAGTATTGCTCCTGTTGTGAACTGAATTGAATAACCAAGGAACTTAAGCAGTGTTTGAGAGAGGAAGAGCAGAATATTGTAAACATTGTGCTAGAAAGATGAGATGCTGCACCCACCCCAGGTTTGATAGCAGTCCAAAGGCATGTGAATGAGTCAGGAGACTGGATTCTTTAATTTCTAATGTTAATGCTCTTAAATCAGAGAATCAGCAGCCTGATTTTGTTTGTATTATGGTTCACCTAGCAGTTTGAAAAAGAGACATCAAACAGACTCTTCAAAGAGTAATCTAGATTTGTACTGATTGCTTTCAACTGTACATGCATAACTGCCCTAGAATTTGAAAGGCTACTGACTTGAAATTGTTGAGAACTCTTAGAGTCATGTTATTGAATATATTTTTTTTTGTTCTGTATTGGTTATTTAATAGGGAAAGGAGAAGGCATGAGAAGTCCCTCGAATCATTCGAAGGAAGGATTGGTTCTGCTCCAGTGAAACCCATGGTCTGCGACCCCTATGAGACCTTTAGTGAACATTAGAAGAAGAATTGCAGTAGAGGTTTCATTGCACTCTGCAGGTAAGGGAACAGCTGGATCAGAACAGCAGGTGGAAATACATAGGTACCTAAAGGGTGATGTCCTGGTTTGAATCTGAGCTGTTGAACTGCCTCATGTCTAAAAGTTCTTGTGTTTAGAAAGACTAACTGAGACAGCTTCATTTTAAACCTCATAGTCATATGACAATGATCAAAACTCATGTCACAGCAAAAGAAGAGGAATTGAACAAAAAGTAATATTTGTAATGCTATGCAAGTGTGTGGGTTTTTTAGATTTTTTTGCCTCTAGCTCTAATGTAGCCCTCAAAGGTCAATGATAACTAATTCTCATGTATTCCTCTAGTCTAAAAATATATGATCTTACAGAAAAATTAAAGGAATTTTTATATTTTTGAGTTGCACGAGTGGCTTACCCACTCACATTTGTACAGAAGTCTTTCAGGACTGGTAAGGTTAATTTCCTTTTTGGGCTGGGCAAACAAAAGCTGATGCCAGAATTGTGTAGGCAGCTCTGGATTGATATGAGTGAAACACCAAAACTAATCAATATCTGCAGATATATTTGCTTGACAGCAGTAGAAACAATATGGCTAAAGCCCTAGGGTGCTGAGATAAATATTTTTGCCAGCCCATATGGGAAGGAAGGTAGATTACAGGATGTGTTGAGTCCAGAGGTAGGAAGAGTCACCTGCATGGAGATGCATGGAAGCTTTGTCTTTCCATTCTGACAGAAGAATGATGAAATAGTGTACTTCACTGTGGTAATAAAGCCAGACTAGTTTTGAAATTGGTGTTTGTTATCTTCTGCAAATAAGATTGCAGCAGGTGGCTTCATTGCTCCCTAGTCCCAGACAGAAATATGAATTGTTCTTAAAACACTCAAGGAAATGTTAGGAAAAAAGCAATGCAGACTCTGCATGCCAGAGTGAAATGGGTGTAGAGACACAATGGCTGAAAGCAGAGGTGTAGGACTTGCCTTTAATGGGTACCTTTCCTGAATATATTACATAGTCTTCAATGCTTATCTTGAAGTTCTGTGCACAAATAGGGATGTGCTCTGTGTCTGAATGTAGAAGAGGCTAGCCTGGGTCACAGAGGTAGACCAAGTCTTGTTCACTGGAACCCAAACTGGGGTTTAGGAACATGGAGCTCCATTTCTCATTTCGTTATAAAGTTCTTCCATGTCTTTCAGCAAGTTCTGCTGGTTTACATGCAGGTACTTATGCATAATACTACAGGCTAAAATATTTGTATATCTGAAAATACATAAGGAGGTGTGCTCTCCTACTCTTGCAGAGGAGTTATGCCACCACTCTGGTGTTGGGACTGGGATCTTAGCCATGGAAAAGTGCTCTCCTGGAAACAGCAAACAAACAGTGGGTTGGCCCCTCCTGCTGTAGCACACCCCAAAGTCCTGGTGCAAGGAACTGTTTCATGTGAACAGTTACATCTTCCAAAACATTTACATGCATATGCACACACTCTCTCTGGGGTTTTACCACTTGACTATAAAACACAAATCCTTTTCAGGTGTGAAACCTCCCTATGCCCACGTCTGGTTTGCTGTGTACCTCACTGGGAGTGATATGGGTGCACAGATAATGGCTTCTTTCACACTGTAGTTGTCCAGCTTCGATTTACTGTTCCTTTTCCCTCGTACTGAATTGCCTGCTAATGCTGATATAACCTCCGTTTCACTCCCTCTCCATCCTCAATGTAAATTGACTTGCCACAACCTGCTGCTCTCATGAAATCACAAAGCCTCAGAAGATAATTTGTTGCTGGTGCTGATAGCATCTGTTTATTCTAATGCAACAGCCAGTCGGGCCGTGCTCGCCTGCAGATGGGGAGAAAATGACCTTCAGTTCAGTAGAATCACAAACTTAACAATTCTGGAACAGCATCTCCCTTGGCAGCTGGCTCCTGGTAGTCTGAAGTCCATGTTTTCCTGGGGGCAGCACTCAAAGCAGTGCAGAGCAGGTCTGCCATCAGTGAGGCAGAAGGTAACCTACAGCTTTTTAGAGAGTAAGGAAATACGGGAACACTCACAGTAGAACTGTGGCCTGAAAAAAAGTGCTTCGCACCGGATCTTTTCAGGATGCTTGGATTCCTTGTTTTCATAGGCATGAAAACTGCTTCTGCTCCTTTGTCCACAAATGTCCAATTAGAGTTCAATGCTGCTGCCCCATGGAAGGTCTGATTAGGACATTGTCACTTGGAAAAATCAGATAAATAAAGAGAACAATAGAATTTAAACTAGATAATCCATAGGAGTTCAATTGGTTGAGCGGTTGTGATAGAATTGACAATAGTGGCACAAAAAGAGCCTTCTTTGTATCTTGTGAATAAACAGAAGACTAATGTTTTCTCTGGATAATGAAGTAATTTGCACTAAATTGGAACTTGGGGGTATGTTAACAATCAGGTTCTAAAGTTATATATGCAAATCACTGGGTTTTTCTAACTCCAAATCCTAGAAGTACAAAGCTGAAGAGGAGCTCCCTAGATCTTTATTTTTATCTCTAATAAGAAACATAGTGGAAGTTCTAGAGGCTAAATAAATCTAAATTTAGATCAATATATTAAATAGATTGCTATGATCATTAATAATTAATATTAATTCAAGGAAATTCAAGGATATACAAGGAATACATATGGAATTACATACTAAAGAAATGTATCACATGAGGAGGCATGACTATTGATTTTTGGAAAATAACTTTGGTCAAATTCAGAGAGATTTAAAAGCAAGATCTATCTGGCTGATTATTACACTAATATTGATGTAAGAAGTTCCTGCTCCCTTATACATTCTATCATAAACTTAAATGGTACAGTATCAAATAAGAAATAGCAGATGGATTCCAACTGTTTCAGTTACAAAGTGGGATTTATAAATAGATTTAAAGTGTAAACACATCAAATAGCTGAGTTACTAGTGGGATGTGTTTCTTACATTGAGTTACTTAATGGTGTGGCAGAGACTGTGAGAAGGGGTGAACTCCACACTGCTGATGTTAGCAGGTGACAGAAAGACCAGTTCAGCATATTGAATCTGTTCTAGTTCATTCACTGGATCTCTCCATAGAATGGAAATAGCAAATAATTTTTCTCTTCAGGATGTTACAGGTAAAGGAAATTAAAAATCTGAGATCTGTGTACCAGATGGAATAGACTGAGCTGAGAAACAGGAATCTGGAAAAGGATTGAGGGTTTGAATGCATAATTGGCTGAGTGTCATCTCTCACTCCGGTGCTGTGGCCAAAGGGTCTGAAACAATCCTTGGATCCTAACGCCTACTTGATATTCCCTGTCTATATACCCAAGGATCACTTTACTGCTGTGTTTGGCATTGGTGCAACTGCTTTGGGAACACTCCATCCAGCTGTGGTACCCACAATTAAAGAAGGATGTTGAAAAATTGGCCGTCTTTCAGAGAGGAGCCACAAGAATGACTGAAGGATTGGTGAACGCCTTACAGTGCAGTCCATCTCCTCAGTTTACCAAACAACAGGTCAAGAAAAGTTTGGTTTTCAAGTATGCTATATAAGGAAGAGAAATTCAGAAACAGAAGCTTCTTTGGGCAATAGTACAGTAAGAACTGGTAGTTAGAAATTGGATGAGTTCATACTGCATATAAGTCTTCAACATTTAACAGCGGAAACTGTTCTTGGAACAAAAGTCAGGGCTATGGTTTATTCCATTATTTGCAGTAGAGATTGGATGCTTTTCCCATCAGTTAAACTCTGGTTCATACAGGATATTTATATTTATTCAGAGCAGCCTTGTTGCTGGCATCCTTTCAGAAATCAAACTTATCAACCTATCTGACCATGGCTATCCTCTGGCTCTGTTAATTTATAGATCAGAGTTCTCACTCCAAATTGATCATGATCTAGAGACATAAAATCCTTCAGATGCAAATTCTGCTGTCTGATCCTAAGCTTCATTCCTCAGTTTCACTGTAGGATTGGATAGGAAAAGCAAGAATTTGTGGAAAAAATTGTATGTGAGATTTTGATTGATCCTATGAAAAGCTTAGGGACTAGATGTTAATTTTAAAACCATTTCTCCATATTTACAGTTCCCGTATCAGCACACAGCCATTGGCAGGGGACAGGACAGCAGGTTTTGAATGAACAGTTAGAGTCAGGCTCCTTTTCTCAAAGGCTTGAAGTCACAGTCTGGCAGAAGGATCCACCAACATTTGTGAAATGGACAAGGGAGAGAAGGGAAGAGAAGAACCATCTCTCTGGTAAGTGCCAGGTCCTACCCCTAATGTTCCCTCTAACAAAGCCTGACCTTGCAGTTTTGACTACCAGTCATTCTGTATGGCCTTGGCCACTATTCTGCCTTCCTCTCTAAAGAAAGATGTTTTTTTCCTGGGCAGCAAAAAAGCACATTAGCAATAGCACAGTGAGAAATTCTATCTTTCTGCTGCCCACGCTGTGCCCTGTGAGAAAGAAGTCTGTCTGAAATCTTCCTCTTAAAAACAGAAATGGGCATGGCACATTTCGATGTTCACTGAATTGGGATTGAATCCAAATATTCTTCGAATGCGATCAAACCTCAAGTTTGGAGGATGTCTGAGCCTTGGATCTGGGTTCTTGACATGTTAGAAATACTACTTTCTGGCCTGCTTCTCTAGGAGCTCTCAAAACCCTTAAAATCCAACCAGGTCTGTGGCTTTTCCCAATTTACTTCTGGGCTGCTTTGATTTGTAAGCCTTGACTTTACCAAATAGAGGCCACTTTTCTTCCTTCTACAGGAAAGTATTGTCACCAGGATGATCTGAAACAAGGAAATTTTGCTGAAGCCTTGATTTGAAATGTTTTATTTCAAGGGAATTTTTGGTTACTTTCATGTCTATATGCTTTCTCCAGAAGCACCTTTGTAAGACTCAGACTCTGCTGTGATTGAAGTTGACTCTGTACTCTTAGTTTTCACCACCTTTTAAAGTCCAAATCCAGAAGCTTTGCAGTGCAGTAAGGAAATGTTTTTTGCCAACCTAAGGTGTATAGGAATGTGGTAGATAGAGGTGTAGTTCCTTAGTTCATCTGAAGGCATTTACTATCGCGACTGTAAAGTGATATGAATATTTTAGTTATCAGCAGTTTATAGGCATTCAAAATAGGTTGTGTGATGATTACATTTGATATATTTGTGGAACAATGGTAGAAATATCATTAATAATACCTTTTAAGGTATATCCTGTTTTTTAAAGAAGTGACTTTAGTTTGGATCAGTTGGAGACCTCTGGAACAACTTAAAACTGGAAAGATATTTTCCTTTCTTCAGTATGCTGTCAATATTGGGTCTCCTTAGTCAAGTAAAAGATTGCTGTTGAAAATAACTTTGTGAAGATCCAATCAAAGCAAAAGTAATACTGAAATACGTCATGTTAATTCTTACAAGACAAGCATTCTTTCTGGAGCTATTCTGGAAGGGCATTTCAGCAGGAGCAAGAAGATTAGATGTTGAAGAATAAAAAAAAATTGTTTCTGTTTTCTTGATGTTACAAGTTTTGGGTTTTTTGTAAAATAAATATATTGGCTGATGAAGGCCCTGATTTTATAAATGTTGGAATAAGTGATGTGTTAACTTGGGATTTCCAGATTTTCAAAAACCGATACCTTTCCTACTTGTATTTCTCCAGGTTTCCAGAAAAAAAACAGATGAATGAGACTGCATTTGTTCTCCTGGATAATGTGTCTATCAGGACCCCTGTATTCTCCCTTAAAAAAGGCAATGTTACCTCTTCACCCGAAGTCTCTTTGCATGTAGGCCTTCCAGCTCTACGCTGTTCTGTTTGTGTTCGGAGAGAAAAGGGTGAATCATCGTCTTAATTAAGGTCAGTGTGTGATACCTCTGTTATTCTTCCAGCTATTCTCAGCTGGTGAATAAAGAGTTAAAAATAGGATATAGACTGTCCTCTTCTGTAATCTTTAGTGATAGCCTAGTTTACAGAAAGGTTCTATAAACATTCTCAGTGATAGTGTGTTTTCATTAATATATTTACCTATCCATCAAGATTTTTTCTTTTAAAGTCTAGATTAAATGCAGACCACAAAATCAACTGAATTGTTTTTGTCCAGTACACCACTAGGAATTTATACCTTCAGTCACACTGGAATTTTTTTCAGCCTAACTCTAAGTTGATCAATCTTCATGTCTTTAATAGGTTTGTGTTTAAAGCACATCAGTAGAAATAAATCCATATCTCAGACTCCAACTAGAGCAGTAGTTGAAAGTCAGGGTCAGAAACTTAAAAGAGAGAGGAACGAGGGAACTGGGTTCCACATCAGTGCCGCATTTTCTCCCAGTAACTTGTACGAGTTCCATTGCAGACCCCAAGGGAAAGAAATTTCTACTTGGCCTACAGGAGGGAGTGTTGAGGTGTTGGGAGAGGCAGGGTGAGAAAGCAGCTATGTTGCTTAGGTAGTTGTTCTTAGAAAAGCTTCATTGGCAAACTAGCACAATAATTTTGCAAAAGAAAAAAGTCTTGCCTAAGAAGGGGAATTTTGCTGACAAGGTGTTAAGAGAAGAAATATCTGCTTTTATTTCATTGTGTTCTCTAAAGGGATTTAGCATTTTGCTGTGTAGCTCTTTCATACCAAACTAACTTTCAAAGTCAATCCAGTTCCTCTGCCAACACACTCTTTAAAGGTGTAGCACAGCTCTATTTTCAGAATTTCATCTCATTTGAAATATGTTGAATTTGTTAGTTTTTTTCTGGCTTAAAGTGAGAGGCTGGGCTTTGGGATCTCTAAAAATAGTGCTAACATGGTTGACTCCTGTAGGAGTCAACCATGGACAGAAGTTTCTGACATCAGGCTCTATGTGGCTTCCTCCAGGATCAGAAGACAGAACTCACACAGGCTCCTTAATGCTGCTTGGAGGCTGATCTCTACCCTCCTCCCTCCGTGCCAGAGCCACAGTCAGTGGGCAACACTGGGCACCACATAGTCTTTCTTCTAGTGCTCCAACTGGATCCCTGGCACCAGCTTTTTAAGGTATGTTGTGGCAGTGCTAAAAAATACTGTTACAGGATTACCAGAGTGCTTGGATTCAGCTTGTTGGTGTGGCCTTTCAATAGGTTTGGAACGGGAACAGAAAATGGTTTTGACCCATATTTATCCTGGATTCTCTGTCACCATTCAGAGGCTGCCCTGAAGATGCAAGTATCTTTTACACAGGGCCAGGGAGGGAGGGTGGTGGTGGTGTGGAAAAGAGTGAAGGAGAAGGGTGTTTTTTGTGTTTAATTTGTATCAGTATTGAAGCACTTGTAGTTAGTCCCCCATCAAGGTACACTAAATATGGACGCCTCACAAGTCGATGTAAGGGCTGTTTTTTATGACCTGAATGCAAAACCTTTATTAGTTTCAACCTGCTTCTGGTAACATGTGTCTAATGCTAAATTATGTCTTTCATGTGGTTTGTGTATTATGCGCTAACCTCAGATTGCTTTCATGTGTTCAACTTTCAGGAGTTCAAGGGTTTTGCAGGAAGAGCAGCAAAATGTGTTTTTGTCAATCTCTTTAGTTTTTGGGCCAAGCTGGGTTTCTAATGGGCAATTGGAACAGCAATGAGTGCCTGGAACAACAGGCATGAGCAGCCTGCATGGTGCAGGATGTGTGAGTGCACGAGCATGGGAGGTGACTTCCAGAGATCCTATTTGGGAAGAACTATAACGGCACAGGTCAAAGGCTAAAACAACCCAGTGACAAGCAGACCAGGATGGTTTGGGAAGGAACACTACAAAGTCCTTATTTTCTTCAGCAGCTGTATTTCTAGAGATTTAGATGTGAGTGTAGATCTCTGGATGGTTCATGCTGAGCAACACTGTGTCACAATAGGGGACTGCACTGACAGCTCTAGGACTGCTGGGCTCACTTCTTGCTGTCTGAGCCTGACTCTGATTTTTAAACCAAAACTAGTTTTGGATTCCTTGGGAAATGTTTTGGATGAGTGATCCCCCTCCCACAGCTGGTTACTGGGATAGGGTTAGTACCAGCATGGCAACAGTCGTGGAGACTTTGTGCTTGTTGTGGAGCCGTGTGGATTTCCTAATCCCCTGCCTTTAAAGCCAAGTATCCACAGTCCCTGATTCTACCTGGGCCCATAGTGGTCTTCCAGAGAGTACCCATGAGAAGGGTGAAGTGAGCATGGGGGTGTATTAATGCACATGGGGAGGCAAGAGCAAGGAGACTGTGCTGTGGTGGGGCAGCGCAGGGGTTACAGCAAGGCTGGGGAGAGGAGAGAAGACGCACCAGCGTGCTGGGGCTGCGTGCTGGGGATGCTTCTCCCAGACAGCCCCTGGCCAAGGGCTGTCACTCTGATGGATGCCATAGCGTGGGCTGGCATACAGTGTCTTCTTTATGGGCTGTCTCCCTTTTCCTCTGCACAAAACAGGAGTTCAAGGAGCAAGGCAGCGGGAATCCCCAAACCTCCCCCCTTGCAGCACCTGCTTTGCTCCTCCACGCCACAAGCCCTCCCTGGAGGAAGAGGTGGGACAGATCTTTCTGTCTCTTCCTGAGTGGGATGATCTCAACATGAGTCACTTGCAGCAGAATACGGACCCTGTTTCTTTGGAAATAGCACCCAACTAGCAGCTGCACAGCTCAGCACAGCTCTGACACAGCTCCTGGAACAGGGCAGGGCACCTTCTGAAATGAAGCATCCAAGGGCAAGGCTTGAGCATGCTCTAATTTTGTGAATGGTAATAGGATGTGATGACCAGAAAAGGGTGGAGATGCTGTGGATCCATTTCCCTTGTTCTTGGTGTCCTCAAACTGTTGGCTTCTGAACAGGAAGCCACAGGAACAGTGAGCTCTCTACTAGAGATACTAGCTGTAACACAAAGGGAGATTTTGGTTCATTGATCACTTCATGATCTTGCTTTGTGTCTCAGTAGGGTTTCTCAGTGGCTGAGGATTATTCCTGAAATGTTCATTTGAATCCCAGCCATTTTGCTGTGGGAAGCTGCCTTGCTCCTGCTTGAGTCTTCTTCTATGTTCTTAATTTTAAATGCATCCTATGAGATTCTCAAACATCTCCTAGACCAACACCTTCTGTTCCTCACAGAGTGGTCTACCCTTCCCTTGAGTCGTCGGAAAACACTGCCCCAAAGCCATTTGCTTGGGCTGAGTGACATGCTGGGCAGTTAATGAACCAGCACAGCTGTGTTGAAGCATCCCAGCAATGAATACAGGCTAAAATAGAAGCCACAAGCAGGAAGCATGCAAACCCTTCTTGTGCCAGAGATGAAATCCAGGGAATGCTGGTCTGGATTGCTGGCTTTTCACGCCTCTCACTAAATAAATCCTAGTCTGCAGTCCACCCGTCCGTCCGCTCTGTCCGAGCTCGTGGCTTCTTAAAAGCTTTATGGAGGCATTTCCACTGGGGCACCTTCCAGTAACAACAGAAACCCTTATTCATCACCTTGAAGGTAGACACATGTAATTAAGCTCGTTTTTGGAAGGTTGGTTTGTTACAGGCAAATGGCCCATCACAGAGTTTAAATGGCCAGCTTGCCCAGTTTTTAACCTCACAAAGATTCTGTTACAGTTAATCCTTTCCTGATGGTCCCTGCACCCTGTTCCAAGTAACTTAAATGATACAGCTTAAGTCTATTTAAAAGGAGGGGTGGAGTACTTGTTCCACTTATTCCAGCAACGGAACAAACTCAGGACAGTTAAAAGGTTTCAACTAAAATTGGATGATACTCTAAATATGAAGATATTTGGTTTATTTAATGATCCAAATGTGGTGAATGGAGGAAAGTTGTGTAATTTTTAATCAACATTTTTGCAGTGGGAGTAGCAGTTACCATGTAGCCAGTTCTCACCATTTTATCCTGCATTTTGCAGTGATGCTATTTCAAAAAAAAAAAAAAAAAAAGTTATTGTCTAAGAAATTCAGTTCTCATAAAAAAACAACCAAACAAAAAACCCCAAGCAACCCTAAATGTGTTTGTAGCCTTTACTCTTATGTAGAATATGAGCCCAAAGTAAAACAAACATACCTCACCAAATCTTATGGTTCCTGAGTCAAAACCTGTACACTCATATTCCATTCTGCATTTCACTTTTTTGTTGTTGGCATTTCTGCAGTTATAAGTCAAGGGATGCCCTGAAGCAACAATTTGATCTTCCTTGCCTGGGCTTGCCCCACAAAAGTCTATTGGTAATAAATATTTCTCCTAGTGACTGGGGTGTAAGTAATGGCATTCTTTGCCCAAAGATCACCCCAAAAAAATCACTCTCTGTTCTCGTTTGGAAAGAAAGGTACAAATGATTCTTTCCTCTGCTCTTAATGTCAGAAACAGTTCATCTGGATGCCAGGAACCAGATAGACCTAGCAGGTCCCAAGCGATCTCTAGTTCCTGATGTCTGACTCTGTTTTTCTGGTGAAGCCCATGTCTGAGGCTGTGCTTAAATCACCCTCTCCTCCCCCTCCTATAAGGAAGTACATGGTGCCTTTCCCTCTTCTGATCCAGCATCCCAGGCCAGCTGTGCACAGATACACACCATCCCAGCAGCAGCAAGTCCAAGCTCACTCTTTCTAAGCAAGGACTGACGCCTTGGGCCTGAGCCTGGCCAGCAGCCACCAATACAGAGAGCTGTGAAGGACATCAGACCCTGTACTTAAGGCCTCCATGGCTTGGATCCCTGCTTTCACCAGTGCCACCACTCCAGCCTGAACTGGAGAGGCTTCCATGGAGATAATACAGCAGGGTAAGCCCAGGCTCTCCCTCCTTCACTGCCCATGGAAGGTGAGTGTCACTGGTGATTCTATGAGTAAAGAATGAGTCTTCTTTTCTAGCACTCCTTTTTTTCTTCCTTTTTTTGTTTGCACGTATAAGTAATAGAGTGGGAGGACTTGGAAATGCACTGCTTCATCTGTATTTTTTAACTAAGTGCTTTGTATTTTAGGCTTCCCTGTAAAATATGATAGATTTCTTCAATAATAATTAGAGGGGAGAAAAAGGCATTATCCAAGTTGCATACGACTAGCTTTATCCAGGCATGTGGTTTTATAAGAGCTTAAATGTGATTATCTAGGAAAGACCACAAGCTTTTGTTTAGTGATAAGAAGGGTCAAAAAAAATTAAAGGAAACACAAACCATAAACCCCTTTCTGAAGGCTGTTTTGTTCCACCACAGTACACTAGTGATTCTCACTGGAATCAGTGTGTGGTTCTCTTATCTTGTGGTGGGAAGATAGACAGTCCCTGGGGAAAGCAGTAAACTGCCTGAGTCTTTGAGTCAAGTGATGGAGAACAAGGATTGTGACTTTCAGAATCTCTGTCCATAATCCATCCTTAAATGTTCCCATAGCTGTGTGCAGTCTGAATTCCCTTAATTGCATGATGGCTTTACAGTTTAACATTTCAGATATAATTACCTCTATTATCAAAAACAAAGGAGACACGTGCCAGTCTGAAAGAGTAAAGATACAGCCTTGAGGAAAGGGATTAGTTAATCTTGTCTTTTCCCCTCACATGCACATGCAGATATTTCTGTGCAAGTCCCTGTATACCTACTTGTCAGTGCATTCCTTGTCCCTTGACTTCAGGGCTGCCTTTCTTCATGCCTCTGGGAAGGCTCCCAGTGGCTGAAAATTCCTTTCATTGATTAAGTTCATAGTTAGCATAATAGGTCCAGGTACAAAAAGGGGTCTAGCTGTTTGAACTTTGATATATGTGACAAGACTAAAATAAGCTGTTTAACAGTTCTTCCCATGATCTGGACAACTGGAAACCTAATGGGCATCAGACGAGAGCACCAGGGCACTTGGTGAAATCATTGTACCTGGTTCATAGAGTTTAGAATTCTTCACATGAATGCTGACTGTGCAAGGCACTAAATCTCATTCTACATCTCTTTAAATCCCTTCTTTTTGCATTTAGGACACAGAACTCGTCTGCAGGATCTTCCAGACCTCACTTGTTCCCTCACTGGAAATATCTTCAGAGTTACTACTGCAACTTGGCTGTTCAAGGAATTGACTGCAAAAAGACTGGACTCCACGACTGGACTCCAAATTTCTATTTTCATTTAGACATTCTTACGAAAACTATTCACTGACCATTATTTAATCCCAAACTATTTCAGTCCACTCACAAATATAAACATGATGATTGATGCCCTTTGCTACAGGTGGACATCACTAGGATTGGACCATGAATAGTGAAAATACTTAAAAAATTAAAAAAAAAAAAGAGATTATGGTGTCTTGGAATGTGTTAGATACAGATTTGGGGCTTTCTTAACTCCTTTTAAGGTAAGCAGTGCTGGTACAACTGAGCAATATTGAGACAAAGGGCAGTGAGGTGTGTTTGCATGTCTGTGTATATGTGTATGTAGACACATAGTCAGCTTTGGTGAATGACACTGGAGAATTAGATCCGTTATAGCAGGGTGGTAGCATTTCTCATAACAGCCTCATTCATCTCTCTGTTCCCTGTGCCAGGAATAAAAGGTTGTGATGATGTTCAGTGTCACACAAGCAGCTACCTGATGGTCCTGTTGTGTACACACTGCGGATGTTGCCCTGGAGACCATGCAACAGCAAGGGCAGTGTGCCTGTGTTCATCCAGATGTTGAGAGAGTTGCTTGGAGAAGCCCATCCATCAGGCTGGTTAATTGGGAGCTTCGTCAGCACCAGCCCTCCTTGCTGTGTGGCTCCTTGCTGTCTCTGCAGAGCTCTAAGAGGGGAACAGTAGTTACCAAAACACACCAGGAGCAGAGGGGAGCTGGGCTTTGGGCACTGGTTTTTGCGAGAAGCAGCATGTGGCTGTGCAAGACATCCAGGAGTGAGGTCAATAAATCCCCATGGAGATCTAGACTCTTTTACCTGTTTGTAGCCCCCTGCCCTGCTTACCAAGGTGATATCAGAGGTCTGCCTTGGTACAGCATATGGTTCTCCAATGGGGATTCATCCCACCAAGTGTGGACATGGCAACGCCTATACCTGAGCTGTCTAGACACCCCTTTTAACAAGCAGAGAGTAGGAGGTGTGTCTAGGGCCTGAGTCACTTTAACCTGACAGCCCAAGCAAGCCTGCCTAATCTCCCCTAAAAATATGCCTGTTTTTTTCTACCAGCTATGACATGAGCCCAAAGTGCTCAGGTTGGATGAAGATACCTGTACTATAAGGCAAACCAAATCCCTCTCCCTGTTTTTGTGTTGGCTGTGGCCATGTAAGCATCAACAGATGAGAAAGCTGATTTGTTCTGTACTTGTCTCCATGTCTTACAGGTCTTCTGCTGTTTCTGGTGTTGAGAAAGGAAGACCCAGCTGTCAAAGCAGTGCCCTACCTTGAATTTTTATATCTGCTTCTGTGTCTTACAATGAACTATACACCTGGAGGTGTGCCTCAGTGGTCAGTGCAACCAGCTGGGCACAGTGCTGAGCAAAGAGTGTATCTCCTCCATCTAGGATGTCAGACCCTACTGGAAGCTACCATCAGTTACACACAAAGTCCCCAAATATCTTGGTGTCTCCATAATACAACCTATTGCACTGGGGTAAGTTGAGTCCCTTAACAAAGAAAAGCCCACAGCACCAGGCTTCACAGAGGGGGATTTTTAAGTGACTTTTAAGTGTGTGGCCAGGGGCCTGCTAGCTGTTCTCCAGCTCTGCTCTGCTTCCAGATGCTGGTGATAGACACAGCATTCAGCAGAAGCTCTACCAGACAGTCCATCAGAGCAGGGCATGGATGCAAGAAGTCATCAAGGATGAGGAGCTGGCTTTAGACAGTATGTTCACACCCATCTGAAACCTGTCCACTGTCTGAGATATTAAGCCATTTTCTGAGCTTCTCATTACTGTGTTGTGTTCTTTCTCCATTGTGTTTGTACAAAGAACAAGCCTTTGGGGTAGAAGTTTTCTGCCTTTGACACTCCCAACTCATTCTGGCAAACTTATATTTGTTGTTGTTGTTGCTGCTGCTGTTGAGTAACCAGTAATAAATAATGTTTTGGTCAAGACTCTTGCAATGTGTAGCTGAACCTCAAAGCGTCTGTCAGTTGTCTGTACCATGAGTACCAGTGCTGCTGATTTAGGATTAGGTGAAACATGGTGAAGGCATCTTAGGGCATCTTTGAGTGAGACCAAAAAACCAAAAAAATTGTGTTGTATTGTATTGAGGGGGATGTAACATTCCCTACCAGAAATCCTGAGCACATGGACATAGACAAATAATAAAGTTCTAAACAGACTAAAAGAAAATTCCTCAATTATACAGAAAATGTGTAGGAAAGGTGGTTTCTATCTCGTGCCTCTTGTTTCAGGTTAGAGTTGAACAAGCGTCTTCCTTCTAGAGACAAAGTGTTTCTGTAAGTGGCAGAACAAAAATACTGTAGAAAAAAAAATTCCAGCCCTTTAGTTTTAAAAATACTGTCTCCTTTCAAAGTAAGATTTATATGCAAGAAGACAATCTCTCTTACAGAGTTTTTCCTGTCACTTGGAGTCCACTTGCTGGAAACAAGCACACGATTTAAGAAGATATTGGAAGAGCAGCTTGGACACAGAGAAAGGAATGACCTGGAGTCTTAAAAAACAGACAAGCTTTTCAGTAGCTTGGAGCTTGGAACAAGAAGCTAAAAGTTATGTAACACCAGTAAAGTTTGGGGCATTCTTGCTACCTAAAATATAACCATTCTTGGCTTCTCACATTAGTGTTAGGGATTACGTTAACTGTTTTGTGGGGAATCTGGATGAAATCTGCAGCCTGTGGTGGTGAGTTTTCTTGAATGTGTAAAGGGTTGGGATGAGTGAGTGGTTAGGTTATTTGAGGGCTGGTGTTCCTGAGCCCTCTTTGTCTGGGATCCAGACAAGCCTTCCTGTTGAGAAACACTGGCCTATTTCTTCAGTGCAAGACAAACAACAGACCAGGTCCTGCACTAGCAGGACAGTGGAAGTAGTGAACTTTTCCATTTAATGCTACAAGCATGCAGTGGCTTCTGGAGTTATCTAAGCTGAGATAGCACAGCTCCTTTCTTGCTCTCCCTCTCATTCCTTTGTTATATTAAGGCAGTTTTGATTTTTGCAAAATTCTAAGAGATTATATGAAGGCTTCTTGCAAGGAAAAAGTTTGATTTTGCTCTTATACTGTAGCTCCTGAGGATTAAGGATGTCCTGGTCAGAGCTGAGGATGCCCATGTACACCTTCAAGGTGGAAACCATGGGTACCATCAGCTGTATTCAAGGACAAAATTTCATCTATAGGGTGAGTGAAAAGTATGTGGGAACACTTAGTAACATTTCCTAAAACAAAACAAAACTAAAACCTAAAAAAATTGACCTTTCCTTGCCCCCCACCTAAAAAAAAAACCCAAAAAACAAACCAACAACCAAAAAAAAACCCAACCAAAAACTAACCAACAAAACAAACAGAGGCATATGTGCTTCATTTAAAACAAACAAGCCCAGATTAAAAAAAAATAAAATGTATCTCTTTGAAACAGAATAGAACAAGGACTGGTTTGTTATGCAATATGGCACCCCAGCAATGCATGCAATGACTTCGCTGCTTTGGTGAGCTGGCAAGGTCTCAGTTGTGCTCCACGGAGCACTTTGCTGTGTCCTTTAGGAAGCACTGTCTAGGAAATAGGAAAAGGGATGCAGAAGATGTTTTATGACACCTTTGAAATGGGTGATTTATGGCTGTAAGTTGAGTTGCTTTTTGCAACTTTTTCCAAGTCGTCATGGAACTGCTTAAGAAACCCTAAAAACCCATAGTACCACCTACTACAATGGCTCTCCCTCTGAACTGCCACAGATGTCCTGCACAGGGGCAAAAACAGATGGAGACTGCCTTGGGTAGCCTTTGGGTTTATTTGTTCTTTTGTGTTTTCTTCTTTATGTTATTTGAATGGGATTGTCTTTTCATCTCCTGTCCCTTTTATACCCTTGTGACAGTTTAAAGGGGTCCACAATCTGTCTATGTAAGGGCATGTGTGTGCTCATCTATTTTACTGATGACTATATAGGCTGTTACATATACATTTATTAATTGTATCACATGTCTAGTTTTCTCTGTGTGAAAGCATAGAGGTACCTATCAACAGATATAAATGCCTACTAAAATGCTATGATGTGGTAGAAGGGCTCTTAGCAGGAGATGTGTGGGAAGTACTCTTTGTTATGGCTTCACTAACCTTAACTAGCCCAACTGTGATGATCCCAAGCTGAAGAAACCTTTGTACCACACAGTATTTTCCAGTTAATTATATATATTTGTACATCTGGGCGTGTGTGTGTGGACAAGTGAGATCATCCATTCCTGTGAGACTTTTTTATCCTATCCAGAACATTTTTCCTCTCACTAGCTCCTTTCCAGGAGCTCAACAACAACAATAGGGCCAAGAGCCTTCCCTCTCATCTGGTGTCTGCAGTCCAATGTCTGGGGTGTGGGCTCTGGGCACTCCAGTGGTGTCAACTCCAAAGACTGGTCCAGCTTGAGTCTGCTGCATTTCCAAGCTCAGATAACATGGGAAGTTTTCAGGGCAGCCTGACTGCTTGCTGGGTTCTTGACAGAACTGGGAAATGGGAACCAGGAAAACAAATATTTCTTTTGTGTGTGTGTGTGTTTGAATATGAGGGGAAAATGTCAAAGAAAAACTCTAGGTTTTGAGCCATCTGGCATCTGTTAGTGGTGTGCGATCAAGGGGCTAGCTCACCTTTAATTCAAACAGATTTGTTCTATAGCTGTGTTTGAAAAATTCTCTTTTAATGCATGCTTAGAAATTTTGGAGTTGGCTTTGGTTGATTTTTATGGAGATGGGTTGGTTTGAGTAGGTTTTTTTATATTTGAAAACGGCATTATTATTTTTTCCTTCCCGTATTTTCTTGGATCAGAAGGTTCACTGAGATGCCAAACTATGGCTGGCTACAGCTTCAGTACATCTTGTAATAATGCAGGCCATGACATGCCAGAGTGATGGAGCATGGTATGTACAGTCCAGGAAAGATGTGACAGATTAACACTGCTGATAATGTTCACCACTCCGGATCTTCTACTAAAATCCCCTTCTTCCACGTAGTTTAACTCTTGAGACACTGATACAGTGAGTACCTAAAGAAAACAGATGCTTACAGAAAACCACAGGAGAGGTGGACAGTCAGAGGATTTTGTGCTCCATCAGAACAATATTTCTTAACTGTAGAGCTGGGCAACAGTAGAAATGTGAGTCACTCTTCACTAGCAAGGGAACCATAATTTCTGTTCAATTTCTGTGTAATTTCAGGCAGTGTGCTGGCTGGGATCTGCATCCTGCCCCTGCTTCCATGAGAATTATGAGGAATGCTGAGCACTGCCCACCACAACATGGTCCTGTTTGACATAAGGTGTGGCAGCTCCAACATACATCCCTCTGATCTTGGTCAGAAAGGGCATTCATAGTATTCCCACTCTTCCTATCTCCCACCTTGCACACGTAGAAACACAGAGTTGCATAATGCCTGCAAAACCTACAGAGCATAGGTACTTCAGTTCTGTCTTGGTTTTGAGGATATAAACAGATTATATTTACAGTTTGGCTTTGGGTAAGGTGCTCATGAACCAGAGTCCTACAGCCCTGATCTACAGGTCAGCCCACAAGGGAAGGAGGCAAGCCTGGATTATGGGATTGTTAGGTCTTAACCTGGAAGAACAGGGTTATTCAGGATGAAGAGGTGTTATTGCTGAGCGTAATGCACCCTTCCAAAGGAAGCTGCACTCTCATCTGATGAAGTCTCAACTTTGTGAGGAGGCAGTGAAAAGTGACTGCCATATTCATCAGGCTCATGGCTTCCTTTGTGGTCTCTTTCTTTCATTCCCCAAATGTGTATAACAACTATCTGGATGGAAGGAGAGACTATAGAGATGGTCTGAACATCAGGATCGCTGACCTGCCCTGGAGGACTTAAAAGCTTCCTCCCACTCACCTGAGCAGTAGCAGGACTGTCTTAGTGAAGCTCCATTACCATTTCTACAACAGCAGTTTCCAAAATCTGGAGAGGAAATACATTACAGCTCTCCTTTCATTAAAATAACTATTGGGAGGAAAGAACGAAAGCAAAGTCCTACAATGATCATTACTGAGTTGAAAAGAAAAATCTCCAAGTTCCAGGATGCCATGGACTTGGGTTAGAAAGACGGTGATTTTCCACTTAGCATTGGACACCTTCAGGCCAGGCTCTGGGGTGAATCCTTGGTTTGGGATAGGAGGCCTGTTGTTCTGGTTTTAAATAATTTATCAGGAACACATTCCACAACAACAAGTTTCACAAGTCAGAAGTGAAACTTGATGAACTTTGCTTGGCAGGATCCAAAGATGAAAAAGAAAGGGAAGATCATCAGAAGCAGATGACCTGAATTCAGACAGTTGTGTTTTTCTGGAAAAGAAAGGAGAGAGAGAAACTCTTATTAGTTCACCATTTTTCCCTACCTCATCAATAGAGGCATTGGTATAAGGAAACTTGTTATTTGTAAGCATTTATTAATGTATGTATTTGTTCTTATCATGAAACAGAATCTCCACATTAGGTTCCAGCCCTTCCTGTTTACCTTCTTGATTATCAAACTGTGTCCATTTCTATGGCATTGGCTGCTCCTCGTAGTCCATCCATCCTTGCATCTATGCTGGAGAGCAAAGTTACTATAAGATTTTGCACAGATTTACTGCACCTTGTCTATTCTGCTGTACTCAGCCACATGAAGGCCCTCAGTTACCAGCCTTCAAAAGGCAGCCTGTGCCATGTTCAGCAAGGATTTGGCTTCCTCCACTGGTCCCAGGACAAGAGCTGGCAGAAGGGAAGTTACCTTGTTGTAAGTGGTGTGCTCTAAAATTACAGCCCAGCTCACCTTGCGGTAACTTGCTCGTGTAGTCATGGCCTTAAGGCTTTTCCTTAGTATCCATGGCCACAACATCTAAGCATTTTATGGTACAGCATACACTAAACATTAATTTCAAATTATTGAGAGTATTTTCATGACTCAACAACTTTCTAATGACTGTGTACCTTGTTAAAGTCTTGCAGCTCTTTAATAACAAAGTTTTTCCCTGATCCCTTGGCATTCAAACACTCTGTATAACTGAAATGAAATGCATAGCTGAAGTGTTTTTTTAGGACACTCAATTTAAAGTGAGCCCAAAGCAGCAAAGCACTCTTTGAACATCTCCAGAGTGGACACTCCCAGAGCTGTCTGTATACAGTTTGAATTAATTATTCCCTTCATGGAAATCGTACAAAATGTCCCTCAGGCTCTTTTTGACTGCCTTGCTGCCCTTTTGTGATAATCCCTTGCTATCCACTGGGCTTTCTGTGGTCCTAAACTTAACATATAAAGCTATTTTTATCTAGGGTTAGGGTGTGAATAAATGCATGGAATGTCTCTCAACATGACTTTGTGTTTGTGAGCCTTTCTTCAACTTGATTATAAATGCTCAAACTTTCTTGCAAGCTGCCTTTGACCATCCTCCAGTGAAATAGCTGCAGTTAGAAGGATTTCTTCTCCCATGGGTCACACAAGTAAGCAACCAGTCAGGAGTAAAAGAAAAGCTTAGAGGCAGAACGGAGGCTCAGGAGATGGATGCCCTGGTCTCTATTCTTCATTGCACCACTGCCACATGAAATGACCTTGGACAAGTCTCCTTGCCGCTCTTGGATAACATAGGTGTGATCTAGGCATTCATCCCACAGCTATGCCAGCACCATGCTGTCTGCCTTTGCTGAGCTCAGCTCAACTCGTTCAGTTGGGCTCTCAGTAGCACCTTAAGGGAGGTGGGTTCCCAGCCCTCCATTAATTTTAAATAGGGACACATCTGCCTCCAGGGTTCTTGAAAAATCCAGACCTTAATGTTTTAAGGAAAGGGTATAAAAGGCCTGGAGAAAAGAAGGATTTTGTTCACATCATTTGGTGCCATGAGTCCTTAGGATGGAGGCAGTTCTGTGAAGCATTACAAAGATCCCCTCCAACAAGCCCCACAACCTCTTGTCTTTAATGACCATCAGCAGAGAGAGAGCACACAGCTCTGTTGTTTTGTATGAAAATGCCAGTTCAGTCAGGCAGTGGACAGCAGCAGGATCCCTGCCTTGCAAGAGCCTTGACAAGCTCCACCTGGCAGCTGAGCCACTTCTGAGAATTTAAAAGATGTACAGCTCTAGTTGTTTCATCATTTAAACATCAGTTGAGAAATAGCTTCTGATAGAATTATAAAACACCAACCAAGGTAAAAAAAACAGAATCAAAACACCACCAAAGCCAGTGAACCATTGTAACCAGCTTGGAACCCAGCTATGTCAGAGCTGCTGTTCTGGGTCAGTCAGATAGGTGTCCTTGGGTGCTGCCAGCTGTGCTCCAGCTGTGCTGGAGACCACATTGTCAGGTTTTCTGGTCAGGTGAACCTGGTCTCAATACTGCCTTGTGCCTGCCTGGTCCAAGGCTTGCACAGGGCAATTACAGAGACCCATTATAAGCTAGACAGGGATGAAGGATGGCTAAAAATCCAACATCAGCTTGCTTGTGAGAGGGACAAAACACCTACAAGCACTGACACCCCTAGCACTGTGTAGGACTCTGCATTCATTCAGTGACAAAGAAGTGATGGTCTCAGACGTTCTGGGCCCTTAAGAGCTGTGGTCGGTCAGTTTGGGTCACAGGTAACATGACCAGCATTCTGTCAAGCCATCATCCTTCTTATTTCAATGTAAACACTTCCCACCTGTCCCAAATATGCGTGCCATTCTCCAAGACTTTCCAGCATTGCTTGCATTTGCAGAACTTTATTCCCTGCTCCCGCTCCCTGGGCCGCATCTGTTCCCATCACAGCTGTGGCCACCCTGTTCTGGCTGGCTGACACCCGGCCCCCCCCTTTCCCATCCAAGCCACCTCCCCTTGCAAGATCAAAATACTCTGTTTTTATTTATTTACCCTGCAGCTGTCAGTGTTGTGTCTGGGTCACTGCACCGCAACGTGGATGGACACGGGACACGCGATACGTGGAAAATCCTTAAAACTGCCAATCCTGGTAGTAACCAACATACACACCATCAACAAATATATCCTTTGGCTCTTTGCACATTTGAAAACAACAGGTCCAGGTGATGGAACAAATGACGTTGCTGGAGGCTGGTACAGACATCCTGGCCCAAACCAGAACTGTGTTTGGCTGTGGTCAGGGAGAAGAGGCAGGGCTGAAGAGAGCAGCTATCCCAGGGCTGCCACCTCGATGTTTTCTGGCACTGCACAGAAATGCACAAGGGCATAGATGTGGCTCTGAGATGTCAGAGCTTTGCTGTCTCTCTGCCACACATGCTGCTTTTTAAGGTCAAGGGACACACTGTAAATATCTCAAGGTGGAATATGCTGTTGAGGTACTAGAAGCATCTGGGATGGTGCATGGTAGCACAGAAAGGCAGAGCCTGGAATGAGCTTGATTTTCTTCTGTTTGCTGATTTCATGCTCAGTATCCAGCTTTGGTGGAGGTGAGGCCTCAGCCCTGTTCAGGCACAGCATCTTATGAAGACAGGCTGGTACGTGGGTTTATCAGGGGACCTCTCATTCCTTTACCAGTGTTTAGGAAGCTAAGTTGACATCCCAGCACACTGCAGTTGCTGGGGTACCCAACACTGCTGCACTGCATGCAGAATACTTAGTTGATTGCTTTGGGAGACTGTTGTGTCTGCATGGCCATTTGGAACCAGGGATGGATTGACTGGCTCAGGACTACTGTGTGTAAGCAGCAGTCAATGTTTTCAGTAGGTTAGACCCTGTTTTGTAGGTGAACACTTCATATCCTCTACCTCACCAAAATGCAAATGCCTTCTATAAAATACCTGTATTCTGCCCACTGCTTAAAGACACTCACCCATGTTACAGCAACACCACTAACCAGGGCTGTGGTTTCCTGAGCACAAGGAGCTGGGAGCAGCTGAAGGCAGTGTTCCCCTGCAAACCTGGGTGTTCACTCCTGCTGGCAGCTGTGATTCAGGCTGAGGTAGGATGCACACCACAGCAGCTGCGTGTGCGGCTGGAAACCAGGTCTTCTTTGGCTGCCAGCCAGTGCCCCAGGCAGTGCTCAGGGCTACAGGAACTGCTCTTTCCTCTGTACCTCCTCAGGGTATGGGAAGAAAGGTGCATTGCTCTCCCCTTTTTAGTTCCAGGATGATGTTAAGAAAGGCTGGCATGAAAAAAGGCATTTTTTCTCCTTCTTTCTCCTTCTCTAAGAAAAGCCATTTGTAGACCTGTTACAAATCAGAATGACAAGTAAACAAAAATGCAATTGAGGAAGGAGCTGGTAGCAGCAATATGTCCAGGTCACAGGTACCTTTGGCCAACTTTCTATCTTCTCAGCATCACCTGCCTTTTCACTGGTACCTTCCTAAGCTCTATAAGGCAATCAGCAGGTACCTCAACAAGAACCTTGCTGGAACCTCTCCCTCAGACCTCCAGGACATGCTTTTGGCACCCAGGCTTTTGGGAAAAAGGATGGAGATGAGCATGTAGAGTCTGGAAAATGGCTCCAGGTAGGTGTTACGGAAGCTGCAGGATGCCTGGAGTCTGGCAATTGATGTTGGAGTAGGATTGGGAGCCTGAATTAAAGATTGTGTTCAATAGGGACATGCCAGCTCCAAACGTGCATTGTGATAGTCAAAGGAGTTGTCACACTGCTTTCTCTTCAACCAGGGAAGGGATGTGCAGGATCCTGAGGGCTGCAGAAGGCACTGGGAGGAGAGAACCTGTATCACATCCTTCCTGCCATGCACTCCTCAATCTCTGCAGCTTATGCAGCTCATTGAGAATCACAACCAAAACCATGTCCTCCCTTCTTCTCTGCCTTTGCCCTCACAACCTTAAGGATTGTTTCCTGCATTGCTGCCTCTTCTGCCAGCTGCAGCCCCACAATATGGAGCACTGAGGAGAAGAGAAACCTGCAGGTGATGACTTGTGGGAGAGAGAAGATGACAATTTTCTGGCAATTTGACTCCTTTCCCACATGATGTTGGTTCCTTTCTCAAAGGCATCCTTTGAGAAGACATAACCCCTTCTAAAAGACACAGAAGGTTAAGATCTACATTGATATTTATCTGTTATTGGTCTATAGTGTATCTAAGTGATGAAAACAGCTATTGACAGCCTAGCAGGTTGGGCAGAAATAGATTGCCTGTAACTACAGGTTCACATCCCAGCAATAATATTTCCAGTCGTTCAGATGCAGTTAACTTTGCAGCTAGCAGCTTGCTGGGTGCTCAGAGGTTGACATTAATGACATGTCATGCAAAAGCATTTCTTCCGGGACAGAATCTTATTCCTCCCAGTGCAGCACAGGCAGTTATTGCTCTCTTCCACCCCAGAAGTGGCCGCATGTCTCATTCTGGCTACGTATAAAGCAGTTTGTGAAACATGTCAAGACTCTCCAGCATGCAAGGCATTACAGAAATGCAAGGCAGGATCTGAGCTATGACAAGCAGAGTGCATGGCATCATATTCCATCGTTCAGCAGGGGAAATAGGGATGCAAAGTATGTTCTTGAGCTGAATAAGCCGTTTGGACAAATTAAGGACTGGGGTGAACTTTTGTCTCCAAATTTAAGCCAAAATTGGATCATAAGCCTTCTCACGTTGATCTGTCATAGTTACCTCATGAAATTACCCCACCTCCATTGCCATCAGCTGTTTTCTAGTGTAGGAGTTTAATTCATAGTTCCAATCACTGTAAAGCACCCAAAAATTGAGGCAAAGCAAACAGGAAATCTTGTAGCTCGGCTGTAGCAGGGTGAGTCATTTCAATACTTGGTACACTGTACAACCTCAGACCCCAACGATTACTTTTCATTTCTCTTTGACCTCATGGGACTTTTTATTTATTGGACCTGCTCCGTGAGAAAGCATTTCAGATGTGAACATTTTCTGAGGTCTTCTTGCTTCTTCATGATTTGTGGTTAGCACGGTGCTGGAGAAACCCAGCAAAAATATCTCTGGTTAGCCCAGTGTAACCTAATCTAGTCCAGCTGCAACCCCTGAGTACTAAATTGCAACATCTAAAGGTTTTTCAGGCCAAGTAGCACCTCATCACATCTAGTTACCACCTCCATCTGGAGCAAAGGGAAGGGGGGAGCCCCAGCAAGAGGGGCTAAGTTCGGGCTCCGTTTGCATCCATTGGGGAGAGATCCTGATTGCAAAGGAGGGGGAGTCACTATCTCTGCTCTTAAACAGGAGTTGCAGTAGTGTTATCCAGAGAGTCTGAGCTCTCCATTCCTTACTGGTTACAGTGGTGAGTCTATGGAGCCTCATGCTTGCAGATACTCTTCAGCAGCAAGTATCTGCAATCTGTGTTTCTCTTTGCTGTGGGAGGGGCTGGAGGGTGCAGTGCTGGCCATGTGGGAAGGGCATGGCTTTACTGTGCTCTGCAGGGTATATGCAGGTCCTTAAAGCCAAGCATTTTGCAGCCCAAGTGTGCACCAGGGTTTCAGCTCCCATAGACTGGAGCTCCCATCAGACTGGCCAGCACAGGTAGCACAGTGGGCAGACAGGACAGCTGGTTTCGTGTGTAGCAGTAACCCGAGTTCACTCAGCTTCTCAAGAAGGATTTGTTGAGCTCTCTGTTATGTGGCTGTGTGGCTAGACAGTTCAAAGCTGCTTTGGCTACCCGTGTATCAGCTGTGCTCGATGCCTAGAGTCAATTGGGAATGTTTGATTGTCAAAACATTTTGGTGTCAAGGGCTTCTCCACACCCTCTGGTGCGATGTGATCCCTAGCTAATAGATTAAGCTTGACTTTTGGGAGCCCATCCCAGTGCTATTTAGACCTGCACAGAGAAGGGGTAAGACACCACTGTTTCAAAATTACAGCTGATGTTCCTGCTGGGGTGAGGGGGGTGCTGGGTACACAAGGTCTGAAGTAATAAGCAAATAACTGAGCTTATTTGTCTGCTGTGGCAAACGATTGAACTGAAGACAGCAAAGTCCACCAGGTATTCCTGAAGATAACAGGAGAAACGATTTGTTATTTGGAGGATTTTATTCCCCTCTGCTTTAGTTCTTTTAGATGTTTGGTCCAGGCTTGCCCAGAAGCTTGGCTACAGGTTTGGGTCCCCAGTGCTTTACTGATTCAAGTTCAGCTGTTGCTGTGTTGGGGCTGGGAGCTGTTCAGCTCCTCATGTGCACCCCATAGGAAGAGCTTGCAGTGGAGCAAAGTCTGCTTCCTCACCCAATTCCTGGGATAGTAATGGCTGCACCACGCTCAGAGTGCAGCTCACCCGAGTAACAAGTGGCAAAAGCTGGCATGTTTCATCCACTCTGCTCTGTCCCCCCTCCAGTATCTGGTTCTGTGAAGGGGCACAAGCAGCAGCTGCTGACATTCCAGAGTGCCCAGCTCCATAACTAACCTGGCAATCTCCCTGCTGGTCCTCACTCTGTGTTCCTTGGGATATCACAGCCATCAGCAGCCCCAGCGACTGGCAGCAGCAGCAGAGTGACTCACCTGGCCTGGCTCTCCTTGCACTAGATCTTGCTATCAAGATGATAATCTGCTGGTAATATTTGCTTCAGCTGAGTGCTGTAGACCTGCTCTCACGCATCCTGCTCTCCCTGTAGGCAAAAAGCTTCCCCCCAGATTACCCCACCCTCGGTGTACCCACAGCCTCTGGCCATTCTCCAGCACATTGTCTGTTTGGGAAACCAAAAACCTCTGCCCTAGTACCTAATTTCAGGAATTAGGCTCTGGAGGCCAGTGAGGTGCCATGGAGAGATTCAGGCAAGTGCATTTTTGTGGAGGTTGCAGTGCTGAGGCTGTTCATCATTCAGTGAGGAAGGTGATGCCCACGCTGCCCTGCTGAGAACAGGCATTACAGTTAATGCTGAACAGCTTTTCCCTAAAAGTTTCTTCCTGGCTCCCTTGTGGGCAGGGAAGGACATGGCACAAGCCATTAGACCTTTAGCAGCTCCAGGGCATGGACTACAAGCTGTGAAATGCAGATGTGTATTGCTGCACCAGTAACAAGCACAGGCCATGACTGTGTGCCATGCTGTCTTCTCTACTCTTTCTGTCACCCATTTACCTCCCTTTTCTTTCTCCCCTCTGGCTCTCCTTTTCGGTGTTATATGTGACACAGGGGCTTTGTTCAAAGAGGATGCGTGTCTGGGTAGAGAACTCACCAGCTCATTTCATGCAGGACTGATCAGCTGTCAGACCAGCCTCCTTGGGCACAGCAGAGGTGCCAAGAGATGCGTTCGTGACTGATCTTCCCGGTGTGACACTGGGGTTTAGAGTCTTTGTGAAAAAAGAGCCAAGCATGTATATAGACCTCCTACTGCACAATCAGTAGCATTTAAAAAAAAAAATAGTAAGAAGGAGTTTTGTTGCTTCTCCTGATTCCTGGGAGGAGTTCCATGCTGAGCACCTGAATGATTTATCAGTTTGGAGGGGGGACCCTTTATGTCCTTCGAAAAGGAGTCCAGGTCATCTCCTTTGCTGGAAAGTGAACAATGCTGAAGGTAAAAAGCTTATCACCAGTCCTGAGCCCTGCAGTGACACTTCCAGGTATGAGCCTCATGGAAAGGCTTTCTGCAGGAGGTAGGCAGATCCCTTATCCATATATCAAAGCTACTAGCTAAGCTGAAGAGTCTGACTGATGTTATAAGAGCGTTTTGGGGCTGGTTTAGAAATTTCTGGGGTTTATCTTACCTGGGATTGTGAGACTCCTTAATGATGTGTTTCAGTTTCACAACTACTGGTAATACAGGAAAGCAAATATCCCTTTGATATGTGAATCCACAAACCAGGAGTAAAGATAAGGATGATGTGAATGGTGTCTTCTTCCATATTCCCTTCCTGTGGGCACCTTTGATTTAATTTACATTAATATTTATTTCAGGGCGATCGGTGTCCCACTTTGCCATGGAGGTCAATGGAAGTTTAGTCATCAGCTTCATGCACATGATTTCAACCCATGTCTGTGATTAGTGATGGAATGAAATCTACAGCTTGGAATAATTTATCCAGCATATCCAATCAAACACAAACACACTCTGTGTTTGAAAATAAATGAGGCTTAGAGGCAGCTAGCCTGCTGCAGAGGTTTGTGATAGATTGATGAGCTGAGAACAAGCTGCCACCCTCCACCCCCATCATCAGTGACTTCCCAGTCTGAGGACAGAGACAGGATGCCAAGGCTAGAGGTGAAGGATATACTTTCTGATAAGTGTTGCAGTGGGAGGTGAGAAATAAGAGCTCCCAGTGGAGGAGGAGAGGAAAAAAAAAGGCAAGCACTGTCCTCTGTTAAGCAGGGTACGGTTCAGACAGAGCAGCTGCCTGACAGTCTTCTGGCATGGGAGTCAGGGCAGGAGCAGCCCTGTGCTTGCAGCACCTGTTATTGAATGCTACCAGCAGGTACCACGGCAGCACAGACCAGGATTTCTGGATGATACAGTCTTTTTCCAGTCACATGTGAAAGTAAGAGGCCTGTGAGATGAAAGAAGATGATGAAATGGCTCTCAAGGTCTGCCCTCGGTGAGATGTGGTAACACCAGTTCAGAAGGACTCACATCCCAGAGGCTTTTTGGGCTTAAAACTGAAAATAAAGTCTGAGTTTGAGTTCCAGTGTCAACATCTTTAATTGGGAAATTTATGTTACTTGCCCTTTCCTTTTTTATTCCCCCCATAGCATGCCAGCTCCAGAAGCATGACAGAGGATTCAGGCTGTGGCAGCAACATGCTTCTCCTGCTGCAAAGTAGCTGCACCATCAGCTGAACTGAGCTGTCACAGCTGGGGTGGGAGGGTGGTGGGTGAGTCTGTGATTCAGCTGAACAATGTCTGTGCAAGGGCCAGCCACTTGCAAATCTCTCCCCCCATCTCAGTGTTAATTAAGATTAAAGTGAAATTCTGGATTAGCAAAGAAAAGTTTGAAAGGGTGAAGAGTGTGTTGCCTGAAAGTGAAGAAACCAGAAACCAAAGAAAACCTTTAACTGATCATTTTGAGTACACATTGTTTGTGATTGTTGGATTTAATTTGTTGTTTTTTTTTTTATAACTGGGGCAAATCATACTTCAGAGAGACTTTGTGCGATGAGGCATTTTATAAATCATGGACTGATGCTGTAGGTTTTACAACCAAAGAAGATGAAAGAGACGTTTCAGGGCTGAGAACCTGGGTTGAGCTGTGTCTTAGTGAGGGAGGGATTTTTGAATTTGGTGTCACTCATGTGCCGTGTGCTTAAACATGACAACACTGTCTGTGATGGTGGGCAGCTGGCAGGAGAAGCTGCTACAAGTGCAAAACCAGGGTGGCCTGCTAGGTCTGTGCCCTGCCAGCACTGCATTTTGGACTGTCTTCTAAAATGTTCTCTGTCACCATGTTCTGGAGGTAGACAACTGCAGAAGGCAGGGGGAAATGCTGTGCTGATCCCACAGAATGGCTCAGATCAGCCTTTCCTGCCTGGAGGCTCAGATGGAAAATGGTGGTGTGAAGTTTTCTCTTCCTTCCAAAGGCAGCAGTCAAATTAAGCTGATTTCATAATTTAAAGCAGCTTCTGAGGTACTCTAATTATGCATCTTCAGTGGTGCTACATCTGAACTCCAAACCCACACAGTTTGAGTGACAAATGCCTCTTATTGCCTGCCAGATGTAATGTCCTTTCTCATCAGCCCCGGAGGGCTACTTATGAGGGGTGGCTTCACCCTGACTGATGGCTGTAAGGTCTTTCGTATCCTAAGAGGGAGAAGGAGGCTCTAAGGGATAGAGCTTGGGGCTGTCCTGTGCAGGGCTAGGAATTGGACTTTGATGATCCCCCTGAGTCCTTTACAACTCAAAATATTCAGTGATTCTGTGAAGCTGCAGTACCAGCAATTGACAGGACTATGGTAGCTGTGGGAACCAGGTGCCTCTCCCACTCCCTTGAACCAGTGTCTGGAAGCGTATCCCTGTGAGATGAGACAAACCTCATCACTGGAGCCCAACCCTTCCACAGAAGCAGTGCTGGCTCTCCTAAAGCACTGTCCCATTAGCTCTTTTGCAAAGAAATGTGAATGGGATTAATTTTTAAGCAATCTAACTAATATATATCCATATATATATATATATAAAGGAAGTGTTTAAGGGCATATTTTACAGTGCACTAATGAACTGTAAAGGATATGGTCTAAATTTTTCAGATGTCTTGAAAGCAGTTCCACAAAAAGCAAAAACACTTCACAGAAATCTCTTTGCTGTCTAGGTTGTTTCTTATGTGTTGGTGCTAAACCAGAACCTCCTTCAGCTGAGGATCTTTTCTTCTCCCCTTCGTCCCACCCTGCACTGCCTTCTAACCACTGACATTGGGTAAAAATATTCATGTTTCAGTCCAGTACTTTTGTGTGCATCTCACACTGGAGGGTTTTTTCCATTCCCCTGGGGTTGGGCAGGCCATGATTATCACTCTAATGGAGTTAATTAAGAGCCTAGAGGCCCTGATGTTTTGTTTTCTTTGGGACCAGACCTTTGGCTCGGGCCTCTGAGCTACCTGCTCTGCCCCAGCCTTTTCCCTGTAAGGGAAAGGCAAAGTCTGGGAACTGGCTCTTCAGGAGCTGTGTGCACCCCCTGGCCTCAGTGTGTGCTGTGGGATCAGATGTTGATAACTTCTCCACAGCATGTAGTTGAGCTCTGTTGGCTAAGATAAGCTCCCTGGAAAGGAAGAATTCCTTAATTCTGAATTAGACAACAGCTTGAACAAATAAAAACAACCCTATGAAACAAATCAGCAGGACAAGGCATGTCCCCAAAAAGTCCATCTCCAGGATGGGTTTGATGCTCAGGATGCCAGCAAAGCGGTAGTCTGCTCAGAGAGCAGGTGAAGGCCATCAGATTGGGGCTGTATCCTTAGCACCTGTGAGAACCATCCCCCAGAGTGAGCTTTCCCTCTTGCTACAGCCTCACTCAGCTCAATGGGAATCTCTGGGAACAGGTAAGGACTTTTTTAATAAATATAGGAGCAGAGGGTCACTCCCAGATGGGGAATAAAATAATAAAGGGCTTTTATGTGGGAATCTCACTGTCCTTTGGAGAGTTATAAAGATCAAAGACTTGAAACAGTGGCTAATTGCAGGTGAGGTTACTCCTGTGAAACAATTAGCCCATGTGTGCGCCTGTGAAAATGGAGAGGGTGCGTTGCTAGCAAACTGAGGCATCTGCTATAAAACGGCCTCAATTTTAGGGAATGTTAACTATTCTCTTGCTGAGTTGTGTTTTTTCTAAGTGACCAGTTGGAGTCCACAAAATCTTAGTCCCCAAATGGCTCCTGTTCTCTTTCTTGGCTTATAACTGAAATATGAGTGCAAAAAGCATGCACAGGACTTAAATGATGGGGAGAAATGAGGACCAGTGTGGTGTTCTGGAGAGGAGGCTATATTCATTAGTCTGTGAGAGCTGTTCATGTGGCAGAGGAAAACAGAGGTTTGAAAGTTATAACTCAGGGGCCTTGAAGCCTTTGTCTCAAATCCTCACAGGGATGTTCAATAATTTGAAGGACAAGAGTAAACGGTGACTATAATTTGAAGTGGTCAAACCTAAAAGAACCAGGGGGTGAACAGGCAGTTTTCCATAAAACTGAAGGAATACAAGGAGGTCTCTGAGCCGGGCAGTCAACCCTAGTTTGTTTACCATTGCTGTGGAAACTATGAGGAACTGTAGAAAAAAAAGTGTCCTTAAGAGTAGTGAGGAGGGGTTTCAAAGGGAGGGAGTTGAGCTGGTAACTGAACAACAAAACAGCCTTGGGAATCGTGTCTGCGAAAGCATGAGCAGAGCTGAACAGGCACAGCCCTTGGATCCAGGGTAGCCGATGTTCCGGAGACAAGGCCTGAGGCTCGCTCTGTGGTGAACCCTCCCTGGTCGGAGGAACAAACCAAACAAGAGCATTGAGGGGTAGGAACCAAGACCTGATGTTTTCACAAAGGTAATGGCCTGATCTGGGATCTTGGTTTTCTACCTCAGATAGAGGAGGGGCTGAAAAAAACAGAGAGAAGGACAGGAGCTTGGAGGACAGAGAATAGTTCTGTGTCAACGCAAAGTGAAAGATTCTGCTCATGAAAGTTATTGAGATGGTAAAGAGAATTGTGAAGAAGGGATAAAATGGCAAATAACAAGGAAAGTACACATATTTTCCCTTTGCTTCTCTTTCATATGAGAGAGATGCTCAAAGCTTGAAACTAATAAAAAAGTCTTCTATTAGCTTGCTTGGCAGGTGATTTTTTTTTTCTTTCTGGTAGTATCTGTGAACTCTGCATACTGATAGACTATGAAAAGGCTACTGACATGCAGCTGAGCCTGGGAGGGTGCATCGGCTTGTAAGAGGGGTACTGGTCACACTGTGCCATCATTTCAGTTCTTTATTCCGAGGCAAAATCTGTATCCTTGTTCCCTCCTGGGCTTTTCGGGTTGTGTTTCACATCGTTATAAAGTCTGAGGCAAGACACCTGTCTCTGAGCTTTGGAATATGGCTGTGGCTGCTACTTAACCCCTCTTTTCTCAACAGGTATCTCCTCTCTGTGCACCAGCGGCCTAATTGCATGCATACATGTTGACACAGGGTGAAAAGAAGAAAGTCTTTAGTTAAGCAATTAGTTGCTGCCATTGCAGGCCCTGCCACAGGATAATTGAGCACCATTAAGTAATGTTTGGTTCTGAAATGTAGCAATTATCTCGGTAATTGCAAGGACGTTCCTTGAATTCTAACCCATTTTATTGACGTGTTGAGTGTTTCTGCTCCCATCTAAGCTGCTGGAGTGCCTGGTGTGAAACAGTGGGGAAGAGAGCAGGGAGGAGGAAGTGTTCTATGGGAGAGCATGCCAAGGGCCAAAATTTGGTCGTGCTTTTTGTGTTGCAAGCACCTGATATTGAGCTGGTTTCACCCTGCTCAAGTCAAGACCTCTCAGCCTGAGCAGTGGGATCTTCCCCATTCCCAAGATCAAAGCAGAGATGGGGTAGCTCCGTCTGGGCTAGTGTTTGACCTTGCCAGGTCTCTGTCTCCTTTCAAATGTGCAAGTCATTCTTGCACAGCACCAGCTTGCTTCTAATCTTGAAGGTTTGCGGTCCAACCTCCCTCTTCTGCCAGGAGTGATCTGAGCTCCAAGGGGATGGGATTGGCCACTAGAGGGTAGCACAATTAAAAGCATAAGGAAGTCTAATTTCTCTCAGTCGGACGGCTGTGCTGGAGAATGCACAGCAGGGATGGTCATGCCTCCAGGCTACCTGCTGCCCAATGGATGGGGCAATGAAGGAGCAGAAGCAAGCTCATGTTGAGGAGAGGACTCGCCACAGTGAAGCAGGAGCACATGGCAGCAGAAGAGCAGTATTCCTACTGCTCCTGCATTCCTGGCCACCATTCTCTTTGCTCCGTCCTCACCAGAGTCCTAAAGGAGTCTTTTGGCTTGGCTCTACTGTTGGCTTAATGTAATTTCATGATTCGTGGCTCTGACTGCAAGCTCAGTGCTGGGATACCACCGTGACCGATGGACAATAACAAGGTCTTTCTCTGTTTTTTGAGTTCATGCATCTATAAAAGACTTCTTGGGTTAAAAATACTAGAGTACATACTGTTCTTCTCTTGGCCTTTGCTGGCATGAACAAAGTGCTATGCACACTAGTAGATGAGAATGTAAAAGGTTTTTAAAATCACACTACTGTATGAATGGAGAGAAATGAGTGGTGGGTCACAGAGGAATCAAGGTTTTAATTTTAAAGCGTGCCTCTGGAGCCAAAGGTCAGAGTAGAGCCATCCTCCCTTGAACAAAATCCCCACCACAACACCGTATTAACATGATACTTAAAAATGCAGCTGCGCTCTCGGGTTAAAGTCCTGGCTCTGCAGAGAGCACACTCCGACAGGATCAGTTTCAAGGATGGAGAAATGTGGTGTCTGACGCACGCTAAAATGTCTGTCTCCTGATCCGCTGTGCAGCAATGCATCAAGCACGTCTCGAAACGTGGGCTCTGCCAGCTGCCAGCACGTGCCAGAGACGGGGTTAGCTACCATGTTAATGTAGTTAATTGGGGACATGGAGAAGTCTGTGAAGGAGAAGGCAAATGCTTTTCTTACAGTCGTGTGGCTCATTAGAGCAATTGCATAGCACTGGCAGGGTGAAAGAGCTTTTTCTCTTCAAGGGTATTCGTAGCATGCCAAGAAGCCTTGCTGCTTCATGGGGGTCATGATGATGTTTCCTTGCTGTGTTCTGGGCAGCATTGGGCCACAAGCAGGTGCACTGCAATAGCACAGTGCAGCATTATGACACTGTTGTGAAAGAATCCAAGTGACTTAAGGTAGACATTTCTGATTGCATAGAAAAGCGCCAACTTGAAACTGATCCTCACTAGTTGCAGGATATCGCTGTGGTAGCAAGACAGAAGAGCACAGAGTGTTTGTTTAACTGTGAATATGCCCTTGTAACTCTTGGGACAAACTATGGTCTTTGTGCTGCGTCTGCCTATTTTAAACAAAAAGATTTATTCTCCAGACTGAGACCCATCAGGTTAATGCACCTTCAAAGGTTGTTGCTGGTCAGCTGCCACCAAGGGAAGTTTAATCTGCTTTTCCCAGAGTACCCTAAATGTGAAGTGACTCTTTGCCTACTCTCATGCACACCAGTTAACTTCCAGGAATCCTTGCAGTATTTCCTCTTTTGGATGTGTTTTATCTGGATGTGTTTTATACTATTCCCTTCTCAGATACATAATCCCCCTCACCACCTTGTTGCTTTACGGGCTGCAAGGTGATCTGGGCCCTCAAGTTTGTGCTTTGGAGAGGAGTGTCTGTGTGTGTGCAAGGTTATAGTCATGTCTACAGTGAGGGTCATTGCCTTCTGGAAGAAAGATATCCATTCTAGAGACATGGGCCAGGAGCAAATGGACCTTGAATGCACAAACTCCTCAGGAGCGAAGAAACACATTTGTGCTGTGCTTTCCCTGGTAGCTCCAGCTCCCCTGTGCATCTTTCTGCATTGCTTTGGTCTGGTACTATGTGGGCAGGACTGCCCAGGGCTGGCCAGCAAAGATCAGGAGGCTCTGTAGTGCCTTACTGAAGGAAATGAACATTCACCAGCTGGCAGCATGGGTGTGAACCATTCCCCGTGGACATTTGAGGCATGAGCAAGTACTGTAGTGTGTTGAAGCTGGGTGTGTTGGCTTTTTCTTTTTTGCCTTAGGGAACAAAGAAGTCTCTCATTAGCCCTCAGGTGTCCTGGTGTGGGCTCTGTATTCTGGGTGGCACACTGCTTCCCTGGCCTGACCCTGACCCTGGAGCGCAGTGGGAGGAAGATGACTGGGAGGGGGAGCACATGGGGGCTATTTTTGCTCCCATATCACTATCTAGTTAGACTCCAAGATGCTGTCCTTCACTGCTGTCTGCTGCCTCGCTTACTCTGTGGCTCTCAAGTGTTTATCATTGACAGGCTGTGAGCAGATGGACTGGCAAGAAGAGATAAATTTGACCCAAGAAGATGTCATTTGAGGAACAGCTGAGGCTAGTGTTTCACCAGATGTCCCAGCTTTAACCCATTAGCAACTTCAAGGAACTCAGCATTGTCAATGGCTTAAACACGCTCCATTACTACACAGGCAGGGCACAAAGGCTATTGTTACAATTTGCACAAAAAGCAGATATTCCAGGTTTTTTCGAATGAGTGCTGTGAACTTGAGGCCAATAGGGGTGTGCAGTAGTGATGTGTTTAATATGATTAATAGTGTCCTCTGCAAGCTTGGCTCAAACAGCTAGAGTTAGTCAAAATGTTACCCATTTAGGGCTAAATGACTCTGCTGGTGTGTGAACCAGAAGATACCATGCTATGACAATGCTGACAAATGTTCCCAAAGGCATCTGTGTGATTGGGGTAGCCGGTTTTCCCTGTAGCGTCTCTGTATTGGGTGTCCCAAGAGCCACTGCTGCTTCTGCTGCCAGATTAAATGTGTAAGCATGTGCTTGGTGGCAATGTACCCTGGGCTGTGACAGTGTGGGCTGATCACCATCAGATTGTGCCTAGGAAATACTGCAGAGTGGTGAGCGAGCCCACGTGAGTGGGTGGACACGAACACAGTCACTGAGCGAGAACATTACACAGAGTTGTACAGATCCCTTTCCAGCATCCTTGGTGTAGAGCACACCCAGCACTGAGCACCAATGTCTCTGCATCTGCACCAAGTGTTTCTGTAACTCTGCCTGTGTGGTCCTCCAGGAAGGGTTGTCATCTGACATTCAGATAAATTTAACAAACCACATTTAAACTGGTAAAAGGAAGCAGTGGATTTAAGGTCATTCCTTAGTGTAGAGATGTGAGATTTATGGATGTTTGAACCAGTGAGACAAGCTGGCTGTGGCCTGATAGTGAGCGTATCCCTCACAGTGGCAGTATCCCCCAACTTCCACTGATGGCTTTATGATTGTTTGTTGAAGGCAACTTTAACACTGGTTTTGCTGGTGTGGCAGCTGCTGCACTGGGACATGGTGTCCAGAGTCGCAGGGACACAGGCAGGTGTCTGTTACTTGCCCATGCAACTTCTTTTTGTCAGAGTTGTGAAGAGCTGAACACCTTGGGGTTGTTTCCTATGTGCAGTCTGAAAAAGACCAAGTTTGCAGTGTCTCGTGTTAAATCCCAATTTGTCACCTTTAGCTCTGATGAATTCACTACCATGGAGGCTCCCAACTGACACAGCCAGAAAGCCAAGGGAGCACCTTCTCATTAGCTGATGTTTGTTAATGGGTGTTTCCTACCCCAGGCAAGATTGAGTCTAATCAAATTGCCCTTTTCAAATTAATTGCCTTGTTCAAGGCCTGATCTGGGAGGCAGAAGAACAACTCCTCTCCCTCTATCTGGAAGAGTGTGAGGGAGTGTTTGGCACTGTTTCAAATGCAGCACCCCCTCTTGCTGGGTCTCTACTGCAAATTCTGGGGAAGTCACAGGTTCAAATTTGCCTCTGTATTTCCTCTAAAGCCCTGGAATGGAGCATCACTCTTCAAAGCAGTCTATGCAGTTTTCTACCAAATTTTGTAAGATATTTAGGGCCAGGTTTTCATCCACTATAAACCAATGTCCTTATATCCCCATAAATCTGTCCTTTTCCCACTCAAGCAATGCTATAGATTTCTTGACATATTCCTGCTCAGTTGGGAGGATGTTGACACTGAAGTCAGGGGCTAATGTGTAGCAACAGAGTCTTTCTCTTGCAACCAGTTTATTTCAGGATTCTTCAGGGAAACCACTCCTGGCCTTGATCACGGATCTGAGAGCTCCTACTGCAAGGATTGCACTGCAGACAGTTTTTGTACTCCACATGCTTGGCTGTGAATGCCAGCATTTACACAAGCTGCCCAGCTGCTTTCGGATGTGTGTGCTGTTTACATGCAGACTCCAGCTGGTTGCTACAGCAGGGTTTAGCCAGGCAAGATCTGTCGGGGAAAAATGCTTCCCTCTGCTACAGAGATGAGGCAGTGCCTGTGTTGCTAGCAGGAGAAGCTGGCTGGTTTTATCACCCTGAGACTTGTCTTCTGGACAAGAAAAGTTACAAAATCTGCCTCAGAAAGACAAAGGAGTTAGTGGTGTTAATCTGCACAAGAGATGCTGGGACTCCCAGTGCTGGGTATTTGATGTCTCTGCTGCCCTTGCAGTGACAGCTCTATTGTGACTTGGGAAGGCAAGTGAAAAACTGAAGTACAGAAAGCAAGAAATCCCTCTTTCTGTCCTAGCAATTATGATTTTTGCCACAGAATTATCTCTTTTCCTAGGAGATCACCTCCTCCCAACTCTCCCTGTCCTTTCGGGTGTCACTGGTTGTCTCCAAATGTGAAGATACAATAATGAGGACAGAGTTTATTTGAAATAGTGCTCAGATAGGCGAAACTAGAAGCTGTTCTGTGTACTGGGCTGGGGAATCCAACACCACTGTGGACTGACTTTTTCAGGCTGTCCATATGTGAGTGGGTGTTTTAAATAACATTTTATTGGCATTTAATTCAATGTTTTGTTCAAGAAGGATTTTCTACTCCTCCTGCTTCTCTCCCCCCTCCCCAGAGTGCTGGGAAGTTCATCCCAGAAACAAAAGAGACTGGAAGACGTATGTCTCTTGGGGTTTTCTGAGTACTGATAAGAATTGTGGAAAGTCCCATAGGTGTGCATTTTCCTTCATTACTCAATCAGACTTGGCGTTAATATTTCTTAGGAACCTGCCTCCCTCTGTGTCTTGTTTCACGCAGTTTGATTGTTATGACATGTACAGTAGCTGAAATTTAAAATCCACTGAACTGGGGCCAATATCTTCTCAATGGCCACTAATTAGGAATTCTGTGACTTCTTAGATACCTGTTGTGAATGGTTCACCCCTGCCTTTCCAGAGGAGCTGAGATTCATGAGTGCTCTGAAATAGATCATGACATGCTCCAAGGTTAGCACTTTTAATGAGATCTGTGGAACAGCTCTGTCCTGCAATCTCATTTATTCTACTGCCTAGTAATTGTTAATGGGAATTTTCTTTGCAGACGAAGCGAGTTTTTTGTCAGAACAAAAATTGCTGGGGCTTATCATCTTCTTTCCCATTAGGTTAATCAGTCAGTGTTTTCTGATTAGAAAAAGAAGAATGTATTAGATACACTACATTTAGGAAAAGTACTCTTGACAAGTAGAATTTTGGAATTCTGCTGACATATTTCTGATGCAAGATGCCAACTTTTTGTTTTAAAATGTTGCATGAGAAAATGTGGATTTATTTTGTTAGGAGGGTGTTATTATTTCATTAATCAAGAGCAACGCAAGTGAATGTCTTCCCTCATTTCAGTGAACAAAAATGTTACCCTTTCAGTATTTTAAACATATAGCCCATGCTATGCAACAGAGCAGTGTTTCCTTCTTGATGGTGAGTGGGAGTGAGAAGCCACTGATGCAGCAATTAGGGGCAGATTCTGCAAAGGCAGAACAGTATTAACTTGCCCTTCAGCCCGTGCTCTCCTTCAGCCTACATGGCATGGATGCAAACCCACATGTGGGCTTTGGCTTCAGGTGATCTTCTGGGAGCAGTGTGAGGAGAAATCAGTGCCTCATGCTGTCCCTTAGCATGCACCATGCTGCAGTGCCAATGGCACCGTCACGTTTTGTCTGCCCCTGTACCTCCTCCCTCCTTGCAGCAATCCCAGGTGATGAGAGAACCACTCTTAGAAAGGTCCCCAAGTCCCAGAGCTGCTGAGGTCAGTGGTCCTGCGAGTTCTAGCCAACATGGAGATGTGCTAGTGAGCTCAGGTGGCTACACAGCCCCTTGCCTTTCTGGGGAGCACATGGCATTTGGCCTGGCCTCAGGCTCAGCCTGCGCTGACAGGAGCAGTTGATTTCCAGGGCAGCCTTTACGGGAGATGCAGCCCAGGGAATGGCTGGGTTCATGTCCGGAACGGCTCTTGGGGGTTCACTGCGGGCCAGGCGGGAGGAAGTCACCGCTGCTGCCTGGCTTAGATCTTCCAAAACTGCTGAAGGCAGAAAGGCAAAGAAGAGGCAGACAGCAAAGGGAAGATTAATTGGCCAGCTGCCTGAAGGGCTGGTTGGGGTTGTATTTCTTGTTCCTACCCTTGCAAATTTCTGCAGGATTGTAAATCTTGAGCTGCTTCCCAAATGGGGAGACTTCAGGTGTGTTTTTCTAAATAAGCAAACCTGAGCATACTTAAGTTCTTTGACTCAACACACAGGAATTCCCATTGGCTTTATTACATGCTGACAAGCGTGCTGGGGAAAGCAGAACAGATCAATGGCTGTGTTTGAAGCTGGCCATAAATCACGCATGACACCAGGCAGCAGATTGACTGACTCGCCTTGTTCCTCCTCCCTGCTCAGCACACCAGCGTTGACCCCGGCTTGCCACTGAGCCGCGGGGAGAGATGCCCGTGATTAATGCTGCAAATGAAACCCTGGCAGCAGCCAAGCTTGAGCCAAAGGTCTCTGCAGGGAAAAGTCAGAGGACAGCGATGCGAGTCAGACAAGGGATAAATTTAAATGGGTTAAATCCTTCCCAGCTCCCAGCAACACTGGGCCCACGTTATACCAGCTCTTCCCTTGGTGCCCCCATGAAATCCTGGCTTTACATGGATGTCTGTCCCTGCCCCAAACATGTTGTTAGAGTGTTTAACGTCATGGGTTGAGCAATGATGATGTTAAAGCTGCAAATTGGACAGGAGGGTTTCTGATGGCAGACGTGGGAATTTGGCCTCTGACGCGTTTTGACTTTTCGGAAGGAGCCGAGATGGGCAGATGGTTTTGAATTTAATACTTTCTTTGCTGGAAATTATAGCCTTGGGGTGATAGAAAATCAGACATAGCCCTGGTCTAGACAGGAGAGGGGTGTGAGAACCACCAGAGTGCCAAGCACTCTCCTGCCCTACCCCTGTGCGCCAGGGCTGGCGTGGGAAGGGAGGGACAATAAGAAAAAGTGCTGGAAAAATCACACCATTCTTGTTTGAAGATTTCAGACCGCTCTTTTGTTGTTACTGATAGATTGAGATCAAAATTAGGGAAATTATAATTTAAAAAATTAAAGCAATAGAAAGCTCAGCCACTCATCCAGTTTGGTTGAAACCCTTCTTTTTGGTGGGAGGAGAGAATGAGAAAGATCTGGATTCTTCATCCAAATTGAAAAATTTCTCCAGTTCCAGCAGTGGTTTGTCACTTCGCTTTGGAGCTGCCTTTGTGGAGGAAACAGTTAAGCAACAAAAAGAAACCCATCCCTCCATACACACAGCTTCCTCTTTCCATGGGAGCACAGGATACTGGGAGTGCCTTGTGCTGGTAGATAAGAGACAAGATGCCAGGGCTGCGGGTCTGCCCACAGGCAAAATCTTAATTAAAAATTATCTATATTATATCAAATATTTTTCTGAAAATTTTCAAAGTTGTTTCCATGTCTTGTGCTAAAAAGAAATCAAGGGAATATTTTGCAGAATCCTGACATTCATACTTTTATCATCTAAATGCTTTTTTTCTTCTAAAAAAATCCAAGCCCTCTGTTGATGCAGTGTTTGGTAAATAAGAAATCATGATTACACTGACAAAATGTTGGTTTGGTTTGTTTTTTTTTTTTTGATAAGTCAATAAGAACTGTAGAAGGAGCAGGAAATGCCATTCATGATAGCATCTTCAAGCTTTTCCTCTTGAAAAAGCAGACCTGTAATGGACACCCAAGGGCCCTGCCCTGTCTGTTCAAATAGCCTAAAAATTCAGGAAAATGCAATAGAAATCAGCCACTGTCAGGATGGGACCCTTCCAGCTTCGCAGGCAGGGCAACGTGCAGTGTTAGCACATACCAGAGGACTTCTGCCGAATTGCGAAAAGGGAGTTTGATGTCTGTTGGCACTTTGGTTCCTGTGCTCTGGGAGCGGGCAGGCCTGGCCAGGTTGCTTTCCTTTGTGGGTTTTTCTTGGGCAAAATGAAGCACTCAGAAATGGAAACTCTTGGTGAGGAGATAGCTTTTCTTTCCCGTCCACTGTGCTCCTCTCAAGCACAACTCAGTTTTACTTTACAGGGTTTCCCTTTCATCTGAAGCCTTCCAAATTCAGGCAGTTTAGCTTGCCAAGGTGCACCTTCCCTTTCATAAATATTGCAGTAGCTACAGGCTATGGAGAGTTAGCCAAGCCAGTTCTCTTCATCTACCATGATCTCACCCCTCCCTTAACCCCCTCCTCTCCCGCCCTCTTATTAAATAAGAACAAAAGGTAAACCATAACCTTCTCACATGCCACATTAATATATGGTATAATTTTCCAGTTCTGCCCAGTTCTGGTATGGCAGCTGTGTGCTTGTGTAGAAAATGGGGCATCCCCTATGTTGGGAACACTTGCAATCTGCTCTCCGAACTTGCTCCACGCTGGAACATCCCGGGCTGCCCAAACACTGCTCAAATAACAATGAGATATTGGGCACTTTTTATGCCCCTGGGCATCAAAGGATGAAGGACCCATCCCTGCTCCCTGGAACCCAAGAGGCAGCTTCCCAAACTCTTGTTTCCCTGACCTTCAGCTCATCAAGTGTTAGCAGAGCTGCTGTCTCTGATGTTTTGAGGATCACATCTTTGGGGAAGTGGCACTTGCTCTGCCCTTGCCTCTGTGGAGGTTTTCCTCTTGGGGCTGGCTGTGCTGCAGCCACCCTCTGTGAGAGCAGGGTGTATGGGGAGCTCTGCAACTGGCGTTCCTGCCGGGAGCCAGGGCTGCTCTGCCTCCCACCTGGGTTGCAGGGGAGTTCAGCTTAGTTCTGCAAACAGAAATGACTTGAAATACAGGTTCCCAGCGCTCAGCTAAGTAGGGAATGCTTTTCATTCCCTGTGGCCTTCTGGCACTGCTAACTCATGGGAGAATGGGGTTTGTGTGTGCCCTCACTGTAGGTCTGTTTAAGGCTCTGTACACAGGCACATGTGTGTATGTGAGAGCATAAAGGCACACTTTAAATCAATGTCCTTTTACCTTCAAGGATACAATTACTTCTGGTTAGAGCAGCCAAAGCCAGAGACAAGCAACTAATATACTGACTCGTGGAGCCATTCCTTTGCTCTAATGTCGTGGCACCAGATGCTGAACTGTGCATGATCTTGTTAGTGGCTGCGTTACAGCACTGCCCAGGACCCCTGATGCTCTCATCATGCTCTTCACTCTGTATAGTGAAGTCTACCCACGTGTGTAAGCCTGAGAACTTAAGATGATGAAATGGGTGAAGGATGAGACCAGCATTTGTAAAGTGATGTGAAGAAGTTCTTCTTCTCAGTAATTTCAGGCACACAAAGAAGCATAGCAAGGAAACAAATTCTTCTGTCTGTTTCAAATTTTCAGGGAAATTGTTACATCCAAACAGATGACTTTTTGCTTGTTTCTTTTTTTTTCTTGGAAAGCACAAACAATTATAAACAAAATACAAAACTGCCATAAAATCTTAAAATTTCACCAGAAAATAGCCCAGACCTTGCAGCTTGCATGAGAGATGCATTCCATGTATCTCCCAATCTCGCGGTGATAGTGTGATGAATGTGGTGCAAAAGCCTTATTTCCCTTATGTTTTCTTTGAAACTTTTTAACAAGCTCTGATCATCACTAGGCTGAGCAGGTTATATGGAGGCATGTTTGAGGGTGAATATGCTTTGTCTTTAATACCACACTCCAGTACTCCCAGAGCAGAAATGCACTGCTCTGCATTTTCTCCAGCCTCTCATTCCCTTTCACTCCAGGTAGGTTTCACTTCTGTCCAGGGTTGAACCGTTCATCAGGGGGCTTTGCTGGACCCTTTGTTGCTGCCTAAAGCAGTTAAAGAGTTTTTCCCTCCTTCTCTGTTTCTAAAATGTCTCCCCTCACATGCCCACACTTACATCTGTCAAGGACACCAACAGGTGACACCTTCCTCCTCCCCATCACGTCAAGGCTAGAAAACGCTGTGGCAAGGGGAGCACTTACAAATAAGGCCAGATTTGGTGACCGAGGTCCATGATGCATTTTTTTATTTATACCCATGCACGCACACTTGCGTGTATGTTACAATGACTTCAGGGGACTGGAGGGACTTTCCACAAGGATTAACTGAGTGTGCCTTCAACAAGGTAATACAATGAACTTGCCTTGGCTGCTGTGTGTTTAATTAGGGCTTTTTGTCATATAGAAACTGTTTTTTTAAAAGAGGTTAATGTGGTTAGTAAAAGACATTGCAGTCCTAATTTGGTGAACTCTCACCAGAAAACTAAGCAGGTTTGTAAGGGATCTTTGTTTAAAATCATTGCTGTATTTTGTTACTGACAGTGTAGTACTACAGAGATGGTGTCTGCTAGTTGCCATATGTATGTGAGCAATGAGTCCCTGCTCCAAAAAGCACACAAATCCAGATGTTGGACGCAATCTGATGAAGAGTGGAGAAGATACAGAGACTGAAAAACATGCAGAATTTGTGCCAAGTATAATTCTCTCTCTAAAGTCCAAAGTAGCAAGTGTTATGGTTGAACTGGGACCTGAAAATAAATTAGGAGGGAAGAGTGCGGACTTTCCTTTTCCACTACCCTTCCCTCTGTAAAGACTGGATTCACCAGGTGGATTTGTGCGAGAAGGTGACCAGCCAGTGGCCACAGAAAATGCTGATGGTGTGGTGGTGAGAGGTGAAGGATCCAAAGGTCCCTCTCTCAGACACTGGGAAGAAATATCTGGCCTTCTTTTTAATGTCTGTGGCATGTTCTTGCTGTATCTGAACTTCAGTACAGCATCTTCTGAAAAAGCATTTCTAGCCCACAGGAACTTCAAGGCATCCAGACTGTGCTTAGTACCTGCATTATCTATAAGTTACAGAGATCTGTGGGCATCACTCATTGATGGAAAAGATCACTTCTCTTCTGAGACAGATATATAAATGAAAAAGTGGAGTTAGAAAGCTGTGAATAGCACCCACATGTGCAGCAATACATGTATTCTCCCACATAACTAGCATTTTCCAATGGAAGGTGCAGTGAATTGGACATTTCGTGTGTAACAGGGGTACTGATCCTTGATATGGGTTTTCTGCAGTGGGTGGTACATTTGAAGGCTTAGGACACAGGGAACCTTTTATGAAGCATGAGAATACTGCCACTGACATAATGAGGCCAAACTTCACTTTGATCCTGTATGCAGGCCTTTGAATCTGAGCCATACATTATGAAAAATAGCCAATTTCCAGACCAGAGGTTTGGTGCTGACCTATCCCAGAAACTGTCACAGATGTGGGGTAGAAAGCTTGCTGTTAATAGTTTTGGTGCAAGAAGAGCCGGTTTTGTTGGTGCCCTAAATTGAGTTGAAAATGCTATGAGAGCAGAGTTTCTGAAAAAACAAACAAACACATAAATAAACAAACCAAACTGGGTCTCTGGAGGTTATGCTACATTGCTGGAGAAGGACAGAGCTGATGCATTGAGGAATCAAGGGATTTAGAGAGTGTGAATTTAGACAGCACAGGGAGCTGGGGGAAGGGATCAATAGAGGTTTCTTTTATTCCATTGTAATCCACTCACTGATCCTTGACCTTATCTCTTTTGAACAGCTGTCAGCTGTAAGGCAGAAGTGAAACTCCTGGTGTGACTTTTCTCCTCCACTCTGAGCATCAGTGTGGGAGCTGCTCCCCAACAAAGGTCTTGTCCTGGTGCCTCCTAGACTAACCACACTGCAATCATGGGAAGCAGGAGCCTCATCCTCTCCTTCACCTGCTCTCACCACAGCTCCCTTCATGACTTATGTGCAAACTGCATTCACCAGCACAGGCAGCCAGTGAAGAATAATTTAATAGGGTAAATTTACACATCTTGACCCCAGCATGTTTCTGCTCATCCCAAGAGCCAGCTGGTATTGGTAAATCATGGTTTTGACTAACCACATGCAGTTTAGTGTCTTGTAGAAGCACTTGAGGCCCTTCAACACTCACATTTGCAAGAAACACCTGCATAGAGTGACCAGGACAGGGGAATAGAGAGAGCCTTATCCTGCCCTAAAACCCAAGTGTGCTGGAGAGAACAGGAATGACTCAGCAGAGTGGCTGCTGACAGCACCTACTTTACAACACTTGGTGGTTGTTTGCTTTCCTTCCTCTCTTTACCTGGATGGTGTTTAGCCTGTAGGGTAGACAGATAACATTTTCAAAGTCACATTGTCCCAACAGGGCCAAAGGACATTCCTCATGAAGCAGAGTTTTAGGGAGGCTGAACCAGCTACCAAACTGTTGGGCTCCAGTTGCAGCGCTGGCAGAGCATGGCCAGGCTACTTCCCACTGGTTATTTCATGAACAGAAAGATCTCTGCTGAGTTCTATTAAATAGTGTCAAAGCTCTTTGCTTCTCAGTGGGAGATTAATGGAAGTTGGGCTCCTAAAGCCCCAAGAGTTCAGGGATCAGCTCACTACTTGCTCTCCTATCCAACACCAGCCTCATCTCCAAAGCGTGGGATGGTTAAGAAGAGTTATTTCTGGTGACTTGGAACTTAATTGTTTTATTTACTGAGTATTGATGGATGAACTTAAGCCTGGCTGTCCTGCATCAAGGAAGTAACCAGCATTTGAAAAATTAGCCTGCTTGGCAGCTTCGTCTTTGATGTTTCTATGAACAAAATTAAATTGAAAGCGTGTTCTTGATGGGTTTTTACTTTCTTCTTCTGGTATCTCCTACAGATGAGAAGAGAATCCAGCTATGTGCTTTATGAAGTTTGATTCAATGTTAGTAGGGCTGAGTCACATGCCTGTTCTGACTGATGCTATCACACCCATGAAACACACAACATGTTATTGCTCAGTGGCTTAGCAACATGCACCATAGCCTGCCTCCTGCAAGCTTCTCACCTTTGCCTTCCCTTCAGGGCCAGTATTTAGCAAACAGAATTTGCAGTGCCATGGTTACCAGCAAATAGGGCTTGGGACCTTTGAGCTATTTGCCAGTGTCTTGGGTGATATCAGGGGCTTATAATATTGTAGCACCTTTTGCTAGTTCAGCTTTTCATAGAATTGTAGCTGCTGGGGGAATCAAATTTTGCAGAATCTCAAGATCGCATGGTTTGTCTCTCACTGCAATGACAGCTGAAACTTTCCCATGCTAAAACTCATGAGAGAATTAGGGAACTTATGTTTAAGCTTTCCATACCATCTGCCAGCCCTGACCAGTAAACTATAACATCTAATGTATATACTTTAATATAATGGACATTTAAACATTTATATGGAAGTGAATTAGTTCCAAGAGGAGAACTCCATGAGCCCACAGGGCCCCTAAAGGCTAAGGATTTGAGTGACCCAAGTGCTGTCTCTGTACCCATTTATGGCTTGGAATAAGTCCGAAAACAGAACACGTAGTGCTGCTTGCAACCAGGTGCTTTCCCAGATCATCCTGATACTTTCTTGATACTTAATAGCTGCAAATTCCATGAATGTGTTTGGTCACCTCTTCCACTCATATAAGCTCTTAATGACCTAGCTGCTCTTTCCTTGAGCTGGCCCCGGTCCTCAGATTCTAATGCTGCACATCACGCTGCTGTTGTGTTGCAGAATCTTGCTTGTTTTTCCCTTAATGTTCTGCCTCCCTTAGTTTATCAGAAATCCTACCCTGGTTGTCAGAAATTTGCCCAGTCCAAGGAAAGCTTTGTAAAAGCTTGATTTTAATTGTGTGTTACATTTGGTGAAGAATGCTAATATTCTGAAAAACAGAAAATCTTACAGAAAAATCCTGTTCTGTTCTGTGCCCAGCAAGGTGTCCCAGTGCCCCACGGAGTTTCTGATTGCTGTTTCATGACAGAAGCCTGAAATGGGCAAATAGAGCTGTGCCCAATGCTATAGACCTATCACCACTTAAACCATGAAAAGCCAGTGCTTTTATGTGAATAAGATGGGGTAAATTCAGGCTGCTATGTATGTTAATGTTTTATATATGTGTCTGTCTAACAGAGGAGGAGGTCCTCATATGTGATGGGGGATTGTAAAGCTATGTGGGCTTTCTACGTGAATAAGTGTTTGGTGAACCTGTCCAGGCTGGCTGTGAACCTCACCCTGACAGGTTTGGGTGTAAGGAACAGATATGTGCTGTTTTCTCCACTGAACTCTCCTAGAGGTTCTAGGTGTTAGGACTGGACACATGTTTTGAGGGTGAATTGGGAGCCTTGGAGCCTTATGGGAATGGGTCAGCTTTTAGCACAGGTCAGGGTTTCTGCAGGGCGAAAGGATTTTCTCCTCCTGGCCATGCCAGCTCCTGTGCCCTCAGGCCCTGCCACTCAGGCTCACAGGCTCTTTATTGCAGCTGCGTTGCCACATTAAGTGCCTTAAATCAGTCATCATCTGTGCCTTAAATTGTCAGTCAGGAGCACAGAGGGACACGGCTGCAGGAGTGGGTGCTGGATAAGCTCATTGTGGATGAGGGGACATAGAGGACTGTGATGGCCTGTGCAGGGAATGTCATAAAAGCAAAACCAATAGACAACCCAAGTCCCTTCCCCTTTACATTTGGGGGTCCAGCAGCTGCTTGCCTTGACTGATGGATAGCAGCATTGCCCAGACACCTCCATTTATCCTCCTTTCCTTCCCTCTCATCTTTCATACCATGCTGTATTTCCCTCTGCTCCCTGGATGACCCTTGGCAGAAGCAACCTTGGCAAAAAAGCTAATGAAGGCACTTTGGGTCCCTCAGGGTGTTAACAGGCTCACTGGCCCTTAGAGTCTGTCACCCTGTCAACTCCTCCTTCTTTGTGGGTTTGGGTTATTTTACAAGCTCAGTAAAGGAAGGGTCTGGGAAATGGATCAGCAGGAGAGTGCACTGATGTGCTTGGTACAAAGCTGTTTGTGCATGGGGCTCCTGTCCCCTGCTGCAATGCCATCCCAGCTGCCCTTCACTGGCAATGTGTTTTCCTGCGGGTGGGCGGTAGGATTAGCAAGTTTTCCCTGCATGTGAATTCGCAATTTGTCATCCTCTGTGCTTCTGTGAAGACACAAAGAAAGCTCCTCTGCAAGGCTTACAGGTTACCTCATCAAAAGTGAGGTGGTTTGTAGCATTGGAGGTTGGAGCCTTCACCGTGACAGAGAGTCCCTAATGGATCCCACTGCTCTGCAGGTCTATATGCAGTCACAGAGAGTCCATGGATCTCCTTTCCTCTCATGTAGCAGCCAGTTTTTCTGGAAGGCAACCTGCTGCTACAGCTGACAAATGGAAGTGTGTTCACATGCTCATGCTGCAGACACGATGTGCTTTCCCTCCTTGTTGCTTGTGCTTTTGAGCAACTGGCAACTTATATTTGTATCTCCTTTGACATGCATCAGAGGAGGAGTTTTAAATGAGCTTTCTTGTGTTTCTGTACATTTACTTTTATTCTCCTCAAAGTCTATTTTTTCTTTATTTTGGAAAAGAAGAATGTTGAGGTTTTTTCTAAGGTGATGTCGAATTCTTTTCATACTGGAGAAGAAATCAAGATAAAAACTTCTTGCCAGTCATTTTTTTAAAAATCTGCAATCTGTATCCAAATACAAGAGAGAGGTAACATCTGACTCTCAAGAGTTCACAAAGTAAGTGACAAGGAGGGAAAAAATGGTAAATTGCTATGTGATCCCCCAATCAGACAGATGGAGAATAGGCACCACTGGAGATCAGATGCCCCAAGCACAGAATTCAAAGCTGCTGCTGCCTACCTGCTATTCATGAGATGTACTCCTAGGGCTATTTAAAGTGTGCCTTGTGTGCTGTGACACTCAGGTAGTCCCCCACAGTAGCTGGACCTCAGGATCTGCTGTAGTCAGCGTGACCCTGGAATATGGCTCTTACCTGTCAGACCATGGCCTTTCCCATCCCAACAGCTGTCAGAACGTTGCTGAGGTTGAATATGTCAGGTCACAGAACCTGCCAGAGGAAAAGAGGGCCCTCAAATAGAAAGCTGACTCTTACAAAACATCTCCTTTTGTCTCCAAAATCCAGTGCAACCATCACTTCTCACCTCAACAGACAAAATTTATGGAAAAAAATTTTGACCTGAAGTATGAGCTCATGTTGTGCAAACAGACAGTTTTACAAATTTGTTTGCGTGAAATTATTCACCCCGAGTTTGTTGGCTGTGTATCCACCCTGCTGGTTATTCAGATGTTCTTCACTGCTGTGATTGTTCTGACTGTGCACTAGTCATCAGCTCTTGCCAGGGGTGTCTCATGGGTCACCTGCCTCAGGAGTACAGCTCTCGCTCCCCAGAGAGCTGAAGCCCACAGCATTTTCAGTGATTCCCACACAAACATTTTCAGGGTGAATGTGCCCCTGAGAAAGAGTGTTTGTGAACCTTGTCTTTCTCCAAGGACTTTTCCAAAGGAAAAGACCCTCTTTTTTAAATTTTTTTTTTCCTTTGAGGAAAAATGTTCTCCATTTTACCTGAAGTGAATGCACTTGAAGCAAAATTTTTCCATGAAATCTAGTATTTATTCAAGATCACAGAGGCAGGTATTTAAGCACCTAAGGCTACATGGGAGCACCCAGAGGTGCCAAGCTTCAAACATTTCTTGTTCTGCAGTACCAGGTTTTTTTCAGACACTCTCAGGAGAGGTGAGATGGAGTCTGGAAGACAGCCCAAGTCTGAGACATATTGTTCTCTGTAGCTAGAGTATCTTACAAACAAAAAGGTAATAATTTGGGAGTTTAATGCCTCTGGGGAATTGCAGTTCGACCTCTGTTCTGCTTTATGCATCTGGTTTTCTTGCCTGTGCTTTGCAGGACTGCGTTTCTTTGATCAAAATCGTGAAGGGTGGGATTAAGAGGGACCCATAAGCCTGTCTCCCATTGCTGAATTTTAGACACACAACTAGGCACACAACTTCCTGACTGAGTTGTGGAGACATGGAGGTGCTTCACTCAAAAAGATTCTCAATACACAAGCAGTTGTCCGGAGATCCCTATTTGGTTGCTGTTCAGATTTTCAGCACCTTTCCTTCCCTATTTTTTTTAGCCCAAATTTATCCTGTTTTACAAGCCACACTATTTTACAGAATTTTCTTTCAAGAGATTGAGTTCTTGCTTACTATGACAAACGCAGCTCCTTAGGAAGGCAAGAATTAGTGTTCATTGAATTCACCTCTTTACCTAACATAAACAGGAAGAGAAAGAAAAGAGAAACATAAGAATAAGCTATGCTGCCTCCAGAATTTGAAGTTATTTGCCATCTACACAGTACATAAGGTTTGTGCCTCACAGTGACTTTATCACCAGGTGGTATTTCTCATAAAGCTTAGCTGGTCCACTGAGGTGCAGGTGACAGCATCTTTCATGTTCAAACCCTTGACACAGAGATCCAGCTTCAGCTAAGCATGTGGCCACAAAAGCAGTTTTATTGGCTTCACTGGGCCAGCTTGTATGTCAGCCAGTGCTGTGCTTACATGTTCTGTGAGGTCAAGTCTGCCTTCATATGTGCCAGGAAGGACATATGCTCTGTTCATATTACAGGAGCTCAACAATATCCATTGTCACATGATAACAGCACACACACGGGCACCTACTGTGCAGCAAATTACATTTAACGTGAGGAAAGGGAGCCGAGCTTCATTTGCTGCAGGCAAAGCCCAGGACATAATTCCTTGCACCGTGTCAGATGATGTGCAATAGCTCATTAGGCAATAGCAACTTCATCACACACCAGAGCCTCACATCCTGACCAGTGTGGGAGGAGGGCAGGAAGCAGACCATCAAATTTCCTGACATCCTTGTGTGGTTGTGTCATCACAGTAGCTGAAAATCTATCTTGAAGGTATTCTTCCTCAAAACTTCACTCTAGCCCAAAACAAAAGTACACGGCCCTGGTTTGGAAAAAAGCCTGTCCCAAAGCAGAGAGCTGAGCTCAGGTCTCCTAGAGTGACAATAAATGTTCTCCAAACACCGGGACCCCAATTCACAAAGATGAATATTGTTGTACTGCCCTTGGCATCACTGACCTGCACTTTGGTTTCTACTGAGCATCCTCCCAAGGCGAGGCAGATCTCCACCTGTGCTCTTGTGTGCCCTTTGTGCTGGGATCACAGCATGGGATATTTTTGTAAATTATCTAATGACCGAACTGAAAAGATAGTCTTTCTAGGGTTACCACTGCAGGCAGGACATGACTCCAGAACACAGTATCCAAGCATCTTTGCTTAGTAAGGGAGCGTGGTTGGCTGCACTATCTTCCCTCTGTGCCCAATGAGAAGGGCTGCAGGGCTCGGGTTAGCAGTATCTTGGTGATATGAGCCCCCATAGGGTTTATGTCATACCTATATTTCAGAAGTTACAGAATGTGAAAGATATTATTACCAAAGAAGCATGTTGCAGAGCCAGCTCCTCTGGCCTAACGACACCTTCTTTTTAAAGGTTTCTATGTAATGCAAATTTAAAATAAGGGCTATGGACTGGTTCTTTATTACAAGTAAAATGAATTCCTCTTGTCCCATTACAAGGAGAATGGAATGGTTGTGCAGCAGTAAATGAGCCTCATGAGGAGTCCAATGTTTAAAGCTGAGATGTGGTTTGGGAGAGCACAGTGTTAGCGAGGACAGGTTGACAATTACACTCACAATCTCCTTTCAGTAACTGAAGTGAAACTGAAAATATTCAAGGACATAAATACTGTCATATTGATCCTACTGATGCATGTTAGTTAAATGCCCTGTTCAGATATATTATAGTGTTGGAAGTCAGATTTTTTTTAATGGTTGTGAAGCCAGGAAAAATGTTTGTCCCTGTATTTTTAATGGAAAATTATAGATTCTTTGGTTTGTGATATTCAATCCTACTGAACTATTTTGTTTACTTTTAATTTTGTAAATTTAATAAGCTTACAGTAGATATAAAAAAGGAGTCTAAAGTTGGTGGGGTTGGTTAAAAGAACTTTTCATCTACCAATTTTCTTCTCACTTTAGTTTACACTGTGGAGTTTGAGCTTTTGGATTCTTTTAAGCAATATCTTCTGGTTAACCAGAATATTTTAATCAGAAGCGAAGTCTTTGCTTTCCACACCTACTGTGAAATAAAAGCAGTGTGCTTCTGTCTGCACCCCAGGATAGCAGAATTCTCTCATTTGGACTATCAAAACTGCCTGTGACAGGAAAGCACTGATTTTACTAATTCTGGGCCTTGGGCTGCTGCCCTCTCCTGGAAGGAATGCCAGATCTCTGGTCACACCTAAGAGCATCAGTTCCTAAATCTGGGACCAAGCCCTTGACCATGACTGGAGCATTTTTAGGAGTAGGGCACATAGCACAACAGAGGTGGTCCCAGATGTGATTTTTCAAGCAGCAAATTGCAATCAAAAGTGGGTCTGTGCACCAAAAACTAAGGTAAGGAAATTCTATGGCCAGCTCTGATAGCACAGCAACTCTATTCCTACTTTTTCTACTACTAAATGTGCCCAAGTGGCAGTATCTTCTATTTTGGGGAGTGGAGAAATCTTGAGGTGTATCTCATCCCCAAAGTGCAATGCCAAGAAATTATTGCAGAATGATTCAGAAAGCCTATTATTTCCTGTGCATGGGCTAGTCCCCAATTGTTCCCCCAGTCTTGGGAAGTCAGGTAATGAATCACCATATCACCTCTTCATAAAGACTGGGCTGCTGCAAGGGATGAACCCCTAAAAAAGTACAGCAGAGAATGAAATTAGGGCAAAGGTCTCAGTCATGCTCTGAATTAACAGAAATTTTCCCTGTGTAAAGGAAGCAAGGTGCACAGGCCTGAAGGCTCATAGGCATATGTGAACACTTGCCCCTAAAGTAACAAAGAATTATTTATTTTTAAAAGAAGGATACCAAGGAGATCATATCATAAGCTGAGGCAAAGTTGGGTCATTATGAAGGGTTCTCCTGAAGTTCATCTGGAAAACTTCTGCTTTCTGGGAGAGAGGATCATACACAGGTGTCTGTCCTTTGTAGGGAAAGGGTCATCCTCCTGCAGGAGATATAAAACCTCTCTGGATGTTTGAGGTCCTTATCTGGCTTTGGAAGAGGAAAGGTGCTAAAATCTTTTTCAAAGGACAGAAAATGGGACAATATTGAACTCAGTCCATTTCCAGTCCTAATGTTCTCTGCAGGTCTTTGCTTTTGGACTTTTTTTTTTTTTTTTTAGCACTTTTTTTTTCCCCACACCATCTGTAAAATTGGTTGCACAATATCCCAACTATATGCCTGTCTTTCTCTGCCTGACAGGCAATTCTACTTCCCCCTTTTCCCAAGTATCATCAGGCCCAAGGGGATGGCAGGCAGGATTGACTGCTTGCAGGATGGCATGAACTGGAAGGTCTTGTAAGGGTCGCCAGATGTGATCTAAGGCTTGTGATGTTTTGTAGGTTTTGAGGAACAAAACAGTAGAAGCACAAAATGTGGTTTTGCTTTCTCTCTCCCAGCTTCATTTGCTTGCTCATTACACTCAGAAGCATGTAGCTACACCCATAGAAAATTACTGGATTTCGTAACCTTTAATTGATTTGCCTATTTATGGGGAAACTGGTATTTCGGGACTATCCAACTGTGCCATCACTGTCACTTTTTCATGGGTCTCTGTCTGTTTGGTTGCTGCAAAGAAGCCCTGATGTGTGTCTGCCTGGCATAGATCTGGCATATCCATGGGCTAAATTCTTCACTGAAGGTTACTGAAATCAGGAAAGCTCTTGTTTGTAGATGGGGCAGATATTCGTTGCAGCATGCTCTGCTCTGTTTGCTTGCCTGGGTGTAGGTATTCCAGCAAAGATTTTGAAACACATCAGCGTGCTGCATGTTGCTAATTGTGTTCCTTTTCTATACTATTAGGAAAGGTAGGGACATGGCTGGCATGGAAAGTGCTTTAGTCCACAGTTACTGATATGGGTGTAATTGCTCCCCACATCACCTCTCAGTCTCCTGGGATTTTCAGCTGTTGTAAATTCAGGGATGCAGTAGATGTCTGTGTGAGCTGGGAGGGAGGTAGGGGTCCTCCCAAGACCTATTCTGTCACAGGGCCACAATTCAGAAAATCCAGTTCACTGGCCACAGCCTTTGTTTTGATGGTCACATCAGTAAGGAGGCAGTGCAGGACAAGAAAGTGCTGCTTCACCCACTTTGTTGATCTCAGTTTTAACTTCTGCTTCTAACTTCTGAGGCTGTAAAGCCTTGCAGACAATACACTGGCCATGAAGACTGATCATTCACTGTCCTGTTTTGGAGTTGTTTATACTGCTAACCCTGCTGGTGGGAAAAGTATTGATTCAGGCTTGGATGTTACAGGAGTTTTGCCATACATAAGTAATGGTTGAGCTGCCTAAAATAGCCCAGGACAAGCACCATTCAACCCATGGCTGATGTATAAGTCAGAACTGAGGGTCAGCTCCAGCCTCAGTGGAGGGTTTGCAGCTGCTCAAAGGTGGTGCTGGGTACTTGACTCAGTAAATCCCTCCTCAACAAGCCTGATGTCCCCAGGGAGAGCACAGTCACAGTGTGCTCTGCTCTGCCTCCAGCAGGTATTTGTAACATATGCCCAGCATGGGGACTTGTTTTTGGGATGTACAGACCTTTTTGGTGAAGCTGCAGGCAGCATGGGCAAGCACAGGGTGTGCTGGGGGATAGCAGAGCAGTGGTAGCAGGCCAGACCATGGCTCTTGCTGTCAGCTTTAGGAACTGATGCCCAGCTACGTTGCAGCATTGCCAGGAAGACAACCACGGCAGGCAGAAGGCTCACCAGAGAGCTGAGACTGCATGACACAGCAGTGAGGAGAACAACCTGCAGCCCAGAGGCACCTGAGGTCACTCTGTGGTGGCTGAGATTTACTGAGGCTTTCAAACCAGGCTGGTTCACAGCAAGCTCAGGGCGCTGCATGACCGTAATGTGACCTGCCCTTCTTTTTAACTCCAGAGCGTGAACACTTATTAAATTTTCTATGCCTGGTGGAAAACATCACTTTTCAGGAGCTGAAGCCGATGCAAAGATGCTTTGTGGAAGGGTGTACAAAGAGTATTCTTCCATAAAACCCCCTTCCCCTGCAAAACTGTTAGCCCAAGGTTGCTTTGTAGCAGAAACTGGAGCTGTCATGTGGGGCTGTGTTCAGAAATGCAAACCCAAGAAAAGAAGCCAGAGAGGAGCAAGAGTCTGCGTATTCTTGAAAGCATTTGCAACACTTCAGTCTTCCTGTGTTTTGTTTGTTTTTTCCCCCCTGTTGTTCTTCACTTATCACTGAATCTCTCCTCTCTTCCATTTCTCAATCTCTCTCTGCCTTTTTTAGTGCAGAGTTGTGCCCATTTGTCCAAGCATCCCTGCAAGCCCCAGTCTGAAACTAGACTGTAAGAGCCTCCTTTCACTCCATCCACATTGTGGTCCTCAGCAAGGCCACACTGAATGAGGCCAGAGGAGCTGGGTTTTCCTTTGTTGCACCTGGCCCAATGTCTGGAGTTTATTGCTGCATCAGAAGCCATCAGGCACCCTCTCCCTTGAGAAAAATGACCTCAGGCCAAATCACCATCTCCAGGTTATCTCCTGCTAATTGCAGGACATCCTGGGGAAGATGGTGGCGTTTACACCTTTGATCCCAACGCTGCAAGGTTGGGTTCTCTCTTCTGCAGGCTCTGAGAGAGTGTAGGTGTTTGCTTTAGGCTACGATGACATGAGAAATACCTTAGTGAGGCGAGGCGTGGGTGTATTGGGGCGTGACTCAGAGGAAGTCAATGTACAGGGATTTGTTTTGTATGCAAGAGATCTATTCACTTTAGTTACCAGCATGGGTGTAATTAACTTTTCTTTTTACATTTTATTATTTTGATTATTAATCATGGCTTAAGAATGGCTGAGCCAATGAAGATTTTATATGCAATTTCAAAAAGTCCAAGATCTACATTACTAGGGGCTGGCTTGAGAGAGCCAGGGAATTTGATGACAGTTCAATAGATTCTGATGAGGAACCAGTGCAAATCAAAGAGGCTGGTAGCCTGGGGCAGGGTATCTTCCTTTAGAAAGAGAGAATAATGAAGGACATACTTAAAATTGGGCTTGGAGAAGTCTTGTCAAGACAACTGTGCAGAGGATCAGTATGGAAACAGAATGATTCAAAGAAAATTAAGTTACTTGTTTAACTACTCCAGATTTCCTTGGCTTTGGAGTGGGACCTCTTTTTCTCTTATTTGTTTTAACTGACAATAGACAAGATTAACTATAGTTCTTAAACACAGTAAGGATCACTCTGAGGTTATTCAAGTTTGCAGAGACTTTAGTCTTGTCTTAATAAATGCAGAGTCAATCTTTCTGCAGGAGACAAAGATGTATAGGTCAAAAGCTTGCCGCAGTTTGGGGCCCCATTCTGATTCTGGTTCCCTTAACTTGGGAAAGAAATTGAGGTGCTGAAGCAAGTCCAGAGAAAGGCAACAAAGCTGGTGAAGGGTCTGGAGCACAAGTCCTGTGAGGAGCAACTGAGACAGCTGGTGGTGTTTATTGTGGAGAAGAGGAGCCTCAGAGGTGATCTTAGTGTTCTCTACAACTCCCTGAAAGGAGGTTGTAGCCAGGTGGGGGTCAGGCTTTTCTCTCAGGCAACCAGTGACAGGACGAGAGGACATGTCTTAAGCTGTGCCAGGGAAGGTTCAGGTTGGACATTAGGTAGAATTTCACAGAAAAGGTGATGAGACACTGGAATGCACTGCCCAGGGAGGTGGTAGAGGCACCATCTCTGGAGGTGTTTAAGGAAAGCCTGGATGTGGCACTTAGTGGTGTGGTCTAATTGTCATGGTGGTGTCTGGTCATATGTTGGACTTAGTCTCAGAGGTTTTTTCCAACCTAATTGTGACCTGATTCTGTGATGTTCCAGTAGAGATGCTGTGACGTGTATAAAACAAATCTAGGACAAATGCACAAGGACCACATGGCCCTGCTGCAGGAAAGCTCTTCTTGTCACAAGCCTGCTGCATTCTACAGTGAGATCACCAAAGTAAATAGAACAACTGATGCCAAACCAACTCAGCAAGCAGGCTGTAAATCCTATAAAAGCTGAGAGAAATGTTACTTCAAAGTAAATAGTAATTCATTTTCCAAGAAGAAGAGGTTGGATTTAAGTGAGAGGCACATGAATCATGCTGCCTGTAATTTGACTTCTGCCCCAATTTGAGACTAAAATCAATAGGTTAGGAGGCAAGTCAAGAGAAGCAGATGGGGCACCTTGTGCTGATCAAAACCAGAAAAGGTTTGTATAAACTCTGCAAGCCTCGAATGTTTTAATAGACAGGTTCAGAGGATTTGATAATGTAGTGCTTTGACTGGATTTCTCTATTCTCATCCCAGATTGCCTTGTTTCTATTTTAAATGAGAAGCACCTTTTCACAAAGGTGTCTGCTTTTCCAGTAGTCAACTTCAGGTCCCAGTATGAAGCCAACATAATTCAGGTGACTAACTGAGAAGAAATGGAGAGAAAATGAGCTTTTTTTCTCGTGGGAAACCCTAAGATGTGTTTGCATTCATCCTAAGAGTGAGAAATAATGTCAAGATTTTCAAGAAATAAAGAAGGGATTTCTTGCAACTAAACACAGTACATTGATTTGGATATATGGGACAAAACTTCTGTAATATATTTGATTTAAATTAAACTCTTTTTGGATCTGTAAGTATTGAGGATTCAAAATTGAGTAGTTCTCAAAACTTTGTTTAAAATGAAAGTTTTTTTCTTGCTTAGAAATTTCAACTCAAATTGCACTTGAGCCAAGACAGGCAAGAGAAAGAGAGACAAGATGGGGACCGAGTGGTTTTGCCATGGTAGAGCATAAAATGGTCAACTGGACACATGAGACAGAATGTGCAGACTAGAAGAGTGCCATTTGAGCATGTCAGTCCTGTGCAGAAACAAAATGACTGGGTTTTTACATTCCTGTAAATGTGACCAGGTCATTTCCAGAGTAAAGTTATTTGTTTGCATTACCTTCATTGATTCTGTCAGTCCAAGAATGTCAGGTATAGAGCCTGCTTGGGCATCTCTGCACCTATTGCACTGGCACATCCATATCCATTTTGTTTTGGGAGGGGTGACAGTCTCATTGCAGCCTGGGTAGTTGTGGATCTCCTCCTAGAGAATCAATGAATCTCCTTTCCCATTTCCAGTGTTTTCTCAAATGAGATGCCAGCATTTTCCTTTTTGTTGCTGAAAGAGTGTATGTCACTGCTGATGTTGAGGTATTCTCAGCCTGTAATACAGGAGAGGATGAAATGGCAAAGCTCTCTTATAAAGGGCAGAAAAGGGAAAGAGACAGAAAGAGGCCACTGCTGGTGAGTGCCAGTCACAGTGAAGACCAGGAAAACTTCCAATCTCTTTCTTGAAGTTTGTCAAATCCTTGGTTGACTTTTCCACAACTCATTCCTTGTACCTTATAAATAATACTTAAGTCAGTGCGGACAATTGTGGCTACTGGTAAAAGCCACAGAGAGTAGCTAAACACAATGGAAATGACTTATTCCACCATTTGTTTTTACTTTGGAGCAAGCAAAAAACTTATGAAAAGAAATGAGTCATTTTTCTTCGTCCATCTTGGCTTTTGTCTGCTCAACAACGTGTCATTTTTGTGTGTAGTTGTGGTCTTGACTTTTTTTCGTTTGTTTGTTTGTTTGTTGTTGTTTGTTATTTCTTATTTATTTACTTTTTTTCTGCTTTGCTTTCTTGGTTTATGATTGTCGCCCAGTGACAACTGCTAGCACCACAGGGCTAGAACCTGGTAAAAGACAAAGCAAAACCACCATGCCTTTGGGGAAATGACTCTTCTACCTTGCCAAGAAACATGTTTGTCAGGTTTATAAGCCAAGGTGGAGTTGGAGTTCTCTGAGCGCTTCTGCCCTCCTTGAAAGATGTCAGGTGGGAACCTCAGCAAAGCTAATATCTTGAGTAGCATCTCCAGGGTTGGGCAAACTGGTTCAGGTAGAAGAAACTGCATCCCAGACTGAACCTTTGCCCATTTCTTGATGGGATGAACCTAAATTTTGTCTTACTCCAACTCAGAAACCTAAACCTGGAACATGTCTGTCCTCAGAGCTCAACTTCCATAGACATTGAGAGAAGTGTGGCTGGTATCTTAAAATCTTTCTCCTGCATGTCTGCCCCTCTGACATACCTTGAGGTTAATTATTTGAACATCAACCAGCATTTACTCCAAGTATGCTAATCCCAGACTGGTGTGGGCTTCAGGCCTTTAGCAGAGATTTACTCCCCACAGGACCACAAACCAATGTGTCCCTTTGGCTTTGCCAAGAGTGTGTTAGAAAGCAGGGGCTGTGGGGATGCATGTGGTTAGCCTAAGCAGCCACTTGTCATTGTTGAAGTCTATGTGGTTTTTAGAGGAAAGGGATTGAATAGTCTTCCTCTGAGTTGACTCAGAAAAAAACAGAGCAAGGGGCTGAGAGTAGAAATGGAGAGGTTTGTTTTTGCCCTTAAGGCAATCTTGGAGATTATACCTCCATAACAAGTAGGTCTTGCATAACAAAGATGGAAGAAAGGGCTACAGGAGACGGAGCAATGGAAGAAGGCACAGAAAAGGGAAGAAGCTTCCAACAGGGTACCCAGGGGCATTTGCTGGCTCAGCACCTTCCGACATTTATCAGCTTTGGATGAAAATGGTGAGTGATGAATAGCAGGGATATGTACTGTATCCCTGAAATTTGGGATGGGCTCTAGGCTGAGGATGCCTGTGTCCATTTTGTTAGTAAACCATAATGAGCAGGACAACACCACGATTTGTTTTAGATTAAATTAAGGATTTTGGTTTATAGTGGCTCAAGATCCAGACTGCTCCAGTTTTATTGTATTATTTTGCAACTGCAGCTGAATCTGTAAATCTTGATGCCTCTGCCAAAGGGGATAGAGGGACTGATTTCTAATTCCTCAAGCCTATAACACCAGCAGCTCTTCTGAGCAGAAAAAAAAAGTCCTTGAGTTAGCAAAATAATGCTCCTCTGGCCTGAAAGTGCTCAGAAGTTCTTCCTGGGCTCCTCGTGTAGCTGCTTCCCTGTTGCAAATCTTCATAAAGCAGAGAACCTTCTGTTTATATTTTTGCTTGCAATTGGCAGGGGTTGGCAGGTTATCTGAATACTCTATCTCTGTCTGTATTTGCCTACTTCTGATCTGTTGACAGTATAAGAGTGTCAATATTTTTTCCCTTGTAAGGTGATATGAGCAACTGCCTAACTGTTGACTCAACTGAGGATTACTAATTTCAATAGCTAGTTAACAAATCAGCCCACACTCCAGGCAGAAGGTGAGTTCCTGCCACTTCTGAAAGAGCCCTGGGAAGCTAACAGTGATCAGTTGCTTGGAGCCCAGGGCTAAGCCAGGGTGGAGTGTGATGATGTTCCCTTTGGGAGGTGGTTCACCTGGCCAAGAAATAACCTGGGTGGGGCAGGTATGGCACTCCATGGGATGCACTATTTCAGGATGTCTCTTCCTCCAGTTCTTCGGATGGTAGCTTCCAGAAATTTACTTTGCATTTAAATTGTGGCAGGTAAATGCTGGATTTTCTTTCCTCCTCTTAGTGCGATTTTATAAAACTTATCCATCTAGCTTGGATCTCTTCACAGAGAGAATGGAAGAGCAGGCTGTAGCAAAGGTTGGTGAAAAGTTTGCACGGAGCTTGCCAGCCCAAATCCCACCTACCTGGGTCATAACAGGGTACTTTTTGCCATGTGGCAGCTGTGGACCACATTTCAGAAATAGATTGGTTCCATCTTGTGCTGAGCTATGCCTTCCTCCAAGTGTACAGGCACTGAACATGCAAGACCTGTGGCTACTCAGCAGTGCTTCTACTCTAATTGTTATTTTTAGTCATCTTTGAGATACCAGGAAATGGCTTCTACTCCATTTCCCGTTGTCTTGAAACGCTACTGAGATGGTCATGAGAACGTAGCGCGGCTGTCTGTGTTTATCTGGCTCTGCTCTGCTTTCTATTTGTTCTGCAATTATCTTGAGAAACACTGTGTATGCTTTCAGGCATGATTTTTTTTTTTTCCCAGCTCTGCTCATCCCTTTCTTTTGCACACATGTGTTTACAGTTTTTACAGTTCATATTTTCTAATGGAAACAATGTCCCACAAAGGTCTGAGGTTGAGAGAAGAGAGAAGCTGCATGTGTGCTCTTTTCATTATGTTAGAAATGAGTGTTGATCAAGTTCCACTGGAGTGAATTTACTTGTATTTCCATGTAACAATAGCCTAGAAAAGACTTTCTGTCTTTATTTACAGTTCTACCATGTGTATGGATAAATGAGCTCAGAATCTAAATAGAAGATGTTGTGGTGGTGGGAGATGTCCATCTCAGCAGTTTGTGCACATGTACAACTTTGCTCTGTTGATATTCAGTCTGACAAAAAATGTCTCTAGTTTTACTGATTTTTTTTGTCAGCTTCTGTGGAAAATATCCGAAACTTATCAAATTTATTCACTGTCAGTGCTGGGGAGGCATCCATTGTGCCTAGAAATCTTCCACTTCAGCATCCAATTACCCACCCAAAGGCACAGTGTCACATGAAAAGCAGCTGGCAGTACTGCAGGACCAAAGCCATAGTTTAGTCACAGGTTCCTGTACATAATGAAAAATTCTGGCTGCCTTGCTGTTTCAGAGCATCTTTTACATGTAAAGTGACTTATGATACAGATGGACAAGACAAAGAATGGGAGAAAGGAAATACTGTTCCTGTTTTTTGGTGGAGAAACTATTGCCCAGCCAATTTCAGCAAAGCATTTGAGGTGGTGCAAGGAGCCTGTAGGAAGCTCTGAACTGCAGTGGAATAAGTGTGAGAAAATCACCCCTCTCCTTTCTCCATGGCTGTGTGACAGGGAGACCTGTGCATCAACTCTGTGATCAGCCCTTGAAGAGTGAAGCTTCTCAAGGTCCTCTAGGTCTGCACAGAGACATGAACCTGCACCTCCTGACTCACCCTATGGCTATTTTGAGCACTACAAACTTTGAATTTACAGATTCAGCTGCAGTTGCAAAATAATCCAATAGAACTGGATTTGAGCCACTTTAAATCAAATCCCTAATTTGAATTAAAACAAATCTTGATAGTTTTGACCCATAATTTCTCATTCACTGATTACATAGTTCCTCTCCAGGCTGGTTGGGGAAATTGTTTGCTCCTTACCTTCTTGACAAGAGCAAGTATCTCCCTGCTTATCTCACTTGAAATCATCTATTTCACATTCATCATCTGAATTCAATTAAAAATAACCTGCAGCTGTAATTGTTGAGGGCTGTTTTTAACTGAACTCCCTTCATCCCAGAGCATGTGGGATTTCCCCCTGCAGTTTCAAGAGCAGGTGGTCAGTGGGAAATTCCTACAAGCGCCTCTGTGTAGGGCTGCTCTTGGGGGGTTAGTCACAGTATATCAGATCTGATTTAGCAGCACGTCTACAAAACAGAAGACTGATTACAAGCCCCCTCCCCTTTCTATCAATACTTGAGACAAACTATGTGAAAAGGGGGGCTATGGGATGCAGATCTGCCCTTGAGTTTTCCAGTGCATGTCTATGCTGTTTGCAACAGGCAGCCAAAGAGTCCTCTCAAGATTGCCTGCAAATATGTTTGTGCAACATGACAAGGTGTGCCACAGAGCCATTTTGGTCCATTTTGAACACAGAGAATACAAGTTCCCTGCAACACTTGTGTGACTAGCATGGTTTATATCATAAAACAATTAGAAGCAAATGGGTTTGGAGAGTGTGTAAGCATTCATTCGTCATCCTTCTCTTATTGTTAATGGGAAGCTTCCTGTTAAGAACTGGGTGAGGCCCTGCCTTGCAGAAATGTTCACAAGCAGTGTGAGAGAGTCTTGCTTTTGTTTCTCCTTTGTGGGAACTCAGTGAAGTCTGCAGCTCAGACTGAACTGCAAAATCCAGACCTCAGTTGTGGAGAAATAACTTAGTCTAGGAGATGAGAGGACCCTGATTTGGCTTCAGTTGTCTCAGCTTTTCTATCCTCTGTTCCTATTTTCAGGAGTCTTGGTAAAATGTCCTATGCACTTTTTTCTGTTTAATTAGAGAGAATTTTTTTTTTTTTTTTTGGTGGAAAGCTTAAGGCTCAGTGGTTTAACTCTCTGACTAATAGCAGAGAAAAATGTTAAAACTTGTTACTCTTTATTAACTTGGCACGTGAAGAGCAATAGTTTACTCAGAGAAAATTTGGCAAGGGAACTATCTTGATTTCGTTCAACGTCTTTGAGTGTTGTAGTGAAAATGGGTTTTGATTAGACAAAGTCAAAAGCCCTTGAAATCCTCATATGTACGGTGCAAGAAGTGGAATCCTTCTCTTGTAACTTGTTATCGCTGTGTAAATGTGAGCTCTTGGTGCCTCTTTCACTGGCTTTGAAAAGGCTTTGGATCCAAGAGCTCCTCTTGGGGAAAAAGGTTTCTGCTGTGTGCCAGTTTACTTGGCAACATGGTTTTTCTCTCATGGTCCAAGACAGAAATACACTGTGTGTCTCCCACCCCACTCAAATAGGAGCATTCAGAGTGGTGCAGTGCTCTCCCCAACCCACTCCGAATTTGGGATCTGCTTACAGATCTGCTTGCACACTCTGTCATTTTGCAGCTTGAGAAGATGTATTTCTGCTTCAGCCAGAGAACCTGATCTCCTCCTTCCCCTGCTTCCTCTTCCCCTTAATGCAACATTAAAAGTTATACCAACTTGAAAGGATACTTGGCATCCAAAGTAACACACCCATACTGTAACTTGTCCAAATTTACATCTCCACGGCAACTAACCCTACGCCCACTGATGACTTTTTTCAGTGGCAGGGTGGGTGTCTGTGTGTACATCTTTGTGGCCATTCCCTGGGGCACAGTGCCATGTTCAGCTCCTGTTCAGGTGTGTGTCCCTCCAAGAGCCCAGCTCTGGTAGGTAGTTTCATCGCAGTGACACACAATCAGAGCTGCAGAGCAGCTAAAACCCACGTTGTATCGCTCGGGTTTTGGAAGGTTTTCTTTTCCTCCATCTGCTTTGTGTGACCAGTTCTGTCCCTGCAGAAAGGGCTCCAGGACATAAGCCCAGAGTCACTTTGTTCAGCAGCAAATCCACCAGCATCAGTTCTCTCTAATGCAAGTGGGAAAGCAAATCTTGTAAAATGGTGCATTTCCAGGCTCTCTTCCTTCCCTGCTGAGACAGCCCATGAAATCTTTCAATTTTAACAACAGGCAAGTGGGTTCTGTGATTGGCAGACAATGAATTCAGATTTCCTAGGGCTTTGTCTGGTGGTTAATGAAGGTCTGGTTTGTTGGGTTTGTTTAGGTTTGTTTGTTTTTTTTCCCCCCAGAACTTTCTTTCCCCTACTGAATCATATTAAGACTGCAATATAATAATAACCATTATATATGCACAGCAGAGATCCCCAGAGGGACAAAGGGATTCTCTGCTGTTTAATAAAATAGTCTCCCCCATGGGTACTTCTCCTAAGTCCTGATTTTATAAATGTTCTCATTAAGATTCTCTTAATCTGCTAAAGGCTGGACCAGTTCTTGAATCCTTCCCTTCAGAGAGCACAGGACACTTGTGGTTTCTATCTACCTGGTCACCAGATAGCATAAAATTTGTAAGAACTGAGTATTTTCCTGAGTATTTCTGTTAGCAGTGGTGGGAACTGGCCAGCTCCAAAATGAAAGTGGGAATGTTGTAGAGGGAGAGGAAAAAAAGTACGCTATTACAGTCCTCTTACAAACTTTCTTGCTAAGACAGTATCACCTTCTGCTGAAACTTTTGTAAGGAGAAACGGAAACAAAGCATTCAGACACTGTTACAGCACACCAGACCCTGAAGAAAGACATCTTAACACCTCTCTGGAGGTTTCTGTACATGTGTGCTATAGGGATGCAAGTGGGAACATATACTCCTTTTCACTTATGTTTGAGAAATCGGCTCAGTTACTGCAGGTCTGTCTCCTTTAGTGGCCTACATTTCCTGTCCTGTTCCCCAGCACGTATCTCTCCTATACAGAATGCTTTTCATTCACTGATTCCCGAACTGACTCTTATCAAGTAAAAAGAGTTGCAGCATCTGGATGTGATTGGCATACAGACCTTACCTGAGACAGGGTGTCTCTCCCTACTATAGCTGTTCTTTGCCCCTTTCCATCTCTGTCTGATACCTCTTAAGGGGTGTGTGTACATCTCCTAGAGCTGCTTGAATCCCAAGCTACAAGGCTTTACAGAACCATCCAAAGCAGTCTAGTAATGTCCCTCTACTCTGTGCTGATCACATGGCGATTTCAAATGACTTGAGCATTTCACATTTTTGTGTAATCTCCTTAATGTGGGGGCACTTTGGGAGCTTTCGGATTGCAGAGAGTTCAGGGTAATTTTAACTTGCTGGAACACCACAAGTTTCCACAGATCTGAGCATGGAGGTTTGGTGGGGTTAGGAGCTGCAGCACTTGCCTGGGAAATGAGCAGTGGAGGAGTCAGCAGGTCCATTTGCCTTTCTGTTAGAGCAGACATTTACTGAATGGATGGCACCTAATATCCACCTTGGAGTGATTAAGGTGCAAGGAGATCTGCATGTGCTCATTTGCAGAGGTGACATTTCAGATTGAAGCAGATAGTGATGCTGCCTGTGGAAGTTGATGTAGTTATTTGCTGAACAGTTGGACTCCATTTGACAAGGTTACTCTTCAGTCATGTTTTATTGGCAGCAGATTGACAAGCAGGTTATTATGCAAAGTCTCAGAAATGCTTATCTGTGGTTTGACACTGTTGATCTATTCACAGTTGTAATATCCCTGTCCCTATATCTTTTCCTTCTCTTGGGATAAAACATTGCAGAAGTAAAAGCTATTTTGCTATAGTAGTTCATCACCCTGAGTTCCTTGCTTATTATATTCCCCAGTGTTTTTCTGGGGAAACATTTAGGTCTCTGGTATTTTGGTCACACTTCAAAAGAATCAGTTGATGAGCAAAGACATCAAGCAGTTTCCACAAAAGAGACAGCTAAGCAAAAAAGTGAGGGAGAGGAGGCGCATGTTAGGAGTCAACTAATTAGTTGAGTGGCATGAAGAGGTTATCTAGGTGCTTTATGCTTGCTTACTCCCAGGAGCTGAAGCACAGAACTAGACTGGTGGCTGCCAAGTGCAGAACAACCCAAAGGAGAGTGACTGAAACTTGCAGATATGTATATTCTTATTCCCCCTTATGGGAGTTGCTCTTGTCACACTGAACTGCTACACAGTGCAATTTGCTACCAGAGGAAGCTGTGGGCACAAAAAGCTTCTTTCAACTTAAATTGGTAACTAATGAAAGATATCTGACTGGCTTACTAAATGCAATAGTAACATTTCTGGCTTGGGGTCTCCCAAAGCTGGAAAACATTAAAGCCTTATGTAGTGCTGCAGGTGAGTCTGGTGGAGATCTGGTCAGGGAGACCTGGTGAGTCTGGTGTTCTGTAACCCACCCCCTTAACCCAAGGGTGTGCTTGGTGCCTCTCCCTTAAGCTTCTCTTCAGAGTCAGACAGAGCAGCAGAAAATGGGAGGAGGTGAATTGTCCTGTTTCAGCTACCGGATAAAGAGACTTGTAAGGCACCAGTTCAGCAAGAAAGATTACTGTAATTGAGATCCCACTATCCTAGAGTGGCCATGCAGAAGGGAGCCTGCCTTGAAAGCTGGGTTGAGCCCTAATAGGGCAGATTTTCTGGGCCCTCATTAGTGGTGATAGAGTGATGTAATAAACTTCGTCCCTCCCCTCCGTTTTCTTAAAGAAACTGTATCTCACTGGGTAGAATCTCCTTGTCCTTCATCCTCTAGCTGAAGCCCAGAGCATGAGTCTTTGGCTTGTGTTTGTCCTTGGGAAACTTTGAAGAGAACAAATGCTGAGCCAGGCTGAATCTCCTCCGGCAGTCAGGGAAAGGGAGTTTGCAGGGGTATGTGGAACACTTGGGGCTGAACACAGCAGTGACAAAAAGCAGAACATGCTGAAATTCAATGCTGAATGCATATTATCTTCCTGCAGGGAGACTGGTTCTCCCTCAGGCATTAGTTCTTGCAACAGAAGATCTGAAGTCCAACAGGTTCCCTGTGTGTCAGCTACTCCCAAGGCCCGTGGGCATCCTATCATGCTCCATGCTGGGTGGCAGGGTCAGGGCTGCAGGAAGCTGCCAGCATCCTGCCTCTGCCGACACCTGGGAGAGACGCAGGGAAAAGGAGCTCGCTACCTTCAATAGCTACACTGCAGCTGACTGTCAAAGGCAGCCTAATTTAATTAGAGCTGAACTGGATCTTTATTTAATGAGAACTGAGACTAATTAATTTTTGGAGTCACAGTACGAAAGACACTTTGTTCCTTTTGAATAGGTAATTAAGTGAGGCGTACGCAGACAGTCTATGCTCTGCTGCATTTGCAAAGGATTTGTGCTCTTTCTTATCTTCATCTTATTTGTATAAGCACTTTGGAATTAGGAATTAATTGTTTTGTTGCTAATGATGTTGGGTATAATTATCTTGCTTTAGAATGGCAGACTTGTTCAAGTACCAGGGCTTTGTCTACCAGAGGACACTGACCAGACCAGAATTGCTCTGCTGTGGTCATGGGTACAGGACAGATGACAAGCTGCCCAGAATGATGAGTTGTCTTTGAACTGCTCTGAGCTAAAGCTACTGCTCAGGAACAGTGTCCAAGTGGGAGCCACTGCAGAGTGGCAGGTGACAGCATTTCATAACACCAGCTCCAGCTGGCTTTCCAGTGTAGACAAGTTGTCTTTCATGTGGCTTGGGTTCTGCCAAAGCAGTACAGTGTCACCCCGATGCTAAGCTGCCCGGCTTCAGCAAAAGGAGATTTTTTTGTCCTTTTCATTTGTAGTGGCTCTATGTGCACCACTGCACTGGATCAGAACAGCTTGGCTGTTTTGTTCCTCACTCCCATAGAAGCCGCAGGGGCTCCGATGTTTGGAAACTGAAGGCAGCATCTAATTAATTGAAGTGACATTCATTTGCAAGCCGAGGATTAATATTTTGATTTCCAATGTCTATGGAGTAGTCTTCTGTGACTCATTCCCCCTTGGCAACAGCAATTAACCCACAATGTTCAATATCTAGCAGGTCATTTCCATTAGAAAGCAAACTTGGTTTTTGAGCCCAGCATTTCTTAGGATGGTCTTGATGAATCTTTTTCACTTGTGATGCTTAATACAGAAAGCTTCATGGTTTCTGGCAGCTGAGTTAGCACACAGCTGAGTACAGCTTTGATTTGTCTGAGGACCATGCCTGTCTTGACTGTTTTGTGGGCTCTCTTTGCTACCTCACTGCACACTTATGTACATCACGTGTACCTGGGGGTGCATCTGTATGAGTCTGCAAGGAAACCAGGTCACATTCACAAGACTTTAATCCATGTGCACATGCTTTCTTTTGCAAAAGCCCATTCTTTGAAGGCTGTGGGTTGGTACAAGATCATGACTTATGACCAATGTAAAGCCACTGAAATAGCACATGTACTTCTGACACAACAACATTTGCCCTCAGCTTGGCCCATTGATCCAAAAGAATGAAAATTGTAACTTCTTGGTGACCCAACCTTACTGGAAAGAAAATGAATAGTTCATACAGACAGTAGATAGAAACTAGGGCAATGATAGTGTGTCCCTGTCAGGATGCTTCCCTGCCACATCCCTAGATTGATTTCTTATTTTTTCATCCATATCTTTGGAGATCCATTTTCATGTTTCAGTGTCTCTCTAGGAGAATAGAAAAACCTCTTTCAGAGGACTGCTACTGAAAAGTGTGTATTTCGGACCTGTTGCCCAAATAGGGAATGCACTGTTGATCCATTTCTGCCAATCCCAGTTTTCACACCTACCTATTCAACTTTGGAGGAGACCTATCCTGAAACATGTCTTCAGAGAATCCCTACATCTTAACTTTGGAGCTCCAGCTTATTCTATCTCCTGGGGTCTGTCTGTGCTGAATGCAATCTCCTATAATCATGCTTTCCTATCTTTCATTGCTCAAGGGCTGCTTTCCTATTCCCTGACAGAATCATTAATTTCTTCCTACTCTTATGCATCTCTTTCTACACTCCAAACCCCTTGTATTTCCTTCAGAAACTCCTAGCGAGAGGCATTTGGTGCTCTCTCTTGCCTGTAGGGCACTCTCTAACCACAGGCCATGTGCTCTGTCCTTCTCCCTGCTCGTGTTCCTGCACTGCTGGGAACTCTTGAGCTGCCTCGGGCATGAGAGGTGTGTCGTGCTTGCATTGATGTGGCAGCGTGGGGAAGGAGAGGTGAGGGTGCTGAGGGCTGAAGCAAGAGAGCCTGAGAGCAGGTGCACTGTGGTTAGGGCATATGACTCTACCCAGTTAATCACCTCGGAGCAGGTCTCCACCTATTCTTCCCTCTCTTTTTCTGGAAACTTACTGTAAGTTGCATATTTGTGATGCTTTCTGCTGCTTCAGGCAGGATGACTTATTTTCTACTATCCTGTCACCTGCAAATAACTTGCTTTTGGTCAGCTGCATCATCTAAGGACAACCTGAATCTGCTGAATGGCTTCCCCAGCCTGGTTTGCATAGTTCTTGACCATTGTGAAGTGCAAGAGGTTCTCCTATAGTTTACAGATGGCCTGACCTGCAATGATGCTAAATGAACCACGAGGGAAGAGGCACTCTCTGAGCACAGAGCATTGCAGGATCAGACCTTGCTGGATGGAGAGGATGGCAATGCAGTGTTTGCAGACAGATGTGAGCCCCTGTCCAATCTGGAGAAAAGCTAGCTCCGGATTGAGGCATGTGGCTTTGGTTATGATGGTGCTGGGTATACTGGTCTGGGTTCTCAGCCAGGATCACATAACTGCATGGCTTTGGGTCCTGAGCTGAATCTTATCTAGTTAGGGCAGAGCTCACTATGGGTCTGCTCAGAAGAGCCCGTCAGAACAATTCAACGTGGTTATCCCACAGCCGTGCCAAATGTGTCTACAGAAACGAGTAGTCAATCCCATCCAGATTCCTCACCATTAATCTTCATCTAGGGTCACACCTCTTGAGGCCAATAGCATTGAGATCAGCCAAAATCAATAAAATTCTACATTGTTAGTGTGTCCTCGGTGCAGTGCAGCTGTCCTTGCCATGCAGGGAGCACAACTCAATCTCGCAGCACGACGTGTTGAATTTATCCCTTGGCAATGTTCAGGGAATACAGGGTGACGGGTGGGGAAAATCCTGGGGTTTGATTCAGAGTTGGTGCTATATCTGTGAGTAAAAACACACATCTGACTCAAAGCAAACAGATGCCACTTGGGCTGTAGTCTTTCACTGTGCTTCTTTCCTCCGTTCTTTGGCTGGTTCTGGGTGGCAAGAAGGGAGATCAAGAACAGAAACTGTATTGAATAAAATTGATTTGTGGGAAGAAAAGCAAGGAGAGTTTTATCCTTTTATGTAAGGTGAAGGGGGTATCGTTCAAATGAAGAAATCATTTCCCTTTTAACTTAGCTCTTGAAAAATGCCACAGAGAATTATTTAATCTCCATAAGCAGAACGCCTAATCTAGCTTCCTCACAGGCATTTGCTCACAGTATCTATGTCAGCCTCTTAGCACAGGGAAAGTTGCTCACTATTCTGACCCCTGTGCTAAGAGGGATTTCTGCATACCTGTTCCCCAGGCTGCTTGCTTGCTGAGCACTCCCCAGGGCATGAAAAGTGGGAAAATACCAAAAAGGGAAAGATACAGCTGTAGCCTGTTAATTAAATTGAAAACAACATCCCGGTGGCAAAAAAACTTGCTTAAGTCAGTGAGAATTTTCTGTGACTTGGATAAGGACAGTTTCAGCCCAGATCTGGATCCACGAGTCCTGTTTATATGGCTTTTGGGCCATTTAAACCTCTGCTGCTAATATTTGGGTTTTGAACTTCATGCTGCACTTTCATTCATGGGCTGCACTTGGCCCTGGTCACTTCTCGATTACTGATTGCAACACCAACATCTATAGGAGGTCTTCTGAAAATGCTGGACTTTGGTCTGCTTTTTCCTTGAGGTTCAGGTAACTGATATTATTCTGTTGCTGCTTCCCTTATGGATTAAAGTTGAACTAGAATGACAGAGCAGGATTTTCTGGCTTTAGGTCTGGGACTAACTTCAAGGAAATCATAGAGAGTCGCTTCTTTTCATGCATGGTGCCTCCTGCAGGGTTATTCTCAGTGTGCATGTTATCACCTTGTGTGATATATAATCACCCAGAGGCTAGGACATGCAAGCACATGGTTGTGAATACCCACAGAAACACTGTGATCCCTTGCCCTGATGCCAGAGATAAATGCTTTGACTCTGGACTCTATTATATTCTCAGAACCAAACCACTCAGCAAACCTGCCTCGTGATTCCACTCAACCCTGTCATAATGATTTTAGAAGAAAACCACAAGAAACGTGGTGGTTTTGGGTCCTTGTCAAAGCACAGCAGAAGAGCGTTGGTTGATTACTTTTTTAAAATTCATTTTAACATTACATTCAGAATGAAAGTCTGGGTGTATACCTAAATATTAGAAATGTAAAGACGGTCTTACATATGATCGTGGTAAGAAACCACTGATATCATTTGAAAACTTACCATGGATGCAGGAGAGGAGATCATTTAAATATAACTTTGTGAAATTCCACCATAAAAACTGTATGTGCTTCTGGGTTACTCTACCCTTTCTTAGCTTTCTATTTTGTCTCAAAAGCTCTATTTTTCCTGATACACTAACAAATAAAAATACTCAAACTTCAGCTCTGTGAATTTAATATTTTCTTCTCCTGTCCTCTTGTCCATGCTTTCCCCAGACACACACACAAACAAAAAGTAGCCCATGGCATGTACCTGAAAATGATATGCCCTCCTCTCCACACCTGGGTATGAACTCAGTTGCAGACAGCTGCTGTGAAACAAAATCTTTTTGTGATGAATAACAGCTCTGGAGCTCACCAGGCATCTGACTATTACTGGTCAAGGGATTGCTGAGGTCAGTGGCAGTATGCGCAATTACAAAACACTGGGCAGTTGTCCAGGTGCTTGGTGGAGGCACAAGAACACCCTGTAGCTATGAGTGCATTTGAGGCTCTGGACTGGGCAGTGTTGAGGACAGGGGAGGATGGTGGTGGCAGCTCAGGCAACTGCAACTGTGTCTCATGACAGTGAGCAGAGCTGTTGGGAAGGTGACTAAGAGGCTCCAAAGTGTGTAGCAAGTTTCTCCTCCTGGGCTATCCACTATTCTATGGCAAGTGCAGGGAGATTTGGTAACAATGCTCACAACTAAGCCAGATGTGCTGCTCTGGCTGGTTGGGGCACTACCATGTCTTCAAGCAACCCTTCTCTCTGCCTGACCATCATGCTAAGATGATTATTGCTGCATCAGGCATGAAGGGAACACAGTGGGGGCTTTGTTTGCAGATGCTGCTGACCACAATATGATGTCTAAAGAGTCTCACCTCCCTTCATGTTGATGAGGCACTGGTCCATGAAGTGATACAGCTGAAGCACTTGCAGGGACTCATCCTAGTAGGATGTGTGTGGTGTGGCGACAACCACTGCCAGGCAGACAGGAGGCATAGAAATATCTTTAGCCTCCCCATCAAAAAAGCACAGAATTAGTCTCTCAGAGTCCTTTCCAAACGCTGTAACTGCTAATGCATTCAGTGTTCTGAATTGCTTCTCCTTCCCTCAAACTCTTATGGGACCCTGGTGGGGCCCTCTGCGCCCTGTCAGAGGGAGTTTGCAGTCCTTCCAAGAGGTGTGAAAGCTGACACAGCAAAGGCCTCCTGAGATTAATGACAGAAAAGGGTTTGTGTGCAAAGGATTCTTTCCTCTTCTCCACTGCTTTAAACAGGAGTGCAGAGGGTCCTAGTGAAGCCAACCTTGTACCCTGTAGACAGAGCTCTCTTAGACCTCTTTAAGAGTTGGAATTGTGAAATATTTGTTGCATCTATAATTAGGGAGTAGAACAGATGGCTAAAGCTTAGTTATAATTAAAGTCTAATGCACGGTAAAATAACCCAATGCAGCCAGTGATTCAGCAGCAACCAAAGAATTTTAATTCCTTCTTTGCTGGGCTTAAGCTTCAATTGCAGGCATTGGGACTTCAGGGAAAATCTGTTGCATCACTTATTACACAGGGACATGGCTCTGTATTAAAGGATTGTGTGGAAATTTTTGATTGCTATGTATTAAGTTATATTGTGTGGTCTTGCTTACCTTAGTAGCTTGAAATCATGTGTGAAAAAGGCATGTGAATTGTTTTAACAACACAGGATCTGCATGTTGCAATCCGTTTTCGAGACTTTCTTAAAACCTGTCTGCCTAGTAATTGATTGCTAATGCTTCAGGATAAGGTATTTGGAAAGAGGCATTAATTAGGTGCTCTTAGAAACACATTTTATTTATAAATCTGTTTTAAATGGAGCTTTCAGAACATCATTTAATGCACATTTAACACCACTTTCAAGTAGGGATCGTTAGAGACCTCATGCCATGAGAACTGGAAGCAACTGAATAAGCTTCTCATTTCCTGGGAGGCAGGAGACCAGACACGGAGTTAGCATCAGGCAAAGAACCATGAAGACGTGTTACTGTGAGCTTTGTAGACTGTGGAAATGGTTTTATGTTTGGGGTTATTTGTTGGTTTTTTTCTCATACTCTTATTTAAAGCAGAGAGAGGTAAGTAACACATCCTGCCAAATGTATGCAATGCCAGCTCTCCCAAAAGGAGAACATGAACAGCTCTGTACCATTACTGGAGACTGAGAAAACACCAGAGGAAATGTTATTATGACTGATCCCCTTCCTCATCTTCTCGGATGACTTATTGAAAAGATTTACCTGTATCTACCTGAGATATCAGGACAACCACTGGTACACTAGTGATGCATTTAGTGGGGCTACAGATGCCTGAGGGGTTTTAAAGGTGTCTCCTCCTCCCCTTTCAGCAGGCTGGAAAGAGCTGTTAAGTGAGTTTTTTCTCAAAGTTGTGATCAGCCTTAAATGGCCACTGCTCTTCCTGGACCTGTCCCTGGAGGACTCGGGGGGCACCTCTTTGGTAGTGAGCATGAAGGGAAAGCCAGTTACCTGGTGTTTATTGTGGGTTATAGGCATGCACAGAGCCCATAAGTGCTCAGGTCCTAATCAGCATCCCATACATTTTGGTTGTCCCTCTAGTGCTGCCTTAAGCTGCAGTGGATTTGGGTGCAGGAGTTGTATGTATGCTATGTGAAAAGCTACTACATTTAGCAGAGCTAATGCAGATTGTGGATGCTGCCTGGAAATCCTTGAGCAGGAGACAGGTAGTGTTAAGTTTTCCAAACTGATGCTGTTTGAGCAACTTGTACCATGCTTTGGAGCACTGCCTTTAAGAAGGGTGACTTGGAAAAACAAACAAACAAACCAATCGACAAAAAAGATAGGAATGCTTCCCATCTCTGAATGTGTCTCAAATGTGGGGCTAAAGGTTAAAATAACCTTGTTCTTTAAGGCTAGTGCACCCCTGCAAGGCAGAGCTGACTTCTGCTTTCACACCCACATAGACTCTAGTCTCTAAGTGAATCTGGAACAGCCTCTGGAAAAAGGTATAGAAAGTCAGTGGCCATCAAGAAAGGCAGGATTTGGCCTTTTGATGGATGAAAATAGAATGGGGAATGGAGGGACCTGCCTGCAGGACTCTTCAGGGAAGTCAATATGCAGGGAGAATAAAAAGCATCCTCCTTCACCCTTATCCCTACTCCGAAATCGAGTGTTTCTGACCTGTCTCCCCATGAGACAACAGCAGCAGCGCTCAGCAGCAAGACTTGGCAAAGAAGGGTCTGTGGAGGGCTTCGGAGCCGCTCCCACAAGCAGTGGGAGTTACGGGTGGCTCGGCCGCCAGTACCGCCATGTGCGGGATGCCGGTGCGGGGCTCACCAGATGGCACTGTTACGCGCACTCGCAAGAACTCTCTTTCCTGCACGGCAGATGTGTGCTGCCTCAGAACACGTTGTGTTGCTGGAGTTTTTAAGAGGCTGATTCTTGAAAATCAGCTGTTGGTTCTCAATCTGCCCCCCGTGTGCTGTCCCTCGAACCAGTGTTGCTGCCCGGGGGAGGTTTGATCCCCCCAGAAGGAGGGACTAGGCTTCTAGAAGTATAGGATCACCTGTGTGTTGGGTACCTCTCGTTGTTACCCCGATGGAGTGTCACTTCTGGCAGCTTCACTTCCTAACAAAGAGCAATACTGGCTTCTGCCATCCCGTGTCCCTGGGAAAATTACCCTGGTTTGAAAAGCTGAAGTCTGAGCTGAGTGTTTGGTACAGAGGGTTAATCTTTTGCCTAGTTCAAGGGTGCAATGTATGACGTGCTGAGCCTGAGTCACAGCAGAAATTGTTTCACTTTGGAAAAAGTGAGGTGCAAAGATTTGATCGTATCAGATGTGAGGCTTTGTTTTTTTTTTTCAAGGATGTATACATGGGCTATTAACATCAAAGCACAAGGATGAGGGTAAAGTAAGAGACTCTTCTTAAGTTGTTATCTTCTCCACAAAGACATAAAACACTGACTCTTCAGCTTTCCTGAGCTTTGCTCTGAGAGTGGAAAAGAGCTTTTATTAACTTAAGTGACACTAAACCCTTTTTTCATGCCCATGTACTGTAAGGTCACTGATTGCATGGATTTTGTGCTCTATCCCGAGGAGGATGGACTGACTAGCAGAGCTGAGCATGTCCTGTCCTTACTGTTTTTCAAGCTGTAAGGCTGGACAAGAACCTCTGTGCCCTTAAATGCAGGCATTCTTGGGCTGTATCTCCAGCACAGTCAGGAGGAAAATTCTTACCTATATGAACACACCCATGTTAATGGTGAGCTGGGTACTGCTGGCTGGGGAGGTGTGGAAGTGCAGGCTTTAGCAGAGGATGTGCAGGTTTGCAACCAGGGCTTCCATCACTAGTGGTTAATGCTTTAGGGATTCTTGAACTGGCTTTAATCCCATTAGTTCAGGTATGCCTCCAGGAGCTGTGCTTGCACCTTGGATTGCAGGAGAGACATAGCCTTAATGCTGGGAACTAGAGCTCTGGCAGCCAAGCAGTGAGTTTTTGTTGTATCCTCTTTGGAAAGGGTAAATTCTTTTGAGACTGATGCTTTTGCATTGATGATTTATTCTCTGAAGCTGCCAAAAGGACAGAGAGGTTTCTGCTTGTGTGGAGTATGCAGATGGGAAACAACAGGAACAGCAGGGTTGATAGCAGCAGCACGACATGCAACTCAGCTCTGACTCACAAGGAAAAGTTAGAGGGAGTGAAAGATGAGTGACACAGCAATAGACTCAGACTACTGCATTTTCTGTGTCTTCTACTGACACTGACAGTATACGCCATCCTTGCAAGGAACTTTCTCTCTGAGTGTATCTCTCTGCAGAGACAATTTGATTCACAAAGGCTTTTTGCCTTGCTTCACGTAGAGCAAACCTCTTCTTTCATTTGCTGCTGGGCTGCTGCTGCTGCATGTCACCAGCACTTCAGAAGCTGAAGTCCATGCACCAACCTCTAGGCTTCTGACGTGAACTCCTGGGAGATAAGGGCAGAGCGTGGGAACTCTCTGGGATGGAGCTGTGGTGAGAGGATGAGCGAGAGCCTGTGCTAAAAACTGAAGGGAAATTGCAGAGAGCTCCTGGACCTGCCCTCCTCTGCCACCCACCCCACTGCACAGCAGAGCTGGGGCAGGCTTTCACCCACAGGGATGTGGTCACTGAGGTTTCTGTCCCCAAGCTGGGCTTGACCCCACCGGGTGTGATAACACTGTGTGTATTTGTGGCAAGGTTCTCACCAGAATGCCAGACATGTTGTGTGGCAGCTGTATGGGGAGGCCAAGCCTTCCACCTACACAGCTCCTGCCACCCCTTTGATATGCAATCCTGACCCCACAGCAGGGTGTTGCCATCTGTCCTGGAGTGCTCAGGGCTCCAGCCCCACTTTAGCCCAGGCTGTGGCCCCGCTATGTCTCGGAACGCCTGGAGACGGCACCACCGGCATCAGGGAGGGAAATTCCCTCTGGCCCACAGGTCTGTCGCTCCCTCCCCACCTCAGGTGGCGGGAGTTTCCTGTGGGAGTTGCATGGTGTCCTGCCAGCTCTTGAGGACAGGGCAGGCTGTCTTGGGGTCAGAGCACTGCTGGGAGAGAGCCTCCTTTTGGCCTTGTTTCTCGTTTATCACTATAATTGCTACTCTCTGTGTTTTACCTTCTCCACATGTGCATGAATAACTATCAGGCTTATCCAGGGAGATGAAGCAAAATTACAGTTTTGGCAGCTCAGACCTGGTTCCTTTTGCTCCCTCTTCATAAAGAGAAGAACCCTGTTTTTTAGTAACAGTAAAAAGAAACCTCTCCACTGTTCATATCTGCTCTTTGCTGATGGTACTACCCTCACAGTTAATTTTGCTTGGTGGCTCCTCAATCATGAGAAAGTGGAGACTGCAGCTTCTAAAACACATGTTCAGCTTCAAGTCTGCTCTTAAATCATCTCCTTCCCACTATGTGAAAACACGGGGCAAAACCTCCCACTGCTCCCCATTTCCTGGAGAAAAAAGACCCAGTGTGACCCTCAGTGGTGGGAATGTCTCCAGAAGAGCGGACATCCGTAGCTGGACTGAGGCTTTACCATCAGACAGTGATGTAGGAAACTATAACTCTGAGGATCTTGGTGGGGGGGTCAGTGAGATAAAGAGGCTGGGGAATTAGAAGGAAAACCAGCCTCAGGCAGCTTTTTTGGCTTGGAGTGATCCCATGGAATCACACAGAGTTGGCACTAATGGGAAGCCCAGAGCACAACCCAATTAACCTGCTGAGGTGGGTGCTCTGGGCTTCCTCCTAGCACCAGTCTTTGCCCTGGGACCTGGAAGACGGGAAAGCCTGGAGCAAACAAGGGATGCCACTAAGTATCCTGTGGGAGCTGGAAGTCTCCATAAACATGTGGGAGAACTGGAGAAGAGTAAAAAGTATTTCGCTGTAAGCTATGAGGTTGGAGTAGAAAGGGAAGCAGTGGGAAACTCCTGTTGTAGCTGTTCTGGGTGACTTGAAAGTATTAATAGTTTCAGGGTTTCTCAAGCACAGAACTACAGCATGTCCTGACAAAGACTATGAAGTAGGTGATGGTGAGAGGTGAGAACATGGAAGACTTCAGCTTGTCTGTTGTGAAGTAGTCAGTCTTACAGTCCCTGTCATCTGAGTTCCTGCTGAGACAAGATCCTGGGGACAAATACTCAAGAAGTGGTTTGTGTCTCATGAAACCACTCCTTATCCCTGCAAAGGAACCCCCCAAACTATACTGTCCTTTACTGTGAGTGGATGATGCTCTGACACTACAAATGTGACAGAGGAGACATCAAAGGCAACCAGACAGCTCTGAAAGCAGTTTACCTTGTGCTGTTGAGCGGGGCTGGAACGGTGCCATCTCCTATGTTTCTTCCTGACTCTACCTAAAAAGTTGATGGCCAACAGAAGGGTTGTGCAGAGCTCCAGATGTGTGGTACTCACATGCAGATGGCAGTCTGAAGCCAGTGTGTATTTTAAAGTCCACAGTTGTTATCACTGAGAAGTTCAGATTTAGCTTGAGGAGAAGGATGTGGAGAGCAGTACATTAACACACCTTTGTCATCTTCTCTTTAGATGTGCCTGTAGGGTTTTGCTGGACTGCTTGTTCACTGAGTTGTCACCAGTCCTGGGCACAGACTTGGCCATTGGTGATGGAGCATGACCTTCCTCACAGATGTTGCACAGTGTTGTCCTGGAGCTGCTGCCAGGGCTCAGACCCTCAGGCCCCCACCAGCAGGTCTATGCTCCACTGGCAGGGCAGTGCCAGCATGGAGGGCTGGGGTATGAGGGCCCTTTTTTACTGCTTTTTGTTTGCACTAGGAACAAAAGGTGCTGGGTAGATGGGCAGGATTGTGTGTAGAATTGTGGTATTTTTATTTAGTAATTTATTTTTTGAGTATGCTGTTCTCCCTGTTGCTTGTCTCTCAGTATGGAAGGTGAGGGGGAAGGCATGTATGAGCCAAAAGCCAGAAATCTGACACTTCTAGAGCAGTAGGATCAGAGATTGGCTGGAGGCAAAATCTGAATTCTTAAGGAAGCTTTTCCCACCATCAAGCATTAGTGTAGATTCTCCAAAGTCTGTGAGGGTCATACTCCTGTTACCTCTTTCCACTGGTGTTACTGAAGAGTTGTCTTTGCTCGCTTCTGTTCATGAAACTCCTAAAACCTTAATTCCTCCGAGACCTTTAAATATCTGTACTATTTAGTTGAAATTGGAAAGTGTGCTCAAAAGGCACACTGACGTGTGTTTTTGTTCCCTTCAACAGCCAAGCTAAAAACATTTCATTGCTGGCAGGAGGGAATTATTTCCTTCTCTTCAACTTTTTCTAACAAAAAATCCCCAAATATCCCACAGACTTCTTGCTCTTAAAAGAAATTCATTTTAACTTAAAAAAAAAAAAAATTAAAACAACCACAACCACTCCCCTGGAAAACCCGAGCTGTGAATGAAATGTTTCATCCCCTGGTGTAAAGGGTGGGGCTGATTTCAGGCAAATCCTGAAACCAGTACTTGAAAAGGTGGCTCAGAGCAAAGCTGGCATCTCTCTGTCTTCCTTGGCTCCAAGTTGTTCAAAGGTGCTTGGACCCATAAGTCAGTTCTGGAGCCACAGAGATGTCAAGAAACTGTGCCTCTCCCTTTCACCCTTTTCAGCCCAGAAGCTTCACAAAGGCATCCTGGCACTGACCTGGGTGGTGGTGGGGAGACCACTATAAATCCCCAGCAGTCTCCTCCCAAGGATATAAATGTTTGCCTCTGCTAAAAGATAATCTCCTGGTCATTTCAGTGACAGCTCAAATCGAAGCCAGAGAGAGGGTGCATGGAGGGGTAATGGGAGAGTAGTCCACAGCTGTTTCTCTGGCTGTTTTTCTCTCCCAGACGTGGAAGCAGCAGTGGCGGAGCGATGCCCCGCATTCCTGCCCACCTACACACATGCTTCCTCCGCATAGCCCCGTGCTGCCTGCTCACCACAAGCACTAGACGCTTGGCTGTAAATCCGCTGTCCAGACAGATCCCTGACACCCTGGCTTCCGCCCTGCTTCTGCAGGACACGTGCCTGCAGCCGTGAGATCAGCATCACACTCACTACCAGCAAGGAAGCCTCCTAGGAAGGGCAGTGAACACTGAGGATATCACAAGCACCCCCCACCCCCGCCAGGCTGACTACCTTTGAGGTCTGCTACTGCTAGAAGCTCCCCCTTGCCTGCACTCCCAGGCTGCTTTGATCGTAGAGTCATAGAAAGGTTTGGGTTGGAAGGGACCTTAAAGATCATCTAGTTCCAACCACTCTGCTATGAGCAGGGATACCTTCCACTAGACCAGGTTGCTCAGAGCTCCTTCAAGCCTGGCCTTGAACACTTCCATGGGGTGTCCACAGCTGCTCTGGGCAATCTGTTCCAGTGCCTCACCACCCTCACAGCAAAGAATTTCTTCTTAAAAAATTTCTTCCTAAATTAAGAAGTTTTCTAGTCCTCATGTACCCACTCAGATCCCCTCTGAAATCTCCAGCTCTCGAACATCTTGTCCTCCCAGTAGATTTTCTTTAAGGCAGTGCAAATGAAGGTGGCCAAATACCACTGAGCACTGAGAGCCTTCCAGCTATGCATGGGGCACTGTCAGCTCACACACACACACCCTGTGGCTTGTGTTTCCACTGTGCACTGTGCTATGCAAAGGAGTGCCTTGCAGCTGAGAGGAGCTGGGTGCAACCTAACTGCAAGGGTGAATATCTCTGCCTAACTTCATGGTCAATCAACCCACAGCTAAATGTTGGCTCTGAGCAGGAGGGAGGAAGGAAATTTGGATTGGAAGAGAGAAATCAGACCTGCTGGTTTTCGCAAGGGGATTTTGTGCACTGCTGCCAGTGGGTTTCCATGGCTCTGTTTTCAAGCCTGAAAAAGCAAAAGATAGACCTTCTGAGCTACCAGAGAACACATCCAGACATCTCTGGGAGGCTGAAAATGTCCAGTTCTCTGGGAAAAACAGCCAGGTGCTGTGTGCACTGCCAAAACAAACCAAACCATGACCAGTTTGCATATGCCCAGCCCCAGGCATGAGGACTGGTACAGGTTTTGGGCAGTTGGTGGCCCCTTTTGAAGTTTTTATGAAAGTGTCTTTGCTAGAAACCCCTCTCATCAGTGCCTTGTGAGTGAGAAGAGAGCCCTGCTCCAAGCAACTACTTCTCATCAAAATTATGTGGAGCTGCTTTTTATAATTATGTTGGGGTTTTTTTTCAGGAAAAATTATTCTTTTGATATGAATTTCTAGATGGAGACTAATTACCCCTTCTTGACTGCAGTGCTGGTAGATGTGTTCAGGACTAAAACCAAGAATCATGGGATTGATGGTTTGGGCTGTAACAGCCCTGTATTTAATGTCTGGGGTACCAAGGGGTACTCTGCTGTGCAGAGCTAAGGTAGAGTAAAACCAGAGGCCAACTTCACCTGTGGAGACAGAGGCCAGCCCAGCAGCATCAGTTTCAGGAGCTGCCAATTGTACTTCACAAAGCCCTTGGGATGTGTGATCTGGGCATGTGCCAGATGAGGAGGCTGGCCAAAATCAGAAGTGGATCTGTCTCCAGGTGGGAATGGTCCAGCCTTTCCCTGCTCCCAATGTGTTGGCCCTGGCACTCAGGCCATGCTGGGGAACACTCTTCTCCAGATCCCATGGAGAAGTAGGTAGAGCAGGATTTCAGAAGAACAGTATCTATCTCATGGCATTTATTTTGTCTTTTAGGCTGAAATCTGCCAGGAAAGACAAACTTTTCCAGGGTGTATGCTCAAAGCCTAGACCAGAGCCAGGCTGGGAGTGTGGCCTGTGAGTTTGTCTGGCCCTCCTTGCCCATTCCCTGGAGTATCTGCTGCCTCAGGAGAGGCGGCTGCTCAGGGGTAAGCACAGAACTGATTTCAGCAGTGGAAGGAGATGCAGCCCTCTGCAGCCATTCTCCCTGGGCTGCTTTGTGTGTGCACAAGCCCTGGTGTGATTCCTCCTCTCCTCTCCCCTCCCTGGTAGGTTCTGGTTTGGAGATTCCCACACTTCTCCAGTGATGCAGGCTACAAGGTTTGGTGTTTATTCTGGGGTTCAGCCTAAGAGAGGGAAGGTGTTTCATATTACTGATCTTCCACAGGCAAGGCAGAGGAATCAGTGTCCAGCAGTGAGGGTTTATTAACTTCAGTCAATAAACACATCCTTCACTTCCAGCCTCTCTTCCTTGGTGAATGCCACTTAGCGAAAGCTGCTTGGGCTTGGCCGGGGATCAACCCTGCAAGTTTACAGGATTCACAATTCACAGATGTTAGGAACTATCAGACTGAGTGTGGGTGGAGAATGTCAAGACTGAAATAGCTCCCCTGCCACCCTGGCACAGGCAGCAAAGAAAATGTTTCCACGTGACATTCTTCGAACGAAAATTTCCTACAAGGAAAACACAGAGGGAAAAAAATAAGAGGCAGTCACTGCTATCTCAGAGGGTTCCTGGTTTTTGCTCAGGAGGCTGGCATTTGTGCTGACATGGGCACAAAATATGTGCTATAGGTGAGCTAAAGGGTAGCCTCTTACACTTCATGCACACAAACGTATAGGTCTGCTTGAAGATGCAATCCTGCTGGTGCACAGATATGTGGATGCTATTTTTTTCCTGCTGGAATCCATTTTAATTTAGCTCCTGATTCATATTTCATTCATTCTCCAAACCCACAAAACCAGGATAGGTTTACAGCCTGTACTATTTGGATAAATCACGGTGGGGCAAAAAACAGGGGGACAAAGCAGGTTGCTTTTCTAAATGATTTTTTGTATAACTCAAAGGACAGAGAAAAAAAAAAAAGAAAAGGAGGTGGTGGGGAGAGAATTAAAGCTATCCCTTCTTGCTTTCATGTTCCTTCAGGAAAATCAGATCTGCTTTTCATCTTTAGTACTTTGTTTTGGTGGACTTCACTTTGCTCTCATTTCTTTAGGCTTAAGTAGCTGAAAAAGATGTGATTTGTATTTTATTTTCTCCTCAAGAAAATATTGAGGTTTTTTTTTAATTATGAAAATATATATATATTATTTACAGAACAGCAGAATAATGGAAGATTTCTATGTCACCTCAACTCTTTCAGAAAAAATGGTCAAAATCTATGGAGGGAAACATCAACAATTATGTCTGGTAGTTTTCTTGCAGGGAGGAGAGCAGGAAGGGGAGGCAGAAGAGCAAAAGTTCAGAGTTATTTTAACTGAGGAATTTCCCCATATTTTGTCATTCAGCTTTTGAAACTGTGACCACAACAGACTGTTTGAACTGTGGTGTGAGAGAGTCTGAAAAATTCCCCAGGCAACTATATGCAGGTACCAGCCACAGAGTTGACAAGGAAAGCTTTTAAAGTACGATGAAATTCGGCATGGGCGCTGCACCCAGCAGAGGAAACTCCGGCCATCTGGAGACGAGGATGACCAGCGGCCACAGCAGTTTGAAAAATTGCAAGGGCTGCCAAAATTAAACTGTGAAGTCAGGCGGGAAGGCAACCAATGACCGGTGAGATCAGAAGTTCAGAGAAGCCCCAGATGAGCTCCCAACAACAAGTGTGGCCAGCGTACACCAAAGTTTATTAAGGATGTTGAGAGGAGGGGAAAATATCCATGCAGAAGATGCCCAGCTGGCGAGGAGGGAGTGGTGGTGATGCTCGTGTCACTTGATGAATCCCATTGGCCAAGTCCCCAGGAGATCCCACCCATTCGCAAGTGTAAAATAAATCTCTAAAGTTGTACCTCGTGTACCACTTGACCTTATTGCTTTTAGCCTGCTGGCTTTATAACTATTTATTTATTTTAATTTGGTTTGTCCCCAAAGAGGGGCTCAAAAGGAAATGAATTTTGAACCAGCACCTTTCACCACCTTGCAGTACTACCCTGATCCCTGCATCCAGCGGTGAGTCTCTGAGCGTGACGTAACTCTCTCCTATCGTAGGTTTGATCTGAGTGTCTTGTGTAATTGTTAACTTTGCTGCTATCGTCCAGTGGCAGCTGGGCTGCACGCGGAAAAAATGTGCCGCTCTCTTCATGCTCAGTGGAGCTTATTATTATTTTTGGCTTTCTAACAGGTTACTGTTTAATTATAGGCATCCGTTTAAGATATCCCCTTTTCCTCTTTGGCATTAGAGGGGAAAAAAGTATGATAAATAACACGAAGGCTGATGGTATCTTGCCTTGTGTTTTGGAGCAGAGGGTTATTCTGTGCTCTGGGTAGTACAAGAATTGCTTTAGCTTTCTACAGTGTGTTTATTTGTTTCCTTAAATGAAAAAGCTCCTGGAGATAATATGAGCTTAACTATTAAGCTCTGAGATTTTGGAATTTAAAGGATAAATAAATAATTTAAAATATCCAGAGAAGGAAAAAAACTGCCTTCTAAGAGCAAGTAATTTTCCAGGAATATTTTTTCCTTCTGTCTAACAGCCAGCCTCAGAGCCTGCCAACCACTCTTATTTTAGCTTTGTTGTTACCCCGAGTTTTATAACTTTCCAGCAGATAAAAGAGCATGTCGGCACGAGGTGTCAGAGTATCACATTGTCGGTTTGTTTGTTTCCCCCAGCAGAAGATACTATATTTAAGCATGTAAATGACATGTAGATGGTATTTTTCCAGTCATAAAGTTCGGAGAGGTGAAATCCTCTGAGCACAGTCACTTGTTGAGCTGTTTTAAGACTAGTTTCTGTCTGCGTTTTGTAAAAGCCCTGGCTGGTGTCTCACGAAGGCATTCAATCCCTGGAAGAGTTAACTATTAACTCTACATCCTCTGCAGGGTGCTGGGGAAGGCTACTCACGCTGCATAGCTCTCTGTTGAAGAAAGGGCTTGGCCACCATCACCCAGCCCTTGGCATTGCAGGCAGCTTTGTGATCTCTGTTTTTTTCCCCCCGCTATCGTGACTTGTTACAAGGTTTGTGGGGGGTTTTATCCCCTGCTTAATCCGCTGGGTGCCTGGTGCCACTGCTGTGCGAAGGTCCTGGGGAGGGGTGTGGAGACCTGGCAGCGAGGAGGGGCCGCGTTTGGGGCCAGCAGAGGGGAAGGATCGGAGCTGGGAAATAGCGCACGGTCCTTGGCCGTGCTGCCGTGGCAGAGGAAGATGGAACGAAGCCGGCGGGGTATTGGATTCCCTGGCGAGACCTTCCACAACATGAGCCCCAGGGCTGGCCAGGCACATGCAGCCACGCTCTGATCTCCTGCAAATCCACCCAGCCCTGCTGATCCCGGTGGGGATGTGCCTGCGGCCAGGAGAAGAGCAGTACAAGAGCGGTGCCCATCCGGGAAGGTGGATTCAGGCTAGCAGCAGCGGAGTGTTTAGCAGATTAATAAATTTCCTCGGCTGGAAGCCACAGTCAGGCAAATTCCAAAACAGAAAATGAAGAAAAATAAAAAAGGGGGGAAAAATGAAATTAGAAAGCATGAAGATGCACTAGGAGTTAAAAGAGAGAAAAAAAAATCCCTTGGCTGTATTCTGCAGAATTTTTTTAATGGGCCTTTCACCCCTTCAAATCTGCCTCGTTCGGCAAGTCAGGCCTTTCAGCAGAAATGCTGCTCCTTGCCACATGCCTTAGCAGCATGATGAGTTTTTAAGTGAACATTGCAGTGTGGGAAGCCTCGGGACAGACAGAGTTTGTGACACCCCTCAGTCATAAAACCTGTTTGAGATCTAGCTTAGAGTAACAACAGGTCTCAGCTGCTATGCATGTCTGTTTACATGAGCCAAGAGTGGCATTTGTCCAATTATTAGCGACTGTGCTCTGCCACAGGTCAAAATCAGCTGAAAGCAGGTCCCAGATATGCTTTTCTCAGTCTGAAGACATAGACAGTCTTCAGCTTTAAGCTCCATCATGTGCTGGGTGTCATTTCTCTGACTGCTTTAACAAAATTCAATAGTTTCAGAATTGCATGTATTTTACACTGTTTGAAACACTTCTGCTTTGATGTGGTCAAAGTACTTTATTTAGCTAATACCAGTGTGCTTCTCTGCAACTTTAAAATTACATCCAGTAATTATCTAACCAGCAAACAGATAACCTTGAGCTGAGGCATGCTGGCAAAAAACCCCAATAGTGAAAAGTGTGTGGAACTCTGTCAAATTGTGGGGAGGATGTCACACATATTTCCCTGTAGTTCAGTGTGGAGGGGGAAGCAGTTATAAATCCCAGTTAGCTCAAAGATTACTGGCTTTGATTCACCTTCTGCCATTGCTTCATCTATTAATCTCTTCAGTTTGGGGGTGTCTGGCTGGCAGGCAATGTGGGACACAGCTAAAAGATTTCCTCTGTCAAGAGGTGAACACAGATCACACCAAGGAGCATTAGCTAATGTGCCATTATGATGCTCATATCCTTAATGCCTATCATTTCACAGGCCACTGTGAAATGGTATATCCAAACAACATAATAATCCTGTGCCACAGATGAGGGAAAATAGCTGGGGTCCCTGAATCTGTGCTGTCTGTTATTGTTTAGGCCACTCCAGCTTCTGTCTCAACAGCCCAGCTCCCTCACTTAGGCTACTAATTTCTTTGTAAATGTGGATATCAAAGCAAAGCATCACAAAAAAGTATAGAGAACTCAGCTGTGGCACAGGGCATCAGCCTCCTCCTGCACAACCCCACTCGTTGCTGTGGGTGCTGGAGTTCAGTGCTGGAGCTGCAGCCCAGCTGAGAGGGGCAGAGGGACACTGGGTGCTGATGGGGATGTACATCCTTGTGCAGAAGTGAAGGGTGCAAATGTAGCATATGTCTGTCTGAAGACAGGTTGGTTGGAAAGGTATATCCTGAGCATGCTCATCTTTCATCTGAAACAGAATGAGCTAAGAGATGCTAAAATTCAGCAAAAACCTCAAAATCTTTTTCTGTCTGCTTCCCTTATAAAAGGAAATGCTTCAAAATAGGAATATAGTCCACTCAGTTCTATGGCTCCTGGGACTTGAAAAGTGCTACTGTAATGAAAGAAGCAGCTGCATTGGAGTGCCAAGTCACTGACCCCCCTGAATTTCTTGTTTGGATGGTACCGTGGGAGCTCATCCTGTGCTACAGAAAACCCAGGTCAGCCCTGAGTCATAAAAAGAGCTGACTATCTGAAACAGGCGGGATTTCCACCTTCCAAGAAGTGCCCACCTAGCTGCAGCTGAAAGCCACTAATGTAAGATGAAGAAGGCACTGTAATTATGATCAAAGTCCAGCTGTTGAGAGCTATGTAATTAGTATCTCTCTCCAAAGCTCTTTTTTTTCCAGCTAATGCCTGGTTGGGGGAGTGATGTTTACAGATAAGTTACTTGTGTTCTTGGAAATAGTGGTCATTAGGCTGTGTTTAAACCAGGAGCTCTCTTCTTTTGGGGCTGTTGGGAATGCACCTGCTGGTGCACTGGACTATGGTCCTGCCTCTCTGCTTCCCCCCTCTCCCCATGACCAGACTAATTGGTGGCCTCGGGATTTGGTATCCTTGCTGTGTTGAAGGTGTTCACTGTGGGTCACTCCTCCCTTTTGGATGAAAGGCCTCTCACACAAGCTGCTTCTTCTTCTTTCATTTCTGGCTTTGTTTTCTCAGCACAATGTGATAGGGTCCAGCCTCCCAATTCCCACTAATAACAGAGGAACAACTCCAAAATCCTCCGGTCTCTGTAGCATCTTGCTGGAAAGATGATTTTCCAGACATGGGCCTAGGCTTTGGGTCAATTGCCAAAACCAAAAAACAACACCTCCCCTTCCCCCCAACCGGGTATGTAGAAAAAAATCTATTTTTACAAGAGAATGAGAGAAACTGTCAGAAATTAGTTGGTGCCTGGAAAGGAGGGGAGGGTATGGGCCATGTAAGCATCACCTATTGAGTGCTGTATCCGAATGGATTTTGGTGAGCAGGGTTTAGTTCCAGCCAGCCAGAACTCCTGGGTTCAAAGAGATCTTTCATCAGGAGCATTGCATGTATCACTTCACCTTCCTTCATTGGTTCCCACAGGTATCAAACAGGGCTGGTAAACGGACTGGGTTTATCAGATAGGAGTGTCTCCAAGGTTAATGCTTGCAATGCAGCACAAAGGTGAAAGCTCATTGTTACCAGTGCTCATCTTTGCTAATAAGCACTAATGAAAGAGCTAATGAAACAGCCAGCCCCTCTTTGGGGCTGGCTACCCCTCCTGGCTACAGGCAGCAGTGTGCTGTGTCCCTTCATGGTTGTGAATCCAGCAGCTCTCTTTTCTCTTGGGTGTTAGTATTGTGACAGAGATTTGCTTAAGTTGTCATAGGGTCAAGTTCTACAGGAGCATCTCATCCTACCTGCAGGCTCTGCAGAATCCTTGCATTTGGGCAGCTTGCATGCTTTTTCTCTTTCCTCATGCTATGCTTTGCTGAGGGATAACTGAACTCCTGCTCTGACAGGGTGGACAAATCTCAGTTGCCTTCACCTTTGAGATGGGAGCCCAAATTTGCTGTGTTGGCAGAAGAACTTGAAGTCAAGTAAGAAAAGACACATGACTGGGTATAGATCTATTTGCAGAAACAGCCAGTGATAGAGCAGGTACTTTCCAAAGACTCAGAGAGGGGCCAGAAATTTTTCTGAGCAGCTTGTGGAGTGCCCAGAGCAGCTGGTGCCTTCTGGAGGAGCAGAATTGGCTCCATGCAGGAAGGAAAGGTGGAGGGCAGCTGGGGAGGTTCTTTTGCTATTGGCCTTGGTGAGCTCTCCTGTGAGGTGTTGGTCACCCTCATGGCTGTGCTGCCACCCCTGTAGAAATTCCACGGGGGAAGGACCCCAGCTCGAGCCAGATGCACACGAGGGAGACAGCATGCTGTGTGCCAAAATGACTCTCACAGGGTGGCCTCCTTGGCAGGAGAGCTTTGCAGACACCTCTGTAGTGCACATGCTGCCAGCACAGGCATAGCTGCCTTCAGCACCTTGCCAGGGATGTGAGCTGCTGGTGAGAAGGGGAGGGTATTTACCTCTTCTTTGAGGTCTGTTTTTTGGTCACTGTCCTGTTCTTGCACTGCAATCTCATTAGAAGATGGATCTAGAAGATAGAATCTTTGCAAAACAGTGCTCAAAAGCCGCAGATTAAACCCTCTTCATTTCTTTCTGCCTGGTAGAGCCCCTGCAGTCTGCTGATCCCTGCTGCCCTCCTCCCTTCTGTCCCTGCTCTATGTCATAGAGACTTCACTGAGCTGAGGATGTTGCAACCCCTCCACAGCACTTTTTCCTCTTCAAAATGGTATAGGCTTCTAAAAAAAAGATTGTCTGCTTAGAGGTACTTTTAAAGCTGCTTAAAGGATTAAAGTGGAACCAAATCAACAATTTTCTGTTTTTTCTCAGATCTCAAAGGACTGTAAGGAGAATATGTGAAGTCTTTCATGTGGTCCTTTTTACTGCAAGGAAAGCACACCTAATTCATAGTGCCTTGCTCAACTTCCAAAAATACTGAAGGAATGAAAGGAGCAAGTTCTTAATAGTTCATTTGTTCAGAGGTGTTTAGGGTGTTCATGGTACATGTATAAGTTATAATTCTATGCTGATTTACACTGTACCTTCTGCTACAAACTAATTTGCAGTAGCTCCTCTCAACAAACACAAGGATTTCTGGCCTGTTAAAAAGCAAAAGGGTTCTGCTTTGATTTTGGGAAAACTAAAACTCTCTGATGTTCAACAAGTGTCCAAACAACTATTAAACCCTCATAAAAAAATGTCAATAGAGGTCAAAAGATATAGGAGAGGAAGGGGGGTCTTGAATGAGGAAGAAATCAAGGAAACTTAGCTTTCAATTTGGTGCCTGGCTCTAGGCTAGTTTTGCACTTATGTGAAAAACTTCATGGGAACATGGACATTGTGGTGGCAGCCAATGCTTATAATGCCATACAAATTTTGACTTCTGATTACCTTAAAATTTTGTAGCCCATGATCAACACTGAAATAATCAGAAGGAAAATGTTTTGCTACAGTAGATTTCTGGAGTTTGTTTGACTAGCTCTGCTGATAAGAGATAACATCTGCTTAGAAAGCTTCATGCAAATATCTATATCTGTTCATAAGGCTTCCTTGGGAGTTTTTGGTGCCTGTTTATAATCACTTACTACTGTGTAGCAGATCATCTCCCCACAGGAATTTGTTGCTGAGTCATTTCCAGTAAGGTGTTTGAATGCCACAGGTGGCCTGATGTGACAAATACCAATGCATATCAGCAAGGGGAATTCGGTTAGTGCATGGAGCTATAAAGAGAGCAGCCACCTCCAAGAGTGAGAAGGGGGAAACCCTGAAGCAAGTGATCGGGGCTTCAGTAGGTTCTTTGCAACATAAAAATAAGTCTGCTTACAAAACCCGGCCCTGGGAGGGTCAATGCCTGTCTGGTTTAGTAATGCTGATATGCACCAAAATCACTGTATGCTGAACAAATGCATGGAAAGAAGCTTGAAGTGTGCTGGTGCGCTGGATGCTGCAAACAGCAGTGGCTCAGCTGTGCATTGCCAGCAGTGTCTGTTCTACACCTGGGAGTGGGAGCTGGTGCAGCACAACAGCGGGATTGCTGTGCTTGCTGTCAGTGGGGTCTGTGAGGTGGGTGTGACAGCTGGGAAACTGAAGTTCAGCTGGCTCTGACAGTTAACATGGGCATTAGAGGATCAAATATAACAGGATTAAAAATCTCAATATTAGACAACTAAGTTTCTTTACTCTGTCTTCCAAGTTTTTGTTGTTCATATTTGTGAATTTTCCTCTTAGAATATAGAGGATGGAAACGTCATTACTGGTTTTGATGGAAAGGGAGACTCTGTGTATTCACAGCACTCCCGGAGCTATAGCTTTAAGATAATCACAAGCAAAAAATCATAAATCTCATTAGGTGTGGCAACATATTGATAAAATTATAGGGAGCCAACCCTGTAATTTCTTAGCACTCGTCATGATTACAAAAGCAAAGATCCTCTGAGTGCTCCAGGTAGCGTTCCCTTACACACCAGCAGTGTCCCTGATAACCAGTTCATTTGTTCTTGCCTTCCAGGACTATAATCTGCTCTTAATTCTTTGTTCTTCACCTGCCCTGTCTTGGAGCTATTTTGTGACACAGAGAAAGGTTCCTGCAAGTGCCCTTATTTTTGAGAGAAGGATTCTCTGCCCTTCGGCTTAGCAATAGCTGCCCTGCCACAGAGTAGCTACATGCAGAAAAATGCAGCCTGCACCGTATTTAGCAGAAGAGTATCACTGGTGGCAGGGGTGAGGAATGGGAGTTATTGTTTAGTATCCAGAACACATCAGATTTCACAAGTTGGCTGTGGGGGTAACAAGTGAGAGCGTCAACCAAATTTGTATTACAAGAATCTGCACCTAACATCTGCTTTGCTGGTGTTTCTGTTTTGCATTTTAATTATTTACTGAAACACAGGATGTTGCTGTTTACAGTTTCCTGCTTCTAAAGAGTTCTGGGGACTTTCTGTATTATCATGATGATTTATTTTATATTTTTGTAAAATTCAGCATTTGAGAGAAAGTTTGAGAGAGGGACTTTGTAAGTCCCCTGTGCAGTTAATAAAGAGTTTGTGTAACTAAAGAGAGAAGCAGCTGTTGTAAGAGTAAGGGATTTAGGGAGCCAAGTGTCTTACCTGGCTCAACACAAAATCTCATGAGTCTTTTGCAGTTGACAGTCTCAGAACCTTCCTGTTCTAAAAAAGAATCATGTATTTCATGTTCCCTATCTGGCACAGCTGTCTCTCTGCTCTCTGACTATATTTATATGACTAAATACCCTGCTATGCATAGTTTTACAAGGCTGAAAATCAGCATGGTCTGCATGATTTCTCTTGCTTTGCTTCCTCTTGGTGGGGGGGTCATGTTGAGGCCCACGTGGCATGTCCTCTCATCAGCCTCTCACTTCCACCTTCCCACAGTGGCCAAACTTGAGGAATGCCTGTCCTATATGGACCGGGACAACAGCAGCTCCACACCTGCTGTTGGGTGGGCAGGGATGCCCAGTGCCTTCCTTGAGGTTGTAGCTGCAGCACACCAAGCACTTGGGCAAACAAATCACAGGAGCTATTGGGAAAATCCTGGCAGAGAGAGAATCTGACTCCTTAAGATGTCAAAAAAGTTCAAATCTCAGCAAGCGTAAAAGAAGCTCCGTTCTTGGCAAAGCGTTTTAGTGTCCTGGGGACCATATCCCCCTAATACTACTGACAGTGATATGGTGCAAGCAGGGAAGATGCTGCTTGCAGGAGAGATGTCAGGCTCTAAATGGACCTCAGAGCATGTTTCAGGGCTACAACCCCATGATGAGCCATCAGGGCTGTAGGCACAGTCAGGAAAGCCCATGCTGTGTGTGTCTCTGCCGTGCTGTGGGGTCTGGGTATGGAATACCCCTTAGGTTTGGTCCAGAAAAGAGCATTCAGTTCCATGCATGGAGTTTAGCAGAGGTGGGAGGGAGCTGAATACTACATTTCTCAATTGTTTTACTAAAGGGTTCAGATAGCACCAGCACTCAGGAAAGGTTTGGAGGGGACTGAAACTTCCTTACCATGGAGAAGTAGAAGCCCCTTACTCTCTCTCCTGCTGACTGGAAACACCTAGAAATGGTGTTCCATGCAGGACTGTGGGGACAGGTGCTCAATTTAGCTCACTGCCAAGACCAGATCCCAGGGCACAGCCCCCTAACACCTCGGACCTGACCCACAAATCCACATCCATCATCATCATCATTCCAGGGACATGGAGGGCAGTCAGTCACATGAAGATTTGAGCTGCTTTTACCTGGTTTTCCAAAGTTCATAGTCACATGCTGCAGAAATCTCCTCTTTTTCCACTAATCCTCACAGCAACGGGCTGCATGAGGCACACCCATGTCACAGTGAAGAGCCGCTTCATGCTGCACTGAGTGTTCACAGCTTCTGGGGAGTAGCCTTGGAAGGACTCCACATAAATGCACCATATCTAATAGCAGTCACTCCATCAGTTCCCATACACCATACTTCTGAGTTTATCTGCCACTAAATGGAGCATCCTGTGCTTGAAATGAGCTATTATCTGCTCACCTGGGTGCTGTCTGTATACCTCGGTCCAGAGCATGTAAATAAGCAGTGTGAGAATTTCTTGCATTCCGTGAGAGAAGCACTGAGCCTGATTTCATCTCTGCAGGCAGGAGCGTTACATGTGAAATGTTGTTGGGTCCTGACTGTATCTTTTAAGATACACAAATTGATGTGAGTTTGTTTATTTGTTTTTCTGGTTTAACTCTGTTACGCTTTGGAAAAAATACTGCTCTAGTTGTAGTCCCTAAGCTGTTACTCTTTGCACCATGTAATCTCCATTTATTGTGTTAACAAGCAAACCAGTCAGGAACCCAAAGAGATCTCCCTGGCAGCTACCCAGCACAGTGCAGGTCCTTGTTTTGGGGGATGGCCCACACTCATGACAAACCCTTGATCTGCAGGTTTCTCTCCAGTTCTCCTGGTGATGTACTGCCTGCAGCTGGCACTTGCTCTGATAGTGCACAGTCCTTAGGAAGGGATGAGCTCAGGACATTTGGTGGTACACCGGCCTGGAGAAAGCTTGTCTGAGACCAGCCCTAACTTTTCCCTTCTATATAAAATGAGAGGTTGGGCTCAACAGTGCTCATGGTCATTTCCTCTCCAGACAGCCCTTTTCTTCAGTTGGGTATCTGAAATGGAGCAAATGATGTCTTTTACTTAGACCAAAAGGCGTGGGTTTTTTTAATGGACTTGAAAATGTTTTGTTGCTTCTGACCAGTTTGCCTGAAAAGTTTCTCTAGCAATACTTATCTTTAGACTTGGCTCAAAATACCTCAGATTTTTGAGGGTTGGACCTGGATTTATTGCTTGTGCTGCTCTTGAGAAGACTATCTCACTTATTGTGTAAAAACTTTTACCTCTGCCCAGCTGCTCTGACTCTTCCCTCTGCAGATGGGCACTGCTTTTAATGACCACTGCAATAAGTTTGGGAAAGGGGTTCACTGGAAAAGTGAGTTACAAAATAATGCAACTGTTTTTTAATTGGTTTGGGATTCAGTGCTTTCTTAAAATTGATTATTTACATTTTCTTTTGTTATTTAAATTTGGAAAGTCTTGGGACCACTTCACCCTGCAGATGTACTGCCTGTCAACAGGTTGCTATGTGCTTTACAAAACTTGGGATACTCCTACACCTCAGGAATGGAAGGACAAAGATGGACAGGACACCCATGTGCTGGGGGCTGAGCTGGGTGTCCTGAGCTCCAGGCTTGCACTCTAACTCTGAGCTTCTCCACAGAGATTGCTCGGGATCCTGGGTGGTCTTCTGGACATTATGAGGACTCTGTTCTCCAGACTAAAAAGTAGCAATTGCAGTGGAATTGCTGTAGCAGTGCTTCACCTTGGCCAGAGCTCCACCTCTCTCAACCCCTGCTGAGAAAGGGAGTGGGTGTCAGGGCTGAGTAGAAAGGGAGGGGATGTCCGTGGCTGAGTTTCCAAGGATGGGTCAGAAGTAGGTGTCCGAAGTTGAGTGGGAGATATGAGAGGTCTGGGAAAGTTCACAAGATGGTGAAGGAAAAAAAAAATTAGGCGTGACTCTAACAATTAGGGGACGGTAGTGCTGGTGATCAGCTGCCTGAAGCCCTGAGGACAAAGAAATACCTTTATTATATAGAAGTGGTGATTGTTGTCAGGCTGATAATGATGACATATAGATAGCTGATGTGATGAGACATTGATAGGAGATGCAGTGGGTTCCTGGGCTGCAGGGGTTACTGATAGCACACTGAAATCATTCTGCTTCCAGAAACCATTCCCAGCAGTTTGCAGGGAGCAGGCCATGCAGTGCTCATGCTGGAAACCCTCATCATGGTAGCAATGGGAATGCAGAGGGAGTCTTTTTCTCCCAGAGGAGCTCTGCAGTCCATGCTGGAACAGGGTGCTGGTGTGGGGAATATGCCTGCAGTGATATAATGTGCTTTGAGGGGCAGCCACAGAGCTGCAAATGTTGCATTCACTGCAGGCAGAGTCTTACTCAAAATGACTCTAACTGAAAGGAGATGATGAATGGAAAAAAATCCCCCTTGTGTTTTGTGGTGAATTAGGAGGATCACTCTGTGCAGCCAGTTTCACTTTCTCTGACATAGGTCAGTCTTGCCTGTGCACTGAAGACTGGAGCAAAGAGCAATTAGGAAGCAGAACCATCCCTTCCTACCCCTTTCTATTCAGCTCACACGTATATGCTTCCAGAAGACAAATCTAAGTCACAAGGAGATCAGGATGCACTATTACAGTAGACCCTAGCAGAACACTGAGCATTCCTGTGAGACAGAATTGCTTTAATTCCTCTAATTATATAGTTCACAGTTGAAACAGGTTGTGTACAATACAACTGCCATTTGCCTGGTGACTGTGAAAGGTAACAGTCACAGAATCACAGAAAATGCTGAGCTGGAAGGGACCCACAAGGATCACTGAATGCAACTCTTAGCTTCCACAGGCTAAGAGTCACACCATGTGCCTGAGAGTATCATCCAAACGCTGCTTGAGCTCTGGCAGCCTTGGTGCTATGACCCCTTCCCTGGGGATCCTGTTCAGTGCCCAACCACCATCTGGGTGAAGAACCTTTTTCTAATATCCCACCTAAATCTCCCCTGAAACAACGTCAGGCCATTGCCTTGGTCCCATCACTGGTCAGCACAGAGGAGATACCAGTGTCTGCTCCTCCTCTGCCCTTCACAAGGAAGTTGTAACTGCACTGAGGTCTCCCTTTAGTTTTCTCTTCTCCAGGCTGAACAGACCAAGTGACCTCAGGCTCCCGTCGTACGGCTTCCCCTCAAAGCCCCTCACCATCTTCATTGCCCTCCTTAGGATGCTGTCTAATGGCCTAGTGTCTTTCTTATGTTGTGGAGTCCAAAACTGCCCCAGTATTCCAGATGAGGCCACCCCAGTGCAGAGCAGAGTGGGACAATCCCCTCCCTTGACTGGCTGGCGATGCTTTGCCTGATGCTTCCCAGGACATGGTTGGCCCTCCTGGCTGCCAGGGCACTGCTGACTCATATTCAGCTTTCCTCCCCAGTTTGTCCTTGGTGGATGCTGTAGGACACTGTCAGTGTCACAGAGCCCTTCCCTGCTGTCACTCCCAGTTCCTTCTTGTATTCCCCATATCTCCTTGCCTGCTGGCTACGTCTGAGATCAGGGTTCACCCTTTTGGCAGTCAGCTTCTTTCATTTTCTAATGCACATCTCTGTGCCACTTGACCACTTTTCTCTCAGCTGCCCCTCCCCATAACCCATGCTGTTGTCCACACGATTTTTTAGTGAGATATTAGATCTGGGAAACATCTGAAAAACGTGGGAACTGGGAAAAAACAATGGGCAACTGAACCGTAAGTGAAAATTCTTTTCTGTCTCAGAGGAATCCTGTGTTGGTGTTTGTTATTCCTTACATTTGTCCTTTCTAATCCATGCAACCATCAGTTTTCTTTTGGACTGACACTCAGAAGCAGTGTTATATGGAGAGACAATCAGAAGGGTTTAAAGAAGTTGTTGGAAGTCTAGATTTTAAAATGGTAAATCTGTAAGCTGGGCTCAAAATTGAAAGGAGAATAAATACCTGTGAGCACAGTTCAGCAGAACCTGCCTCTGCCAGGATGGGAGTCAGCCTCTTTTGGGATCATGTGAGCCAAGACCTTGGAATATGTCATCAGGCAGAGAATAAAAAGAAAAAAATGCATTGTACAGTGCAAATCTTGCTGGGAAGGGAGGTTGCTTGTTGATGAAGTAGGCACAGAGAAAGTGCACTAGACTTCAATGAAATTCAGCCGCAATCTTCTCCGAGGGGGTTGAGAGCCTGCCTGTCTACCATCTGGCTTTCATTTTGGCACCCCTGTTTGCAGCAATGAGCCAGTCTGGCTTCCAAAGGTCCCTAAGGGGTGCTTCCAGGGTATGCTCTGCTGGTTGAGGGTGGCCACTGCGGTCACGGGGGACAAGAGCGCTCCGCACTTCGGGGAATTCCAGATGACACTGCCTGCCAGGCGCACGCTCCTCCCGTGCTGCCAGACCCCGCATCCTTCTCCTCTTGCACAGCTGTGAGCTTCATTAGGTACTGATGTCTACAAATCACTGCAGTGTTACAATGCAGAGCAGGGGGAATTCCAGGAGGATGAGGGCTGCCAAGTTCCTCGAGTTTTAATGGTGTGATCTGAAAAGGAACCCCCTCCCCACTCAAAAACTAAAAATACAACTGACACCAAGATTTAGGCATTTAGGCGTAATGCTCCTGGACTTTAAATCGTTTGCTTACCATTGCTTTTGATACACTTCAAGGTGTTACTGCAGAAGACAGGGACGAGCATGTGGATTGGGATTGCTGACTGCTGACTTCTCTGCGACTTAATTCTCTACCCAGCTCACACCATGTGATGGTTGAGGGCTAATCTATTAATCTGCGCAGGAATTAAGGGTTTTTAAGGGGTTAACTGCTGTAAGCATTCAGGAAGAAAGATTAGGGTTTAGTCTGGGCATAAAGGTTGGAATTATACTTCCTCCCTGAACTGTGAATATGGTTTAAATTTGGTCACAGCATTTCTGCAGCCTTGATTTTCATTCCTGGGAATCGGCATTTTTGTTCTTGAAGATAGATAAATTAAATTTGGGAGATTCTTGTTATAGGAGGTACAGTGCATACTCCACCTGAAGAAAATTAAGGCCTTTTTTAATTTCTCTGTCTAAACATCCAAAATCACTGGTTCCTTTTAGAGCAAGCACCAGACTGGGACTCGGGTGACCAAGGTTGCATTTCTGGCTTGCTGAGTAATGATGAGTAATCCTATGACCTCCCGGTGTCTTAGTTTTCCCACAGGTAAAATGGGAGTAATTACCCTGTCTTCCTTTGTAAAGCCCTTTGAGAATTATGAATAAAATGAGCCATATTAGATATCATTATTTAGACATTGTTAATTATTTTTTGGTATATTTGCATAATGTGGAAGTGCTTTCTTCATAAGGCCAGATGTTCTTCTCTCTGAATCAAGGTTTCCTGAGTACTCTGCTAACAGGTCCTTTAGGTAAATATATCTTGTGAAAAAGGAGCAAAATCCGTAGCTTGCAGAGAAAGACTTCTCTGGCCCATCTGCATGTCCACTGGCTGAGAACTACATACTCAGTGATAGAAAACTGTACACCATCTCGTGGGGAGAAGCAGAAAGCAACATCCTGTGATTTTGGAAAGAAGAAGAAAAAAAACCCTCCAAATCATTTTGCTCATCCCTATTGTGAAAGTTTTCATGTCACAAAATTTTACACTCTGGCTGTACACCAATACACCAATATCAAGGCATGAAATTCTGCATCTTCAAACTATACGATAATTTCTGAGAATTTGCACAATGCAGGAGAAACACAAACCACCCCAGAGCTCCAGCTTTCAAGGGGAGCTAAGGAGAACAGGAAGTGCTTGGATCTCTTGAAACCCTCAGCTTCACTGAGATACCATATTCGTTTCTGGTTTCCTCGTAAACTATACTATTAACCCAGGAGTAGTTCAGAGTGTTGAAGCACCAAGCCTGTTTTGGATGAAAAAACAAAGGAAACCAGCTATCTCTTGGTTGCGACAGCCTTTATTTTTGGAAGGAGGCTGCTGGACTCACACATGCGCCCCAGTGGTGCTTGAGCTGCACCCTGTGTCAGATTTGACCCTCTATCAGTGAAAGCAGGTGGCATCTGCCTTTAAGGTTAAAGCTATAGAGGAGGGGCTGTGCATGCTCAGTATCAAACCTAGGTCCTGTTTTCCTCAGGAGCTCCCGTTTTTTTCCCCAGTGGTAAGTCCAACCTGGGTGTTTCGGCTTTAGTCCTTTCTAAGAAAGATTGTTTGCAGTAAAAGGTGGGGTGAGAAGTGTTGCTGTATTGCAATAGTTGATTTTAATAGTTTTCTGTCATTGTTTCCTGCTATGAAAAGTGGTTTGGTGTTTTTTTGTTTTGTTTTATTCCTTTAATGTCTTTGATGTGAAGGTAGAAAGGGGGTAAATGTGGTGAAGACTGGAAGCATGCGCTTAGACTGAGTAGTGGGAGCAGAAATGTCTTGTTTTCTCTCTAGTTTGTCACCAGTTTGTGGTCATGCTGGGCCAAGCAGTTAGGGCTTCATTTCCTCTACTGTTGGAACCCTCACCTCCAGAGAAAGGCAACTGTAGTGCAGATGGGTTACAGTTTATGAGAGGCAAATGCTGTGCTTGCCAAGATTATTTGGTTTGGTTTTTGGAAGGGTGGGTTGCTTTTTTTGTTTGGTTGATTGGTGTTTTATTTTTTGTTGTTGTTGTTTTGGATTTTTCTTTGAGAAGTTTAACATTCCCAGCCTTCTGGAAGACTGAATTTGAGTTCTGTGTGGACACAGCTACAGGGGCACATGTCTCTCATTGCCGTATTTTGCAGAGGTCTCACTCATCAGCGAGATGGCAAAGGGGATCAGCTGGGACATGTTGCCACTGAGGGGGCTGTAACACAGCTCTTCTGGGGGAGTGGTCAGGAGGCAGCAGAACAATCAGTGTGTCTGAGGCTTCAGCCCACCTAGTGAATCTGGAAAAGTGCTTTCACCTGGAGTTCTGGGCTGCTCTTGCTTCATCAAAATAAATAGGATGAAGCTGAGCTAGATCTCAGTGGGGGTGTGTTGCTGCCTGAAACCTGGGATTCAGTGGCTCAGGAGCAGTGTCCCGTTGCTGCAGGAGGAAACACTGTGCTTTTGGTGAGGTCCTGCTTCTCGGAAAAGGTTTAACTTGCTATTAATAATCCCCTGGTGGTTTTTGAAGGAGGGACTTGTGGATGTAATGTCCTGTTCAGCTTGCTGTTTGATGGGGGCTGTAAATTCCCCTGTAGTTCCAGTCTGGTGTAGCCAGTGCTCTCTGCTTGTGAAAAGCACCCTGCTAACTATTTCAGCAGTATATGCAGGGACTTACCTTAAAGTAGAGACAATTAGGCAAGACTTACTACCATGCATTGTTCTACTGTAGTCAGCAGTTTGGTGTAAGAGCCTGTGTTCAGTAGTGCCATTTCCTACCGTGCCCTTTGGGACAAGTGGATGTGGCTAAAAGAGACGTTGCTTAAATGTCTGTTGATAAAAAAGTAGCTGGTTGGTAGAACCAATTTGAGCAATGCAAATGCCTGAAATCTTGTGATTAACTTTCAGTAAAATAATCACTGAGTGCCTAAAGTAGAACACTTGATGATGTGGGAAAGGACAGTTAATGAGAGTAGTGACATTTACGCATAATTTTGCTTAGGCTTTAGCTGTTATTTTCATGTGGAAATTCAGGCGTTTAGGTATGTGTTTAGTAGACAGAGGCTGCTACTTTGTGTTGAAAGCTGTTAAGGAAAATGGCAGTAGGTTGAGGTTTTATTAAAATCCCAGGAAAGAAGACATTTTATCTTGCATGCAGGCTTGTGCTGAAGTTGGTTTTCATGCAGCTTGACAGCCCTCCCCCATGTGAGAGCAGGATGCACCAAACTGAGTAAAAAGCAATGCTCACTACCTCTCTAATGCCCACAACGTTATCACAGCTGCCTTGCCAAGGTTGGCTGCCTAATCCTGCTGCCTCCTTTGGAAATAGAGCTGTACAGGTAATAAAGGTTGCAAGAGTGTTGAAGGAGTCTCTCAAATTTTGGTTCTGTGAAAGCATTAACCAGAAGACTTCTTATGCATGGTGTAGGAAAATGTTCCTTTCTGGCCATCAAGTAGAATCTGGTAATGATTTTCTTAGAAACAGTAAGCTAGGAGCTTGGCTGGGTGCAGGGATAAAGATGAAACAGCTGGAAAATATCCCTCTCTGGAGAAATTTGGAGTTGTTTGGTAGAGGGAAGTACCAGCTGTGTCCTTAACTGGCGTTATCAGTGTGTGCAGCTAATATTTCCCACCTCTCCTGCACTGCAGGCTGTGGGCACTGCTTGTTTTGGGGTAGGTTTATGGTATTGCTGCTGAATGGGACCACCAGAGCCAGAGCAGGCAGGGGGAACTGGGTTGTTTTGCCTTTTTGAGATGAAGAACTTTGTCCAGCAGTGAACCAAAGCTGGGGCATGCCATGGCATGCAGGAATCTAGTTGCAATGAGACTTTTCAAATGCAAGTTCTCTGAGGAAGGTCTATTCTGTTATAACTCTTTTTCTGTTGAAGTTAGTTCCTGGTTATGCAGTAACAAAAAGTGTACAAGTCAAGAGCAGTTGTGATAAATGGCAAATAATTGTTAAAAGTCACCACTTTGGTGGCTTGGGAGAACCCACTGTGGGGTTTCTCTGCCCATTTCTACAAGGTCAGGACTGAGTGCAGGGTATTGAGCAATGCCTGAGGTCTGTGGGTTTAGCGGCAGGGCAGGTTGCAGAGCACAAGCTCCCTCACTGTGATCCTTCAAAGCTTGTGGTGGCATTGAGTTGCAGCTTATGTAGAAGGTTTTAGGCTGGATGTGTTCTTCTGGGTTTCAATGTGGCATTCTTGATCTTACCAGACTGAAAGCCTGAAAGCAGTAATTTCTGGTATTTTGTGGGATAACTGCTGTTCTCAGAGGATTTGTGATTATTCACATGTAGTGTGGGTATGTGCTCACATCTGTGAGGCAGAGCTATTAGCTGTGACACTTCTGCATTTTATTTGTCTCTGGCTGTTCTTTAACTTTTAAATTATGTTATTTTTGTGGTTTTTTTTAATCACAAAAAGGATAAGCAACTGAAATGATACTTTCACCTATTTCGAGGCATGCCCAACTTTGGCTCTGGGGGCTTAAGGCACTTTGATTTCCATTAGTTTAGAACAATGGTCTGCTCTTTTCTAAGAGCATGCAGTTCTGTGGACAGCAGAGGTGAGGAAAGCCCCACTTTTTGCAGACCAGAGTCATCCTCAAAACATAAGAGGTCACACAAATTCAGTAAAGAGAGCTAAGATCCCTCTCTGACAGCAGGCAGGAAAAGAAGTGTAGTGTGATCCTCCCTCTGAAACACTCTTTCTTAATTTTGGCAGCTTAATAAATTAGGGTCTTCCGTGCATTTGTTTAGACCATTGTGTTAAACAGGACCAATATGTGCCATATGAAATATCAGTCCAGTTCTTTGGAATCCAGTTATAACCTTGGCTCTTGCCACTGCTGTTTCCCTGGCAAGGAGCTCAGCCATTTGCTTGCATTGTGCTGAAATAACTTTTTAACATGAAAATTTTGCAGGATGCCCCCAACCCTGTAGCAAGAAAGGTGGTCACCTGCCTCATACTCTAATTGAAGTTGAACTGAGAGTTTTTGTCAACTGCAAATATACTCGAGAAATTCCTCCCACTCCTCTTATGTTCCTGCAGCCGTCAAGTATTTTGACATGGGTGTAAAAGCTGCTGTGTTTGAATTTAGAAATTGGCCAGTGGGATGAGAATGTGCAGCTGTGGAAGGCATGAGTGCTCCAGCTCTGTCACTGCTTCTCTTGGGTCCACCTATTTCTGTGAGGCTTGTGGGAGGTTAAGGGGATAAAAATCGTCAAGGTAATTAGCAGATATGGGGGAAATCAGTGGGTCAGGCTCAGAAATTGTTGGAGGGGCAAAGGCAGTAGACAAGTAGAAAAATTTTGATGTGATGGAACTTATTTCCATAGAAAATAGAACAAAAATATTATTTATTATTATTTAAATTTAAAACAAATACTTGATTTGAGACCTCAGCTGCAGTAGCTGGGTGTAGAAGTTGCCCAAATCATCCCAGGGCATGCCATTTCGAGAGGCAACCAGCCAGGGACAGTGAAATCACACACTGCTTAGCTGCTTCACCTGCTGCAAAGCAATCTGCTTTATATGGGAAGTTGATTATTATGGGGTAAAATGGAAAGTGGATTTTTTTTTCTCTGTGGGATTCTTATGATGCAGCATGCCAGTGGATTCTGAGGGATATTTATTATAATAAATAGGGATAACTTATGGGGAAGGTTGGCCAAATTCTCTCCTATCTAAATACAGCATCTGCAGCAGTATGGAATGTGTGCTGTACAGCTGTGAATGTTCCAGGCATTCAACATGTCTCCTTTTTCACACAATAGCTTCTATTTATGAGTTTTCATCAAGTTGTACTCATGCATTCAACATGTCTCTGTGTGTGTTTTTCTTTTTTTTTTTTTCTTTCTCTTTTTTTTTTTTTTTTTGGTTTTTTTTTTTAATGTTTTTAGAAACTCCGAGCCCCTTCTCCTGGAAGGAGAGTTACTACCGATCAGCCATGTCCCAAGGCTCACAGCCGAGAGAATTCCTCAGCCCAGAGGTAATCCAGCATCTCTGGGACTTCCTGGAACAGTAAGTAGCCCTTATGTGGAATTTGTGGAAGATGTTTTAGAACAGGATGCCTCTATAATTAGGCTGCTCAGGGGATTGATGCTGGGGGTTTTGGAGACTTATGTACCTATTGATTAGATATGGATGTGATTATTAAATGTGTCAGTCTGTGGTGACTGACAGCTCTTGAGCTCTCAAGAGGTTCTACATCCAGGCTATGGGGACCAAATGCAGTGATCAGCAGTGACACTGACTCTCTTCAAGACCTCTGGTGGCTGAGCTGACTGCTCAGTAAGTGATCATCTAAGGCACATGGTTGGCATTTTCCCCTAAGGAAATGGGGTCATTACTCTATGTCCAGGCTGCATGTTTTCCTCTTTTGCTGATGCCAGGGAAGGAGAGGAGTTGAAGATGGTGCAGAGTTCACCCTATCACGTCCACTGAAGGAAATAAAACTGACTCTGTCCTCATTCCTGACTTGCCATGACTAATGCTAAAACAGTTACTGCTATAAATCCTCCATGAGTTCTGTCTTTCAGTGATTTAACTCTTGCACTCTTATCTCATCTTTCTGGTCAGGCAAGTGAAACGTCCCTCCAGGCCGTGTCCTGGTTTGGGGCTGCTGTAGTACAGCGGGTGAGGAGATGGTTGTTCGTTAGTAATGACTTACTTTGTCATGAGGTGGTTCGTGGTTATGCCGAAGTACTGGATGACACCCTAGCAGGAGGGATGGGAGGGGAAAGTGGGGAGGGTGAAAAATGGAATTTGGCCAGTTTTAACTTCAGTACTGTGTTCTTTTCAGGCCAATATGCTCGGTTCAGCCAATAGATTTAAACTTCATCGATGGCCCATCTGAAAATGGCTCTACAAACAAAATCGAGATTAGCGTGGACTGCGTCCGGGTGCAGGACACGGAGCTGAATGACCCAATGTGGGTGAGTACTGAGACCTTCCTTGACCTTTGGGGAAACATGAAGAGTCTCTGCAGGAGCTATTTCAGCCTTGTTGCCCCAGGGCCATCTTCTTACCTTGGCTGACTCCTGATCTGCTCTCCTTCTGTCACAGCAATGGCAGGAGAGAGGGATGAGGCAGCTAAACTGGCAGGAGAGCTGAGGAGTCTTTCACAGACTACTCAACCATCTCTGCACTCTCCCTGCTTAGAGTTAGTTTATGTGGCCTCAGGGTTAAAATAGTTTGGGTTCTGGGCACAGTTGCAATTTTGCTGCCGAAGGCCAGAGGGTCTTCACTGGTTTTGGCTCTCTTGAGGGTCATATAGGAGTGAAAACTTTTTTCCAGACCACGATTGTTTTTTTTCCTCCTGTTTCTCCAGACTAGAGAGTGTTTATATTGAGTCTTGGCCATGGGTGTCTCATCAGTATGGCTCAAGACTGGAATGCAGATGAGGCACTGGTGGCTGTTGGTTCATTGCCTTTGGCACAAACAGACTGGCTCTTTCTTAGCAATAGCTCTACTGAAGAAACCAGGTGCTATTCTTGCAGGCTGAAGCAGGAGGTATTTTGAGAGTTTGAGTTGTTCATGTCCTGTTTCTGTTCTTCCTCGGGTTTGTAAACTTTAGGGTAAAAATAATTTGTAGTTTGAAATTTGTGTTGGTGTCTGTAAATTTTCTTGTTCCACTGTTTCTATCCTGAGAAAGTGTTTCCATTTAATTACCTGGCTAATCAACCATGATTTTTGATGTGCCCAACAATGGTATGTTGGCAATTGAATCCTGGCAGTGTTTGTAACCTGGAGGATTGTGTCTGCAAGCAAAGAACTCGTGGGTCAGGCTGATTGCAGTCCCCAGTGACAGACAGTTTGACCTGTTAGTGCTGCTTTGGCATGACTGCTGGGGAAACTGCAGTGCTCTTCTTTTTCCATGGAGGTTGCAAAGGGTTAAAAGGCCAATTTGAGGTTGGGTATGTGCTCAGCTAATGTGGTGAAGCTAATCCGAGTGCACAAGGACAGGTGACTGACATTGAGTCTGGTTATCTTTTGATTCTGCATTTTTGGGGACACAGAGGGGTGGGGTGCAAGCCTTCCATCAGCATCTGGATCTGAGCTTTTTCCACCACTATAGCAAAGCTCCAGTGAAATGTTATCTCTTTAGTGGGCCAAAAGATTCTCCCCGTTTACAGGGACTTCTGATTTACAAAGTGCGTAGTAATTGTCTTCTTGAACTATATCCTCTTGAAAACAATCCCCACTAGTTTAAATCAGCAGAAACTTTGCTCCTTCCATGCTCAGATCTGAACTTGTGGCACTGAGCACTAACAAAGCCTCTCCATCTCGAGCTCCTCCGAGCTGTCTGCAGAGCACAGTGGTGGCTGACGGGCTCACTGAAGGCCTGTTCAGAGTCTCCCTCTCCTGCCTGTGGAGCAGAGAAACACAGATGGAAAGTCCCTTTCCCCTGTCCTCTCTGAGCCCTGTTGAAGTGAGCACTGGTGCTAAAGAAGGGCACAGGCAGCTTTCTCTATGCAATAACCTCTTGTTTATGGTGGGTTTGATCCCAGCCTTGCAGGAGGCGTTTCTGGAGAAGCCAAACTGTACAGTGACTTCTTAAAAAGAGGTGTTTTTCCCTTACATGGCAAGTTGAAGGGGGGGCAGGGAAATTCCTTCCCATCCTCACCCTTACTGTAATGCACCAGCTTAGAGCACATTAATGTATGTACATTAACAAATGTTCCAGTTTGTCTCCAGTGGAAGACAGCACCTTTGCTCAGTTGAATGCTGGACAAAAGCCTTCACAAAGCAAAATATGCATCGCAAACCTGTGCAAACAGCCCGTCTTTTAAAATGAGGAAAGCTCTTTTTACTCCCCTTACCACCACCACCACCTCCCTATAAATTTGCAAACATCCCTGACAGGTGACAACTCCCCTTGCAGAGAAGTCTGTGTTTGCTTTGCTGTTTCTGGGGCTCAAAGCGGCTGCAGCTTGCGTTAGCAGAGAATGTGTAGCCCGAGGCAAGGTGTTTGCTTTAATCTGAAATACCTTACAACCCTCTTCCCCTCCAGCTTCTCTTTTCCTTTGGATAGCTTCAGGGCACGAGCTTTCCTTGCACCTGTCTCTCCTGTAACCTCAGCCATGTCACTTCTAGACACGAGGTGCTGCACGCAGCTGATTGCAGCAAAGGGTTGAAGAGGGCAGATAAACACAAAGGAATGCAGCAGAAACAGAGGGGCCCTGGGAGATGAGCACTGAGATCAAGGCAGAGGGCTTTATAGTATTACATTTGTCTTAGGAAAAGAGCAAGGCCAGCTTTTCTCCAAAATGTATCACCATGTGAGATTTAAATGGGTGCAAAGCAATTAAGACCAGTGTTTTTGAAGCAATTGTCCTTGTGTAGACTCTGAGGCAATCCCAATCAGCCTTTAAAATAAGTTCTGCACCTTCTTTCAACTTACTTCTGAAAAATGAAACTTTCAGTCTTAAAAGATGTCCACCTTTGATCCCAGGAGTTCTGTTGGTAAGACTCGTGTTTGGGGGTTTTTTTATTATTTAATTTTCAGGGGTAGAGTTGTTTGTTCACAATGGAGTTGGCAGTAGGGAAGCAGCTATAGTGTTCAGAACAGTGCCTGAAGAAACTGTCCTACCAGTGGGCTGGTAAGAGTATAATTTCTGCCCTGGTGAACACCCATTAGTTTTGTTCCTTGCCTTGAAAATGCAACTATTTGGAGAGAGAGCTGGAGAAGAGGTCTAGGTGACACAGAAACCCCTCTCATCTGAGCCACAGCCCTGTCTCTTGCTGAGCCAAGCCCTTGCAGTTCTCACACACTTGTTTTTAAGGAAGAAACGTTCTTCCTGTGTCCACGTAAGAAAGGGGTAAGAGAAACTGGTGATCTGCACTGTCTTGGGATGAAAACAGCTGGAGGGGCCAGGAAGAGGGTTTGTGGGTCTGGTGTAACACCAGTCAGTCAGCAGCCTTCCCTGGCTGTGTGCCTTGTGACCAGCTCTTTCACAATGTCCTGGGTGGCCCCTCTGTGAGGCTGTTGGCTTTGCCCCTTCCTTTCCTCTGGTGTGAACCACAGGCAGACTGGAAAATCCCAGCAAAGATCTGCCTTTTTGCATGACCGGAGTGAAAGACTGGTGGTCCCTGTGGGTGTGGAGAACATTTGGTTTCTGCCATGGCCCTAGTGTGGGAAGGAGCTGTGGATGTCCAGGGAGGTAAGTTGAATGTGTGTCCTTGTGGGCCTCCTGCCATTCATCAGGCCCACCCAAGAGGGGGTCCCCAGCCTCTACTCTGATCGAGGATGCAGCCAGCAACCATAGGGTCTGGGGTGGGGTGGTGTCTACCTCCCTGCGTTCAGGAGGAACACTGGTTGCAAAACCTATAACCTGCAGTGCTAGAAATTAGGTAATTTTATAGTAATTTTATATTTTTTCTGACTGACTAAATACCCTGGAGCAACAGGGAGGAGGGGTCTGGAGACCTCTCTCTAGGAATGAGTGTGTGGCAGTGCAATAACCCTGCATTGCCCTGGAGCCCTCTTAGTGCTGTCAGTCTGACCTACCAGGTGCAGAATTGCTTTCCTTCACCATCCCTCAGAAGTCCTGTCAACTGTTCACCAAAGCTTAGAGATGCTAGTCTGGACCCAGACAAAGCTGCTTTGGGCTAAGGACTTCAGCAAGCAGTGTCCTGATAAAAGTGTTATTTGAGGAGTTTGCAGAATCTGCCACCACCAATCCCAGCAGTATGTCCAGGGTTCCAGGAACCTTGCTGGCAGGAGCTGGAGTGCTGTCCCCAGTGATGGAGCAGCTTGTCCCCCTCCCCCTGTACATACCTTCCTTTCATGCCCCTGAGCGAGCCGTCCTCCTGCAGCCCCTTGCCTAACCAGTTCAGTGGAATGCCTTTTGCCCAGACAGTCGCCGTGGTCAGAGTTTTCTTAACCTGGATACATCCCTCCCCATAAAAGGCAGAGAGAATTTCTTGCCCCCCCTTTTTTTTTTTTACTTTTTGTTACTTATTTGTTCTTCCTCATCTTCTGCAAATAATTGTGGGGATTTGCTGTGTGTGGCTTGATTAGGCACCACTGAGCTCCCTGTGGGGTGAGTTTTTGCCTTGGGGATGGTGGTGCAGTACATGATGTTGTCCTTTTGGGTTGGGGTACTCAGCTTCATGGGCTGTGGGTGTCCCAAGCCTGGTAGCTACAGAAATTGTGGAGGTGCCATATGCGTTTTATAGTTTTATAAGCGAGAGTTGAAGCTCTGTGACTCTGCTGTTCTCCTTTAATACATAGAGGTGAAGATAACAGTTGGCTGTAGGCTTGACAGGATGCCTCCCATGGAGGTGTCGAGCTCTCAGCCTCAGCCCTACACATCTCAGAGGTGGTGTTTGATGATTCCCAATGGAAACAAGAAGCCTTTCCCATATTTAGCTTGCTTAGGCGCATGAAGGAGCCACCCAAGGTACCTTGTACAAGAATACCCTTACCTGCTGCAGCCCAGTGGGCTGTAGAGGAGCTACTCTGGCCCAAGGTGGCTGCTGGCTTTTTTCTGCATGCTCTCAGCCTTGGTACATGTAAATCAGGTCAGTAATTCATATTTGGCAACTATGCACTGGGTCCCCATCACCTGGGAGCCGTGATCAGGATCAGATGTGCAACACTACGATGGGCAGACACAAAAAATTCCAACCTACTGTCCAGAAGGATGTCTGTGGCATCCTATCCGAGGCTGTAATATTAAAGCACAGGCTCTAAACTCTGGTAACTTTTAATTGCTTCCTTAAAAGTGTTTGTCTGGTTTAGAAGGACTCCACTTGTGGCAAGGTAATGGCTGAAGAAGCAGATGAAAGCTGGTTAAGGGGCGGTGAGACTGTGGGACAGGCTGGACATCCTTATGTACCCACAGCAGGGCAGGAAGAGTGCCTTGATGGAGGGACTGACTAACACATGGTATGTGCTTCCGTGGGCTCTGGCAGGTGTTGCAGCCCTGCATTTTTTTGGGGAAATGGTTTTGCACCTGGAGGATAAGGCTGATTTGATAAGTAGATGCAGCAAAGTGGATTGTGTGGCCATCTGTTTCCACGCCTAAGTATTCCTGGATTGACCATAGAAAGGAAGGAAGGACTTTGTACAGCACAGGGATGTGATCAAAGCTTTCATTACTGTCTGGTTTGTGCTTGAGAGAGTTTGAGGCTTGCCAATTTCTCTTCTTTGTGGGTATTTATTCGTTCCATAGCTGTGCAAAGAAAGTTGAGATTATGCAAAGACATTTCCATAATGAGCAAATGCATTATTCTGTTGGAAGCTTCCCTCCAGCACTTCTCTTGTTGCAGTTAAACTCAGAAACTTGCCTAATTTAGGCTTGGCTAATCCTGCTCAATGTTTAATCTTCTGCAGTGTAGGTCCCTCCAAATGATCTAATCATCATATTTAGGGCTGCAGATCGAAATGTAGAAATGGTCAATTCTTTCAGATAAGAATGAATGTAAATAACATATCTGTACATTCAGTTTGGCCAAAGCCTAAAGACTTCTCTCATCTTGTGTGTATCAGAGGTCTAAGGATGTATTTATGTTTCTTCAAAGTATTTTTTGCCTAGCTCGCTTTCCTGTGCTACTTGGCCCTGGTTCTGGCTGCATACCAGGACTGGCTTCATTTCTTCTTGTAGGAATACAGCCAGTTGATGAGTATTCTTACACCCAGTGTTTTGTTTTTGATGTAAATTCCCAGGATTTTCAAGGGTATTGAAGAAAACTAATGGGTGATACGTCTGCTGTGCTACAGATCATTTTGGAAGCATATTTAAGATTCCTTTAAATATTTCTCCCCTTTGAGCATCTTGCTTTGCATCCATCTTGGGAAGGAACAAGCTAATTTTAAGCTGAAAAATACGAAACTATTGGAAGGTAGTTTTGTGAGATGAGGTGTTCGTTCCACTCTGGAGGGGTGGCTTTAACTCCATGACTCGTATTGCTGTGAGCACCTGAAGTGGAAGAGTGTAGCAATTGGAGTCCTGTCATCTGCCTACATGCAAATACCTCAGAACAAGCGAAGCAGTCACTTCAGAAAACATCTTCCCCAAAGGTTTCCATGGTGCTGCACGTGATCCTTGAGCAAGTATGGAGCAATAATGCATTAGTGCTTATTTTACACCTTTAAAAGGTCTGCACAAACACTGAATTAATCTTGATCTTGAAGCAATAGATTGTAGGAATTTTCACCTCTGGAGCAAGTTTTAAGGTTTGTGCTGTCTTGATGGGAACTTCACTCTGTTTCTACCTAGTTGATAGGATCCTCTTAGGGTCCTCTTTCCTTTCCCTCCCTCTGTACCCCCGCAAACTGTAGACATAATTTCCGTATTTGTTGGGAGCACTTTGATTGAGTTAAAGCCTGTAAGTGGTAAACCCCTTGGACACATGGTGTTTCAGCAAGCCATGAAGTGCAGCATGAACGCCAACAGAAGTGGAGTGGCCATCCCCAGAGTTCACCTTCCTCTGGATGTTTTGTGTTTGTTTTGCATTGTTATTTTTGGTTGGTTTTAAACCAAATTGAAGAAGGAATATAAGATCCTTTTCTCTTGTTAGCTGGAAGTAGCGTGATGAATTAAGGTGTCTATATCCAGCCAGGTGAAAACTTCATGGAGCTTTGTGGGATTCCTCCTTGTAGGCTGAGATGAATAGAGGATGCAGAGCACTTCTTAGTGCTGTTGCAAGCTGAAGAGCTGACCATGCCAGGGAGGGGTTGCTCCTTTCAGGCTAAGACAAACCTGGAGCACAGCCCTGGGAGTGTCCTGCTCACCTTCCTGGTCCAACACAGCCAAAGTGTCTGTGCTGCAGAGAGCTGTGGGGTGTAGCTTTTGTTTTAAAAGTAATTTCTTGAATTAATTGGGATTCTTGCTTTGAAGAGAGTCTTATGCATTCAAAGTCTCACTGTACATGTTGCTTTGTGGTTCTGCAGATCCTGCCCACAGCCCTGTTAATGACTATTATTTTTTTCCTCCAGTATTTCACGAGGAGGCTTTTGGACTAGGTAGTATTTTCTTCTGAATGTCTGTACCATCTGCTTTTCACCTCACTGTCATTGATTTGGTAGCACTGAAAGTAATGAGGGAGTGAATTGTCAGGCAGTCAAAAATTAAATCAGTCACTGTGAAGCTGTAGATTAAGGAGTGGTTTGTGGCCTGGGTTCATTTGCTCACTGCTGACTGAACTCTTCGCTAATCAGCATCTGAATTTGCAGAGATTAATAAAAGATCAAAGGAGTTTTCAGTAATGGATGTAACTGTCACTCTAAAAGAATGGATTTTTATCTCCAGCCTGCTTAAACAGAAGGAAAAGATACCCTGAAGTACTCTTATTTCTCTTTGAGAGCATGGATGGGTATGGTGGACCTTGTGGGGGTGTCCAGACTGGATTGAAATTAAACAAGTCTGAAACAAAAGTGATTAGTCTTTTGGGGAAGATCTCTGGCCCAATAACTGAACCCCATGGCTGTTGGCATACTGGTGGTGGATATGGCATGTGAGAACAGGCAAGGGTCACACAAAGACCAGCACTGCAAAGTACAACATTTCTGCATAGGAAACAAGGCATAAACCAGTTTCCTGGCTGCCTCAGGAGGTGTGTGGTACCCCAGCACTCCGGTGCAATGTAGGATAACTGCGACGTGTGAACATGAGAAGCCTGAATGGCCATTGGTTGCAGGGTCAGGGTTTAACTGGAGGTTTGGAAGACTGTTCTCAAATTATTGCAAAGTGGTAGCTTTCTTTTCAGTACTGGATTATTTTAAAAGAATTTGGATGGGAGGGAGTTGGCAGTGTAGCAGAGTCTGGCTGGAAAGAGCTGCCGTGATTGTGAGTTTATAAACAGTTGTGCATTTCATGAGAGCAATCTGTAGTTTATACAAGATAAGGGAAGAACAACACTTTCCCCTCAGCTGCTTGTGCAAGAGCAGCCCTGGTCTGTCAACAGTTGCCTCTCTCTCTAATTGAAAACAAAGGCTCTGTAATCTGTCACTATCTCCTTTTCCCTTTCCCTGGCCAGAGCGCTTGGTCTCTGGGATGCAGGTTTGTGCCATGACGCTGTCACACCTCCAGCTGGAGGGATAGGACTGTTTATGCCAATCAAGAGCAATTTTCATGAATTTTCCTATGTAACCCTCTGTTAACTTTCAAAAAATATTTCACAAATATGGGGGGGGAGGGAAGGAGAGGGTCAATTATGCTGTTTTGAGCATCCAAAGATCCTCACGAGGCAAAAATGCAGTTTGAGTGTCGAGGCTTGTTACTTCAACAAAAGAGCTGCAGAGGCTTGAACCCCTGAAATCCCCTGGTCATATTTCCATGCATGAGTGTCTGCTGACCCGCATTTTGTGTTCATCAGCGCAAAAGTGTCTGCTGGCCAGTGGTTTTGTGGGTTTTTGTGCAGCCTTGCCAAGAGCTCTGTGTTCATACAGTGTTATCTCTCAGCTTTTTTAGTGAAAGCAACTGTTCTTTAAAGAGAATCACTAGGGTACAGAAAAAGTTAGAAAATTAGATAAAAGGAGCATCAGGAATAAGTGGAAACACTTTTTAATAAATCACATATGCTCTGTGACCAACCTATGTCATACGCCAACTGGGAGTCCTTGCTGGCACTTTGATGGGAATGACTCTTGATAGTATTGGAGGGCTTTTGGTTGTGCAGACATAGGGCAGGTGTGGGGGCCTTGCATCACCTTGGCTGGAGAGCTGAATCTATCCGGAGGAGTGTTTTGCTCTCTCATTTAATGGAGCTCAGCAGCCAGAGGGCAGAGTGCCTGGGGGCTGTGTGCGCCCTTCCTAAACCAATATTGCACAGTGGTTGTGAAGGGAACTGGTTTTGTTTCACAATTCCTTTCCACCTTCCCTCTCCCTGCTCCCCTCTATGTAGTGTTATCTCCTGACATGATGCCATTAACTCTCTAATTAGCCCTAGGGGTGTTCTAGGGGAGATAAGGAGACTGTAGGAGCTCAAATAAGCAGCGTGTGCAGATGTTTACCCAGGGTCGGAGGGCAGGGCTGTTGTGACAGGCGATTGCCTTGGGTAGGGCATGTTCCTTGGGGAAGAGAAACTCACCTGCACCATGGGCAGAGCTGGAGCTGGGCTCTGCTCCTGTCTTTGGCAAGTCCACCTATTTACCCTGCACTTTCAAAATGGGGGGGGGGAGAATGCAATTTGGAGTCCTTGGAAGAAAGAAGGGATTGATCCTCAGTACTGAACATTTGCAGACAGGGTATGCTTGTAGCTTGAAGGCTTATACATTTGAGTGAGTTCCAGAGGAATTTCTGGGTGTCTGACCTGTCCCTGGGTCAGTGGTGTGGAAGCCAGGAGGGAATCGAATTTGTGCTCCCGGGTGCAGCAGAGAGGGAGAGAGCCCTCTGAGAGCCGGGGCTGCTTGGTCTCTCTTGCACGGGGATGAGCCACAGCTCCACGAAGTGCTCCAGAGAAGCCTGCCCAGGATGCACACAGGGCTGTACCCAGTCAGCAGTAGGCAGGATGATGCCTTTTATGCATCATCTCTCTTTCTTTTTTTTTAGTTGTTCTGTCTTGCCACAGACTGTTGGATTAAAAACACCAAAAAAAAAGAGGGAAGTCCCTGTTTCAGGGACTGCGATGTTTTTCTCTCCCTTCCCTGTGGTTTGGGCAGTGAAGTTCTCTGCATGCGTTTTCAAGAAGACAAGTTGACTTTTACGTTTTTCTTGAAAATATTGTCCTTTTGCTCTTGAACCTGGCTGTGTGCTATCGCAGAGTATCACGTCTGTCCCTGTAAAGTCTTCACTGGAGAGACTGTCAAAGCCAATCGGCAGAGGCTTGCTTTTCGAGCATTCAGCAGTTATTCAGATGTAACAAAAAAAAAGCCCAAAAAACAAAACACCAGCACCAAAAAACTGTTCTACTTTTCCCCTCCTCCTTCTGTTATCTCAGTCCTAATTTGTAAACATTTATGAGTTAAGTGAATGTCACAGTCTGCGGTGACGCGGTTGATCCAGATGCTATTTTTATAGGAGCAGAGAGGTCTGAGCAGACTTTTTTTTTCTTTGATCTGCAGAAAATTCTGCATGAACTGCCTAACATGCAGGCAGGTGTGTGTGCACACCCCACACCCCCCCCTTCTACAAAAAAATTACACAATCTCCAATTAACACTGCAGTTGTGGTAATGACATTTTTAATTGTCACGACTTTGCGCACTTACCTTGCGACCAGGAAGGTTGAGAACTTGAACGTGGTACTGCCGAGAGAGACTGGGATGAATCTTATAACAGCACAGAGAGGGAGCATTCAAACAAAGAGCCTGAATCAGTGCTTTGGCTTGGCCTACAGCTCATTTTGGAAACTTAGGGGTCTTGTTTGCGTATTACTTTGTTCTTCAGCATACCAGCAGGAGCCACAAAGCATTGCCAGAAGCTTTCTAGAATATCTGAGTCAGATCTGGGAGGGTTGCAGCTGAAACTTTCAAATCTAACTAACAATTATTATTTTTAGTTTCCTACAGTATTGGAGGTAAATTGCTTTAAGGAAACTTCCTTTCCTAAGGCTAAACTACTTTTTTTTAAATCAATCCAACGAAGCATCCAGAGCATGAAGTGCCAGACTTTTCTCTCACTGCTTTGGCTTCATTTCTATGTTTTCTACTTTGTTCTTCTTCTGTTCAGGGTGGAAGAGAGCTTATTGGACTAGAAGGATAGAGTTAAACCTTGTTCATCTGGCCTCACTGTGAAGTAATTCTTTTTAAAATGTTAAAGGAGGGCCTTTGCCTGAATCTGTTTGCTTTTTCTGATTGGTATGATAAGGCATACAAGGCATACATACCTATTTACAAAGATTTTCTTGCCATGACTTCAGACCATTACAGTTGGTGTTTCCCTTGGAGACCTGTCCAGAAGGCTCAAACAAATTGTAACTATCACTGCCTCATGGCTGAAAAGTGAGTATGCAGTCTGAGGAGGTGGGGGATGTCATTCTGCTTTTATGAATCAGCCACTTAAGCATACGGTATTTCAGGGAGTCAAGTTTTCCTCTGAGAACCTCAAAGACAGGCTGCCTGGCTGCTGTTAGGTTGTTGGAGGCTCATCTGTGTGAAATTTGCTGCATCTACAAAGGGATGGAATGAGAGCCCAATAGCTTTTCTTTCTGGTGGTAAGGTAGAAAAGTTCAAGCCTTAACTTTTCCGTTGTCTGTTGGTTCTGGTACGAATATTCAAGGCATGACACCAACCCATGGGACAGGAGGAAGCATCGTATGAGCATCTTTAGGTCTGAAGCCAGTGAAACAAAGTTTGGATCCCTGGGGTGATGAGAGGGGTATGCTTGTGCCTGGGCTGCAGCAGTGCTGATGTGTGCAGTGTCTGGTGCACACTCTGTTACCTCCTGCCACCCCTGTTGGAGTGGTGGTGGCCTTCTTGGTGTCACTTGTGGATGACTGATTTGCAAAAAACCACTTGTCCAGCATCCACTTCAAGGTGACCACACAGGCTAATGCCTCTGAAATACTGAGCCAGGTCAGGGCAGTGTGTACAGAGGGAAGGGATTTGTGCTGACATGTCAACTTATTCATGCTATATACACTTCTCCTCGTGTTTGACATGCAGATCTCTTTGGATAAACTTCCACATATCTCTCTATCTGGGTGTTGCTTCACCCACAGCCACCTCCAGCCACCTGTGGGACAGAAGATGGCAGATATATAGCACAACAATGCTGCATTAATGACCTGGAAAAGGAGGATCTTCTGATAGCATAGCTATGAAAGAGGTTTTTGCGATGACTTGCTGAGGTTGGGAGTTTTGTCTGTGTATCTTCTCATCCTCTCTCCATCCCCTCCATAGATTTTGAACTCATGGGCCAGTATCAAAAACTTGACAGCATTTAGGGATCAAAATAATCCTCTGAGCACAGCATAACTTTCCCTCACTGTTAAACAACAGAAAATCCATAGGTGACTTCTAGTTTGATGTCCAGCTCTGTGTAAGCTTTGCAGTGGTGCTACAAAGTGACTCACTTGGCTAAGGGTGCTGAGGCTGCTCCCTGGAAACCTTGCCTATATCTCCAGATTAGCACTTGTGGCTTTTTGGCTTGTGCCCATCTCTGGTGAGGTCAGGTAAGCGCACTCGGCATAGCCCCTGGTGTTAAGTGGTTCTGGGGAAGGTGGAGAGGACGGGAAGGGGCTGTGGCTGTGGCAGTGCTCTGCTGAGTTGTTCCTGTGATGTAGGAAACCTGTTGTGTGCTTGGCAGGCTCTTGCTACCTGGTAGCTCGGGAGCACTGAAGGTGCGCATGGCCCCAACCTGAGCTGGAACGTTGCTGGTGGTGATAGGCAGGGCTCTGCCTTGTCTGGGGAGGGCTCAGTGCTCCTCTCTGCAGCCTGTTCTTGGAAGTGCCTCCTTACATCATGCTTGGTGAGGAGGAATTGGTAAGGTGCACTGGAAACACTTGAAACCTTTTGCTCTTGTGCCCAGCAGCCCCTTGTTGAACTGTTATCACAGGGTAGGAGCTAAATCAGACCCCTATCCTGCTTTTTGTGGCATGAAGCTGCTGTGGAGGAAGGAGAGCACTGCGATCCTGTGCTCTGTGTTTGTTCTTGTTTTGCTTCCTGCTTGAAGATGGTTTTGCTCTGTTTTATTAGTAGCAGTCATAAGAATGTGCTGCTTGTCTGTAGCCTGGAGAGAGGCTCACATGAGCTTGCAGTGTCCTTTAATTCACAGAGGCTGCTGTGCGGTAAAGAAGGCAGCCCAAAGAGCTTGGCCCTCTGAGAAGCCCAGCCTGCCTGCTTCCATCTCCCTGTGAGCCCCAGTCCCCTCCCTGTGTGCTCAGAGAAGCTGGGGTTAAATGATGCCCAGAGGCGAGGCGTGGCAGGGAGCAGCCGCAGCTCCTGGGCAGAAGCTGAGCTTCAGGGAGGTGTTGAGGCCGTGTGTGGGTTTCAGCCCTTCCAGGGTCGCCTCTCCCTCCCTGCAAAGCACCTGTGGGTCGGTCGCTCACCACTCGCAGTGGGAGGTTTGGCGTTTTCTGCGAGTTCTCGCAGTCCGTGCTCGGCAGTCCGGCACGGGTCTGCTTGACGACAGGTCCTCAAATAAAACTAGGGAGCGCTGTCATTAGGCTGGGCGGGCAGGCGGCCGCGCTCTGATCTGGATGTTTGGTTTCCTCTCTTTCCCCCCTCCCCACCTCTTTAAAAAGGTGTTTTGTTTCTCCTTGCTTACCCTGCTCTTTGGGAGCAGCTGCCTTTTGTTCTCGCCGTGCATCCCGCTCGCTCGGCGGTGTTTTGGAGTGGATCAGGGTGATGCAGCCCCGCTCCAGGTGGGCGGCCGGAGCTGCCGGCAGCACAACGCAGACCTCGCACCGCCGGCACGCTCCCGATGTCTCCACTTGGGACATTAGGACAGGATGGGGAATTTTGTCTGCTTGTTCAGAGTAAAATCACAGTGGGGTCGTTGCGGTCTGCCCGTCTGCGTGCTCTGCTCTCGCCCAGGTTGAGTCTCAGCTAAGTGCTCTTACTTTTGAAAAGTTTGCTGTGGGCATAGTGGCCAGGTGGTTTTTATTGAACATTACCTAAAAACTTTTCCCATATAATAATTCAAAATCGTGAGTCCCTTTTGGATGAATTGCTTTTTTTTTTTTTTTTTTTTTTTTTTTTTAGATTTCCTTGGCGCAAGTTAGAAGCAACTGCAAAGGAGGGAAAAAAACGTAGCTGGAGTGATGCCCTTGTGAACACAGGACCTGTTGGCTGTGAGCATGTATGAGAGCACACAGATGATGGAGAACGTATCTGGATTATGGTGCATGAAGCCAGTGATAGATTCTCAGCTCCTTAGTGTTTTTATCCCAAACCTGCACACTGCAGCAGCCAGATACTTGGCTGTGTTACTGCACCACTGGTGTCGAGCATTGCATCTTAATCCCTTCCCTAACGTTTTGGGCTTTGGTAGCAGCAAAGCCTGTGCCTGAAAAAAAACAATCCTGGAGTCTTCTCAGAAAATAAATAAATAGAAGTTTCTCAGAGGGGCTCCTTTGGAGCAACTCCATGGCTATCTTTTGAGTTCCCAAACTCATAGAAAAGTGACAGGGGAAAGTTACTGTTTCCTTTCTTTTCCTTGTCTGTCTTTATCTGTTTCTTTTTTTTTCTTTTTGTTTTTCTTTTTTTTTTTTTTTGTCCATTCCCCCCCTTCCCTTCCCTTTGCTTTTTAGAGATTGGTGATAAGGAATTCTAACTACTTAATGAGCTGGGAGAGGCCTCTCTCCATTGGAGTGGAGGACTCCAGGTGGCACTTTGACAGATTGGACAGGTAAGGCAGGAGAGCCCCACCTCCTCCTCCTTGCCTATGGTTAGGTATATAAGGGAAACTTCAATTATGCAGAGAGGCACACTCTGAGTCCTGTTATCTTCCAAGTAGCATCACATATTTTTAGGGTCTTCTAGGGGGTGGGAGGTGTTTGTCAAAATCCTGGAGCCAGAAGAAAGAACAGCAGCATTGATCAATTTGACTGCTAACATGTTGTACCTGGAAAACAATGCCCAGTCCCAGTATAGCGAGGTAAGGATTCTAGGTTTGAGCTATGATATCGCTAATTATTTTTATTTTTAGTGAATGTGTGCGATTTCTTCACCCCTGAAGTTAGGTGTGGAATATACACTTGTTTTTCAAAACTTTTGCAATTTAAAGTGGGAAGAGTTTGGGCTAAATATCTGTATGAGAGTGAACTTCAAGTCTTTATATTTGGGACAGCAAATTTGTTTTAGGAACCTTGATCAGCCAAACATAATTTTCTTTCATTGGAGAAGCCAGGCAGTTGTTTATGGTGGGCAATGCACACAGGTTGCGTTCCTGTAGCAGTCTGAACACTATCTGTGTTGACTGAGTTATAACTCTTTTGCGAGTCTTTTATTGCCAAAATTGCTGGTTGTGGTTAAAAGTGGATGGTATCTAGGAAATAACAAAAATGTGTTATAAATCCCTTCTTAGGTTACTTTTTAAGTAAAGTAATATGTAGAGAAAGGTTTTGTGCTGCAAATGCTGCGTTAGCGTCCACACCAGTAACTCTTTTACTCAGTGCTGTTAATACCTTGCCTTGTAACTTGCAGCAGCAAGGTATTTTCTACAGGGTGTTTGTATAACCATATTATATGGGGATGAATGTGTGTACAATGGATGCATTTTGCTTTCTACAGCCCTTTGCACCTCATGGGTGTGAGTGGAACGCAAACTTCAGATGCAGCTTTGATTTAATTTTTTTTAATTATTAATTTAATGGCCTTTAACCAGCTGGGTCGATGCTTTGTAAGGTGGCAGTGGGGAGAATTGCCACACGCTGTGCAAATCTTTCAGGAAGTTACCAGGGGTTGAGGGAGATCTAACGACAATATTGGTTTACATTCCAGCAGAGACAGCAGCTGTGTTGACACTTGCCAGAATGGCAAAGCAGCCACAGCTCCTCTGTGTGTGCGCGTGTATTCCTGGGGAACAGGCTTCAAGTGCAGGGCATGGGGTACAAGCCCCGAACAGACAGAACCTCAGCCACTTGGAAGAGAAAACAGAACAGAAATTGAAAGGCCGAGAGCATAGCTAGGAGACGCGATAGCTGGTGAGGAAAAACACGTTAAAAGTGCACACTTGGGGCTTGCACGCCAGGGATGGCCGGTTTGCTACTCAGACAGAGCAAGGGGTAAACTGAAACCAGCGTGCTCTCCCCGTGCCCCTCCGCAGGGAGTGCGTGTGGGTCCTTGCTGCTGCTGCTGCTGCCGCTGTGCAGGAGACCCAAACGGATGACTCTTTTTCTTCCCCTCCCTTCCTAGGTTAATTATAAACTCCTAAATGTGGAGAGAGCGCTTCTTGGAGTGTTTGCTTGGTGTTATTTGTCTGCTGCTATCTGATCAACTTTCGCTGAATAGCAGCGGTGGGGCTGTGGAGTCCCTATGGTTGACTTGCTGGGCTCATCGGTCAGAAGTGATGCGCTCAGGAGCGTTCTCGCTCCGCTTAAATGCTGCTCATCACTGTTGCTGTCAGGGGAAGTTTTTAAAAGGCTTTAGCTCTGAATATTATTGGTTTTTTTCTTTTTTTTCCTCCCACACTCCCTTTTCTCTCCTTGTATTTGAGCAAAGTGCACCGACTTTGTTCATCCAGTGAAGTGTTGTGCGCTGGGGAGGGAAAACTCAATTAGCATTGACTTGGCTTCATTTCTGAAGAAGAGTAGCCTTGCTAATGACTCGTCTCAAAAGAGAGGGAGACTTGTTAATGCTCAATTAAAATATATTGGTGATGATGGACCTCGCCCATCCTAAGCTTGCAAACAAGAAGTAGGCTTTGGCATGGTTTCCTTAAAGTAAAAATGAAAAGCTCTCACTGTGCAAATAGAAGCAGCACTGTGTTGTCATTGGTGCCTGCTGCAGTTCAGATTTTAGAGCTGTTGCTGGGTTGGTCACAAGGCAGCCATACCGACTCATGAAAAACTTAGTATAGACTATATTTTGGATTTAAAAATGGACAAAAACTTATCTAAGGAGGGGGTAATTTTTTTTTTTTTTTCCCCGTACCAAAACCAAGTTTTAAAATGAAGAGCAGGGAGTCTCCTCTCACCTGAAGCCTGGGGTTTTTTTGGGGTGCTCTGCCCAGCCACCCCGTGTTGCTTGCTGCTTGCTCGCAGATGCTGAGCTGTGCCCTCCTCACCCGCGGGCTGTGCGGTGCGTTCCGCCCTGCAGCCTGGGAACCGACCCCTGCACGAGCCCCGGCTGGGGCTGCGTGGTCGGCGTGGTGAGCTCACACCATTGCCCACAGCCCTTCGGTGCCCGTGCCCGCAAGCGTGGTGCTGAATGCCACGGTGAGGTGAGGTGTTCCTCCCAAATGGGTAAAATCTCCCTGAGAAAAGCTGAGAAGAGGGAACAAGGGTGTTGAAGTGAATCACAGCCCTGAGAGGCTGGAGGTGGAACCTGTCTCGGCCACTTTTCCAGCTTAATCTAACCCAGCATTTGATCTGGGTCGACTATAAGAACGATTAAGCTCTTTGCTGGCAGAGCACTGGACTTGATGACCCTGGAGATCTCTTCTTGTGTGTTTATGAGTAGATGTGAAAAGAAGAGAGACACTGGGGTGGTTCCTGATGAACAGGAACCTTTGAATCTCATTGTGTCTTCCTGCCTCATCTCCACATCTGGAATTTTGTGTTGTATACAATCGTTTGTGGGGAAGCATGCACAGAATTGGGTGTGAAGGAGAGTATCTGCAAGTTTGTCCGGTCTTGTCCAAGTTTCCTGGGTGCTGGGGAGGGAGGATGAGAGTGACAGAGATTCCCTTTAGGAATTCTAGATTCTTCTGCAGTTTGGCTGAGATGATGACAGTGTTTGGAGTGTTTGCTAAAATCAAATGAAATCATTGCCAAAAAGAATAAACACATCTTACTCAAACACTGATAAGAAATATGTGCCATGACTTTTGATTATAACTGTCATCCTTCCCAAGATCCAAAGATCTTCCTGCTCTTTGTGAGAGACAAATTAAAAAAGCTTTTTCCGTTAAGATTTTTATCGTAGTTTTGGGAGGGGAGGGGATGAAACTACTTTTCTGCTAAGAGAACTTGTGCACTGGTTTATGGCTTTTTGGCAGAATTCCTTCACACTGGAAATGAAGAAAAACTAAATACAAGTGGCTGCAAATATCTTTGAGGGTTAGGATGGCCTGTTCAGAAGGGTGCATTTTTGGTTCTGTTCTTCCTTTCCATCTTAGCTTTTAAAATAATAATTCAGGTGTCTGTGTTTGGGCTGTAGTATCCTGGATGTGAGTCCTTCTCTTTGCAGAAGCAGGTGTGTGGGGCTCTGGGGTGGCCTGGAAGGATGTCCTGAGGGAGCTGGGCCTCCTCAGTGAGAAAAATGTTTCTGGCACCTGTCTGGGATATTGGTTCAGCAAACATTAGTTTAAGGTTAAGGAATCTGGGGGTTGAGATGTAGCTGATTTTTTTGAGCATCAGCTTCATTAGTGCACAGTAGAAATATGACTGGGGCTTATCCTTGCTCTCAGCCTGGATTTGGCTGAGAACTGCCAGAGGACAAAGCCTTGGCTTTCCCTGGCTGTTTTTGCCACATATCAGTAGTCACACCAACTGCATTTGGCAAAGGCTCTTCCTCTCCTGCTGCCCCTTCTCTGTGGTGCTTGGCCAGACCTGGGGTAAAGGAAGCAATCTCTGAGGGGTGCTGCCTGGTCACTGCCCAGGAGAGCAGCTCACCTGCTCCCTTCCTGCACTCTGGAGGTACCAGAAAGAAAGGCTTATCTGTGCAGTACTCTCTGTACCCCACATCTTGGTGAAAGTACTTGAATAGATGCTATACAAAGCCTAATTTATTTCTCAAGGAAGAAGGTTTTTGGCTAAACCTGACCTCTCATGGTCCTATCTGTGATGATGTCTCTGAGTTCTTCTGGCTCTGAGCAGGCAAACAACTCCAATTTCCTCCGTGCAGGAGGAAATCTCTCCCTGAACTGTGAGGGATTGAGGTACGAGAGCCATGCCTTCCAGTGGCTTCTCTTTGTTAAAATGTTATCAATACTCCACATATTTGGGCTCAGTCTGTCATTAGGAACAAGGAATAAGGAGATGTGTTGGAGGTTGTGGTCCCTGATTGTGTCCAGCTGCAATTCCAGCTATGCTGCTTGTGCGGTGATCCTTTGGTTTTGCTGTAATTGCACTTACGGGATTCAAGTCTTTGTCCTGTGATGACATCTGTGCAGGCTTGTGAGGCATGTGTCTTATGCTTGGGCTGCAAAGGTCTTCTGCAAGGATGTAGAGGCCCTTATAACCAGGTTCCTTTCCATCTGAGAGGTTTTAAAACTTCATTCCAATTGCAAGGGTTTGACCTGAGGTAGAAAAGCCTAAGGTCAGATATGCATGTATCTTTGTTTGAAGATATTAAGTGGATGCTACTGCCCAGTTTGCCAATGAGAAGAGGGTGAAGTAGACAGAGAGATGGGTAATAGGAAGCTAAGACCTGCCTCCTGCCATGTGCTCCCATCTCCCTCTCAGCTGAAACAAGGGGATCACGCTGGGGGAGAAGCACAGGGAAGGGCAAGAGTTGAGTGAGGTCCAAGCCCTCATTGGAGCAGGTTTGTCATGCCATAGGTGGCTTTTTTTCTATCATAGAGTACCAAAATTTTTTTGTGATAGTAGAGGTAATGTGACCCTCATATTGAGCAGTGAATTGAGGATTTTACCTGGAGAAATCCTCTCCTTGCTTTTAAGGTGGAGGAACCTCAGGAGTCTATGGCTGTGGGTGTAGCCCAGAAATAAGTGATTGTTACCTGCATGTGGGTGGAAAGAATGAAATGTGTGCTTTATTACACAGAAATGAAACCTGATGACATTTGACCATCTGCACAGCTTTAACTGTGTATGGCATGCAGTACCTGTGCAAAAATCAGGATATTTTGGCTGTGTGTAAAGTGTTGGTACTGCTCAGTAACACCCATGATTTGGGGTTTGCACAGTCGTGCAATTTCACTAGACATTGGATTGGAAATTGCATGTCCATTTTAAAATTTTTCATGCTCAAAAGAACCATTAGTAAGCAGTATAAAATTAGGGACAGCTGATCTCAGTTTCTTGCTTCATTTGGCAAAAAACTACTATTAGGTGTTTTCTAGAATGAAAAGTTTTTCGGTGTGAGAGATGAAAAAGAGCTGCCATTGCAGCGCGGTCAGGACGTTCTACATCTTGAACTGGTTGCAACTGATGATCCAACTTGTTTGCTGTAAGTTGGCCTTGGTTGAGACAGGATGAAAGTATCCATATATATATATCCATATTTTGTTCATGATTTTTTCCTTGGGATATAGAACTGTTGTTTTGATTGAATATTTTTATCAGTCTGACGGTTTGAATCTTTGACAATATTGCCAACACTTGATTTCTGATTTATTCCAACATGAGCCCAATTATGTTATTGCCTAGCTTCTCAGGAGCTATCTTTCTTTTCTTTTTTCCATGTCTTTTTTAATAATGCACTAATGGATTTAAGTGGAGTGAAATTTTGCCTTTTTTTTTAATTATTATTATTTTCCCCCTCCCTGGGCATAGAGAATCAACAAAAAGGAACTTTTTCTGCCTTGTATGTTTCAGCCCATCTGGTGCCAACCTTTTGTCTTGTGTTTGTCCAGTTATGCCAAGTGGAAGGGTTTTTTCCCAGCTATGGCTCTGTTTACTGTGAGATAGAAGCATCACTAGTTCTGTGAAGAAGACATGGCTTCTGCAACAGGAAAGCTGTGGATGTGGGATGTAAGAGGGAGTAAACCATTTGCTTTGCTCTTTCTTTCCTCTGGAAGACGGTTATAACTAGTGGAGAAACTACTTATTTCATTATCGTGATGGGCTGAATAAAAGTGGGTGTTGCCTGGCTCAAGGCAAATTTTAAATTCTATTTACAAAATGTTCCCACTAAAAAAAAAAAAAAAAAGCTGGAAACGCTTCAGAAAGGAGCTCCTGCACCGATGGATTTGTGCTAGACGTTGTTAAACCCTGTTATTTTTCTGGCACTGCCTCCAACGCGTCTTGAGAATGTGCAGAGTAGGCAATAAAATGAATGCAACTCTTTTAAAGCAAGGTTGCATAAATCATCAGAAAGGAGAGGAGCTTCTTGTACACTAACAGCAACACTCACTCCATCCTCTCCAGCAGGGAAGTGAGCTCAAGCTCTTTGTGCTACTTGGCCTGGATTAGTGTTAAGTCACTCTTGGTATCAAGTGGAATTAAGAGGAAAATAATTTCTCTCCAAGGGTGTTAAAGTTCAACTTTTTTTCCCCTGGATGTGTTTTCTAGATTCTTTGTTGTCTCAGTGCCATCGCCTTGCAGTCCCTTGTCAACTGTCCAAGGCCCTGATCTTTAGAGTGTTACGTGCTTAGGCATGCGTGTGGGTCTCTCCAAGTGAATAAACTTGCTGTTCTTCAAAAACTTCCTGTTTTGTTTTGGTTTCTTCAGTTACAGTAGTAAATGACTTCTGAGGAAAATAGTCCAGTCTTTAGTCTCCCAAACAGAGCTTCCCATCAGAGCATTGCTGTTCTGGGAGGGGAACCTACAACTATCAGATGGATTAAAGAGATGCTTCCCAGTAGGAGCAGACCATGGCGTAAAGCCTCAGCAGAGCAGCCCAGAACAAGACTTTGCAAGTGATGATTTAGCTGTGAGCTACTGAGAAGAAAGGTTCACCCCTACATTTCTCTGCCCTATTTCTTATATACACACTGGCTCCTGGGGGAGAATCCCAGCTCTCTTCTGAAGAAGAGCCTACCAGAGGCTTCCCAGGGTTAGCTTAGCTGCTTGCAGCTACCTTGAGCAAGGAGCAAATAGAGCAGGGTGACATTTAAGGTGATTGGGCTGTTACTTCTGTAAGGCTTCTAATATAAGGAGCAAACCCAGCTCCTTCCTTACTTTTCAGGAAGTTGTAGATAAGACACATGAAAGCTTCAGTTCCTTCACATAGGCAAAGTAAACTTGTATCCTCTTTGGGACCTTGAATCTAAACTTGATAGTATTTAACATTACTGACCATTGTTATCAGCAAAATGTGGGAGATGTATGTAGGGGGGGGTGGGGGTTTGGTGATTGCTTTTTTGTTGTTGTTCCTGTTGGATTTTATTTTTTGATTTGTACTAGGTTGGAGTGATTGTGGAGTTGATCCAAGAACACTCAGTGATATCTCGTATTTTTGCAAATCCCCTGTCACTGCTGTTTCACCTGGAGTGTTAATGGTACAGCTAAAGGAGTAGTGTTTTAGCCAGGATGTGCGTGTTAGTATCTAGAATAGATGGCTCGAGGTGTGATATATTTCTGGGCTTGTGCTCAGTCGTCCGCTCTGTTTGGAAGTGGACCCAAGTGGCAAGGCTGAGCATGTTTGAAAATTAATGCATTGATTGGAGTCCAGGAGCCTCTTGGGATTGATTCCAGAGTTTGGATCCGGATTAAACTTCCCCCCAAGGACTTTGGGAAGTGGTATACAAGGGGACCTGGTGAAATTTGAGATGGGTCCAACTTCCTCAAGATGGCAAGAAGATGAATGTTTTTACCAAGGGCAAGAGAGTGGGAGGAAACGCCCAGTTTAGGGAGGGAAGGGGAAATATTTTATGGTGGGGTAGTGTCTGGGAATGAAAGGGATAGATTGTGTCTCGGCAGATATGAATCTTTCAGTTTTAATCCACATCTAGGAAGTAAACACAAAGAATCTTGCTGACTTCTGGGAATGGGGAGAGGGAGGAGGTGCAGTGCTGGGCTTTTCAGCTGTGCTGCTGAGGCAGAAGTCCCTGTGCTGGAGAGCTGCAGTCCAGCTGCATAAGGGGATGATGCACAGGGCTGGAGCATGATGCCTCTGGAGCGGAGGTGAACAGAACAATAGGAATAGGTGGATGCCAAAAAAAGTGTTGAGTCAGCAAGTAGATCTCTGCTCTATGGGAAATGACTTTAAAGTGTTTAGTCATTTTGCTTAGTTGTTTTGGTTTTTTTAGGTAATGTCACGATGTCTTTGGGCATCACAGAAGTCTTTTTTTGCGGTGTGATTGCTCAAAGAACATAATAAAAGTCTGACTGGTTGCTCTGTAAAAGTAGGATTCTGCAGATTTGTCTCGAAGATTCAGTAGCCTCTGGAAGCCTCTACTGTGATTTCTCCCTGCTGCAGTTTTACTCTGCATTTCACCCATATCCTAGGAATTGGTTCTATCAGGAACAATGGTGGTGACTGTCTAGAAATAGATGAGTAAGTTTCCCTCCGCCCTCTTTCAGCTGTAGAAAAGTGTGCAAGAAGTTCTTAAAAAGGAAACTAGAACATACACTGACTAGGTGTGATCTAATACTTTGCAAACAGGAAACTAATACTTGAATAGGAGGGTGTGAAAGCTGTTGAGAGGAGCCTTGGTCAGTCTGCTGTGTTGTATGTCTGAAAGGGACTGTGAATGTTCAAGTTGGAGGGGTAGGGAGTTTAACGTGGTATTGAATGGAAATTAATAGGTATGTTGCTACTCAAAAAATCTGGAAGAACCCCTTTCTGTCTTTTGGCTATTGAAATCACATGTATCAGGGCAACGGGGGTGGGGGGGGTGGGGAGGGGGCAAATAATGAGAAATTCCTTGTAGTTAGCTTAGGTAACTGGCTTATTGCAAGAAGCAACTAATAAAATCATGGAAGGTCTATTTTAGCAGAGTATGTTCCAATCTTTCTTTTAATGTGAGTGATTCCGTATTGAACAATGAACCTGTCAACTTCTCACTTTGCATAGGGAAAGTTCTGTCTAGCTGAGTACCTCAAATGTTAATCTCTGAAGCTGTGCCTTGTATAAGTGACCATGGCACCGTGTGTCCTGGTGTTTGCTGAAATCAGTAGTACTGGACAGGAGATAAATACTGAAAATTGGGTTTAGTTGCCCTGATAAGACATTAGATCCCATACCAGAGAACCTATTGGAAATCCTGTGTGTGCAGAATATGTGGCAAGGTGATTTAAATGGGGAAAATATTGGATATTAAAATTAAAAATATTTCTATTTAAATAAAAATGTAAAAACAAATATTAAATATTCCTCAATATTTAAATTGAGGAAAATATTCTTGAACTTTGTAAAGCTGATGCAGTAAAGTTGCTGTGGAAGAAGCCTTGTGTCTGCATACTCTCACACACTCCTCTCTCAAAGACCAGCTTTTGGGTCTGTTGTATGCACAGCCTGGCATCTTTGGAAAAACACTTACAGAAGTTCTGCTCACCTCTATGTAGGTTGCAGCAGTGATGTGAAGCTGTTTCTGATGTGTACCACAGAGGCTGGGTGCTTAGGGGAGTCTCCTGCCTGTGTGTGTGCTTCTGTGCTGAACTCCAGCAGATCCCTTTGCTTGGTGTAGGCCAGGAGCTGCTTTAATACAAAAAATAGTGTTGGAAGGCAAAGCCTTGCCTCCTTTTGTTCTTCGCAATTGGGATATAATCAGAATTTGGCATCCAGTCCTCTTGACTCCCCCATTCAATCTTGAAAGCTTTTCAGTCTGCTTTTTGGTGTCCCAGCTATCATCCCAGATTATCATCCAGGAGTTTTCTTGCTTGATTTGGACAGATGAAATAGAAATGCAATAGAAAATCCAGTAGATCTTTCGTTTAGTCTATAAGGACTCTGATGATGCCGTGTAACCCCTTTGCTTGCTCTAACGTGTTTTAATTTGCCCTTTGCCCTCCTATAACTCTTCTTATGAATTCTTATATTCCATAGTTGCACCACGCTTCAAAGAGTGGGCGTGGGGGGTTTATGTGTGTGGCTTTTTTTTTTTTTTCTTCCTTTTTTCTTTTTGGTATGCGTTTAACTGCTTGACTTATTTAACTTGCAGATGATCTGAATTTCTTGTTCTGACTAAAATGCTACCTAGCTGGAGTATTTTAACTTGGTGTCTGAAAGATGATGAATTCTGATTTTATTGAGCGTAGTGTTGAATTTGGGAGCTCACTTCAACTTCTGGTGCTGTTCTGACCCTGGTTATTCATTGTCCTTGTGCCCTTTGGCCATACTTTGGTGGTTACCGTGTCTGCAGCTTTTCACTGTGGATGACACACAGGTATCCTGTCCAGCCTAACGCTGCCGTCTCAACACAATAAAATGCTGCATGTCTGAAATGACTGATAACATCAATGGTTACCGTCCAGTAAAGAGTTCAAGAAAAAAGGCAGCTTTAATCAACTACTGCAGTTTTCCTCTCCAGCCCCTGCTTCCCCTCCCCACTTCCCCGTTTGTATTTTAATTGGGTCCTCTTATGTTTAAAGTTTTATTTTTTTTTAATCCAACTTTTCAACATTGTTGTAAAAACTCAGCACACAGGATTTCTGGGTACCTGGCTGAGCTGTGTCCCTACATTTGTTATCAGCCACTGAAATCAAGCAAAAAAAGCCTTCCTGAGATCTTGCAGTCTTTTTGTAGTTTTTCTGATGCTGCTCTTTGTCTTCATTATGTTTACATCTCTTGGAGGCGTGAGGGGGTGCTTTTCCAATTCGTCTGTAGTTTATGGCTCTTCAGATCTTTGTTGGCATTGTGTTGTCCAGCCGGTCATAGGAGACCGTAGGAAACTCTTGGCCTCTCTTTCACTTTTTTAGGAGGCTGAGTTGTTTGGGTTATTAATTGATTTCCTTTAAGTTCATGGAGTTCTAATGTCTGATGATTTTATGCATTTCATAGAGATGACATAGAATGATTTCCTTGGTTTTCTTCCCTCCTCTCTTTCTTGTTTGTATGTTTTCATATTAAATTGCTGAGCACAAGCTCAGGGTCAAGAAATTACTGTGTTGCAGGGGGGGTGGATCTTGGACTTTTCCTGTTCTAAACTGTCTGAATTTTCAAAATAACTAAGCGTAGCCTAGATGCTCTAATGAAAGTGTTTCATGTTCATGAAAGAGGGTTTTTTATGTGTTAGAAGACCTTATGGTCTAAATACTGTAAAATGATCGGACTTTCAGAAACTGATTGTTTTCTAAGTTAATAGAACTTTTTTTGAGCGCCTAATTCAGAATAATTTTTTTTCTAATTTTTTAAGAGCCTAAAATGCTGCTCTGGGGAAATCAGCGATATTATTTTCGTATACATTGGAAAATATTTAGAAGTGTGTACACAATGTAGGATGTCCAGCCTTAATATCTTTGTGAAGTGGGATGCACTGTCATTCTGATAATCCTTGAATTAGACAAGGTCTTTTACATGAACCTGTGGCAGGTGGTAGAAGTCAGGAATTACAGGCATTCCTGCTTTGGGCTGTGCTTGTTTTAAAAGGCACCCTGCTTCTGGCTGAAAAACACTTCTTGCTAAGTTAAATTAATTAACCAAGGGGCAAAACTCAAAGTTTAGCTAAAAAGGAAAACAATTACAGCTGGGGGGGAAAGATGACTCCAAAGCTTACAGCCCTTATGGGTAGACAGAAACTTGCCCTCGCATTGCTTTTCATTAATTTGTCTCATTCTCAAAGTCCACGTATGCAGGCAGGTATTTGTAGGCTTAAACTTGAACATGAAGTTTTGCTGAGTTAGCAGAACTGTGCCTCAGTAAGACACGTGGTCTTACTGGGTATGACTCTTAAAACTGTGCTGCTTTTGTAAACCCGAAGGGTGTAGATGTGGCATGACGTGCATACTGGAATGGCTCATCCCAGTGGAAAGCACAGGCTTTTATTCCCCCCATCAGTATAAAAACCATACTGTTTTTCAAGTGTGATGGCATGTGTTTGCAAATTACTGATGTGCACTGATCTCTCCTGTTTGGTGCATGTAGTGTGTTGTCCATCAAGTGGGCCATAGGGCTGTTTGGTGACCTCTGGGAGGGAAGGGATGGTCTTTAAGTGGGCAGAACAGTGAAGTTTTTAAACTTCTGTATCTGAACTTTAAATGTAGTGGTGTGATTTCAGTTGGTCACTTAATGTTGAGGTTTTTTGGTGGGGAGAGGGTAGCTGTTGGGGTTGCGTTTGGTTTTGTTGGGTTTATTTTCCTCCTCCCCAGCTGGTTGAAATGAAGGACTGTTTCCCTTAGACTTTCTTTATGTGCTTAGGTGTTGTTGGAAGTTATCCAGGAAACTGCTGGGGTTATCTTACTACTTAACATGAAATACCTCCGCAGGAAAATTGTGTGTCACTCATGGGGTTTGGGGTTTTATTCTTCTTGGAAGAAAAATCTTTTTTTGCTTATTAATCTTGAATTTAGTTTCTTAAAATTACTGTGTTTGTACATATTGCACAGCCCTGTAGATCTCAAATAGATTCCCTTCTAAATAATACAGGAGGTGGTATGCAGAACTATTTGTACTCCCTACTTAAGGGTGGGATTTTGCTGAGGAGATGCTGTTTGATTATGCTGCAACAGGTCTAATAGCCATGATGGGAGTGACTGACTCCAGGGCTTTCCATGAACTCCATCACACTGAGAACCTGTTATACCACTAGGATGGGAAATACCTTCTCTCTTCCTGGAAAATGCAATGTCCCAACAGTAGGATTATTCAAATCAGATTTTGTACTATTATAGTGCCTGGGAACCTGTCTTGGTAACAGTTGATATCTTTGGTTCAACCGAAGTTATCTGCTCTCTTGCTCTTCACATTGAGTATACGGTGCACATTATCGTTTTATCTGAGGGTTTCTGACTCCTTGGTGTGTATTCAGCTGAACAGTTGATCTGGGGAAAAACCTCTTCAAAATAGACCCACAGGATCTGTGTTCATTTTAGAAGTGGAGCTGGAGGGAGTGCTGCCAAGTTGGTATTGAAATAACTGTACACATCTTTGCCTTATGGCTTGGAAAGGACCAGAGCAGTGTCCAAACTGAGTTTGTTCCTCATAAAGAAATATTTTAGTGTGTGTCTTTCTCTCTCTCTCTCTTTTTTTTTTTTTTTTTGGTTTTTTTTTTTTTTTTTGGGGGGGGGGGTTTTTTTTTTTATTTTTAAAAAAAGGT
>JAWWES010000011.1:10819443-10851826 GCA_035583135.1 Lophotriccus pileatus
CGCCCCCCCCCCCCCAGAGACCAAAATTACAAAGACAAGCACTAGCTGATGCTAGGTGAGAAGGTGATTCCATATGTATGAGCAGTTCACTTTGAAAATATTACAAATTTTCTCTCTGAAGCCCTTCATGACCTTAAGTAGGAATTCCAGTAAAACGTGCTGTCTAATCAGGTTAGGTCTTCATTTGTATGCAATGTTGATCTAATTAATGATGACAAATTGAGATTGGATTGCAGAGGACTTCATAAGCATCCTTGATTATTTTTTTTTAATTAATGACCTCAGAATGCAAGTAAGAATATAAGCAAGTTAATCAGTCTTTTCAGAAGGAAAATCTTTAACAATTGAAACTCTATTGAAGTGTTTAAAAACAAAAGCCTTTATAGCCTAAATTGGACAACGTTTCTCATGTGCGTACTCATATGATAAAACCTTTTAGAAAACCGTGCTGCAAAGGAAAAAGCAGTTATTGTTTGTAATGCTGAGATGAAGTGTAGGTTGTTGAGGTTGAGTGAGAAGCCCTCTGAATTGGGTTAAGTAAAAAATTAAGCAGAATAGTGTCTCATTTATTGTGAGAGAATTCCCATACGCCCATGTGTGGCAATATCTCCTCCTGTTTCTGCAGCAGAAGAAAGCAAAGCATTTCAGAAGTTTGCCACCCCAGATTTTTTTCTTTGTGGAAGTTGTGTGCAGACCTTCCCCACCCACTCTGAGCACAAATAAATAAATAAACAACTGCACTCCCTTTTCCCTCTAAAAAAACATTTGGCAATCACCTGTCACTAGCAGAACCGGCTACATGGGGAAAAACATGATTGCAGAAGGAAAGTAAAAATTTAAATTGTATGTCAAGGTAAGTAAAAGTTAACATTACTGCCAAATGCAAGCTATCAAAAAATGAATCTGATCCGCCCATCCCCAAAAGCAAGATACCACCTTATAAGTCATGAGACTCTTTTAAAAAGACAAACAGGTTCTTCTTACTCTTCCCCAGGTTTCTGAGCCTTTAGGGTGCATCTACTAAATATTTTAAAACTTTTTGTGGTAGTCACGAGAAGGCAGAAGTTGCTTTCTTAAATGAAAACTGAAGTTTATTTGCAAATTTTGGATTCATCTGAAGAAAGATACCCAGCCCTGCAAGACTTGCATAATTCAGGTGTTGGCAATACCTGAGTTTAGCAGTTTATTCTCATGGCCTGCAGTAGGTTGGAGCTGAGCTGGGTTGGTCCTTGCAGCATTTGTTGTGAAACACAGAGTTCTCCAAACGTGCAATCTGTGTTCCAGGCTGGCTCACTGGTTTTTCTGTTCTCTGTAGACTCAGCTGTACCTACAACTATCAGAAAATGCTCAGATTTCAGACTCTCTTTGCTAGCAAAGCTGGATAATAATCTCTGCAGTGCGCATGAAAGCAAGTAAATGGATTGTGCCAGTTGGGCTTGGTGGATTTGGAAAAACTGCATTTTAAGGAAGCTGAAAGGAATGCACTTAAATTAGTCCCCACGAGCAATAACAGGTTTCTGTGGTTGAGAGAACAGATTCCTTGACTGGGCTATCTCAGTATTTTTATTTCAGATTGGTTCATTCCATTTTTATTTTAAATACATTCCGTGTCCTGATCCACCTAGTAAAATCGGGAAATTTTTGCCAGTCTCCATAAAATGAATTAGAGGACTGTGCACAAGCACAGTGAAGCGGTGAAGGGGCAATTAGAGGTGTACATTGCCTTGACGCAGCAATTTCTAGTTATGTGTTCAGTGTTCTCTTAAATAATCTGTTCAAATAGTGCATCATTTCAGTAACACTGGCAATGTCCAATATGTCCTGACTGCTGATAATCTCTATCTCACATGAAGATTTATCCTTAAAGGCTGGTGACTCTTCTGATGAACACACATGATGAACGCTGTGCCAAGAGTTCCTGTGAAATCTTAGCCTTGTGATTCCTTGCTGGTGTGTTGGTCAGTGCAATCTGAGCTTTCCAGTTTCACCCTTTAACACTGCATTTAAAGCTAGCTGTCAGGAGAAAGGGAGTGGGAGTAGCCTTGTTACAGGATTTTGGATTTTCTTGTCCTCAGAGCTCTAAGTCAGCAAAAATATAGGATTTGGCTGCTTGGACAGCACAGGTGAGAAGGGTCTTTGTAAGGAACTCATTTGTGCAGAGGGTTTACAGAACTCCATGAGCACTCAAACTGGTCACCTGCTGGCCACTCTGATAAGAAATGTAGGCTTTCTCTTCAGCCCAGCTGATTGTCCAGCATAATTTTGCTGGTGATAAACCCCCACTTGTTACAGCAGGAGTGAGGAAGGGAAAAGATGCTGTAATCCAAATGGAGAGAAGCAATCTTCAAGGAGGAGGCAGCGGAGGAGGAGATGGGGTTGCAGCCTTTGGATGCAGACGCTGCAGGCTGCGAGAGCTGATGCAATGGTGTGAGCTGAGGGCTTGGCTCCTCACCCATCCCTGCGAATCAGGAGTGCTGCCGTATTTGGGCATTTGTCTCAGGTGAGAAGTGGTTCAGATTTGGCTTCCTTAAGCTCTCAGCAGCTGTGCCTGTCTGAAGAGGCTGTTTCCAGCATGTGTGTGCTCTTGGCACAGGGCAGGTGGGGAGGCAGGGCAGAGCTCAATTGCCACCGTTGCTCTAGTGCAGAGAAGAGGTGGTGATCCTGTTTTCCTGCTTGAAGAGCTTCTGAGGTGTTTCCCTCAGTGTGACATTACAGGACCTAACAGCAAGGCTGTTGAGGCATATGTAACTTGTCCTAGGTCATCTACCTGGAAAGAGAGGAGCCGGGCTTGTTGTCTTTGAAGGAGGTGCCTTTCTCACGGCAGGGAGGTGTTTTCAAGCTCACAAAGCTAAGAAGAACCAGTTCAGCTGTGAGAACCAGCCAGGAGGGGCCTGCTGGCTTCTGTTTGGGTTTTTATGCTTGAGTGAAATGAGATCTGAGTGCTTTAGGTTCCATTTAGAATGTAATTGTGCTTTTTCCCCATAATATCTTTGTCATGTATATTTTGGTTTTATTACTAGTTACCTTCTTCTGTTACTCCTTACAAGCAGCTGTACAGATCTGCATAGTAGTTTCTAGAAAATGTCTTGTGATGTGACCTGTCTTGCCTTTCTTCTCTTTCCTTATTGTGTCCCTGATTGTTTTGTAAATCCTGCCGAGGCAGTATTGCCTCGCTGTATGAACTGGGGTTTTGCTGTATGCTCTCTTAGACCACTGCCCTCCACGATGACAGAGCTGGACTGTGGTGTAAGACTGCTCTGCAAGGGACAGTCTGTACCCCACACATCTTGGTGATGCCCAGGAAGGATGAGAAGGGGAGTTATTTACTTACTCTATGCATATCTAGTAACACTGGGAATTGAAAATTTGGGTCTCCTACTTTGAGTATATTCTCTCAAACAGCACAGTTGGTGTGGGGCACCCAGCACGCCTGACCTGCTGAGAGAAAGCAGGCATCAGATGTCATGAATGTCCTTCTCTCTCAGCTAGGATTTAGCCTCTTAGTTGCAATGTTTGTGGCTGATTCTCTCCCACTGTAACAGGAGATGAATTAGAGCTCACTACAAGTCTCCCTGGATCTGAAAGTGAAAAGCCATGAGCCATTAGAACATAGGAGGATGGAGAAACAATTAGGAGGGGTTGTGTCCCCCCACAGGAGCAGAAAATCCCTCTGCTGATTGTACAAGCAGTTTCTAGTTGTATTGGCATCACAATTTTTTTTTTTTCCAGAAAATTTATTTTAAGGGTTTTTTTGAAGGAAAATTCAGACGGGAAAAAAGTAAGTGCAAGAAACATTTTTTGGCTCTTGAGATTTTTTTTTTGCCTATGTAGAGAGGAAAAAGTGTTAATTAAACATAATTTTCATCAGTGCAACTTGCACAAAAGAAGCCCCACCTACTTTCATGAGAAAGGAATAAAGAGAATCATAATCCTGGATTAGGTATCTTTCACTACACATATATAAAAACAACACCGTGTGAAAAGGGGGAAAATATATGTGTGTACATACACACACCAAACATACCAATGTGCCTCCAGCAGTATTACCAAAGGAATTAACTTTACAAGAAACAGCCACAGCCTGGAAAGAAGCCATTTTTCAAATAAAAGCTGAATGAGACTTGTGGTTTCTGAGAACTATGAGAAGGAAGGGTTAAAAAAACACTTACAGATAAGAATAGCTGATGCTGGGAGATGAGTGAACATCTTTAAGTAAGGGAGGGTCACTATTTAAATCAGCTTTTCTTTTTTTTTTTTCCTCCTCTTAGCTAAAAATTGGCTTCTAGTAAGAACAACATCTAGGATGAATGTAGTACTTTAAGTCTTCAAAGTGCTGCACAAACATTACTTCCCTAATCAGCAAACACCTTTGCTTGGTAGGCAAATCAGGATTGGAGTCGCCATTTTAGAGAATGGAAACCAAGGCGCCAGAAGTGCCAAAGTTTCTGAAAGGGTAGGGGTTTTTCCGTGGATTTTATTCCCTCCTTTATTTTTCTTTTTTTTTTTTTTTTCTTCTTTTTTGATGCTTCAGGTTTTTTTGTAGCATTCAGCATGGGCACTGCCTCTGGGCTGGCTTGTAAAAGCTGCTGAGCTCTCCTGGATTTCACAAGTGCAAAGCATGCAAAGCAGCCTGGCAGAGCTCAAAGAGGCATCGGCAGAGCTGCCTCCTTACCTTTCCAAAGGTCACGGCACCCTGGCCCAGAAGGGAGGCAGCGGCTCCAGGGCAAGGAGGGTTTCCTAATAGCTGCCGATTTCCCCCATAGCATTGATCTGTTTAAGGTAAACTGCATCAGCTGAGCACTGTTACAAACTATTTCAACCCTACAACAAAAAAAGGTCGTGCAAAAAGTATTCGAGTGGCTGCTTAATATGTTATTTTCGGGTAAAGTATTCCGGGTAGGCTGGTGCAAGACCTATTGCTCACTTTGTAGACAAAGACTGCCCTTGGAGATGATCGTTCCTTTCTTTAGGTCAGCTGAAATATCGCATTTGTCATGGATATTGTGTCCCTGCCAGCTCGGTGCAGAGCACACAGCGCTTTGGCAGTGTGCTGAAGCAGCGTAATTCTGTGTGCGTTGCACTGGTGGTGCTCCGTATGCTGAGGGCTTAGCTCCAGTGCTGGCAGACCACATACTGTGAAGAAATTCCTACTTTGTTTTAAAAAGAAGTGTCCTGGGTAGGGAAGCATTCTATATAGAAAGAGCATGAACTTTATTATGCAATGGAAGTCTTTTTATGAGGTTTTGCTGTGTGCAGGTGTGTCAGATTTGTTATTGTAAACACAGCAGGATAGCTAACCAAGTAAGAGCTTAGATCCTCTTGCAAATAGACCTGAGTATTGATACAAACTTTACCGTTTCCAGTTGGTAAAGATAACACTTAAACATTGGAACAAAAGTTGGTGGAGCCACAGAAGGAGAGTGCTACTTCTTCCTCGTTTTGGGGTTTTTTTTTTAGATGTATTCTATAAGAGTGGCTTTTTTGAGGAGAGCAAAATATTACTTGTTTGATAAGGAGTGTTTTATGATCTGCTGGTACACGTTAGCTGCTGAAATTCATCTAAATTCAGCTTTATGAAAAGTTGAAAAGTGTGCTAGAGGACACACAGGAAAACAGCACTCAAAGGCTGACCTGGCTTTCCTTTAGACTTGGGTCTAAATTTTCTGGCTCTGTTGTTTTCCCCATTAGCCATGATGACTATGCTGCCTTGGAGCTTTCCTCCCTGCATGTTTTGTGCCCTGGGGTGCACCACACTCTCCTCCTGGGAAGAGAAGCCACCCTGCCAGGAGATGCCCTGCTCAGGAGCAGCAAATTTGGCTCCAGGCCCAGCCTCGGAGCTGCTCCTGCCCTGTGATTTAGATGTAATCTGGGTAGCATTGTGCAAGTTATTCTCTCTGCCTCTGCACCCCCTCTTTCTCCTTTCTACATACTCACCCTCAAATCTGGGACTGTGTCACGATGATCCTGTGCTGTAAAATGCTTGGACCCCTGATGTGAAATGCCTGAGGGGGGTGCTGGACACTGCTGCTTGCTGTGTGTACCCTCTCAGTAGCCTTATCTTTCAGACTTTTATTTTGGCTTAGTTACAGGACATTAGAGTCTTTCTACAAACTAACTTTGACGCAACCAAAACGTATCTCCAAGCTAGAACTTGAAGGCCGAGTGCCTCTTGGGTTATTGCTTCCCCTGTTTGAGATCATGAGCTTTACCAGCATTGGTCCTAGCAGGTGTGAAAATTACTGACCCAGCAGCCATTTGAGAGCTATGGGAATAAGGAGAGCCTCTTCCTGTTACAGAGGCAGAGCACGATGCTGTACCAGCTGCTGTATTAGCTGTGGTTCCAAGCTTTGACAAACTTACCCTGCCACTTGTCTGGTCTTATTAGCTCAAGTGTGGGAGCTGTGGTGGGGAGCTGTCTCGCTCCTGACCTTGCAGTGGGAGCAAAGTGAGCCCAGCTTGCTATTAAACCTGCACCCAGAGCTCCTTGGACCCCCCTTAAAATGCAGGGCTAGAAGAGATTCCCATGGGGAAGGGATGGGAACGGTACCACTGGGCTTGGTGCCCAGCCTGAAGGGTGTTTGCAGAGCCGGCAGCAGGGCAGGCAGAGCACCCGCTCTGTCTGCATTTGAGCATCAGCATCACCATGGGTGGGAGAGAAAAAGTCTTCCCATGAGATGTTTGTCCAGTGTCTGAGCACCGAATGATCCCTCTTCATTAATCAGCAAGGTGGTGGCTGGTTTTGCAATGAGTTCCTTGTCTCCCATCTCTTCTCCTGCAAACCTCTCATACAACTCATTCTTAGTAATTTTTTTTTTTTTTTGACCCATCCTTGGTGAGTTCTTGTAGGTGTATGAGCAAGGTGGACTTTAACAGAAAAGAGTCTGTGCATTTCTACAGTAAACCTCTTACAGTATTGGCACTCACAAAAGTGGTGAGGCCCCTAGGAAAATCTTCAGAAGACTTACCATTAGTTCTTTAAGGTTTGGCAAAGACAAAGCACGTGGACTGATTACTTTGCAATCAGTTTCTGTAAGGAATTCGTAAATTTGACCTTTATTTGGCATTCCCTTTGTGTGCTGACTTCTCTGATGAGTCATTTTTGCCCATTTCCTTTGCCATGCCTCTCACGAGGGCTGCAGAGTTTGGAGTCTGTCTTTCTGGGCTCGTTTTTCAGCAGACTGATCTGTGCAAGATAAAGATGGGGAGAACTGGGTTGCTCTGGTGCTGCTGGCGTTCAGAGGGAGCACTGCAGCATGGTCCCTGGCCGACAAGAACAGCTACATGGGCAAGATGAGCTCCAGGATGAATTTGCAGGGACACGTGCTGGAAGAAAACCATTTCCATGTTGCATGTCTTGATGCCGAGAGCATAAAAACCCTCTGATGCTGTCACTCTGCTGATCCCAGTCTGTTTAATACGGCTGTTTTGTTTCAATACACTGCTGCATGTTTTGCAGCTAATTTCAAGGAAGCTTCCAAAACATACACTCATGAGGTTCTACCTCTGAAGTGAGATGGCTTGGTAGCATTTTAAGTGTTGATAAATCACCTGTCTAGGATTCACTCAGTTGGTAAGTGACTGAGAATGACTCACTTGTGACTGCTTCCCTCTCCACCACGCAGGTCTGAGCTGTTGCCAACCACCCCCTTGCCTCTGAACGTCCTGGGGTGCACCTTTCCTTGGACCCCCCGGGTCACACTGTGTCCGCAGCATGACCCCAGTGTAACCTGCTGGCTGGGGCAGTCAGCATTACTCTGCTCCCAGGAGGAGCAGAGCTGAGCGTGCAGGCAGGTGCTGACTGCCAGAGAGTGAGTGGTGCAGGATGGCCAGGCATTCCTGCGTGCTGGGGGCTCTCTGGCTCTGGGCAGCTTGCTGCCTCCAGCCTGCCTGGCATGGCCCAGCAAGGGTGTAGCAGTTCACTCAGCTTTTTTTTCTAATGTTGGTTTGTTGTTTTGGTTTACTATTTTAACTTTTTCCACTGGCCATACCAATCTGATTACACCTTCGAGGGATCATCTGCCCCTAAAGCTTAATTAAGGAACTCTTGTCTGACTCGTCACTGACTCACCTGCCTCTGTATGAGCTCATGTCTGACTTGTCCTAGGAAGATAGTGAAATATGTCAGGCTTCTCTGAAATATAGCAGTTTTTTGTTTTATTACATCCCTGACATTGCTGTTGGCTCCTGCAGAGGTGAACAGAAAGATGACTGCCCCAGCTTGGTTACTTTTATCTAAACCTAGTTGCTTGGCTCTTTGTGCCTTGAAAAACCAGATGGGGTTTTGCTTGCACAGCTGTAGGTATGTTAGAGTTAATAAAAAAAAATATTAAAAATTAAATAACCTTTGAGTTTTGGCTTCAGGCAAAGTAGGTGAAATGATGTGTTTTGGAGATGAATGCTCTTGCAGGAGGCAAGATGTAGCTTGCAGGAGAACATCTGCAACCAATCCATTCTGTATGAGATGGGGCCAAGACTTGTTTGTATCTCAGTACCTGTTCAAACATGTTATAGCACAGCAAAAAAGAGGTTTTGAATGCATTGAGGAAGGGTGGGTAAGACGGGAAAGAGACATCAAGCTGAATGTTTGCTTAATAGCTTTGATTTCTTCATTAAACTTTTAAGCACTTTGATAATTTGATTAGCTGCTTTCAGAGCACTGTAGATTTTTTTTTTATTATTCTTTTTTCTGTCTTAAAAGTGAAAAAAACTCTACTCATTTTGGTGCTGTGAGGTGAGGTTGCTTTCTGGCCTGGAGCAAATCTGCTTTTTGCTACTCCTTTGTACCTTCCCTGAGCACTGCCGGTGGAAGGATGTTCTGTAATTCATTGATCAAAGACAGTGCAGAGACACAGTTACCAGGCTGGCTGCCTGGACCCCAGAATGCAGCTTCCCAGTCCAATGCCCCTTGCCAGCTACTCCCATCCTCTTTGTTCTGTAGGAATGAAGGTAGCGTGAACCTCTTGCAACTGCAGCTTGCAGAGCTCCTTTACCTGCCTCTAATTGTGCACTTGGAATGCCTCTTTCTCAAGGCCTGTGGCAGCACAGAACAGTTACATGACTCAGGAGCAGCTGAAGTGGTGAGGTTGGCAATAGAGGTTGTCCTACTGAGGTTCTAATATCATCGCACTGATGTTTCTTATCATACTGAGCTCTGTGGCTTTAGGTTTTTTGTAAGGTGACCCCTGAGATGCACATGCAGCTGTATTATTAGTTTGCATGTGTAACTAATGAGAGTTTTGAAGGTGCAGACTGTGTATGACTGGGATCTGTTGTCATTGGAGTGTAGCAACTGTTACTTAGATCTTTTTCACTGTCTTATGGACTGAATTCCTTGCTGGGGAGCTGAGGGGAACTGATTTGGGCTGAGTAAGGTGGACAGTGTGAGCACAGTGCCTGTAAAATCCTACCAAAGGAAAGGGGCATGTATTCCAAATGCTCTGTCCTATGTAGAGATGGGGTAGTAATACTACCTGGGTAGTATTTTGCCAGTGCTTAAAAACAGCAGACTTTTTTGTTCCTCTCCTTTTCTCAAACCAAATCCTGCTGTGACTTTACCAAAAGTGCTTGTGTAAGCGAGGCAGTCCTGGTCATGTGCTGATCTTCATCAAGTCCTCAACAGGGAAGAAAATTAAAGAACTGCAAGATGCACAAATGCCTGTCCTTGGCCTTTGATGTAGACAGGGCTCTTCCACTCTGCATTTGCTCATCAGAGGGAGGTTATTTTTACTGCTGTGTCTTCATGCCATTGTCAAGTCCCTGGTGACTCTCAGTGCTGCTGTTCACTTGTGTTCCCTGGCTGGCTACCAGGAAGGCCTCCTACGGCTTGTCCACACTTGGCAAGTAGACGCGCATCCTAGGGATGGCCTTAGGGCTCTGTGCAATGTTGTGTGGACTTGCAGGCTGTGCCTAGAAAGAGGTCTGCTGTGTCTGTATGGTGCTGCAGCAATGGGCAGGGTTCATCATCCCTGGCACATTGCAGCTGGAATGTGATGGTTTTGGAGCTGTGCAGAAGTGGCTTGGCTATGCCTGAACTCCTTTTTACTGCATGTCAGACACTGGGTTAGCATGTGGCCAGCCAGCACTCCCTGCAGCTGCACTCTGGCCATGCCTTGAGCAGGAGCACTGTTTGCTTTTGCCTTGCTCTGCAAGAAGTATCCTCACCTGGAGAGGCAGTGAGGACTGTCTTCAGGTGCAGATTATACCTCACTCCCCCATGCTTAGGGCTTCAGACGAGTAATTTAGGTGGCCCTCTGATCCTTAAGTTTGTTTTGCTGGACTGCATGAAGAGCCTGATGTTCTATTTCAGGCTGCCCAAATGGGTCTCCGTCCTGATGCACTGGTGTCTCATGCAGTCTTCCTTTTCTTCCTTCAGATCTCGGTTGCCATGACGCTTCTGAGAAATTGGAGAACTTTTCTTTTGGAGAGAGTTTCCAAAATGGTTACCTGACTGTGGTTTTGTTTGCTTGCTTAGGAGCTTCCATCCCAGTATCACTGAGGAAGGTGGCTGAATCCACTAATGACACCCTCTTACTCAAGCACTGGCTTAATGCTCCAGTTTTATCTCTCTCCTGTGCAAACATTGCCTTGTCCCCCAAAACCTCTCTTTGCTCTTCCTCTGAGTTGGGTGATATAATTATGCCTCCCAGCCCACTACAGCCACGTGAAAATGGGTTCCTCTTGCTTTTGCAAGGACTGTTCAAGGAGCTTGCTCTTTGGAAAGTCAGCATATGGAGAAGCACATATCAGCCTGTGTGGGAATGGGGTGGTGGGGGTGTGTTTTGTTTTGTTTATTTCCCCTTGGCTACACAAGCAGCTAAAACCTGTAACCTACAGGAGTTGGAAGCTCCATGCAGAAAATTAGCTTAGGTTGGTGGAAGAGTTGAGATCGCATTTTTCTTGGCTAATTAAAGGATTAAAGGTGCAGAGATTTAGAGCGAACTGTCAGAGTGCTACAGAAGAGAGCCTTTGATGGTTGAATCCGACTTGAGATTAAACAAATTGCATTTAAATAAGAAATATGTGGCAACAGTTACAGTCTAGCTGGGCCTCTATCGTTTGCTGTCCTCCAGGGTCAGGTAGCTGGTGTGCTGTGGCTAGAGCTTCTTTTCCCTTACCAGCTTCCTTCTTCAGAAGTGTCTCCCCCTGGATTGTTTCAATCTGTTGCCTCTGTGCTTTGTAAGATGGGCTTTTTTTCGTTTTCTAACTCAGTGCTTTGTGCAGAGGAGCCTTGCGCTCTACCTTACACAATAATGATCTGCTGCCCATCATAGTAATAGTCATGGTCACATCCTTGTGGTGTGTTTTGTAACATCTCTGATCCTATTTAGGGTTTTTCTGCATCCTGATGCTTTGCTATCTGCAACTGGAGAGCTAAATACTTCCCTGTGGACTTTTTTCTGTTGTTCAGTTGAGAAGCTGGTGGATGGAAAGAGTCTTTTGGGTTATGTTGGTTGTTTACTGGTGTCTTCTTCTTGCACAGTGGTGGCTGATAAAATTCTGGAGCTGTAGTTGGCTTCTGCAGGTTCAAAGTCCTTGCCTTCTTTGATGTCAATTGATTGTCTTCAGTGGGCTATACTTGCAAATGGTTTGTCAGTGTTAGTCCCAGCCCTTCTCCTGCCTCTTCATTGGATAACATTAAATTCAGAGCTGCTAAGGGGATGTTTTTAAGTGTTACCCTTGATAGCACTTGCAGTGGTGAGGCTCGTGAGCTTCACGGTAGCTGTCTCAGAACCAACCTTGCTTTCTGCAAGGGCAAGAATTCACCTGTACAGCATCATGCAGGGCAACAGCATGTTCTGTCCATGGAGACTTTGCACCTTTCTCCAATGCATCACGTATGAGCTGTAAGGAAAATAGGAGTGCCAGACAGTGTGAGCCAATAACTTCTGATGTTGCAACTCTGTCTTGTTTTGTTCCATTTTGTTTCATTTCTTTTTAGGGAGGAAGGGGCTTGCCTTTTGTTACCTGACACCCATATGAGATCACGACAGAGTTTTGTTTCTTTTTTTTTTGTTGGGAAGATGGAGAAAATCACAAAACTGAAACTGGTGAAAAATCTGCTGGGATTCCATAATCACTCAAAAATATGGCATTAGTTACTAATTGGGTGTGGTTAGTTGGGAAATATGACTTTAAAATTATGTTTCCCAGGGAACTATTCCTGTTCTCATTGTTATCCAGTAACAAAGACTGCTTTTTGTTTGGGAAAGCAGTCTTGCTTTGAATGGGCTAGGTGTTCTCACAAAGCATCTGTTGCTTGGGGTCTTCAGAGCTTGCAGTTTGCAAATGAAGCAGTGTAAAGGTAATAAGGTCTGCAGGGACAAAGAGCTGTTTGGTGTTTTCCTTGGAAAGCCATCTTCAGGTTGTGGTTGCAAGGATTTGCATCTAAATCCACACTCATTCCTGTTATGTTTCCAGTTAGATCATGCAAAGGACATAATTATCTTTGTTACCAAGTGAAATAAATCAATTGCTAAGTATTGAGAGACTTGATATAATCTATTTCCAATAATTTATAGATCTGTTAATATGTCATGAAGTATTTTGGCAGTCATTCCTGATGAGTTTACCTAGCAGACCTGTAAAATGCAGCCAGGTCCATGCAAGCTTACTTTATGCACTTGTGCTTTCTTGCTGAAGTTTCAAAGCAACCTAAAAATCAGATGTATGGACTGTGCTGTGTTCAAGCTTTCCATTTCTTAGGTGATATTTTACTGCACAATTTCCTTTGGCTTGCATGTCCACTGGGATGTGGTTTTTCTTTCTCCTCTTAGAAGGAAGGAAACGCAAAGCTGAAGATTGATATTTCTATGAGGGATAGGAAGGACTGCTGCTAACATTTTCCAAACTCATTGCAATCCCTTTCTCAGTGCTGCTCTACAGAACAGCTTTCTTCCCTTAGCTGCTGCAGTTGCATAGCTTCAGGGCTGCTGGAGAGCATGAGAAAAAGGGAGGAATATCCCAAGCCTGGGATAGGCTTGCTGCTCTTCCTAGCCAAGAAGATGCCACAGCATTGACCTCACTAGCTGCCTGAGGGTGAGGTGCTGTGTTTTGGATGGGGATATCTCCATGGCCTGATGGCTGCAGCAGCCACACTGCTATGCTCCTCAGCATGGAACTGTATGAATTGTTTCCCACGGTACGTAGGAAAATCAAGGTCTCAGTTCAGCAAGGCACTCAAGTGAGTGCATAACCTCTAGCACGTGAATATTCCCAGTGAAATCTATTGGGTTCTGTTGGAGTCAGCAAGGCTGCTCCCAACCTTAAAGGTAGGCATCTGCTTAAACACCTTGCTGAATCATGCCTTGACTTTGAAAGTAGGCTCAGGAGAAACCACATGAGTTGACTCAAGGACTGTGCTTACCTAGGTCATTGTGGATAGAAGGCGAGAGCTGAGAAGGGGGAGGATCTGAGTAAAATACAGATCCCAGAACCCTGCAAATTCTGGTAATAGCTAGTGACTGTGTTCTCGTTTGACTTTCTTGCCATTCATCCCCAAAGCTTAATTGTATGAATAAAACGTTTAAAGGTTTGACTTAGTCACCATTCATTTTAAGTATGCTGGACTTGCTGCCATGCTCTATTGATCTGGCTTAGATCTGAGTTACTACATCTTTATGTTCTCAGTAAAACTATGATTTGCTCAGTTAGGTGTAATTTTTGTCTTTCCTTACTAATCCTTAAGTTCTCTCTGTGACTCAGAACTAGAGTATGGCCTCATTGGGTCAGTAATTGCAGAAAACAGAGGGATGTTTGCAGAAATGGTTTGGTTCAGTTTGGATCCTCTGTCTTCTAGGAGGAGAGTGCCCTTATCTAATGGTCTTCGTACAGAGGAAGAACATCTGTCCCTTGTTGGTGTTAGTTTGTTGCCTTGCTCACCATTCTGTCCAGAAAAGCTTTGTTGGCTTTTCACTTTAATTATCAATGAAATGCTCTGCAAGCAGGAGAACAATATTTGCATAGATGTAATTCTGGAAATTGAGTGTAATGTGATCAGGAAATGGGACAGGCCCTGGCTGTTATCATGGAAGAGACTTGCTGGTACCTGCACCTTGTTTCAAATGTAATAAGATCTGACTCAGGATAGTTTCCTGGACGTTAACAGAGAAGACTCAGTGCCATTTTGGCAAGGGACTAGTGCTAACCTCGCTGCATAGGAACAAAAGAGACTTCTGGCAAATTCCGTAAATCTGTTCTGAAAGGGCTTCTAACAGTACACTAAAGATTTAGAGGGAAATGGCCTCCCTTGGAGCAGAAAAGCAGGGGCGTGTTGTGTGCACTTTCAGGACTTTCTTTTTCTGAGACAGAAGCCAAGGAACAAGGCGCTTGTGTGCGCTGCCAGTGAAATCTCACCGGGAAGACATGATGCTACTTGCAAGGTATGCACAAGACAAGACCAGAGGCGCCGCAGTGCTTGATTACTGTCAAGGGCTCAGTTGGAACTTGTCTTTGCTCTTTGGCCTGCAGCATTTATGTAGAAATTGGGGACGCTGCTGCTTGCTTCCAAAGCTTTGCCTTGATGGGTCCTGCCCACATCTAGGCAGGGAGGAAGGGGGGGGCTTGGAGCTTATGAAGTAAACAGGAAAATTACTCACCTTAATGATGCATTTCACTGGCACTGCCACTTGGAGAGACTGTCAGATTTAATGCTTTTTGTCTTTCCTTCCATCACCTCCCATAGTTGTGATTAATATTCTATTAGAAGGATGAAGTGGAGAGATATCTGTACTTCCCTTCAGGGGGAATAAATGGGGGAAAGCAAAGTGAGTAGGAGCAAAAGCGGATCACCTTTTTCCATCTGAGCCATTTGGTGTTTGTCAAGGGTGCACATACAGAATAGCGCTCACTGACTGACTTGGCTGGTGACCCCTTGTTTTATCAGAGTATTCCAGTTCACAGCTGAGCTCATTGGCCTCCCAGTTAGCTACTGGCCCTGCTCCATGGGGTGCATTGACCAGTTTCTCACTCCAGAAACAGTCAGGGAGCAGTCCTGCACTTGTCACAGCATAGGAGATGTAGCACTGTAGAAAGGCAAGGAAAAAAAATACAAATTGTCTGTATGTGAACTTCTTCAGGTATTACTTGGCCTTTTTGTAGAGTCCATTGAATCTAAACCCTAAGCCAAGAAAGAATGAATAGGATAGAAAATGTATCTGGGCAAAGGTGTTTAGTATGACAGGCTAGAAGACATTAAATCTGGTTTTAGTTTTGAATCACTTTAATTATCTCTCCTGTATCAGAATGAGCATGCAAAAACAACTGGTTTGCATCTCCTGTAAGTGACCCAGCTAGGAAGATGGGCCAGTATTTGACACACATACTCTTACCCTTGCAATGTGCTGACCCTGTGGCATTTTCCAAGTAGGACAGTCCTTTGGCTTGAGCCAGAATTTGGGTGGAAATCTGTCACCATCTAGCAAAGTGTCCTCTTTCCAGGGTGTTGAGTGGCTTGTGCAGCCTGTGGCAGAGTGCCTGATACCTCTGAGTCTGACCCTGTCCCTGAGTTGCAGGCTTGGGATGTTTCTGATTGAAAAGGCTCTGTTGCCAGACAAACTTTGTTGTGTTCCTTTTTTTTTTTTTTCTTTAAATGTGTTCTATCATCCAGCTTGGCTTCCCTCTGCTGTAACAGATACTGTACTAGTGACTCATTCACTTTCCTCTGAGTTATTAATGAAATGCCCTTATTTGCAGATGCGGGAACTAAAAAGAGTTTTGAACTTAGGTCTTTAATTGGGCATCTTCTCGCACCCTGCTCCTTCCCCTTGATTGTTAGCTGGTGTGGAGCAAACTGAACCTGTGGCTATATTCCGAATTGCTGAGGACCGAAAGCCTCTGTCTGCTCTGGGAGGGGGCTGCAAGATCTTGACCTGCTTATCTGGGACTTTTACAGCTGGCTCATGTTTTTGAAACCAGGTTAGATTTGGTGGGAGCAGACATATTTTGGAGAGATTTAGGATTTTTGCTTTGTTATTTACTTTATCTTAATTGAGCAACCTTTATGTACTACTGTGCTGCTTCCCTCCTTATGGTTGAGTTCATCACCCTTTGACTTCCAACTGGGGACAAAGGTGACAGGAGATGCACGAAAAATTAGTGTGTGATTACTCCAGACAGTGTTTCCTCTAACTGATTAGGATTTTTGGAGTTTGGCTGGTAGGATGGAGCATCCTGCAACATGTGGACTTTGAAATAAGTGAGATCTGGGAGGCTAATAGGAAACAGCAGCTTTCCTCTTAGGCTGAACCCGAGACAGATGACCGTAAGAAAGTTTAATCCCCCATTAATCCAGGAGGAGATTTGAAATGGCCAACCTGGGCTCTACTTAAAGCAGTCTATGAGCGAAACAGGTTGTGGTGCTCAGTATCAGAGGCCAAGGCATGTGAGTCAGCAGCAGTGCGTGGTGGGGAGGGTTTGCTGTTGGGAGTCTGAACGTGTTCTTTTTAGTTCATTTCTGGAGTCCTTTGTAACAAAAATCTGATTTCCTTTAAAATACAGTTGAATCAGATCTTAAGTTCCGGGTTGGCTTCACAAAAGCCCTTCTGCAGAGGCATACTGACTGAAGCAGGTGTGACTAACAGTGCTGCCAAAAGTTAAGCTTATGCTGAAGATTTTTTTGCTAAATCAAGTCTTGGAGGTTTTTACCTGCAGCTTTGGTGTGCACATTCTGATGTAATGAGCAGAATTGCCTGGAAGGATTATTGCTGGTTATGTCATTGTCACAGTGTGTAGTTGGTGTGATGCTTGAGGTCATACAGTCACATGAGTTCCATGTAAGCAAACACATAGTCATATATGTGCTGTCCCCTCGCATTACCTGCAAGCAGGTATGTCTATTTTTATATAGATGCAAATACTTGTAAGTTCAGTGTAGCACTTTGCAGTACACTCTTGCTAGGAAGATGGGAAGTAGCCACATGTCACTGAGAATTGTGGAGCTATGAAAGGAGGGAAGAAATTCAATGGAGTTGTTCACAGAGCTGCTTTTGCATTCACTAATAGTTAAAAATTTTGCCCTTGAACTTTACTGGTTTACAAATTAATGCTCAATTATTGAAGTGAATGTTTTTCAAATCCAATTTTAAGTGACTTTAAGCCCAACTTTAATCACTTCTCATTATTTTGCTGAAATTTAACATATCATAGCCTTTAGGTGAGTTTGGGTAGCATGAGAGAGTGGACTTCCTACAGATTATATTTCTTAATGTTGTATCTCCTGTGGCACGCGAACAGGTTGCTTATTTGTTGTGCATTTGTAATACAGAAGGCACTGGGAGACTGAGATATCAGGGAAGATGTTGTTCAGCATTGGGTCAGCTTTGCCTTTCAGGAGATTCATTCTCATTTCATACCTTCACCTCACTACATTTCTGATGCAAAGTAATCTATCAGAAATGCAAATTCCTAGACATTGTTAGCATCTGAAACTTGTTCGGTACTGCTGCAGTTTCAGTCTAGAAGCTAGCGGAGAAACTGGACAAATTACACAAGCAGCATGTAAGCTGGCTACATAAACTAAGGGCATTTGACTGCAAAAGTCTTATGATTTTGGTTTTTAAAGAAATTAATTTCAAAAAGGTTTAAAACAATACAGTAGCAAAGGAAGAGAACTCACTAAATCAAATCATAAAGCCTTCCTTTAAACTCATCGCTTTGTATCAAAAAATTTGTGTAAAGCTTGCCTCTGAAATTTTCCATTGGAGGCTTTTTCGTCTTGAAACAGGATACTTTTCAGTTAATTATTTTTTGTTGCTGTTCATTTTTAAAGTATTTTCAAGCCGAACTTGAAGAAGTCTTCAACTGTTGATGAAGCAAGTCTGTAGATATGAAACTGAAATGTAAAAATTCTTTACTGTAAAGTTTTCAAACTTACAACTGTTTCACAGTGCAAAAGCAATATGGGAAATTATCAGTGTCATTTCTACCATCACTGTGGCTTTGCTGACAACGTTCTGTGGAGATATTCCTAAAGCAGATGATACATCCTGATCAAGGTAGTTTTGAATTAAAACCCCTGGGAAGCCTCAAGCGAGACGCTAAATATTGTCACATGAAGGAGTGATCTCATTATCCTAAAGATGGGAGAATCTAGCAGATGCTCTGAATTCGATATTTTGGGTAATTTCAGGGGGTAGCATGACCTCTTGTGAACGTCCCCTTCTCAGCCTGCTGTCTGAGTCGGGGTGTTTGCGGGGCGGTGGAGGGGGGTTGGGCGGGAATGTGGCACAGAGGGGATCGCATCGTGCGTGCAGGGGGAACGTGGAGCCATCTCTGTCTGCCGAGGCGAAGGGGTGGTAGTGCCTCTGTCGGAGGGTAAGAGCTGCTTTTCTCCCCCTTTTTGCACCCTGCGACGGCACAGTGGTGCCACCACAGTGGCTCGCGGTCCCCCGGCGAGCGGGCGGGCGGGTTGCAGCGGCCCCTGAATGCCTGTCCGCAGGCTATGTTTCTCCGCTCTCCTCCCTGCCACCCCTCCCCTTCCCCGTTTACCTAAGCAGGTCAACACACCCGCACCAATATATATTTATTTTTTCGCGCTAAGGTTTCCAGGGCGCAGCAGCAGCTGCCGGCGCTGGGAGTGCCGCCTGCCCCGGGGCAGCCCCGACACGCTCCTCCCTCCCCGCGTCTCCCGCTCCTCCTGCGGTTTCCGCGGCGCTGCCGGTCCCCACGCACCCGTGGGTCGCGTCCCCCCTGGGCGCGGGCGGGCGGTCGGGGGGACGCGGGGCCCACCTGCCTGATGTCAACATCCCGGCGGGCGAGGCCGGCAGGAATGTGCCGCTCCCCGCCCGGCGCAGGTAATTAATCCCTGCGACTGACAGGTGGCAACAGGCGGCCTTTGGCTGCGGCTCCCGGGGAAAAGCGCTCCGAGGAAGGATTTTAATAGCTCGTCAGCACCGTTCGTGCGCGCCTGGCAAGGGCGGCGGGGAGGGGGCAGAGGAGCCTGAGGGGGAAAGGAAGCTTAAGTCTTTGCAAAGGCGGACGCCCTTGGGTGATTCACTGCCCTTCCTCAAGAGGGAAGAGAGTGTGACATGGTTTTTCCTTTGCCCCGGGGTGGAGAAATTTGGTAAATGCCTGCAAAGCACTGGTGGGGCTGCATCAGCATCCTCTCCGGCTCCCATCCTCCCGGTCATTGCAGGATGGCTTCCCTTGCAGAGGGGGATGCTCACTGCTACAGTGGGGTGTGAGGCTGGGATTGTTGCCACACATGGTGGATCAGTAGGCACCCGAGGTGTTGGTGATTGCTGGACCTGTCAGCTGTGCCCATGGTTGGAATATCTGCTATGTCTAGTAGCAGCAAGCTGTCCACTTTTCTCTGGAGCCTGGTGAGATAGAGGACTTTAAACTGAGGCTGCAACAAGTCAGCTAGCAAGTGATGGGGTTAAGATTATGCTGAGCTGAAGGTTAAATCTAGAAGGAGATGTCGATGTCTGCAGTGCTCCTGTTAGAGCTCTTCTTCACTGAGTGTCCTCTGGCTACAAGTTGGTTCTTAAAAGTGTGTGTGTGCACATGTGTTTCTGATGTGCCCCCACATGCTCCCAACAGTTTTTTGTAAATGAAAACTTAAATCATGGTTTATCAAGACAAAAATGTTTAAGGTGCTTGAGTAAATCTCAAATTTGTTCTTAGTAGGTAGCTTTGTTTCTTTCCACTTCCTTTTTTTTTTCTCCTAAATAACTAAAATGTTTGCAGATTATTTTCTAATTTTTTTGTGACTCTCCTTGTTTTCACCTGTGAATACTGCGGTGGAGGTAACTGTTGCTTTCCCATTCTTCCAACCTGTTCTTTTTTTTTTTTTTTTTTTTTTCCCCTTCTTGGAGTTGCTTTGATAGGGGAGAAGGCATAGCTGACTGACATGGCTTTGAAGACATCAAGTAAAACAAATCTAGTTAACTGAGTTGAACTAAAACATGACTACTTGAAAGAAGTTTGAAAAAGATTTTAAAAACCTGTTGATCTGAGCAGAAGGGACTCAGGGAGCTGTAATGCCATAAGCCAACCTCTGGGATCACCTTCAAGTTGACATCCATCAGCATTTGTAGTGCTGACTGAACCCTGCTCCTTTTAAAGATTTAGGAGCCATAATCCCCCGGCTAGATCAGATGGTAAAGCAGATATTAGAGGCAGATTTGGAAAGGAGTGTTTGAGGGATTTCACTGCATCAGAACTTTGCAGGGGAGTTGAATGCTCAGTGAAAAGCCATTGCAGCTTGTATTGCACTGAGCATTCAGTCCTTTCTAGCAAATATTCTCCATCTGAGAGTTGAAAAGTGTTTTGTTTTCTCCTTTAAACCCTCTCTTGACACACCTTCCGGAGAAGGGGCTTACTGAGAAATCAGACAGGTGTTGCCTGATGGTAGCTGGAGTGTGTATATTGTGATACTGAATTACCAGCCAGGGTGCCAAGAGTGGGTAATACAGTATGTCTGCACAGGCAGGTGGGGAGAACAGAGCTGCAGGCACTGGAATGTTTTCATCTTTCCTCTTAAAACATATTATTAAGCAAAAAGCTACATTCACAACAGGCAGTACTCAAACCCCGAAGAAAAGTCTGAGCTAAAAGCTCTTTTCTCTCCCTCTTGAACAGAGGACACGTTGCCAGAGTCAACTCTTTTTGTTTTAAAGGACTTTGAGGTCTTTGTCTGGTGGAAGTGGTGTTTGCACTCCTCAGGCTGTTGGCACAACTTTTGTTCCTACTGCTAGATAATGACTATTGTTGTCTTGTTAACTGATAGGCTTGTTTGTTGGGTCAAGCTCAGTTTTTATATTTGCACTCCAAATTAATTTAGCTTTCCTACTGAAGTGTGTTGATTAACAGTCATGCTTTGGATTTCTGGGAATTTCTCATCGCGTTGTCTTACCCCTCATATAGCGAATGTCTCAGTTCACACATCAAAACAGTGGCAGGGGGACACCTCCTGCAAGGTGGGGTGGTTTGGGACCACTGAGGAGCAGCAAGAGGGGCTGATCCTTGCTTGCAGGCGCTATCTGAATGCACAGAGAGCTTCTGCCTCGGGATTTTTTTTTCTGAAGCGCATTTGCTTTGAAATCTATATGCAATATCCTGTCTTGCTCTGTGGATATAGCGATTATCACTGATCCAGTACGAAGTCGCCATGACCTAGTTGTTTGCATCTATTTATGCCAGTAAGTGGCTGTGCATCAGGTTACCCATGGTTGCAGCAAAGTTGGCAGGGTGGGAAACTCGAGCCCCTTACTGTCTGACAGCAGGTACCCCGTGGACAGATTTACACCAGTGTTAAATGACCACTCGTTCAGTGATTACACGCTTGCAGGCGGCTGTGCCTGGGGTAGATGTGAAATCATGGCTCTATGCCATGTCTTCAGGCCCTGTGCAGTGCCTGTGAGGCTTGAACTCCTTGCAGTCGGGTGACAAAGGTGGCTCAGCCCTCCTGCTGTCTCATTTTCCTCTACTGGGCAGTGCTGCTTGCATCCCCATGCCCTGACCATGTCCTGAAGCAGAGGTGAGGCTCCTGGTTAGCCTCCTTTTTTGACATGCCGAGTTCAAGGTGTTGGCCAGAACCTGCAGCTCTTTAGTTTACCCTATGTTTTGGGAAAATATATATATATTTCTTTGTTGGACAAGCTTGTTCATTAGCTCTTGGCTGTTTGCTTTCTGTGAAATTAAGCAGCAGGTCCCATGCCTCCCATGGTGGTTTTAGCCAAAGGGATGACAGGGATGCCAAGGGGTAGATGAGGAGCAGATCCCTTTCTCTGCTGGTGGAGGGGCCTTGCTGTTTGATCAGGAGCTTCAGTATTCATGCTGGTGTGGGGTACCTCACCATCCTTCTGAAAGCAGTGATTTTTATTTTCCCCTTTTCTTGTAACCCCAGCTTTCTGTCTTTGAAGATATTATACATAAAATTACAGTCAACTCCACTAGTCCTGGTCTGTGGCCGAGGGGTGTGTATCTCCTTCCATTTGTTCAATTCTCCGGATGCCTGCAGACATGGACACGTTGGCTCCTGGCGTGTGCTGTGCCCTCTGTGCACCATTGCTTTTCCATATTTGTGCTTTCATTTCAGCCCATCACCTTTGGGTGCCCAATTTCTTTACACTTCAGTGATGTTAAGGCATCCAAGTGATTAGTTGGCTTTTTGATATTTTTGAGGCTTTCTGTCCTTGAAGCCGTCACAATGCTATGAGCAAACTGATGTATTGAAGGAAACAATTCTCTACAGATTTTCTTCCTCTTTCACATGTGATTTTTCTTCTACCTCTTGAGATGAAAAGACAAGATGGTGAGCTCACTCTTACCTTCAGTAAGGAATTGCTTTTTAATTAAAAGACAATAAGGAATTTCAGGTTTAAAAGATGTACGATATAAATCACCATCTAGATCTGTTTCGCAACTTTTTTTTGTAATTGTTTGGCATGTTCCTTGTTTCCGCGGGCTGGGTAAATCCTTTGTGGGTTTAATCTCTAGCCTGCAGGCACATAAAATGCATTGCACAATTTAGCCTTTGCATTTTAAGGAAATCTTTTTTCGTAGCTTAAATATATGTAGCATCTTCTTGGCCACATGGCAGGATGGTGTTGAGTGAGGAGGGAAGGGACTGGCTTGGCTTATATTTAATCCCCCTCTCTTACCCAGTGTCTCTCCCAAGTTTGGTTTTTCCTGAGTTAGCCGTGTGTACACCACTTTGAAATGCAAATAATCCCTGAATATCACTAACTAATCCTTTTGCTGCCACGTCATCCACCACCCACCCATGCACACACTGGCTCTTCCCATCCCAGTTGTGCTCTTGACCAGTATGAACCTGTTGCTGCTCTGTTTGAATAGTTGGGAAAGGGGCTGTGTTGGCCCATGGCTGCTAGAGACCTATTTTTGTGTGTGTGGGGGGGGAAAACAAACAAAAAAACCTTGGGGCTTTCACTTTTCTTCCTCTGCAAAAGCAGAAGAGATGGAAATGGGGAAATGCCAGCAATTCCTGTGGGTTACATTGTTAGAGTTACTGGGAGAGCTCTGCACTCCTCAATGTCTGAGCACCAGGAGAAAACCAAATACCTCTGGAGTGGGGTACTGAAAAAAACTGCCATATTTTGGAACAACCTTGTACAACAAGGAAGACTAGAGAGTCTCCTTCATGGGAGACATCCAGGAAAATGGGTTCAGGTTATGCAGTACTGAACCAATTAAGAGTTCCCTTGCAATCCCCCCTGCTGAAGTACATGCTTTTATTTCATTGAGGGGTTTTGAAAAGAAACCAACAACCTCAGCCTTGATGTGTTGCTGAGTAAAGGTTTCTGCATGTGAACACACTTCAGGAAAATGCTGTATCAGTGTTAGTGTTTTAGTGGAGATCTTAAGAGAAACCTAAACGTTCCAAAAGAGCACAGTGAACAATGTTCCAGGTGTTCATTTCATGGACACAACCTCCTTTTTGGAGTCAGCTGCAGAGTTTTGCTCTAGGTCTCACCATTGACCTGGTTTCTGGATTGTTCAACTCTTCTGGTCTTTGAATATTTGAAAACAACAACAAAAAAATATTTTTTTATCCTCTTTTGTGGATGTAATGCTTTGAGTTGAGATGTGAGGAGATTGCTACAGAGGTGCTCAGTAGATGTATGAAATACTTTTAGAAGATGACTGAAATGTCAGATTTGGTACAACTCCCAGATTGGTCAGTCTTGCTTTCAAGTATTGTTCAGTCCCAAGGTTCATGTTTTTATTTCATCTCTCTGCAAAAGTAGGAGGGTTTCTTCGAAAACAGGATGAAACACTTTATGTGTGTGGTTTCCAGTGCTTCCAAGATTACAGGGTGCTGTGAAAAGAGTAGCATCTGTTTTGTTAGGTGGGTAATGGGTGTCCCTTGAAGAGAAGAGGTGTGCCCAAGAGAAGTAAAGACTGTATGTGTTTGTGTGAAGGAAGTGCTCTTTATCTGAAGGTTTTGCCTTTGGGAAAACTAGGATGTAGATTTATGCTCTGTTGTTTTTAAACAGGTAATGGTCTAGGGTTTTGTCACTTGTCTGAAGGTGTTGCTGTTGTGCAGACAAGTGTAAATGCATTGGTGCTTTCAGTTACATGTGCAAAGCCATCCCCATCCTTCTGGTCTGCCTCTATCTCCAGCTGACCTTCCTGACTCTCTTGGTCTTTTCACCTTTCAGTATTCCACCGAACTGAAAAAGCTGTACTGCCAGATTGCCAAGACATGTCCCATCCAGATCAAAGTGATGACCCCACCACCTCAGGGAGCTGTCATCAGGGCTATGCCAGTCTACAAGAAAGCTGAACATGTCACTGAAGTGGTCAAACGGTGCCCAAACCACGAGCTGAGCCGGGAGTTCAACGAGGGTAAGGAGGGCAGTGTTTTGCTGGCAGTCCCTCTCCAGAGCTGCTCAGCTGATGAGTGGCCAGTGCAGGAATTTGACAGCAGCTTCACAGCAAACCTTCTGGAAACAGGCCTCCCTCCCTCTTGTGCAGCTTTTTACTTCCTATGCTTAGCAGGAAGCGTCATGCAATACTTTAGCTGTCCCTGTGCAAGCATGTCCTTGGGAAGAAAGTACTGAAATAAACCCCACGCCTGCCCGGGTTGGATGAATGTCTGTCCCCATGGCAGGCAGTGTTCCTCTGGCAGCCTTTCCCTGCTCTGCTTTTGCCCCTGCCATGAGAAGCAGCTGTTCCTGTGCTCAGGAATGAGCTTCCATGTCACTGGGACAGGGATCTAGTAACAGGATGCAATATCATCTCCAGTCCTTAATCCACACCTCAAAGACAGAGGGGCTGTTTATCTCTAGCAGGACAACACAAAGTGCCAGCATCAACTGTAGGCAACCTTCTTGCACGCTCACTACTGTCGGTTCAGTATTAATGTTTTAATCTTTTACTTGCTTCTCTTCATGTTAGTGGAGTAGCAGCTGTTTTTAAAATGTCCTGGGGTTTTCTGCAAACTCATGGGCTGGGTTCTATTTTGCCTTGGCCACTTAAGTTCACATAAGTTCACATGAGCATCTGTTTTATTCTACGTGCATAATTTATCTCCTACTGTAAAAAAACCCAGTTGGTGTCAGTTAGCAGGATGTCTTAGGAGCCTGGATCCCATTGCTGGTTACAGTGCAGCCAGCTAGACCATCCCCAAAAATAAGCAAGGACTTGGGAGTGTAAAATCAGTGAGACAGTACTTCAAAACAATGTTTCATGTTAGAAAGTGCTGTTCGGACAGACCTGGATTTTTTGAGTGTTGATACCCTTCAATAATGGATTTTTAAGAAAGAAAAAATTAAAACTATAAATTCTTATTATTACATAGTTATTGTCTAGAAATAGGCTGTATTTTGAGTAAGAAATGAATAGTTAATATACAAAACAAATTCTTGAGATGAACCCATAGTAGGCTTCTTTCCTCAGAATTTAGTTGTCTGTTGTAGAAACACTAAAGAAAACTTGCAGAAAGGAAACTTTTAGCTGTTGTAAAGTGGCCTAGGAACCAAGAAGGTCATGTTCCCTTCTGCTGCTGTAGGCAATTGAGATTTTTCAAGCTGACTGTTAACTAAGTGCATATTTCTCTTGCTGCTTGAATCCTCTTTAGCTCCTTGGGTTCAAGACTGATGGGAGGGAGCAGAAGAGAGCTAGCAACTGATGGGGAAAAGAGTTGGAATTGAAACTTGAATGATTTTGCTTTGTGTATGCATTAGAGGGAGGAAAAGAAAGGCTTTCACTGGTGTGAAAATCCACACAAATTATGTGCTGGAAGAGTTGCTATTGACATTTGGGCTCGCTTAGTCTGGGATCTTGGGAGGCCCTTGTTCAAGTTTAGTCACAGGTGCTCAGAGTGAGCTTGAGAAAATCCATTTTGCCTTTGGTGTTTGGCATAAGGCATCTTGGAAAGGGATGCTTTAAGGGCTGGGAGGCAGGTGTGTACTCTGATACACCAGGATAGGTCTTGTCACCCTGTGTGTGACCTTGCTTCACTGAACAGTGTCTCTTGGTTTTTTTTCCTTCTTACCCTTTTAGGGCAGATTGCACCTCCCAGCCACCTGATCAGGGTGGAAGGGAACAGCCATGCCCAGTATGTAGAAGACCCCATCACCGGGAGGCAGAGTGTGCTGGTCCCCTACGAGCCGCCCCAGGTACGTTGTAAACTCAGGGTGGTGGCGTCCTGGCACAAGAAGAGGGGGGAGGGATTGTAACCTTAGTCAGAGGAGTTGGGATCTTGTGCTTTCCCCATCCTCATTACAATGAATCCCTTCTTTCTCTTTGTCAGAAATGAGCTATTAAGCACCTGCTTTATCCCTTGAGGGCAAGAGTTCTTCATTTCCTTTAAGGAAGCCTTGTAGTGGGGGCCTTTTTCATGCAAGTCCAATTGCAGCTTGGGAAATAAAAGAGGAGAGCTTGGAAAAAGCAGAGCTTTCCATCCACCATCTCTTGTGCTCATCCCCTTTGTCTCATCCAGGTTGGTACTGAGTTCACAACAGTCTTGTACAACTTCATGTGTAACAGTAGCTGCGTTGGAGGGATGAACCGTCGCCCAATCCTTATCATTGTGACACTGGAAACAAGAGAGTAAGTGGTGTATCATGTGTGTAAACCTTTGCTGGAGAGGTGGCCTTCTGGCTCCTCTTCCATTCAAGGCAGCATTCCATATCCTTAGGAACAGTTTGATTCAAGGGGCTGTGGGATACTTTTTAGATCTTTGCCAGTGGGAGTTGCCCAACTCCTGGGAAATCCCGACTGGGAAATGGGAGGTTTGGGTCTGTTTGCATAATGTGGTATGAAGCTGAGGGGTTCTGCTGGCCTGGATCCAAGATGCCAGCTGATGTTTCTTCTCACCTCTCTTCCCAGCGGGCAAGTCTTGGGCCGCCGGTGTTTCGAAGCCCGTATTTGCGCTTGCCCAGGCAGAGACCGCAAAGCAGACGAGGACAGCATCCGAAAGCAGCAAGTCTCTGACAGCACAAAGAATGGTGATGGTACGAAGCGCCGTAAGTAGCTGGCAGAGCTGGGCAGATTGCAAATTGTGCTGTCACTGGGTGCGGTGCGTCCCCGGTGCTTGTGCTGCAGGGACAGGGTGGCGCTGTGCATGGGCTTGGGGGCAAGAGGACATGAGGTGTCTGTTCTCCGGGGTGAATCAGCCTAAAAAAAGGAGCTGGTGTTCAGCAATACGGTGTTTGACAAGCTGGGTTCGTGGGCTTTCGTCCAGCACTGCTAGTGGTGCCGGGGGGGTTATTTATTTGCCACCTTCCAGTTATATGCCTGGAACTCAGCTTTTTGAACCTTTACTGCTTGTTTGGGGCTCTGCTGTTATTCTCTGCTTCATCCAGCCCATGTCTTGTGCTGTGGTATGTGTCTTCCAGCCACAGGGATCTTGATTAAGTCTGCACATAAACCCTGCTATGCATCAGAGGTGCTCGGGCAAGCAGCCTTTCTCTGTGCTCTAAAGAGTGCAAAGTACTCACTGGACAGGCAGGATGTGGAAATCCAGCTTTGGTTTCCCATAACACTTAGTAATGACACTGCCTTGCTGAACAGCAAGGCAGATTGGAGTGTGGCTTCATTTCCTCAGTGAATACTGCATGTTCCCTGCCTGTTGTCTCATTTTGTGGATCAGTGATTCACCAACAGCTCGAGGGCACTGTAACGCCAAAACTCACAGCCTTTCCTGTAAAGTTCTAAGCATGGCTTGCTGGGGTTTTGTCGTATATCTAGTGCTCTTTGGCTCATATGTTTCCCCAAAAGGCATGGCCAACCAACATCTGCAGTTGTGTCTGTCCTATGGAGCCAGGCAAGCTTGCAAGCGCAGTTCTGGACTGGCTCAGGCAGAGATCCTTTCAGAGTACTACAGATCTGAGCTGGCTATGCACTTCATGTCTCTTTTGTATCTCTTTTTGCCTTCTTCCTCATACCTTCCTTCCCCTCCCAATTTTATTTTTTTTTTTTTAATGGGATGATTTTGGGATTTCTCTTCCAGCGTTTCGACAAGGAACTCATGGCATACAGATGACATCTATCAAAAAGAGACGTTCCCCAGATGATGAGCTCTTATACCTGCCAGTGAGTTATCTCTATCTTTGCATTTACTCTATGTTTAACATCTTTCTTGGTGACTTCAGATTCCCCTAGACTTCCGAGAGAACTGATGATGGGGATGGATGTGTAAGAATAATTTCTATATTTTTTTAATCCCAAGAGCTACCAATTTTAAATACATATTGCAAATAAAAAAATATTAAAAATTATGTTAGCTGATGACAAAGAGTGGCTTGTGCAAGGCATGTGAGAATATCCCAAAGGATCTCTCTGTCCTGTTGGAAACACTGTCTTCGAGATCTAACTAGGTTTCCTCCTCTCTCATTTCTGGGTCTGTGGCACATGACCTTTCTCTAGAAATACTGGATGTTGTCTTACTGATAGGTCTGTGGGTTTTATATGTATTACCATTGTAATGTAGTGATAGAAGTAAGTATAGGATCAGAAAGAGGAAGAATTATCTGTAATACACCATTTAGCTAAGCCATGTTTGGTTGGATAAATCACAAATCGCAATGTGCTTAGAGGAAAAAGAAATCCAAACCAGCTCCCAAATTCAAGTGCTGTCATTTCTCAAGGCATATAAGATTCAGCAGCAAGTCCTTTTCCTTTTCCCATGATGCAGGTGAGGGGACGGGAGACGTATGAAATGCTACTAAAGATCAAAGAGTCCCTGGAGCTGATGCAGTACCTTCCCCAGCACACGATTGAGACCTACCGGCAGCAGCAGCAACAGCAGCACCAGCACTTGCTCCAGAAGCAGTGAGTATGAGAGTGCTTGCAGTGGTCAGTGCAGGGGGGACAGTGGGGAAGGAGGAGAGAGGAGAGAGAGACACAGAAGACTTCTGCACAGTTGTTCATAGGGACATGGTGCTCAAAAGAGCACTAAGCAATGGGACAAAGCAGTCCTCCTTTCCCAGGCACATATCCTGACTGCTTGCAAGGTCCCTCTTTAGTCTCTTGTCCCACACAATTCAGCTTTTGGCCTCAGAAGGTGAATGAGGACAGGCTCAGTTCCTCATTTCTGACTTACAGCCAGAGCCCAAGGGGCAGCACAGAAAGGCAAAGCCACTGACAGTCTGTGCTGAGAAACCTGCTGCATGTGCCTGCCCCAGCTGGGGAGCACAGGCTAGATGCGCTGCTCTCTCTTCTGCTCCAGGGAAACGGCAAGAAACATGGAGCCATCTCCCTGTCTGGGGGTATCCATCTGAGCATCTTGCCTCAGTGTGTAGAGCTGGGACTGTGAGCACTGGCTCAGCTGAGTGCTTGGACCCCACTGCTGTGCATCTCTGGTGTGTTGGAGGGCTGGTGTCTCAGTGGGTCAACAATACTTTAGGTTGTTCAGCTATAAAACAGGAAGCTGAAAGTCAAGAACAAGGTTGAAACATGTAAGATTTCCTTTGTGACCCATGGGAACTTCAGAGAAAGACTCTACAAGTGCACTTTTAAAGTGTTATCAAAAACTGTACTTTGCCAACTGACTCTCCATGTTGTTCATGAGAAATTTTCCATCTGGGCAGGTGTAGGCCCTTTCTGAACTCAGCTGACGAGGCTGCACTGGTATTGCTTTGGGTGGTGCTAAGAGGATGGGGAGAAGAAGGGCCAAATAAGTGTCTGGTTTCCATATTCCTCTCAGTTCCCAGAGCTTTGCAGTTACAGAAGCCAGGTCAGAGAATGACTTCCCAGACAGGCTGTAAGCAGTGTCATTCATGGGCATTGCTTCACCTGCTGTCTCGGGTGACACAAAATAGCTGCCCGGGCTGTAGGTGGCTGCCAGCGGTAGTGCTTAGGATCTTGCGCGTTCCTGCTGGAGAGCTCTCACGTCAGGAGGCTGTGGGTATAACTCATTCCCCTGCAGAGGTTAGCATGAGGCCAAGGCACCACATAAGTCCCACTTGAGCCTGTAGGGATTTATTTCGGGGCCTTGGCCTTGTCTCAGGACTTCTGCAATATCCACAGCTTTCAGCCAGATCTCTGTGTGTGTTCGCATTTCGCCCTCTGTGTTTTTAGTGTCAGTTGGAGTCTTGTGGAGGTGTGAAAAAAACCTTGTGCCAAAATGGCTGGAGCATCCAGGACCTCTGGATTCCTTTTTTTTTTTTTTTGGAGCACTTAAAAATCTCATTATTATTACTTACTTTTATCAGTCATCTACACTGTTTGTATATACTATAGCTTGTATTTACTAGCTTCTAGGCATTGCGGCCGTTGTGCGCTCTGCAGCTTGTCTTCAAAGCTCCACCTGAACCACAGCCATTTCAGCTGAGAAATGGTTTTGTAAGCAGAAATGGACAGCAGCAGATGACAGCTTTTGCTTGGTGCTGACAGTTGGCTTTGCCATAATTACTGTTTTCATTCTTCCTATATCAGGAGGATGGGTTCCTGGCAACGGAGGTTGGTATTTGTGTTACCTTTAAGACCAGCATGTAGAAGTCCAGCCATTTAATTTAATGAGATATCTTTCAGCGTGTCTCCTGGCACTTGTCCCATTATAAACTCATTTTTCTCAGTTGCTGAGTGTGCTCAGATATAAGGGAGAAAGATTAAGAGCTTTTAAGGTTGCCAGGAGTGCAGAGAAAAATAACTTTCAGTGTTTGTCCATAGCTGCTGCAGTTGTCTCTGCCAGTAGCCTGCCATCAAGCAGGGTCCTCTGTACTAAAGTGCATGTTCAGGCAATAGTTTCTTAGGTACACTTGGGTTTTGGTGCTTCTTCCTCAATAGTCCCAGGTATGACTTAATATCTGAAGGAATTCGTTCAGGGCAAAGGGATTTTTAGGCTGAAAAGACTCCTAGGTGCAATTGCACCCCAAAAAAGAATCATAAAGGAGTTCCAGGTCTTGATGTGAAAATGGGGAGAGCAGGCACTTCATAGAGAATGGTTTGGTTTGGATAAGAGCAGCCTTGCATGCGAGCAGGTTGCTGGGAGATGTCTTGCCACTGCTTCCTTGTCAGACTGGCCAAACTCAGCAGCACAGAGACTCCTTGGTGAGTCTGTTCTAGCCTTTCCTTTTGTAAGTAGGGATGTACTTCCAAAATTCAGGCTCAGTTGACCTTAGTTCAGTGCATATGTGAAAAGTGGAAGCTAGGAAAGTGCATGTGCCATGACCAAGTTTGAGTGTGTTGGAAGCTGTAGGTCCCAGCAGGGCTCTGGAGGACTGGAATGTTTGCAAGTTGCCTTGACTGCTCTACAGTCAAGCCTTGATGGAAGAATTGCTTGATTTTTTTTTTTTTCCCCCCCAGTTTACTTTTCAGGGCAATGATTAACAGAGAGAAGCTATCTAGGTGTGTAGGAAGAGTTGTCCCTTTCATTCCTACAACATGGAAACTTCTTTTTTTTTTTTTTTTTTGATGAATAGGGAAAGCAAGGGTGAGGTTATAAAGGTGAAAGGTAGTTTTAAAATTATAAATCTGTCATTTTGGAAAACAACTGTATAATTGCTCTCACACACATACAGACCAGTATTGCATTTGACTGGCCAGCAGATGCAGCTGTCTAGACTGTTCTGGAATAAAATGGACAAATCTGGTGACAATCCGAAATCTCGTGCCCCACAGGATGACCAAAATACTGCAGTGTTCCACGTTGTGCCAAAATACAATATTTCTCTGTCTCATCTCCTCTCTCTGCTTGCTCTTTTGTGCATGGTTTTCTCTTATTTACTGTTATGCAAAATACCTTCATGATCATTGGTGGGAAGCTGTTGGGGTTTTTTTCCTGCAGTTTTTAGTCTTCCTTTTTCACTGTCAAATCCTGGGGCCCATGTTTGAACCACAGCATGCATGTAGAAGACATCCTTTTCATGTTCTGCCACCATTTGTGTAAAACACAGATTTGCCAGATAATCACTGCTGTGAGAGATATCAGGGGTGGCGAGTGCTTTGTTGGAGAGAGAATGTTTCTTTGATACCCTGATGTGAAATACATTTACCATCAATGTTCCCAGGGAGTTATCTTTAGGGGTTTCACTGGAAAACACTTTTTCATATTCAGCAAAATTTCCTGTGCTGGATTTCACTCTGAGCACTGTTTTCAGAATGACCTGTATTTCCATGTACTGCAGCATAGAATCATAGAATCTCTCAAGCTGGAAGGGGCCCATAAGGTCCATAAGGATCACTGAGTCCAATTCCCGTGACTTGAAGGATTTTCACAAAGTCTTCCAATGGCTATTGGGAAGAGGGCTTTTACGTCCGAGTGGGATCGTGCATCCCAGCAAACATTTCTTTCATATCAGCAGGGCTGCAGCCACCAGCCCACTGACTGCCTTTCAGTCTAGTGAGCAGCACAGCTCGTTATCCAAATGAGAAGGAATTAACCTCATAAGTGAGATGTGACAGAGGTTAGTTATCCAGTGCCTGGAGTGCTCCACCTGAGCTGAGATTTGCAAGGATCCCACTGCTTGCTGTC
>JAWWES010000011.1:10851926-10911513 GCA_035583135.1 Lophotriccus pileatus
GTGACAGAGGTTAGTTATCCAGTGCCTGGAGTGCTCCACCTGAGCTGAGATTTGCAAGGATCCCACTGCTTGCTGTCTTGGAGGGGGCTGGTGGAGAAGGTATTCGTCATACCTCCACCTAGTTAATCTCATTTTTGGAGTGAAACCTAATAATGGATTTTTGCATGGTTTGGTTTTGTAGTGCTGTGCTTGCATGTCAACTCCAGGCACTTGGATAGTGTTCTAACTAGGGAGTTGCCAAGGTGAAAGTAGCCAAGTAAAAGTGCTTTGTGGACTCCAAAGATACAGTGCTCTCTGCATCAGCTTGTGGCCCCAGGGGAGTAGTTGAGCTGTATAATCAGTATGGGCAATAGGCACCATCCTCTCTCCCTAGCACCAGCCTCTGTTTTGAAGTGATTTGTAGTTAAATGTGGACTCAATGGAAGCTGCTACTCCTTTCCCCCTTTGGTTAAATGCTTTTTGTTCCTCTTTTGTCAGTGGGAACCTTATCAGGACATTATTTGTATCCATGAGACTAGGACACAGAATCGGATTTCCCTATCAACTAGTTTTTTTCCCTTCCTTGCCAAACACTCGCTTGTGCCTGGGGCTTTCCAGTTTCCTAAATCTCCCTGTCACATACCCTCACTGTAGGTGCTAAGACATCTGCTTTTCCCTTCCTTCAAAGCCCATACTGTGATCATGAAGGTGGACAGTGACTGTTTCTCTCTTGGTGGCTGGTGAAGGGTCCTGTACATTCATCTTTTTCTTTTCTCTGGTTCCTTCTTTACAGTCTCCTTTCGGCCTGCTTCAGGAACGAACTCACGGACTCAAGGAGAGACCCTCCCAAACAGACTGATGCCATCCTAAAACATTCCAGCCCCCTCTAACCCATCAGTGTATCCATAAACCAAGCTGGCAGGGTCACTTTGCCCAGCTGGTGGGACTAGGAACAGTGGGGCAAATACACAGCCTGATAGCAGCAGAGTGAATAGTGAGAGTAATCTTCTGAAGGGACTCAAACTTTGCAAAAACAACAGACACTTCTACAGACCTCTTAGCTGTAGCCCACAGCATTGGGAGGTCAGGAACCATGATGTTGTCTGTCTTGGTGTAACTTTTTTCCTGTTTTTGTAATGTGTCGATACTCTTTCTTCTTACTTCTGTATTTGTGAAACTCAACAGGGTTTCTCTGAGCAGGTCTCAATTTTAAAATGCCTTTTGTCTTGTTTAAGTTAAAAAGTGTGTTCATGGACTGGGGGGACAGAAGTGGGGGATGTGTGTTTAAATGGTTTGTGATAGTCAATTTGACCTGTTTTAATGCTGGTCATGCACTGATGGTGCAAGCAGCTGATGTATTTGTACTGCTGCACAGGGAGAGGTAATAATTATATGAATTGGCACTGCTAAGAAATCATTTTTTCCCACTGATTCAGCATCGTGAATTGTTTCCCCTTATTTTTAATCTTAAAAAGGGTCTGATCTAAAATACATCAAAACTGTAAGGAAGACTGGGTGACTTTGATGTTGCACCAGCCCTGCTGGCACTGATCCAGCTTTACTGAACTTAGGAAGGTTGCTCCTGCATCTGTGGGCTCGATCCAAGGGGTGGGCTGAGCTGCACAGGTTGAATATGAGGTTGAAGTGTAATGACATCTATGTATGCTCAATGTCCCTGTCTCTTTGCAATTGAGGGTGTGAAGGGCAGAGTGTCCAAAACTGCTCATTGTCCTACCTGTGAAAAGGGGTCAGAGTTTAGCCCCTTTCCTTAGGTGTGTTCAGCAGTTATTAGATGTCGCCATAGTGTTTTCATCAACCCTACTATCTTTTATCCCTTCTCTCCAAATCTCATCGTTCAAAGGAAAGCAGTGCCAGCATATGTTGCAGTTGACTCAGCCAAGTGGCCTCAGGCCATGCCTACCTTTTCCATTAATCCTGCAGCCAGAGGATTTTGCTAATTTTGTCCATGATGAGTATCTGGGTTTAGCAATTCCTGCACTGAGGACTGTTTCTCAGCAAGGACTTAGAAATTCTCACACTGCTTCTATCAAACTCTTATCTCTGAAAGCTGTTTGTACAGGGCTTGACAAGGAGGGTTTTGAGTAATTTGGAAATTTCTTCTCTAAGTATCAAGCCCAGACTATCACAATAGAGGAAAAATGAACAGGCAAGTGATGTGCTGTGGAATTAAGCTGTCAGTGCTGAGCATGGCACCAGGTGTGGATACTGGCAATGAGGGAGGAGCTAGTTGAGAGTGGGCATTTTGCCTGCTGTGGCTCTTCCCTCTGAGAGGTGCTCCAACATCTTTGCATGAAGAACAGCCCCTAATTTGGTAAGGAAGTGACCTTCAACCCGCACTCTCAGGCAGTGGCATTGCTTCTGAGGAACCCTCCGATGTTCACAGCAGCAAGAAACAGAAGTGTGAAGAAGTTCCTGAGGGTACCAGGAATGGTGCTCCCTGCAGGCTGCTGTCTGACCAGATCAGCAGTGGCTGGGGAGCAGAGCTCAATTGCAAATGCCAGCGATGAACAGCTCCTGAGACAGGAGGCTGTATTAATACTGATGGGGACCTGTGTGCCCTGCAGTGCAGTCTGTGCTGGATTTATTTGGGGCAGGTGCATACCCAACTCTGACAAACTTGTCAGCACAGCCTGAAGAGAAGGTGCCTCCCAAATGCAGAGCGGGCCTCCTGGCCCACCCACTAACGAAAAAACGCCTGATACACTGGGAGAAGACTCCTATCTCTGAACATCATATCATCTGCTTCCAGGCAGCAGAGCTGTGATCTGAGCAGGTGATGACTTGTATTAACACCTCCTTTGAGAGCCATATCCCATCTCTGGATATCTCCTTTGTTGTCTTAGCAAGACTTGTTCTACCATAGGAGTGTGGAGGAGGGCTGATGGAAAAAAGCTCCAAAATTTTTGATTAATATATAAAAAATAACTAGTTAAACCCCAGTAGTGACTATTTCGTATAATTGCAGCTCTACCATTGTTCCTTGTGTAAAGATAATCAAAATAAAGTGCCTCTTTACTTTGCCTGTAAATTCCAGGAAATTGTTTAAGATCACAAAGCAGGTAACTATTGTTCTGTGCCTTTTTATTTGGGAAAAGAAGGGCAGTGCAATTCCTTTCCCTGTGAGAGGTGGGATCTGAACTGTACATGCAGCCCAGTTGTACGATTATGCTCGGCACTGTCATCTCCTTCCAGTGAAGGTTTATTCCTGGATCTTGGTCATGTCTGCCTATGGATGGCAATAGGAAAATACTGTGACAGGGAAACACTAATCTATATCTAGAGCTCTGCTCCAGCGCCTGTCCACCAGCAAGTTTGAGGAGACAGCCCACCAGAAGATACAAGGCATCCATGGCCTGCCCTGGGAAATTCCATTTCATGCTCCAGTTCATCATCTAGGAAATCTCTTGTACCATGATGGGCAATACAGCATCTCAGACTTCTACTAAACAAAAATGTAAATTATTTGGATCCTGTTGTTCTCTGTAAAGGCTTTCCAATTTTTCCTCCTTTAGCTATAAGAGGATGATGATTGTGAAACTGATCTTAATGGTGACTTGACTTGCTCTCCAGCTACAGAAGGTGCTTAGAAGGTGCTATTTTATTTTTTTTAATGAAATACCTGGAGCTGAAAGCAATTTTAGTTGCTTTGTAGTCTGTCCTCTGCAGATAAAGTGAAAACTTTTTTTCCAGCTGTCTTTTCATTGCTTCTTTTCCATCTCTGTGGCTTCAGTAAAGCCTTTTCCTTTCAAGGAATAACTAAGTGTACTAAATGGGCCTTATCAGTCAGTCAGGTCATATCACTGTGTCAACGAGTTGATGTATATCCACTCCCTGTATTACAGCTCCATTCCCTGGAGAGCAGATTGCATCCATTGCCTGCCTTGGGAAATTCTCATACCTGAAATCCAAGGGGAGTTATTATCACCAGCCCTGTTTTAGGTGCTGTCTGCCTATAGGAGCTCCTCCTTTTCATGCTTCCAGTTAGTTACCAAGCCTACAAACCACTGGTGTGGTTAAAAAGATGCACTGCACAGTTCCTTGCTCTTTAGGATGTTGGGAGCAAGGGTCTCTCTCTACTTTTTAGTGTCCTGCTTCACGGGCTTTCAAAGCAGAGGAGTGCAACTGAGCGTTATCTGTGTTACTTGTGTGCTATTACTAGACTATGTCAGTGACAGCCCAGTGTTATGCAGCCCAGGGGGAAACCTTGCTTTCAAAAAACATTGCCAATGGGCATGTTGACCTTGTGTGAACTTGGGATGTGACCTTGCTGTGGCTACTGTAAGGGAAGGCAGACACAGACCTGGACAGATTTGATTCTACTTGTTTGTTTCTGCACTGTAACTGGCTCTGGCTCTTCAGGGGCAGCCAAATGTAGGCACGGGGGCTTGGGTGAAATCTTAAACTCTAAGCCTGAGCTGGCCTATTCTTGAATTTAGTGAAGCTTTGATGTCGTTTATATTAAGGCTACTTACAGGGCAGTGTGCTCCTCTAGTCACTGAGGACTCTGGGACTTGTCTACTCAGTCAGGTAATTGGTCTACTCAGGGTTTCCTACCTCTGGTGAGGGGTGGTATCCAGTGAGCTGGGAGAGCACAGAGTTATAGAAGGTAACCTGTGAACTGAACTTAGTTCATATATGGGAGAAGAAGGAAGTTCCTTCCTGACCTTTTGAGATGATCAGTATATGCCTTGAAGCATGAGAGACAATTGCCCTCATATGAGCTTGCATAACTACAAATATTACTTGCTAAATAATTACATAGCCTCTTGAAGAGAGAAAAATTTCAGTTGCAGAATGTGACTCAGTGCCTTTTGTATCAGACTGTTCCAAGAAGTATAATAGCCTCTTAATTGAAGTCCTTATACCTTGATATTAAAATGCATTTTGTTGGCATTGATATCAAAGAAATGTTAATGCTTCTACTTCTAATCTTTCTTGAGACATAGTAAGTACAATTTTAATGAAAATCACTGTGCATGACATTCTTATATCTGTTTCAAAAAGAAAATGAGAAAAAAAGCAATATATTTTAAATGAATCCTCAAACACCATGTAGTCCTTGTGCTTAATACCAAAAACATTTTCTTGTGTTTCTAAGGCTGTTGCTATATTGATGTGTGGCATTAATTTTCAATAAAATTTTGCATCTTGATTTATCTTGCAACTTTTCTTTGGCTAGGTGGCTTTCTTTAGGCCTTTTTAACATCTGTTTATGTGATGGAATAGCTCAGTTGAAAAAAGTATGGGTACAAAGAAAAACGCTTTTGTTCCCTGTATTTTATTCACTTGAGCTTGATTGTCTTAAACTTGACTCTTATGAGTATGAATGAGATAAGAATGGAGTCCCTAAGCTATATGTTGAAGTATGCATTTGTTTTTTTAAGTGTTTTCTAAAGTGTTTTCTAAAGCTTTTGGTTGGCTTGCTTTTCTTTTTTTTTCTTTTATCCCCAAAGTATTTTGTAGCCTTCTAACTAACTTAGCTTAGGTGGTGGAGAGGGCAAATATAGGGCCACTAATGACCTCAAACAATGCAACCCAATCTCTTTGTGAAATTCTTTGTTGATTTGTTTTGGAATTTCACTGTGTACATGGTGGCCTCCTCACTTGCATATCATGCAGATTTTGCCGTAAGATGCATATTAATTTCAGCTGAAGCTTGGTTAAGAGGGGTGCCTGAACCTGTAAAGTAGAAATACTCACTGGTCCTAAATCCAGAAGCCTTTTAGGCTAAGGGTGGTGTCAGCCCGACTTGAAATTCATGGCTGGCCTCAACTTCATAATTGGGGAATTGAAACCTCAGATCTGAATCATTCCCTTCATTCTGAAAAGTTGGGTCTGAACTTCATGGCTCAGTTTCACTTCCCCTTGGGAGTTGCTGCCATTGTTAATGTTAATTTGTGAAGCTTCTTGTGCTTTCCACTTCCTTGAGTCTATGAAGTTTGCTGGATCTTGTCCTGCATCTTCACTGCCAAAGGACAGTTCACACCCTTCTGTACCTCCTGTAATTGTGTAATTAGGTAACATTTCTTCGGGGCCTTAGATACTCTAGCCTGTTAGCATAGATGTTTTCTCCACCCAACACTGCAAGTCTTGAAAGTGCAGAGGCTGGAGACAATGTAATTGTATGGAACTTAACCTTGAGTGATGAAGGTTTTAATAAATTATCTAGGAATAAGCCTTTTCTTTCCTTTTGCACTTCGCTTATTTGAAATTTTAACTATTCTATTTGCATAGAAGAAAAGCCAGTTCCCAGGAATTGGTGTAACCAGTTATACCCAGATGAACAAGTTTCCCAATGGGATATAAGATGGGAATGTGCTCTTCCCCATTCACCACGGGGTCACTGTGATATGAGTGCTGGGCTCTGCAGCGAGCTGGGCAACCTCTGCTCTGCAGGGAGACCACGGCTTGTGAGGGTGCATGTGCTTGGGAAGTGGGAACATTTCCCAAACCTTTGCCCAGTCCTGCAAATGCCCCTGCTAAGAGAGAGAAAATCCTGCTCCCTCGCGGCATGGCGGTGCTCTGCCAATTGTGCTATTGGACCAGCTTTAATGATAATTTTCTGCATATCCCATGTAAGACCCCACTCCAAATGGGATGCCACAGCCGTAACTCGATCTGGGAACTGGGCTGCCGTTCAGAAACAGTCTGGTCTTTGCAGTCTGGATCACTTTCACAGCAGGATTGCGGCTGAGACCCTCGGGGCTGGGCAGTGGGGAGCTTGGCAGCAAGCCTCTCCAGCCCAGTTCATGAATATGCTGGATGGAGTTTGGGGCTGGATGGACTAGAGGGAGGCTAATGCTGTTGTTGAGTGGTAGTAGGAACCTGATACTCTTTGTAAGCACCCTGCAGGGTTTGGTTACCAACTTTTCCTTAACACAAGCAAAAGCTGCTTGTTGGCATCCCAGGCAGCTCTGACCATCTTAGCAGTGGTCCCTAAGGTGTATGAAATCTGTCTTGAGCAAAAAACTTCTGGCTGTTAAAACACCTGATAACAACCTGATTATATGAATAACTATGAATTTTGGAGAAACCAAGGTGATAAGTGCCACCTGATCTGAGAATTGTTTCTGCAGTCAGGTGTCAGGGGTAGTTCGGATGGTTTGAGATGGCTTCCTCAGTTCTTGTTCTTATGAAAAAAGTTTTTGAGCACAAGGAGAGCTTAACTTAAAAATGCACTTTGAATTTTGGTAGCTGGTTGCTGGCTTTGCGTATATTCTTTCCAGCTGAAAAACTTACATAGACACTCTGCTTTTAGTTCAAACTTTTTATTTAAGTAAAGACTTCCCTTTTTGGTGTTTCACTTTTTTTTTTTTTTTTTTTTAAATAAGTGACAAGAGTACCTGGGAAACTTCTTGTCCTGTTGACTCACTCTCCAGTGATCTTTATCTGCGATGCTCCCATGGTGTCAGTGATTTCACTAGCAGTAGGTCATGTAGCCCCTTGGATACACATTCTTAACAACCAACTGTTGTGATTCCTGTCCTAACTTCTCCTTGGTTTGCAGGACCTCCATGCAGTCGCAGTCATCCTATGGCTCTAACTCTCCACCACTCAGCAAAATGAACAGCATGAACAAGCTGCCCTCGGTCAGCCAGCTCATCAACCCCCAGCAGCGCAATGCCCTGACCCCAACCACCATCCCCGACAGCATGGGAACCAACAGTAAGAAACCCTTATTCCTTCTTCTCCTGTTCCCTGAGTGCTCCCTGCTAGTCTGGGCAAGGAGACTTGGCATCTCCAAGTGGCTAGTGTTAAGTTGGAGAGCCTGGAGTCATTTGCTCTGAACCTGCAGAGCCAAATAAATATTGCTCACTGATGTGCCACGGGGCAAGGCTTCAGCATCCTGCTCAGAGCCTCACAGGGGTGAACAGATCTGCTTCTTGCTGCACATTTAGCTGGCTGCACTGTCCTCTGGCTTTTGAGATTTGTTTCTTCTTTTCCCAGTAGAGGAGATGCAAATGTTAGCAAGAGTTTTTTCCCTCAGTTCAATTAAGACACTTCTTAATTTCAAAGGAAATATCTGCATCTCACAGCTCTGTTCCTCCTGGCTGCTAAATAGTGCCCAGCAGGCCTGTAAATTCAGGATGACAGACGTGGTTCTGGGGGTTGAGTTTTGTTGGGGTTTTTTTTGGTTGTTTTTTATTTATTTATTTATTTATTTCAAAAGCACTGGACGCTTGCCCACACCTGTTGCTGATCCCCTTCGGGTGCTCTTGGTGTCTCTGAAAACAAAGCTGTTTGGCTTCTGTATTGGGTTACTCTGCTGGCTCTGTCCTGCTTCTCTCCCATGGCAGGGCAAGCCAAGACGAGGTTTCTTGCTTAGGTTTCTATCGAGCCTGTCTGTGAGGGAAGGTGACACAGCAGAGGCACTGCTGACAGTTGCTCCTGTGACGGGAGAGCTCCTGAAGGACTGTCTGTCATCTGGTCCTTGTCCCTGCCTGAAGCTTCTCGTCAGCTCACCCTGTGCAGGGTGTTGCAGGGGACTTAAGGCTGCTTGGGCTGCGGGTGCTGTCCTTCGGTGCCGTGCTGGGGGTGAAGCAGGGGTCTGGGGATGCCTGGGTAACAATGTGCTCCTCCTTCTTCTCTCCTCCAGTTCCCATGATGGGCACCCACATGGCCATGACCGGTGACATGAATGGCCTCAGCCCCACGCAGGCGCTGCCTCCTCCCCTCTCCATGCCTTCAACGTCCCACTGCACCCCCCCTCCTCCATACCCCTCAGACTGCAGCATCGTCAGGTGAGCGGGAGCAGGCTGCCCAGCACGTTTCCCACCCACAGGGAGCAGAGGCCTTGTGTCAGGAGCCTGAAGGGTCCTGCCAGGTTCCTTGTCCCACTCTACTGGAGCACTGGATCCCCCTGGGCCCTTGGCAGCCTGAGGCTGGCACCCTCTGGGCACCAAGCCTCAAATCCCCACCTCTGAGCAGCTGAGAGAAACAGGGATGTTAGGACTGCAAGAAAACTGAGGGATGCAGCATCTGTTGGACTGGTGGAGCTTGAGGGTGCCAGGCAGTCTTGCAAACATTTCTTGATTTTCTTTTTTTCCCCTTTGGACACTTGAAAAGCTATGGCTGGGGTCAGAAGCCCCTCTGGCCTTCATGAGGTCAGACAAGTTGAAAGATGCTGCCCATAAAGGAGGAATCCCTTACACTTAGGTAGGAATGTGCTGACTAGAAGTGCATGGTGTGTCTGAGCCCCAGACCCCATGCCTTGCTGAAGCCCTCTGTGCATGGCTGCCATGGGCTCAGCCACCTTCTGGGTGACAGGACCTGGCAGGAGGGTCTGTGTGAGCCTTCCTGCCCCAAGACCCAGGCTGTGCAGCACTAGCTCTTGACTAAGGCAAGGTGCTGCCGTGAGGGCTGTCTGGTAGGTGCTGAGCTGAAGGACTCCCTCGTTTGATGTGGCTTGCTGGCCTGGGATGTCTTGGAGGAGGTCAAGCCAAGGGTGAAAGCTTTGTTTCCTGTTGCTGCAGATTGGCTGAGTGTTTGGTTTTTCTGTGGTTTGGGCTGTTGCAGCCAGGGTGATCCTATTTTCTCTCTCCTTCCTTCCTTCCTCCTCTGCAGCTTCTTAGCGAGGTTGGGCTGCTCATCCTGTGTGGATTATTTCACGACCCAGGGGCTGACCACCATCTATCAGATTGAGCATTACTCCATGGATGTAAGTAACTCCTCACCATTTCATTTGTTTGCACTCTTGGCCCTGCTTTTAGGAACAGGTCAGAAATCTAGACTCAGTATACTCCTAATTTTACATGATTAGTTTGATTTAAGGCTGTAGCACACAGAGAAGACATGTGAGGTGAAGAGAGGCTGGACTCAGGGCCAGCATTGTAACTGCCTTGCCTTGCCTGGCACAGAGTGTGTCTCCCCTTCCCCACCACTCTGTTTTAGCCCCCGAAGTGGCCCCAGCCCACGCGCCTGTTAATTCTGCAAGGCTCGGTTTCAGTTTACACCTCGCTTGCCTGCAGACAAGCAGGCTGTCCAGAAGTGGTCTGCATTTTTCCCTCCCTGCTTCTGTTTTCTGGCCTTACCTTAATCATCTTCCCTTGCCACTGGCATCTCAGCCCTGTTTGTTGTTTTTCTTTTTTTCTCTTGCATGGCTTTTACTGCAGGATTGCTGCTTCCTCTCCTGAGCCATTGCTCTTCTCCGAGCTGGCTGTCCCATTTTTTTTCCCCTGAGACTTTGGAAGGCTGTGGTGCTTTTGCTCCCTAGTGTGGGCTGCCTTCCTTCTGCTGCTGCTCTAATTAGAAAAGCTAACCCAAATAAACCAAAGTTGGTTGCTAATTTTTTCAGAAGCTGATACCGTGTATCCCACAGCTGAGGTAATGCAACCCGCAGGTTTTGCATCAGAAATGATGGGGCCTCAAAGTACAAGTTTTCAAAGATTGTATCTGTTATTAAATTTTAGTTATATTCAAGTAAATAAGACAGTTCTTGTAGAGTCAGACCCAGAACTTTGAATACTGGAGCTCAGACTTGGATTCTAAAATCCTTTTGCAGCCTTTGAAATAAACATGGAAGTTTTCAAAGCCATTGACCTTCAGCAGCCCAGCATCCCACACCACTGACAACCAGCAGATCTGAGGTTGCCTTGGAGGCATTGCAGTCCAGTTAAGCATCTGGCTTTAGGTCACCATGTCTTATGCCATGTGTTTTGTGTAACTTAAAAATAGACCTTGTGCCTTAAAACCAGATCATTGCTGCCTCATGGCCCCACGTGCCTGTTCAGAAGTGAACCACCACTTTTGTGACTAGTGGTTTGTCTTGCGCGGTGCATTGTGGCCACATGGATTTTAGCAGCTTTGGTGCTTCACAGGCATTTGTGGGGTGGCCCGGTGGCTGCTTTTACTCCTGGAGCCCATCTTGCCCAGGGATTGATTGCCCTGCTAAGCCCTGCACCTTGCCTTGCAGGATCTGGTGAGCCTCAAGATCCCGGAGCAGTTCCGCCATGCCATCTGGAAGGGCATCCTGGACCACCGGCAGCTCCATGACTTCTCCTCCCCTCCCCACCTCCTGCGCACCCCCAGCGGCGCCTCCACGGTCAGCGTGGGCTCCAGTGAGACGCGGGGGGAGCGCGTCATTGACGCCGTGCGCTTCACGCTCCGGCAGACCATCTCCTTCCCGCCCCGCGACGAGTGGAACGACTTCAACTTCGACATGGATGCCCGGCGCAACAAACAGCAACGCATCAAGGAGGAAGGGGAGTGAGACCCCCGGACTCCCCCTCCGCCCCGCCTCGGCTGCAAACTGCTCAGCTCATTTGTCTTCCTTCTGCTTGGTACTGCACCCCTGGACGAAGGGCGGAGGGAACCTTCTTGCTCACTCGTGCCAGGTTATGCCCTTGATGCTGTCTAGGTCATACTCCTGGACCGTGACCTCCAGCCCAGCTCTTGCAAGGGGAAGAGCTGAGCGAAGGGGGAAGGCGGGTGGTATTTCCTCTAAAACCGTTGACCTTCTTGAGAAGGCGTTGTTCTTGTTTTGTGTTTTCCTTTGGGGAGAGGGCTTCTTTTCTTGACTCTTGAATCCTCACACATGTTGTGGGCGTCCTGACATGCAAACTTGTTTCTGTCATCCAGTGATCACACTTTGAAAAGCAGGAAGGTTAATAATAAAATTTTGTAAAAGCAAACAAACAAAAAAACCCCAAATAAAACAAAAAAAAAACCAAAAAAAAACCCCAAACAACCAAACCCACACCAACAGCAAATGCAAAAAACCTAAAGCAACCAAACCCTGAACTGACCATCCACAAAATAAATGGGAATCGGTCTGCTGAACGTTGCACTTAAACAGCCTCTTCCCATGGAGCTGAGTGCTCTGTTCATGTGTAATATTCTCCAGCGGAGACAGCACATGCACTTTGCTGGGCAGGCCAGCACTTATGGCACCTGCATCCTACTTTTCCCTTTTCCCTCTTCCCTCACCTTCTCTGGGAAAAACCAAACCTGCTGTCTCTTCTTGTTTTGGATTTATATTCATATGTATGTCCTGGTTTGCTTCTTTCAGTCTATAAGTGTAAATAAAACCACTGTCACAGAATTCTGCCCCCACCCAGCCTTTAACCTTTATGTACTACTACTGACATTTAAGCTCGAGAATTAGGCTTTGCCAAACATGCAGCCTGGCTAGTTTAGCGTAGGGATTTGTCCACCTAACCTCCAGTTGAATGGAGGACCAAGAGCTGCACACTGATTTGTAGGGCTTCAGCTATCCTAAACTCAGATGATCTTTTATTTAGACCAGGCTAGATTGGTTTCCTCCCAAGTAAAGTAGAACTGTCTTTAGATATATCTGTAATGGGCTGGAGCCTATTGTGTTTTGTTGCTGTTGACTATAGGCTAAGTGACAAGCAGCTAGAAGTGGAGACTAAAAAAAAGAACCGCCAACTGCCTTAAATCAAGGACCTGGTAATATGAGTGTTGTTACTGCAGTAAGTGATGTTTACATGAGAACTTGATTTTTCTGGTTTTTTTCTTTGTGTTCTACAACAGATGTGCTCTGAGGCATTTCCTCTGACTGCCAGTGGTCCTGTGGGCAAGTAACTGAACAGTGTGTTTTCACATTTTTATGGGCCAAGGTAGTGAGACTTCAGTTAATACAAAATATAACTAAGCTGAGGAGCAAGGCTCAGCACAGCTGCTTTCAAGTTGGCTTGCTCTTTTTAACAGTAAGCCTGACCTTTTTTATCTGGGGTAAGATGAAAAAAGCAGCTTAAATGACTTGTCATCCTACCTTGCTACAGCCGAATAATCTCGTTTCAATGCAGTGGCTGTTTCCTGGGTCCTGTTGTGTGCCATGTATTTCATTTAAATCCGATATGGTTAGCATCCTCCATCTGTCTTTTGTGCCAGGTCTGTGTTGTGTTCAAAGACTGCCTTTTGGTAACTGTGCAAGCCTGTTTGGGTTAGATATAAATGGTAATGCCAGATGGTGACTGTAAAATGTGTATATAAATATTTTTTGTATGTGTAATTTTTGTTTTCCTACAGCAGAGCATGGCAATTTTTATTTCTCCTTGGGCTACTGGGTCTCACAGAACCACAATAAAATGTTGTTTGTTTTTCTGTTTGTTTTTTTTTTTAATTATTATTTTTATGCGGATCACTTACAGTATACCTTTTAACAAACCACTAGTGACTGAACGAATATATTTGTATTTTTCATACTGAGATTCCTGTGTTACTTTGCAGTTGAGGGGGGAGGGAGCGGGTACTGAAAGCCTGTTTTATCGTTTTATTTTGTAACACTTCAAAGAGCAGTGTCCTAGATTTCAAAGTATTTAACATGCTCTATGTGAGAACTTACTATGTCTCTTTTTTTTTTTTTTTCCTATATGGTACAACAGAAGAAAGTCATTCTGCTCTTGATACAATAATTCATTCAGCAGGGCAGTGTTAGTGCAGGGAAAGTGTTAGTGCTCGTACTTTATTCACCTGGAGGTGAATTAGGCTGTGCCCTTCTCACGTCTAAGGTTTCGCATCTCCGTTGTGTAATCTTTCTGAGCTGTTTCAGTATTGTGCTAATATTGACGCAAAAGAACAAAATAATTTTTTAGGAACTAGGAAGCTTCTGACAATAAAGGTTAATGCAAGTTAGTGCTGTGCCCCGAGTCTGGGTACAAGAACTTCAGTATCTGCTTTTCAACTCAGCAGTGAGATGGAGCTTTTCTGATGCATCACTAATGATAAAAATATATGCTGTGAAAATCTTATTTCTACTGGATACCATTATGGAGCCCACTTTTGTATAACTGGAATCTCCAAGTGAGTTTGAACTGCTGTAGCTTTTACCCTCCCCTGTAGAGCTGTGATTTTGTTGTTTTTGTTGTTTTGATGCATCAAAGCATTATGGGTTAATTGAGCTGAGAATCTGCCAATGCTTGTAGCAATGACAGTGTTGTCTTCACCAAGACCTCTGTGTTTTGGAACACTTTGTTGTTGAAGTGACTGAAAATAAAAGCCAAACTGAAAATGACACTGAATTGCCAAACAACTTCTTTTCTTGCCTGTGCGTCTTTTTGGAAGTGAGCAGGAGCCTTTGCTGCTGTGTCCTCCTCTGAGCAGCTGGGGTTTAGTGTCACGTTTGCCCATGGGTGCAGTTTTCTCATCCCCACAGCATCCATGTCACGAGGGTGTGTTTTAAGGTGCAATGACACATTCATCTGCTGCCTTCTGGACAGATGGAATGGGTCAGCCCCATAAGCCTCTTACTGAACTGTGATGTGTTCTGCCTTTTGCATGGCTCTTTTTTACCCTTCCATCAGGTTTCTTTATTCTGATTCTGAGCAGTGCACCACGTAGTGCCCTGTGTTCCATGTCCTGCTCAAAGTCAATGGAGCTGTGACTGCTGTGTGCCCTGTCCAGAGGGAGGAGGGAGCATGTGCTTCAAGCAGGTAGGGACAGTGCTGCCCTTTTCTACCTCTGTGCTTGGGAAATAGCCTTTCACAGCCATCTCCATCATCTCTCTTGGAGCTTGGGGTAGGGGTTATCCTCCTTATTTAACTACACCAAAGGCTTTGTGCATCACTCTATGCATCCTCTCCCCTAGCAAAGCTATTTCCCTCTCCTTCTCAGTTCTTCCTAGGATTTGAAATAAGAACAGCTCAGAGCCAATGGAGTGGTTGTCGTGAAAGTGATGGAGTGGCCTCCATCAGCCAGGGGCTTCATTCTGTCCATGGACCACCACATTTAGCCCAGCTTCACCAGTGGTTTCTGTTTAGGACCCCATGTCTGTCTCTTGCTGTCTCAACCTCTTGTTGTCTCTTGGGTTGTGGTTGGGGGAGAATGTTCAGGAACGGGGAGAGTCAAAAGAAAACCCCACGAAGATCTTAGAAGAACAGGTGTCCATAGCTTCCCTTGGGGGATAGTTTCATTAGGGTAGGGAATGCCTGTCTGATTTCTTTGGTTCTGATCACTGTTTCTTTTCCCTTTTGCCAAATGTTTAGAGAAGTGGTTGTCTCCAAATACCAATATCCAGAGGCATCAGTACCCTGGTTCACTGGCAGGTAGGAATTGCCAAATGTGGTGTTAAAAAGTATGTGGTGCTAATTAGTATATTGTTTTAAAAGAAGTGCTACAAGAACTAGCTATGAGAACTTGTTGTTTCTGCTAATTGATCCTTTGCCTCTAGATGAGCAAATTGGATCAGATAAAATAAGATTTCAATTTCCATTAAGCAGGCAGGCTTGAAATATGGTTGCAAATTCTGTCTGCTGTGATCCACTGCTGAAGTAGGGAACCTCTACTTTGCTGAGGTTACAGCAAGGGCTTCAGTGCTGAGGAATCTCAAGCTGGTGCTCTCCCTTTTGCCCTCCACCCATACCCATTGGAATTTTGTCTTTGGATTTTGGGATGCTTCATATGCAGGCATGAAGTTTTCAGGGCAGGGATCCATTACAAGCTTCTAGCTGTGTTTTGCAAGCCTGGGTGGACCTCTGAAGACGTGCACGCCCTTCTATGCTGTTAGTTCTGAGTGTGCTGAAGGTAGCAGTTCCCTGGAATGAAACTTACCCGGACACAACAAAACCTGGCAAATATCCAGGTGGAGCCCGTGAAGAGTGTCTTGCTCATCACGTTCTTTCTGTCCTGTATGCCTTAGCAGAAAACTCCTTCTTTTCTGATGGCAAAGTGACTGCCTGGGCTGTGGGGGAAGATTGCAGGACTTGGCCTCCCGCTCTGCCTCTTTGCAAGTTTTTTCTCTGTGGGAAAACCATGTGAGCTAACCAGCCCTAGCACCAAGTTGGAGCTCGGGCTGTTTGACCTTCTGATTTACTGAGCTATAAAATGCATAACTTAGATAATTTTCTGTGTGGAGGTTAGTGAGGAGCTGTGGCAGGCCCTGCAGAGCTCCCCTGCATGGTCCCCTATAGACTGTGCCTGTGCTGAGCCTTCGCCAGGAAGGTTTGGCAAACGGCCTTGTTTGGCTGCCAGACTCGAGCTGGTGGTTTCTGGGTCCCGAGTTATGTTGCCTGTCTGTGACCCATGGCAGCAGGGATTTGTTCTCTTGAGCATGTAGCAAAGGGTGGAGGCTAGAGTTTTGGACCCTTATTGATATTAGGATACACTGGCCGTGAAGGTCAAATGAACTGGAAGGAAGTTAATCTTTATGCTCTGTTGGCAAGGACCAGCTGTGGCTTTCTCCCAGCTTGCTTCCCCAAGATTAAGGAGCCAAATTTTACTTAGAGGTATATGGCAGTTGCCCTTTACTACAGCTTTGCTCTCCTGATCTGGGCCCCATGGGCTAATCTTTTCCTTATATGCCCAGCCTCACCAACTGTATATGCCATTCCTTCCCACAAGGTCTTAACATCAGCATTTTGGAACCAGGTAGTTTTAGTTGTGTATGTATGTGCATTTGTATTAGTAGGTGTCTTTCATTCAGTGAGGAGTTGGAGCCCCTCTGCACCCTTTCTGTCTGCCTGTGGGTGTTGCAAGGCTGCCTGTTGCAGCCATGCCCTGCTGCTGGGTGAGCATGGCTGTGGGCTTCCTTGACTCAAACTGGTCAAAGTCCCTTTTTAAGGTGGTGGAGGGATCTGTCGGCTTTGTTAAAATGCTTTGACTTCCTTGCAAACACTCCTAGTGTCCTATGTTTTGTTCTTAGGAAACATCAGCTCTTCCTTCCTGAAATGAGCCAAGTGCCTGGGGCCCCAGGTGAGTAAAGGAAAGGCTTTGTGGGATTAGGGGCAGGAGACAGAGGATTTAGGGCAGGATGAGGGGGCTGCAGGTACAGCCCCAGGACATGGGCAAGCACTGGGGGGCATCCCTGGGGGTGGTGTGACTGTGTGCCTGCAGCATTGAAGCTGAGAGCTGAAGGGTCCCAGCTACACCTTAGACATTGACTGTACCCAGTGTGTTTCTGTCTTGGTGACTGCAGACACTGCAGTACCATGGCTCACCCTACTCCCACAGCAGTATCCAACACAGGCCCATGGACAACTGGATTTCGGTTTGAGAGCTCTAAGGTTGTTTGGTGAGGGTCTCCATGCACCATTCAGCTGATTTCCTCACTGCCATTGTAGTGCAGTGCCCTTTGCCTTTGTGGTAATGTGAGATCAGCAGCCAGTGGCTTCTTGGCTGTGCCACTTCCCTGGATGGGGATACATGCTCCAACAGGAGGTAGGTGCCTTCTGGCACACTCAGCAATTACTCACAGGCAGCTGGGCTGATACCAACCATTACAGCATGCAAGGGAGATGCTTATATTGTCTCTCCCAACAGCCTAGGGTAGGAGATTAGGCTCCCTGCATCATCAGTGGCAAGGAAGTCCCTGGGGAACCATTCAGAGCACATTAGATTCCCACTCTGAATCATGCCCTGGAAGATGTGGTCTCATTATTGCCTGCATCAAGGCCAAGGGAAGATTAAGCTCGTTTGTTAACATTAAGCAGGATGGGTCTGTCTGTACCATCAACTTTGCTGAGATCCTAAGGCTTTTGGCTGCACTGCGAGAGACACAGCCACGTGCAGCAAAGAAACTAGTGCAGGATCTGAGGAGAAAAAGGGAAAAGATGAAACAAAATAAATCAGCACAACTGGGGAAGAGATCGTAGTTTTCCTCTTCTGTTTAACTGCCACCACTCTCAAAATGAGTGTCTAGAAGTCGTCTTTAAAAAAAAAAAAAAAAAAAGAAAAAAAGAGGAAGAGTACAAATCCAACCTTGCATTAAAAAAAAATAGCAGTTGAGACAACGGGAGATCTGGCTGCACAGAAACCAGGAGTCTCCCAAGTACATCATCTCCTACCCGCGCTGGTTCCTCTGTCGCGGGGATTTGCAAACTCGGGTTCCCAAAACAGAGCCAAGTGCCCAAACCGTGCCGGGCAGCCACTGCCCCCTCGCGGGTCCCCGCGGGATCGCAGCACTGGCAGCGTGGAACCGGCGTGCGGGGCTCTGCTGCAGCCCCGGAGAGCCCGCGTGTCCCGCTCGGCCCCTCAGCAGCCTCCTGTGCGTGGGCACGAGTTTTATAAAACGCCCTTTTTCTCACCCCTCGCATCCCACGTGCAAGAGCAGCAGCGGCAACTCTTGTTTGTTTATTTTGCATGGGTGGAATAAGCAAGTGACCTGCTGGTGTTACAGAACAACTCTTACTGCAACTGCCTCAGAAAAGCTGCTGCTGTCCTGCCCTTTGCTGTGCACCCAAGGGATCTTCAGTATCGTGCCCGTGCCAACCCACACCAGCGCAAATGAGAAATTGAAACACCATCACCTGCCAAACCAGGAGAGATGACTCCTCTCAACTCAGGCAGTTCTTGAGTGCAAAAAGCCTGAAGCTGTGTCCTTTACTGGCGAACCTCTGCCCAGAGCTGCCTTCAGAGGCAGCACCTACCCACCCCAGGAGGCTGGTTGAAGGCACACTGGAGGCAGCAGCCCTGCATGGGTATCCCATGGTGCAACACCCCACAGCCAAGAACAGTGTGCACCAGAACCCCAAGCTCCCAGCAACATGCGTGTCCTGCCCAAGGGCATGAGAGGTGCTCCACCTTCCCTTCACGCACACACACGGAGCCTTGGCTGCAGAACTCTTCCCTGCCAAAGCGATACACATCACTTTTTCCAGCTGAGAAAATACCACCGGGTATTTTGCAGAGAGCACACGCCACAGCCAGGAACTCCCACGGCAACACCTGGCTGGAGCACCGGCGGCCGGCACAGGCTCCCACGCCACCACGGCAGCCAGCTCAGCCAGTCTGGGTGGGGAGCCCGGCACCCCGCCAGGGCCGACCTGCCCGCGGCACCGGCACCCCGAGTGCACCTGTGCGGCTCCACAGGGCGCTGTGTGCGGAGGGGGCTCTCCCCTGGGGCTCCCCCTGGGCTGCTGGCTCACAGGCTGTGCGCTGGCTCTGGCTCAGTTTGCTGGTGCTTGCTTTAAAAGCTCACCCTGGCACACGTGGGTCCTGCCCCGGGGAGCCCAAATGTGAGAACGGCCCCCAGCGCTGGGCAGGCACCCGCTGCAGTTCTGGGCTGTGCCGTGGAAACAGTCTGCAGCTCCCAAGGAGACGCTGGGGAGCTGGAGAGGATGGCACCCAGCTTAGCTGGCTGGTGGAGAATGGTGTGCTGTGCTGGCAGGCATGGGTAGTGCCTGTGTGGGATTTGAGCTCCAGGGCCATGCTCTGCCCACTCAGGCTCTCTGCTTGGCAGCAAGGTGCCCCTAGTGCTCACCCATGCCTTGGGCTCCAGGTCCCAGCCCAGTTTTCCTGGCTGGGGTTGCCATGCTCTGCCAGGAGCCCGGAGAGGAGAGCCCAAACTGCCCATTTGCACTCAAAGGTGTGAGCTCTCAGGTGTGGACTGGTATTTCTCAGGCACTTCTGTGCAGTTATTTAACATTCAGCCCAACCATCTCCAGGCTTTACCTGCACTTTCCTTCCTCACATCAGCAGCTCCAACATGAAGCTGGGCAGGAGCAGGTCTGAAGGGGAAGACATCGGGGTGGCCCTTTGGAAGGTATTTTCAGCTCTGTCCTAGAACAGTAAACTCTAGCAAGGTGTTTCCCGGTTTTCTAGGAGAACCTCTGATGTCCTCCAAATTTTCCTGAGCTTCCTAAGTGAAACCCCAGGAAATCTGCTGACTTCTCCCTGTTTTCTTCCTGAGGTTGTTTTTGTCTGTTGGCTGGTTCTTTTTTATTTTTGTTTTGTTTTCCCAGATCTCTTTGTGAGCTTCTGATTAATTCAGCTTCTGATTTGTTGGCAATCGCCTCTGGAGACAACGCTCAAGATTTCTACACATGCGATCCATCTTCTTCTTGGCTGTATAGCCCTCAGTGCTGGAATTGGGTAAGAAATGTTACAACAGATCCTAGCACTCTGTAGCAGGGGTGTTAGGAAATAAAATATTGCACAGTGCTGCGTGAAAAACTCTTTGATTAATTAAAGGCGTGGGTGGCTACACAATTGCATCAAATTATCCACGCGCCATGGCGAAATGTGAGATAAAGGCATCGATTTCTTATTCCAAGGACACGGTCGAGGAGCCCATGCAGAGCCTGCAGAGAGTTGCCAGCCTGAAGGTGAACAAGAATATTTTCATGGAGATGTTTTTCACAGAAACAGGAGGTCACCTCACCACGCCGTGCCCAGAAGGTGCTGCAGTGCCTGTACATAGGAAGCCTGGCCCCAGAGCAGTGCCCAGCACCCTTCCCGCAGGGCAGTGTTTAGCCCTCTAATGGCTGAGCAAATACCCAGCCCTGAGCATTGGTCTGTGGGAGCCAGTCCTCTCTCTTCTGGCATTTAGGTTCTGGCCTGATCCTCAAAGCCACAACATCCTCTGAAAATCCTGAGCAGGGCTTCCATCAGCGAGGGGAGCAGCCTGTGGAGGTTGCTGCCTGCCACTGAGGGTGAGAGCTGGAGGACTCACTGTTTACTCTCCTTAGAGAAAAATTTAATTCCAGCTTTTAAGTGATTGGGTAGCAATACAGTTACTTCTATTATGGTTTATATTCTAGCCTTTCCTGCTGCCTAATTAGTGACTTGAACAGAAGGAAGTCAGCATTTAGGAGCTATCAGCGGGCAGGACTGTGCTGTGCATTGTAGGTTAAGGGCTCACAGTAAAGACACATGCACCAAAACCACACACAAACTTGATTTTGCACAACTCTAATAGCAGTGACTCAGCTTGCCCCAAAGAAGAGATGGCTGAACGTGTTCCACCTGGCCCAGAACCTTCACCCAAGGGTAAAATACTAAGGCAAGTACATTACAGTCAGGCCACAGGCAGCAGCTGTCTCAGATTATTTCAGCCTTGCCTTGGAGGTGAGGAAATCAAGCAGGACTGAAAGCCCTGCCAGGGATGCCAGCAGCCAGATAAAAATGGGCAGGTGAGAAAGCTGGGGCCAGCTGCTGAAGAGGACCCAAGAATGAGTGAGAGCCGATTGAAATTTTAATTTTTGTTTGTTTATTTGTTTTTCTATTGTTTTTGTAGGGGTGTCCCCATGGCCAGGAAACAGAACAGAGATGCTGAGATGTTTCACAGGAGATGAAGCCCAGCAAGAGAGTCAAGCTGGGAAGATACGGAGCACAAACTGTAGCTTGTGACTCTTTCACATCTTCAAGAGGAGTGAGTAGAGCCTTGCTTCTGTTCCATTTGAGGTGATGCTGGGCCCAAAGATCACACAAGTTAACCCTTGCATGCCTGGTTAGCCCAGGGCATCTGGAATAGCTTTGACAATGTTTTCAACTAGTTGAGATAGGCAAATCAAACCCAGCAAGTCTGCAGAAAAGGGTGGCTAAGAAAGACATCTATACTGACCCAGGCAAACTTAAAACTGATTTTCTTCCCATTTATGCTGTATTAGCTGGTTGTGAGCATCCCCACTGCAAGTGAGAGAAGCCCAATACTAACTGGGGTGGCCAGGCATGACAGGGAATGTTTCCAGGCAGCTCTCTGCCCTTTTCCCCTTCCTAGGTTAGAACAGGATGATCTCTCTGGTGCATTAATCCCTGTTTACACCAACTGTATCTGCAAGGCAGAGCTGCCTTAAGGCTACCATGGCCTGGCAGCATGGCAACTAATGGCTTGCAGAGCAGCTGAAGGAGGGGAAAACAGAGTCCTGATGGGTGTTCTCAAAAAGTCACGGGTATTTAGGAGGAATTAGCAGCAGCCATGCCTTTCCTTGGAAAGGGTGGAAGTGCTGGAAATGAGATGCAGTTTGATGGCAGCAGGGGAGAACCCAAGGCAGTGCCTGGGGTGTGCAGCACTTTGGTCTCCCCTACATGCCTGTGCAATGTTCACAGTGGGAACAAATTGGTGCTGAGGGATTGCAGCTCTTCCCCATAGCCTGGAGCATGGGCTACCCATCAGGAGCTTCTGACCTGGAAGTTTTCTTTTGCTGGTAGGCCCAGGACAAGAACAGGAGAGATGTTTGTTATCTTTTGTCTGGTGGCGCCAGCAGTTGAGCAAGAGGAGTGGGAGGCCAGTTGCTGACTTCTGTATCTGTGCCATTTAGAGCTCCCAACTCACCCTGCTGGGTGGGGGACTTGCAGGCTTGGTAGCATTCCTGGTGTGGTATATCTCACCTTTTGTTTCAGTACAACTGGTCTGAAGGGGGAGAAAGGATGTAGCATCTTCCACCTCAGAGGGAACAGCTGAGGGTTCATTATGCTCCCGGAGCAAACGCAATTAGCAGATTTGCCCTGATTCCCCCACGGCAGCAATGGTGGCAGCTCCAGCCACTGCCACTGGCCCTCCCAGCTGAGGGTAGGCAGGTGGTCACACAGTCAGGCTGTGTTCAGGGCCCTGGCAGAGTGCAGGTCACAGCTGCAGGGGCAGTACCACAGCTCCCAGCGCAAATGTTCAGGCAAACAGGGAGGAACATGCACGATGCCAGCCGAGTAGGGCAGGGTGTGTGCTCATCAGCCAGGATTTCTCACTCCCTGCAGCGCCTGGGTTTGGTGCAAGCACGTTTACTTTCCGTGCAGCCTCTCAGGAGGCTCCAGAAGGGTGGGCAAGCCCAGGCTGCCAGGGAAGTCTGGTGGCAGCACCGTGGGCTGGTGGCTGGCAGGGTGGACCTGGCAGTTTGTTGGGCACAGGAGAGCAGCACATCATTTGCTCATGGCTGAACTTTCAGGAGATGCATGTGAACATCCTCTTCATAGCTATAAGTGAGATGAGCAAAACCCCCCTGGGCTGCTCTGCTTGCAGAGATGCTGATAGGGCTGTATGAGTCACCTGGAGAAGCAGAAGGCACAGCCAGGTTCAGAGAAAGTCCCTATGTACTTCGTCCCACCTCTAAGAGTCACTGTCGGGGCCACATTTTGGTGTGGGGATGGTTATTCGGAAAGTATTTGCTCAGAGCACCTCAGAGTGTCAACCACACGTGGCTCAGGGCTTTCCCCGGGGACCTTTGGTGACAAACCCCTTCCCCTCAGCTGTGCAAAATGAGTCCAGTGATCACCTCACTGCTGATGAGGAGTTCACAGCCTGTTCCATCCTTTCCCAGTGCCACAGGCTGCCCATATAAAAGACTTCATTTTTCCTTTAAGCTGTTGGGCAGAGCAAGGAAGGATGGACTCACACTAGAGTTTTTCCAGTGTGACTGAGGTGGGGGGAAAGCCTGCTGTGTGAGGTGGTTGAGGGCTTTCCCCAATTAGACAGCAAGCCTGCCCCCCACACCCAGCTCATCTGCTTGGTGGAGTCAGGCTGTGCCCTGATGCTGTAGGCAGGTAACTGTCACAGAGCAGATAGACATGAAACTACTCAGCTCCTTCTGCCTCACCCAGAGCCAGAAGGGTTTTTTGAAAACAAAAATAAAGGGGAAAATACAGTCTCCACCCTTCCACCCATTTTGGCCAGTAAATCAAATAAAACAATCTCGGAGCTGGCACCACAGGAGCAGTGAATGCCAGCTCCCAGCCTCTCACATGAGGTGTCGAAATGAAAGGAGATGAACAAACAACCCCATGTGCCTGGGGGCTGCAAACTGGTTTTAAGATGCTGGTGGGTTGTTTTTCCTGTGTGGTGGTGGGAGCAGACCCCCATAACCACCCTATCACTGGACAACTGCCCCCATAGCACCAGGCTACCCCTGGGCCATGGGCACATGTTGATTTGGCTCCATGAGAAGGTCCTCCTGCAGAAAAGCGTATCACCACAGATGATTTTTATGGGCATCCTGGCAGGGGACAATGCAGACAGTGACTAACAACATGGTGAAGGGGACATCAGGCTTGGCTGTCACCTCAGATGTGCCCAGCAGTTGCAGGGAGCCTTGCAAAGATAAGCCTGGTGCTAAGGTGCCCCTCAACAGCTGGAGCCTCTGCCCTGGATGGGCACTCTTGGCCCAGGCATGTTTGATTACTGTGACTAATGAGTCTTTAGATTACAGGAGGGGTGGGGGGAAGAGGAGGGAGTGTTCAGTGTCCAGTCAAAACTCCCCTACTTAGAGCTATGTACACTCAGAGGTCGCTCTGGGTTTGCCATAAACAGAGCTTGTCATGGGTGCGGTAAAGATTTTTGCAAAATTTGTGAGGGAGTTCATGTTCTCCCCTCTATGAGGAAGATCTTAACACAGCTTCATCTTCACCTTTGCTGTGGTCCAGTTACAGTACCCTGAGCGATTGGGAGATGCTTTGCAGGGCATTCATAAACTTCTTCACAGCTTCTGCCTCAATGCAGTCAAATCAACCACTCTCATTGCTTGCAGTGGGGCTGCCCAAGGCACATTGGTGGAAAGTGGTGGCCTCATATCTCACCAAAAAAAACAGGGACCAGCCTTTAACCTGATGCTTTCAGCCAACAAGGGGTGCAGAAGCACTGCAAGGAGGGGATGGTGACGCTGGGCTGCAGGGAGATATCAGCCACAGTCCTGGCGCTGCTGGGAGCAGACGGGCCAGTCCGATGCAATGTGTTAGGCCTGAACCCGGGACCAAAACCACCCCAAGACCACTGCAAAAAAGCCAAGTGTGATAAAAGGGTAGTTTTTCCTGGTGTTTTTCCCCGTGTGCCACAGCTGTTGGGCTCGCATGCAAGGCCGTGCGGGAGCTGCTTATCGGCTCGGCCCATCGCGGCAGCAACTGACGGTGCCGCTGCCCATCTCTGCTCTTAATCTCATTACAAATAAAGGAGGGGTAGAAGCTAAACTGAGCTCATATATTAATTCCTTGTGCCCTGCCCTGCTCAGCTTCAGGAAATACCTACTAGAATTGCCAATCTCGTTATCCAAACCTTCCCTGGAAACGATCATTAGCTGCCTTGCTCCTTTGCCAAGCGCGTCCCCTCGCCAGCCTGGCTCCGTTTACCCACAGGGCCCTCTCCGGTGCCTGCTCGTGCCAAGGCATGCACCACAGCCACCTGCGCCCTCCCACCAGACCACGGCTGAGCCCCCTCCCCAGAAGTTCACCAGTGCTGTCACCCAGAAACAAGGTGAGGGTGGTCAGGCAGCTCTCCGAGTCACCCTGTTTTACTTTGTCAAGTTCCTGTAGCGTTCTGGACTCATTTTTGGTGGGGTTGGATGGTGGCCAGGAGGTTGGAATATGTTGACATTTATGAATTCGGTTTTTTTTTTTTTTTTTTGTGCATAACAAGGTTTTGCTAAATGAGAAGGAAACAAACTCGGTGCCAGCTTTCACCATGTGTTTAAAACAAGATAAAAGTAATACTGGGCGGGCCATGGTATCCAACTGCTGTGGAGAGAGAAGTTTCCACTGGGAAAAAACAGACGGGTGATCCACACACACTACACTGTGCTCCAGGAAGGTACTGGGAGGCCTTGTTGCTTTCAGTGGCATCTATTGGACCTGTCCATGTGGATCCAGAGGCCCCAAGATAGGGCTGTGCTTGGGGTGAACAACAATGTGGGATCTGTCCCTGTGCATGGCTACAATCCATTGGTTCTGGTGCTGTCACTGGCACCAAGGCATCTGATACATGGACCTGGATGCCTGCTGTGGAAATGGAGTGATGGGGCGAGAAGCACACACGTACATGTGCCCATCCATACCTGGTAAAGAGCACAGTGTTGTGGGACCTGGCCAGAGTCATACCCTAATGCACAGACAAGCAGGAACATTTCCCGCAGGAAAAGGCTCTTACAGTGGGGTGTGGGCAGAGGAGCAGTTGTGGAAACAAAAGACATGCATATTTCTTTCCTTTTTTAATATGGTTCTTCCCCAAAGCAGGACTAGCCCATTTTTTTATCTCACTGCCAGCTGTTTTGTTCTTTTTCCCCCAGGCTGGGCAAGGGCGTGGACAGCAGGAAACAACTTTTTTTTTTTAATGACAGTTTTTCATGGGAAGATGTTCCGCTGCCTGTGAGTGCTCGGCTTGGCTCCGCCCAGGTTTAAGCAGGAGGGATGAGCAGGGCTCAGTGCAAACTCCATCTCCTTCCTTTGCCCACATCTTCTCCCTGGCCAAGTTGCTGCAGCTTGCAGGCAGCCAGCAGCCGTAATGCAAAGCTGACAAACCAGTGCAGGCTCTGCTCCCACCCATGCTAACAGTGCCTCCGAGGTGGGGACAGCCTTCCTCAGGGACTGGCCAACCTTACACAGAGAAGTCGGTGGGAATGGTGCCACCCAAATTGTCCACCACCAGGTCAGAGAACGAGCAGCAGGAGGGATGCAGCTGCAGAGTGGGATGGAGTAGCAGCAGAAGAGGGTTTTCAGCCAGGCTGGTTGCTTGCAGGGCTTGTGGTTGAGGCTCCAAGGGTTATCAAAGCTGCTGTATTTTGCTATGTCAGTCTAGAGGCTGGGAAATAAAGCTGACATATAAAAGGGTCCAATTGCATGATGTTTTATAATTTATCATGCCCCACCTTGGAAATAACAGAGATTAGTCATCACCCAGTGGAGCTGTTGGAGACTGACTTGTCCACATGGCCCCAAGCCTCCACAATATTGGTGAGGTTCAGTTGCTTAAAATTAATACCTTAGAAAGTCTCTCAGCCTAATGCCTATGGAATGTCCAGGTTTCATTAGATTGTAGCCACTGGACATAAAGAGCTTTAGGTATTTCAGTCTTGATTGTAGATTTAGGAATTTGAAAATAACCACAAGTTTTATTTTCAGGTGAGGTTTCAGAAGTGAGCTTTTGGCTGGAGAGGAGCTTTCAGCAGCCACTTGCAGTAAGGCATTTACAACCCAAAGGGTCTCAGCCTCAGACTTTCTGCTGGCCTCTACTGGAAGTTTCTTCTCTTGTACAAGGTATTTTCCAGGCACGTACCCTCTGCATGAGGCATCAGGTGACTTGCTGGGCTATCATGACCCCTGCTACGCACTGCTGCCCACACCTTGGTGCTTTCACTGCCACTGGCTCTTCACAGTCTATTGCTGCATCTCTGACTGCAAAATGCAACGATTCATCTTCTCCTTAATGAAGCATCATTTCATCTATATTGTCCTGAAATATTACTGGCTTCCCTGTGCTGCGACATGTCTGTGGCACAGAGCAGGCTCCTCCAGTGCCCCCACAACCCACAGCACCAGCCTTGTGCAAAGGGCAACCAAACTTGGCTTGAGCCCACTTGAACATCAAAACAAAACCAAACCTCCTTGTTAGTAAAGATCCCCCGGCATTGAGTAACACACCATGCAGGGCTTCGCTTTCAAAACCACGTCCACACCCAAACACGCACAAACACACAGAACCATGTCAGTTGTTGTTTTAAATACTTTTAAATGCCATTATGTTTCTTTTATGAGTTGTTGTTTTTTTCTTCTCATTGACTGTCATAAATCAACCCTGCTAATCCCACTCTACATGTATTATTATTAGGAGGGGCATGGCAGAGTGAACAAGGAACTAAGGCACGGTTCAACCATCTCCTTCTCCAAACAGCTCCTACTGCTGGTGATAGAACTGGAGAAGGTAAAACAAATGGCTAACACCACCTAAGTGGGTTGTGCCTCTCTTTGGGCCTTGGCTAGAGGAGCTCAGAGCTGGCCTGGGAGCCATGAAGTGTGTTCTGAAATGCACATCAGCCTTGCGCTCAGTGGTGAGACTACAGGCACTGCCTCCCTGGGGAGCTGCTTCGTGCTGGGGCTTTGGGAAGCAGCAATTATCAGACTGGCAGGGCAAGAGAGGAATAAATGTAGCAGGAAGCAAAAGTGTACGTAAGTGCACCAGGTTGTCCCTAGGGCATATTTGACCAAGGAGGAGTGCTGTACATTCAGTATGGTTTCAGCTTTCTTTTTCGGAGGATACAGGTGCCCTGCAGGCAATCTGAATGGGACCCTGACAGCTCTGGCACATGCCAAGCCCCTACATTAAATCTCAAGAGTTGAAATTCGTTTCTCAGAGGCCAAGCCACCTTGGTGGCAACTCATCCCACCTGAATTCAAAAGAGACCAGAAACCTACATTGTATTTTGGTGTACATCTCAAAGAGCTCTGCGACTTGCTCCTGTGAGGCTACAGCATGCCAATAAACCTGGCACCTACCTCTGCTGTTGCAGCAGAAATACAAATCCACTTCTGAGCTAGACTTTGCCAGAGCAGAGAACAAATAAACTGGAAAAGTGCCTTTGGCTTACTACATTCCTGTGTCCTGGCTTCAGCCTGGCACAGGCCGCCAGCAGGTCCCCTCAGCAGTGTGGTGAGCAGCATGGCCAAGGCAGCCTTTTCCCTTCCTGGGAAATTGTTTGCAATTAAGTCCCAAAATGTTGCATCCTTCAGAGGCTGCTCCACAGTTCTGCACCAAAGGTGTTTGACTCCAAATGTCTGTCATGCCCTGTACACCCCAGCAGACCACAGGGGCTGCAAATCCCTCTTCCTGCTCACCAAACTGCCTGAAACATGTCAATGATATGTAAGTTACTGCACAGCTGGATACAGAGCAATGGAGATGGACAGGCAACCAAAAGCACATACACATATAATCCTGTCCACACTGGTGTCTCTGACACTCCCCCAGCATAGGAGGGGTGGGGGATGCTCTAGGGTCTGGGGCAGGAAACCCCAAAGGGACAGGTACCATCATGAGGCAGACCCCAAATTCCCCAGTCTCTCCTAATAATTGACTAAAGAAAGACAAAGACAAGCCCAGATGTATTCAGTTTATTTCCTCTGGATTTAGACACAGCTCAGGCTAACCACCACAGCAGCAAACCAACCACGAGCAGCGCCAGCCCCCCGACCTCCTCACAGGAGGACCAGCTGGTGGGATCCCTGGAGCCCCCAAAGGGCTGGGGCTGCACTGAGGGGGCAGCTCTGCAGGATGCACTTGGGCAGATGTGGTTGTTGGGGGATGGCAGCACAGATCCACACAGAAGGTGCACCATGTAGGAGTCAAGTCTTGGATGCAGTATCATAGTGCAGATGGGCAAACAAAATGGGTGTCAGCTCTCCAAACTGACAGCCCTCCTCGTCTTCCTCCCCCTAGCTTTCCCTCTGGCTATTTTGAAAAGGGGCAGGGGGTTAAGCATTTACAGAAGAGACTCTTTAGCAGGAAAGGGTTTCTGAAGGCAGAGATCTGTGGGCAGTTCTTTGAGGAGCCAACATGATGAATCTTTTCAACAGTCTATGATGAAGGGAGATAACCTCAAAGAAACAAACCATGCTGGTGACTCAGAAACACCCAGAGCTTTGTCCTCTGCAGATTCAACATCGGAGGAGGTGTAGCAAATGACTCTTCGAGCATTTTCTAGGTGGTAATGGTGCCCTCTTCATAGTCCAGGCATTTGTTTTTCCATATGCACTGAGCTCCCCTCTGTCTTACCCAGGACCAGCTTTTAAGGAGGTTTCTACAGAAAGACCATCCTTGTCTACAACCTTGCAGCCTGTGACTGGAGGGGAAGAGGATGCTTCTGAGCCTGGAAGATTTGGATAGGCACAAGCTGCAGAAGCAAAGAGAAAAGACAATTCTCTATTGCAGATTTTAAGTCCTGGGAATGCCAAAGCTGGCAGAGGGAAGCAGAAAGGGACTGAGAAAGTGCCAATGCAGCAGGGAGCTGAGCAAAGCTGCTCAAGGATGAGAACTTCAGCAAAGATCCCTGCAGTGTTTTCCGGAGACATTGCATCCTTGCAGTAAATTCAGCAGTAAAGATTGCTAAAACCTTCCTTTTAGGAAGTAGCACCAGAAGCAGCTGTTGGATCAAAATAAAAGCTGTCCCTTTGTCTGGGACTCAATGCTTGTTCTGACTGAGATAGAGGCTGCTCTGATCCCACACACAGGAGCAAATTTAATGGTTGGAGAGGGATGATTTACTGGCTTAGCAGCAGTTACTTGCCTAGAAGATCTGTGACAGGCAACAGTGCTTTCATTGCAACACCCTCTCAGAATGACTCTGAGCAAACAGATGCTACCACACCAAGAACATCTGCTGCTTCTGCACTGTCAGGATGGGAGGATGCAGGCAGGACATCCAGAGTACAGAGCTGCATCGTGATCAACCAACACCACAGCACTGTAACTGCCTAAGCATTTCAGCTGCTTTCCTACATGGACCTGGAAATTATGGGGTTTACTATGAACTTTGCAGCAGACTCGGCTGGCATCTCAAAGGATGCAGTGTGAAGCAGCTTCCTTCATGCTTCCCAGGCCATTAGCCTTTCCAAGAGAAGGGACTGAACATGAGTGACAGATGCTATTTCACCAGAATCAACTGCAAATCACATCCCTTCATGCTCATTTTCCCAAAGCAGCACTGTCCAGGTCTTCAGCCGGCACTCAGCAGGAGCAAGAAGACTGGTCCATTAGCACACCTGAGACATTTCTCTAGCAGATGCTAAAGAGAAGCAGCTATTTTTGGTTGAGGGAGAAAAAAAATAGGTTCTCCAAGGGAGTACAGTGGGCCTGAATGAGTCCTGAGAAGTGCTAGAGAAGAACAGGAAAAGCTAGAAGCAGAGTTAGTTCCACCAGGAGGTGCTGGCACAGGGATGAGGGTCCCAGCAAAAGCTGTGCTAAACACAGAAGAGGCACTCCTGAAACTCCACAATCACATTAACCTGTTAATTTATACAGTGTCTCTGTACAAAAATAGAAGGGTTCTAATAAGATTAACAATATTAAATAAATATTTAATAGAAAAAGTCTTTGGCCTAGGTTCATAGCTCATCCTTTGGGTTTATGTTCATTTCACTGGGTCCTAGATGCTCCTGGTCCAACATCGTGATCACTTCATCTGCCTGGATTCGCTCCTGCAAGAGTGGAAGGGAAGAAACGGTAACAGCAGAGCTTCAGTGCCTGCTCTCAGCTAATTTGGCGTGGCTCAGCCTGCTGGGAGGACACACAGCAAGGATTTCACCCCAGAACCAGCAGTGTAGTTGAGAGGATGGAGGACTTGAGCTGGGGATTTGCTGGGCAAAATTAATCAAATCCATTTCCACCTCAATACCTAATTCTCTCCTCCCTTCAGGACTGTAGTAGTTGGGGCAGAGCTGATGTACTGCAGTTTCCTTATCACAGTCCACTGGCAGCCACTGCCACAGCACACCCTCCACCTGTCCCCTCTGCATGATTTCATGCTCCCTGGGCAGGGTTGATCTCCTACCATGCAGGCAACAAGCACAGAGGATTTACCACTAGCACAAAAAAGCTTAGAGACATTAAAGTACATGATTGAAAATAAGCTTTTTCCAAAACCTCACAGCCCACCTGCATCACAAAGCAAAGGCACCAGGGTTTTGCACTCTCCCTGCATTTAGTTTTGCTTGGTCTTGTATCTTTTATTCTTGCAGAGCAGAACTGATACCAAAGGGAGGTAGGGGCTGGTACATCAGCCTTATAAAACAGAATCTGGAGGGTGCCTGGTAAAAGGCATCACAGCCCAGATCTTCCAAGGCATCTTGGGTGCCCAGACCCACAGACTTCAGGCTGACAAAATGTCTTTGATGACTTAGCAGGAGCGACACACCACTGAGCTGTGGATGGCTCTGGAGGAGTTCCCCGACCATCAGGCTATTACCACTAGGTGTCAGAAATGGCCAGCCCAGCCCTGCACGGAGCCCTTCCACATCTCACTCAGCATCCCAGCCAGCACTGCACAGGGCAATGGGTGCTCAGGATCACTGGCAGGAAAAGCAGTCCCGGGGGATAGCAGCTTGCATGGTGGGAAGGCTGCTGTGGGGGTGTAATGGGGGGAAAACAGATATGTTGGGACTGGAGAATTAGATGGTCCTGGTTCCTGTTGGATACCGGGTAACCCCGTACTCCCCTCACACCACAAATAGAGGGACTCACCAGCTCTCTGTAGAGAGGATCCAAGGTGAACCAGAGAGCCACAGCACACCGCTGGCCTTTGGTGACTGCCTTCACCCCATGGGGGTTCTCGCCGCCTGATGAGAAGCTGATCATTCGCCCGCACTTGGGCTTGATGGAGGCCTGTGGGAAACAGGCAAAACCAGGGTTGAAAAGAGTGTGAGAAGGGCTGCACACAGTGGCTGTGGCTGGGCTTGCCATGGGCCAGGGCCTGGGACCTTACTGGGCATCTCTCTGTGTTGCCCCAGGACCTGGTAAGCTGCTCTGGAAGACATGTAGAGCTCTGGGCATGGTTGAAAAAAATGTGTGGGGTAAATAGGGAGGTGTCAAGCTTGGTCACGCTGTGCAAACATCGAGCAGAAAGGACATGGGAGTCCTCACAAAGCCTACAGGTGACCACCTAGAGCAGAATGGGGCCATGGCATAACTCCAGGGAGGTTCAGGCTAAGCCTGGCACAGCTGTGCAACACCTCTTTCTTCTCTGCAGAGTCCGCAAGAGGTATCCTGCAGAACCTCAGGGGCAGAAGTACCAACCAAATCAACCCTCAGGCACTTAGGTAAACACAATCTACCCTCTGGCACCTACCAGACTCCAGAGCACCAGCATGGTGCCCAGACCTCTGTCCAACCACAGAGGGGGTGCCCAGCTTCCCTAATGGCCCCACACAGAGGTGAGGGCTCGTGCCTGAGCCACATCCCTCTTAGGGTCTTGTGTCCACCACCGTGAGCCACTCTAGAACAAGAGACCAAAGTCAGGCACTGCATCTATATGGAGGCACCACTTCATGTTTGGCCGCGAGATGGGGTGGGAGCTCAGCAGTTCTCCAGGCAGGGATGACTACCAGCCATCCCTCTGCCTGCGCTGGGATGGTGAGAACCCCTGATCTGTAGGTTTCCTGCTTGGCACAGGAAACCCGTAGAAAGTGAACAAAATGTCTGTGAACCTCTGCTTGCAAGGTAGGAGCCACAGGCTGCCTGGAGAAGAAGCTCAGAGCCCCTGAGCATGGGCTGTCTCGGAGCAGCATTTGGTCCACAGCACCGCCTTACCGTCACGGTTTTGGCATCCATCTCGGTGAAAATGAACTCGCCGCCTTCAAAATCCGCGTTCATGTACAAGAGGGCACTGGGGGAGGAAGCAGGAGACTTCTGTGACAGGAGCAGCGGGGAGGGCTCAAGGCTGACACCCCCCTCCAGGACACATCCCACATTGCTCCACCAAGACATGGGTGGGGGTCACCCAAGCTACTCCGATTTCAGGGACACAGCTGAGAACCAGCAGTACCAGTTCCTTGGGTAGGGAACAATTCTCAAAACATTCCCTGGGTCCCACCAGCTCTCACACTCCTGTTTTGCACCAAAAACAACTGACAGACACACAGTCCTGTGGGCCACAGCTGGGATCTCCCAACCCCAAAATATCACAGAACCATTATAAGTAAACCATGGTATCAAGCTTAGCCTCGATGCTTTCTGGCACCATAAACTGCCTGCTGGATCTCACTTCTGCCATCGCTGGGATGTACCAGCTTTAAGCCTATGAAGCAAGATACCCTGACTTGGGGAGGGTTCCTGAGTGCCCTAGGGAGCAGATCTCCCTTCCTTCCCTCTTACCTGTAATCCCTAAAGGTGTAGGCAGGAGGCTCCTTCCAGCACTCATTGGCTTCAGGGTCCAAAAGGCAGTTGTCAGCATGGATGGGGTGGCTCAGGTCATTCCTCCTCTCCTGCTGGCCTAGGCAGGACCATGTGGAGGAAGGGGGAAGGGGAAAGGGCAGATGAGATGGAAATGCCATGCTCTGTGAGGTCCATCATGGGGTGGGAGCCTGCCCCGACCCCACTCCGGGTGGTGTTCACAGTTGAGAAGAGAAAAGCAAAGGCTGGGGAGAAAAGGCAACATCTGAGGACTCAGATCTGCACAGCAATGCTTGTTCCTTACTGCAGGGAAGCGAAATGGAGAACTGTGCATGGGGTGAAAAGGAGAAGGGACAGCGAGAGAAGGCAAGAGAAGAGGGAGGAGAAAATAGGAACAGTTGCAGACATGAAAACAAAGAGACATCCCAGAAATTAGCGTCTTTGGGACAGCAGTGCCCACCCTTTGCTGCTGTGGGGATGCTGTCTTTGCCAGCCCTTGGCCACCAGTGCAAAGCATCATGCAAAACACAGTTAATCTCAGGCCTGGGATCCCCCCTCATAAACCAGAGCTAAACCCCTCCCTTGCCCCAGCCCTGCCCCACCACTGGCCCCTCGAGCCCTCACCTGAGAGGGCAGTGCGGCACACCAGGTGTGTGTAGGAGAAGTAGAGCGTGGAGTTCAGCATGAAGTAGGACTCGACGATCCTGCGAGCCTTCTCGCTGATGTCGTAGAAGAGCCGGGCACTCTTCAGCGGGACACGGCCCTCGTAGCCATACTGGGCAAGGAGAAGGGGCAACAGAGGTCAGTGTCATGTGCCCACCAGGAGGGACGACACGGGAGAGGAGGAGGAGGAGGGAGCTCTACCTTGAGGGCTTTGAGGACGGTGGCTCCTTCAAATCTCTCATTTGGGGTGTGGGGGGAGGTTTTGCCCCTGTAACCATCTCCAGCCAACATGATGCCCTGAAAGACACAAATACACAACTGCTCAACTGGTTCATCAGGAGAGGGGGAGCTGCAGTGGAAGCACCTGGCACCCTCTTCCCCAAATTCCCCAGGGCTGCATTCACAGGGACAGGTGAGTTGGGTAGGAAGATGCTGCAGCTTTCTATGAACATGGATGATGGGTATCAGACACCCACTCCTGACTGATGTTCAGGCACCCTCAGTCCCTTCCCAGGCTCAGTTAATGGTGAATGAGAAGGCTCAACCAGACTTGTGGATGAGCATCCTCTGGGACTGTGCATAACTTGGGGCAACAAGCTCTTTCTACACAGGCTCTGTCTTACAGCATGTTTCTAGGAACAGCCTGAGATGGAGCAGCAGCTCCTGTTATGGGTTATGGGTGTGATATGTGATATATGCAGTTATGGGTGTGATATGTGATAAGCATCTGCCTGCTCTTCACAGGCATCCTGGCATCAGTTGCAACACTCAAAAGCGAGGTAGGAACCCAGAACCTCTCCAAGGGCTGGTCACACGTTCAGCTGCCACAAGCCTGATGCTGGGGAGAGCATCAGGCACTCAGCCCAGGTGGCAGCCGTGTCCCCCCAGGGGCACTGCCAACTCACACTGGCCACCCTGTGCAGCTCCCGGCACTGCTCCTCCGAGATGACGTTGTCCAGGAGCACTCGCTGGGTGCCATTCAGCTGCTCTGAGTTGTAGACAAACTTCACATCGCTGTAGAGGAGTGGGCCCCCTGATGAGAGACACAAAACAACCCCTGCTGAACAAGCCCTGGCCTTGTTGACATCTTGTACCATGACTGAGGGCCACCTAGAGTGACCCAGGTGTGTGGTCAGGGAAAGAGCTTCACAGCAGAGAACAAGATTTGCCTTCCATCAGCAACAAAAGAAACAGAAGCAATGGGAACACTCAGAGATGAAATCAAATTGCTGCAAGAACATCAGCACTTTCCACCTCCTTATCAGCTGCCTTGCAAACACAGGGACCACAGCCTGAAAATGCCAGAACCTGATCGGACACGAAGAGAGACATGGACAGTGGCTAACTTGGCCCTCCTGCCCAGCTGTCCACATCATCAGAGGCCATAAGTTTCCACTGCACCTGAGCTGTGTGGATCTTGCTGGCTTGGCGTGCAAAGCCACTCTCTGCAATTGTCATCAATGGGGTTTTTGTCATTTACACACACAGAAAGCCTCACGAGTGCTGAGCTTGCAGCAAACACCCCTTGCTCTCCTCCAAGAAGGGGGCTGAGAGTGGGTGAGCCAGAGGAGTCTGAGGACAATCCTGGACTGAGGCAAAGGAGCTGCCCTGGCTGTCCCTGCCATCCCTCACATCCTGCCTCCTTCTGCCTGCCAGTAGCCAATGGCTTGGCTGCATTTTGGGGGTCCAGGTAACATCCCTGGAATGGGGATATAGCAGTGGCTGGGCTTTCACACTGCTGAGCTCCCACCTGGTATGGGGCAACTGAGCTTTGCCACATGCTGAGCAAATAGGAAAAGAGAGAGATTAGCTCTTTCGCAGAGGTTTTGCTCAATCCCTATAAAATTTGACTGATAAAAATCCAGAGCAAAGCCTCTAAATCACCTCTAAATCTTCTGAAGCTTCTTCCCTGCATCTCCTCCAAGAGAGAAAATGAAATAAATGGTAACAATAAAAGCTTAAACCAGGTTTTTTTTTCCAGGAGGAAGGTGAAATGCATCTAAACTGTGGGGAAAATTATGTGTTGTCACAGAGAGGCAGTGAAATAGAGGAAACAGAGCCGTGGAGCTCCTCTCTCACCACTTGGCACAAAGAAACTTCTCTGTGACACTGCTTTTATAACTCCTACTTTTCCTGTCTATTGAGGCACACTGTGTTTTTGGAAGGTCTCCTTGGCCTATGGAGGACACATAACCCCTGCAGAGCCCTGTCACTATCCCAGTTTACTTCTGAAGAGTTAGGTTTCCTGGAAATGGAAAAGAGGGGATGTTTCTGATGTTCACTGTGCTGATCTTGTTGCTTGATAATAACATTTATTGCAAATGCAGCTGGATCAGAAACAGGACTCTCAAATCCAAACTCCTGGCATACTCCAACTCAGGCCTGAATTTTCCAGCTCAGATGTTGCTCTTCCCCAGCCATAGGCACGTGAGGGATGAACATGGAAGGCATCACTGACCACTTCCACCATTTCTTCTGTTTCTCACAGGCAACTTAGCAGAGCTGGCCCTGCGCCGTGAACACCGAACCCTTGTCCCACACCAGCAGCACACTCCTGCCTGCCTTCACTGCCCCCACTGCCTCTAAGGACTAACAGAGAGAGACCTGTTTCCTGTGTCTGTGCTCTGTGAAAAACACCCCAAAGAAAATGGGGAATTTTTTTTTACTTTTGGGAGTGAAGGAATTGGCAGAAAGGAAGAAGTGGGGAAGGGAAGAAGTACAGAAGAGTACAAAATTAAAATGCACTTTTCTCTTTTGGCCTCTTCTTTTTCCAAGTAAAAAGAGAGAAAGAAATAAAGACAACAGAGAAAGGCAGCAGCTGGATGGACAAAAATCCCATTTTCTTTTTGAGTGATTTCAGTTCTCTTTGTAAACAAAAACATTCTGCGAGTAAACCAGAATAAAAGCATAGAAGAAAAAGCAGAAAGAAACACTCTGAAATTACTCAGTTATAGAAGGCAACCAGGCCAACAAATATCACTCAACCAGCCCTTGGCTTATGCAAGCTGTTTGGGATCTTCCTGTGGTATTTACCTACTTTATGTAGGCTAGAAAAGGGATAACAATACTCTGAATACAACGCTGAGCAGCTGGAGACAACTTGGGCTGGGGAAAGCTGTGAAATTCCCCCAAAAGCACAACCATCTACTGCATTACAAGGAGGTTTAATTGCCTGCTGTTGTGTAGCTGGCTCACTGGAGACACAAGATACCTCTTGGCTTGAAACCCCGTTGTTTTGCAGCAAGAAGCCTGCTTTAGTGCTTGGCTACAATATTGTTATTAAAAATTGTTATAGGGAAAAATCTTGTCTTTAGTAGTAGATGTTATGGTATTTTCTGTGGTTGCTGAAAATGTGCTGAAATCAGTTGAATGTCTGCCAACAGGCTTAAAAACAAGTGACTTGATGTATGCTAAGACATGAAATCATAAACCAGTCTGCAAAGAGAAAGGGTTGCTAACATGGTGTGATCCAGCACATTTTGCACAGCATCAGGACTATTGCTTCCAGAATCCATCCTTCTGCAGCCTTGACAACAGGGAACATGTTGATCTTATAAGCATTTTGAGGCAAGACTACTGTTTTCTGGTGCCACTTTCCCCACGGTAAGAAAGATCCAGCCTCCCACCTTCACATCTCAGCCCTCTGTACTGAGCAGCTCAGCAGGTGGGAAAAGCAAGTCCAAGGACAGAGCAGTGCTGGTGGGATCCACAGGCCCAGAAATGCTGTGGCAGCACTGAAGACCTCTCTATCTCTTAAACAAAACTTCAACCCCCTCAAAGAGGAGTGCCCCTCACTGCTCAGCAGCCAGCCTTTGCAGTCCACAGTCTGTGGCAATAGGAAAAAGTGTCCTGATTTTGTTCATCAGACTTACCCTCCTTCAACTCTCGATCTGGCTTTGGCATGGGTTTCTTTGCCAGGGACAGCCGGGGCCCATCCTCTGGTTCACTGCTGATACTTGACGGGACACTGAGGAGCAAGAGAAAAGAGGAACATCATGACTTTGGCCACAGGTCTCCAGTTCCTGGACTTGCACTTTTGCACCCTTTGCAAACTAACATATGAAAAAAAGAGGCAAATCAGTACTTTGTACAAATGTCACAACCATACAAGTTGAAGACCTCACGCTGTTCTGTGGCAAACCTTGCTTTTTTGGTAATGAGAACAGTTTCCACCAGCAAAGCACAGACACCAACAAACCTGAACAGCACCACTTGCCTCATCAACCAAGTTGCCTCTGGATCGTTGCTAGTTTTGAGGCACTGAGCTAAAAATAAGGTTCTTGTGGGATTGTTTGCAATAGTAAGGGGCAAAGGGCCCTAATTCAACCATGATGATGTGCTGGGGTGGATGGGCAGGACCCCCTGAGTGACAGGCTGGTACCCCATCCATAGGCACTTCCCTCTCACCCTGCTGTGTGGAATGGTGAAGCTGGGGCGGCTGGTGGCTCACCTGTGCTCATCCTGGCGGGCTCCATACCTGTTCCAGTAGTTCTGTGGGAAAAGAGAGAAGTCAAGCTTCTTAACTTAATGCTGCTAAAGCCAGGGAGCTACCTGCTCTACCTTGCACCCAGAAACATCAGCCAGCCTCTCTGGATCCATCCCACATAACTTTGGGCAACTGATTGAGGTCACCAGATTGAAAATGTAACCCCAAACCGAACTGGAACAGTAGGATGAGATAATAGGGAGTTCAACTTGCCCAGCTTTCTCTGTCTCAACCCATCACCGTGGCAGTGGCTGAGACTCAGCCAGACACCATGGCAGGAGAGCTGGACTAAGCTGCATCTGCACCTCCTTCACCCTGGAACAGCTGCCACCCTTGCTTTGCCATCAGCATTTTCCCATGGGGAGCAAACCAAGCCAAGACCCATCTTCTGAGTCTCTACACAGGACTGGCTTTATAGGAGAGAGGAGAGGGGAGGCTGGTCCTGTAGCTGTGAACTCCTAAAGGGCACAGAACACCCAGGCATTACCGGCTCTGTGTAGGCGTATCCAAGGCCGGCCGCAGCCACCTGCAGGAGGTGGGACTCCAGCTTATGGCGCTGCAGGAGCATTTTTGCTTCCTGAAAAGAAAAGGAAAAGGGGAGTAGTTGCACATGCAGCTTTCACAAGACACAGACAATGTACCTCTTCTTCAGAGGGGTTTGGTTTTCACGCCACACTGCAGACTCCTGTGGGGTAGGGGATGCTTGGAGTAACCCCGGGCACAGGAGTGAGCTCCTCAGAACATTACAGAAGGGATATTCAGCAACTCATTTGAGAAGCCTAAATCCCCAAAATACATGCCCATAGCTGGCAGAGAGTGCTGAGCACCTTGCAGAGCATCCAAATATCCGGGCAAAAAGCTGGCCAGAGAAGCCCCAGCTACAGAACAGGGTCAGGTTCAGGCTGGTGGGGCAGGACCATGGCTGGGCTGTGTCTTGGCTCCTCATGTGCAATGTGGAGCCCAGGGCCTGGCTGTGGGTAGGTTACAGCAGCACAGCCTGGGATGCACTCAGGGCGCTTGGATGAGGACCACAAAGCATAGCCAATTGGAAACTGTCCATCACAGGCTTTTATTTTGAATGAAAAGTTTGTAAACAAAACACTCAAGTTTCTCCTAGAAAATGACTTTGCAAAGCAAAAATCACTTTTCTTTTTTAACAGAAAACTTCAAATTACTGGAAATAATTAAATGCTTTTGTCAATGTTTTTTCCTAGATTTATTTTGTGAGGAAAAACAATAATTATTCTTGTTTTCCTTTTTGTAATTTCCCCTTTTCTTTTTTAGCATTTTACCAAATTAACCTTGATTTGCCTGGAAATCAAAGAATACCCGAGAGAATGGAAAAAATAATTCCTGCCTACCCTCTACTTATGGTGCAAGGGAAATGAGCCTCGGCAGGGCTGTGATGGTATGGGAGGAACTTCTGCATCGTGAGAAAGGCAGCCCCATGGCCACAGATAAAGGCTGTCTGGACTGGAGAGGAAGCCTGTCCTGCTGGGTAACAACACACACTGTTTGGTTGTTTGAGCCCAGCCTAATCCTGTGATAGCAAAGCTACTCCCCACAGAACAGGCTGAGCCCTGAACTCCAAGCTAAAGGACTTGAGAGTAACACTGGCATCCCAGCCTCCCCTTGGGAAAATATTTCTCAGTCCTCTCTTAACAGAGGTTGCCTTTTGCTCAGTGCTTCACTGCATTCCTCCTGCATGTCTCCTCTGGAGCAGTGGACAAGATAAGGGTTTACATTTTTGAAGTACTTGCTCATCACCCTTCCTGCCCTTGCTTGGCCTTTGCTAAGCTGAAGTCCCCATTTAAAGAAGATCCTGCCCACCAGCTTCTCCCCCACACCAGTGACTCTGGACTTGCACCCTGGCATTTAGCACCACCAGCGAGCCCAGCACTTCCACCTCTGTTTTCAAAGTGGTCCCACTATGCCTAAGCTGCCAAGCTGCTTTTATTTTCAACTGATGCCTTTGTTAAAGCCTCCCATGAAGAGCTCTTTGCTGTCCCTCACTCTCACCTTTCTGGGTTTGATGGTGTTTGGATCCACTGAACCCTCCAAGAGCCCCTCGTAATAACCTGCGTTCTCCAAGACGTCTTCATCGTCGGGGTGGAAGAGGAGGTAGGATTTGGCACACTCCAGGGCTTTTACATAGTCACCAACTGGGAGGCAATACAACAGTAGTCAGGGGGGACAAAGGGAGGCACAACCCTACTGGCAGTGCCAGGGGCTCACACAGGGCACAGCGGGGCAGAGCCGAGGAGGGGAGTCAGCAGGGAGGGAGGGCACAGCCTGAGCTCCCCACCAGCTGAAGGGGCAGCCCAGCACTCTACAGGGCTCTTTTGATGTAACCTTGTCTTAACCACTCCATTTCACCAGCAAGCAAACTGAGGCACAGAGACAAGAATTCTCTGCCCTCATGCACAGATTGGATGGCATCCAAATCGGATCCAACTGGATGGGCAGGATGTGGATGCTGTCTGGCATCAAACTGCCTCTCATCTGTGCAGCATCTCTCAGGGCGGTTTTATCCACCACATTAAACCTCTAACTGGGCAGAGGAATTAAAAAGCCTGTACACCACACACGAAACACAGCTGACTCCTCCTGCTTTCTTCCCACTGTGTGGATGAACGAAGAACCTTTTATGTTTGAGTAGCAATTTTGACCCTCACACATTCTTTCCTTTTCAGGAAAAAGCTCTTAGCACAAGCCCAAGAGAGCAGAATTCTGACTACATTTTCTTTTCATGTAATAGAACACAATAAAATAGCACACATAACATCCACACAACTGGCAGTATTTTATAGCACTGCCAACTCCCATTGTTTTGCCATGCTGCCAGCTCCTGCAACTTTACTAGGAATCTTAAAATACTTGGCAATTGGCAAAAATTGGCATCTTGGGATAAGCTTGGGGTAACTCATATATCTGTTATATATTAACTTAGAAAATGTATCAGTTCACTTCAGAAAATGTGAAACATACAGATCCCTAGAACTTTAATGTCAAAAGGCAAATGAAAGGTCCCTAAAAAAAGCATGATTTATTTAAAAAATAGTAATTTTGAACCTAAAGTCTGGGCTTTTAAAACCTGACTGATGATCTAAAGAAAAGGCCTTTACAAAACTACGTGATTGCATTTCATAAACCTGACTTTTGAAGATACAATGTCCTTTGCTTCCCAACTCCTTCAGACCATGCCACTGCACCACTGTAGCACAGACATCAGGGGAAATAGCCTTACTTACACATGAAATAATTCAAACTCATACAAAATGAACAAAACGCAGCAAGCACTATAAGGAACAATACAACAGCCTTTACCTCTGTAATAGGCAAACTGCAAGTAGTCGTAATGGAGGGGAAGGAAATTTTCGATGGGTGAGATACGGCCCGAACGTGTGGCGAGTTCTCGGACACAATCATGTTTGCAGGCCAGGACTTGCATATAGTGATCTGCCAAGAAGAGAGGGAGAAGATGGTCTGAGCTGAGAGGCATAGTGATGGTGCTGAGACAAGGACAGACAGAAGTTAAAACTCCCTCACTAAGGGACACGCAACTCATGCTGCTCTGGCCCAGCGAGTGATTGTGCACCTATAGAAAGAGCTTAGGCTGCTTCTCAAAGACAACAGAGAACTGCAGTCACAATTTTGCCCCTCTTTACAAATGCCTTCCTCCTTCTGTCAACTCTAGAGGGAGCCTGAGCATCTCTTTTGTGTGCTGGGAGCTGCTGCAGGGTGTAGGGATGTGCAGGTGGCAGGTACCTCTTCAACCCTGAGCCAAACCGAAGGTGAGGACACCCATAAAAAGCAAGTGGAGGTGTGAAGACAAGGCGGCCATATGTGCTGCCAAATGAAATCCATCTCCAGACTCCTTTCCTTCAGCTCATCTTTAATCCTCTCATTTCAGCAGCAAGAAAGTTCCTGAGGGCGCGGGGAGGTTTAGCTATGAGGGCTTGCTGCAGATTCTCTGGTGTGGCTGAGCAAGGCACCTGCACCTCCAGTCTGAATGGTCTGAGGTGCAAGTACGGGCAGCAGAAAACCCCATGTTTGCTGCTTCTCAACGATGAGCTATCTCCCAGGGAATCACAAGCACATGGTAAACATCTGCCATTAGCAAAGTTTCTTAACTGGTGGGAATTCACAATATAGGCGTTGTACCAGCTGTACGATTTCAAAGCAAACACTGACATCTGATTCCAGTTCGGAGCCTTTGCTGCAATGTACTTACAAATCTACTTTGCTTGCTCTGTCTCCGTGCACCATTAAAAACCTTAAGGAATAAACACAGGCTTGAAAACAACCATGTGCTCAGCTACCAAAGCATTTCTCAAAAAAACTTTCTGCCAAAAAAACAGCCTGAGGAATTTGCAATGAAATCAAGTGGAAACTCAAAACAGTCCCCATTTGCTCTGGACAGGTAGTCAGAGCAGTCATCTGACTTAGCATACACATCCAGGGTATTACATTACGAAAAGCAAGAAGGGAAAGGACATCAATAATATTGTTGTAATTTGAACCTATTTAAGCATCCTAGACCTGAAATTATCAATCTATCACTGAGAAGCAGTGCTTTTTCTTCATACTGTCAAAGTGCAGGCTATATAGACTGAAATCAATTCTCTGAAATGTATCTGCCTCTGGGGTGGGGGAGAGGTGAGAGTGTTTCAACCCCAAGCAGCAGCACAGCAAATCAGTTTGGGATTGAAAAGAGAAACAAGTTTTGAAGAAACATCAACTCTCTTTTTTTTGGTGCACAGTGTTCCCACTGCCTGTTGAAACATCTGGGCCTGAGTGCCTTGGACCCAGGAGTGAACTCTGCATTACACTATCCTGAAAGGAACCACTTCGTTTCCTACAGGAAAGCAGTAACATCACAAATCTTATTTCCCTCTGTGTGCCTTGAATTCCCTGTTTCTTTGGGTACCTGAATGGTCCTGGAGTTTGGAGTTGTTTACCCAGGCATATCTGTTCAAGACACTGTACTTGCAGGGGCCATCTGGTTTCACTCCCAGGTGATGTTCTGCGTTAGGGACCACCACATCATGACCCTGTCTGTGCTTCAGATGGGCCAGCACAGAAACATCTCTGCTCACTGGGGCTGCACTCAACTTGCACAGCACAGGGACAGTTTATCAGAGACCAAAACCTGTTTGAAGAGCAGCAGCTTTCAGTGAGAAGGAAGGTGGGTTCTCTTTGGCAGTGAAGGTTGCTTTCTTGATGTGGCCCCTGGTGCCCTGGTCATGCTCTAAAAGCAGACATGATCAGCTGACAGTTACATTAGTACCAAGTCAGCCCTTACAACACTTCTCCTGTTTTTTGCATGAGTAAACAAACCCAACAAAGGCAGCTCCCCATCTGGTATGCTGGTGGTTTCTCATCTTGGTTGTTTCAATTAAATTTCCTGTCCCTACACAAACAGAATTATGCAAACCCAAAAAAACAGTCTGCATCTGAATGAAGTATTTTCCACACAAGAAGCAAGACTCCAGAGCTTGATGCAACTCCAAGACCCTAGGCAGATAAATATGATTTCTGTCACCAACAAACCTTAATTTATTGCTCTTCCTTCCCTTACGACTAATTAAATGTAATCTCATTTCTACTGAGAATGAACTGGTTTAATCCCTTCTGGCTTGGAGCCACACATGCAAATCTGAAGATTACATAGCAACATTCAATTCTCTCCAGAGATTTCAGTCAAGATCATAATTAGGTGGGCCTCCACTAATGACAAATCCATCCTTTTGGATGGGGAGAAAATCTATGTTACGAGCCTTTTTGGCAACTTTCCTGGCCATCTGGAGCATGGCCAAGAGAACTCTGCTACTCTCTTCATATGCTCTCAAAAACAGAAAACATAAACAGAGGCCAGCAATGCCTAGATTCCAGGGAGGTGTGTGAGACTGTGTACAGGGGGAAACGGAAGCAATTTATGACAAAGCACCTACATTTCCAGCTCTTACGGAAAGCTGCAAATGCTCCACACATCTGGAAATGCAATTCTTCTAGCCCAGCTTCTATTCAGGACCAAAACGAGATGTCCTAGCTCCCTGCCCTCTGAGTTTGCATTTTCTGGACTTCTAAGTGCCTCCTGCAGTGTTACTCACACGCAGCAGTGATGAAAGGGAAGACACTTCACCAAATCCAGCCAAAGGTCCAAACTCAGTATTTAAAAACATTTCAGGGCCAAGGGCGAGAACACTAAAAATGCAAAAAGATCTCACCTGCAATAGCTTCGTAGAGACCAGCCTTATAATCCAGGTACTCGTGCTCCTCAAACCTCTGTGGCCCCTCGCACATGACCTGACAATCTTCATCCTCGGCGTAGTACCCTTTCAACGCGCGCTCCAAAAACTCAATGGCCAGCTCGTACTCCTCCTTGTCGTAGTGCCTCACTCCAGCACTGTAGTCCTCCTGCAGAGTAGGCAGGCAGAACACAAGACCATGAGCTGCCTACACTGGCTACGCTGCCTGGGCCACAGCACCCAGCCCTTGCCAACTGCAGATGCTTCTCAAAAGAAGGTACAAGCAGGCAGGGACAGAACAATCTCCCCAGAGACCCACCAGATGCAGCCGGTTGTACCAAAGCATTTTTAAGCCATCAATGGACTTTTGGACTACTGGAACCTCATAAACCTGCTTAAATGCTCTTTTGAACCCCTCCACACTTAGGGAATCTTCAGTGCCACTGCTGGATTGTACATTATATGAAAAAACATTACTTTTCTTTGTTTTTACTCTCCTACCAAACAACAACACTGAATGCCAAGGGAAAAGACAGGTCCTGACCTAGGAAGATCCTTCTTAGAATGGCCCCTAATGAGCACCTCTATAAATTACACCAGCCAGCCACTCCTGCTTCCTTGAGTCTTGTGAAATCAGGAAGTTGGGGATGGCCCTGGCATTTGTCTTGGCCTTTTGCTTTGGAGAGATGGAAAAAGCTGACACTCTCCTGCCTGTCACCCTGCACCCTCACCAGCACAGTCACTCGTGTGTGTGTACCCTGCCCAGGTGGCAGAACTTCCATCAAAAGAAACACAGAGGAGCCAAGATCTATCAGTGCCCACGGAGGCATCCATCAAGGCTGTCTGCTGGTGCATGTTCACAGCCATGGGTGACCCCAGAGCTCACTGAAGAGAGGGACCAGGCTAGGGATGATCAAACAAAGAGAAGCGTGTCTTGAAAAGGCAGGAGCTGGTTTGTCTGCTTAGGAAAATGCTGTAAGGGAGAGTTTATTTTGCTGTTATTTATTGTTTGTCCATTAATACAGACCTCAGCAAAAATCTCCCCATTTGTAGATGATCCTCTCTTGGCCTCCTAAATCTCTGCTCTCCAGACTGCCTGATACTTAACCTGTGCACCTCTTTAGCTCAGACTCACCATGTGCTGCCTGGCCTCCCGGTCAACCAAGCTGACCTTCCCTGCTGTGGTCTTGTAGTTCTCGATGTCCTGCTGTATCTCCATGTGCTCGGGGTTTGCCATGAAGAAGGTGTGAGCTGCATTTGCTGCCTCCTCCAGCTTGTTCAGCTGCAACAAGGTAAGAAAGACCAAGTGAGATGATGTAGTTAACACAGCAGTTTATGCTGCATGCTCTGACATCCTCTTCTACCTCAGACACCCTTTTGACACCACTTTACTGGGCAATGATGGGATAACCAAGGAAAACATGAACACAGAGGGTAAAGTAAACAGCTGAAGTGAAAGGAAAACCCAGTGCAAGTGAAATGGGAAGAGCTAGAGTTCTTGAGAGCAATACAGGTCACTGCAACATGGTGTGTTGGGATCCGACCTCCATTCCAGCAGCACATCCTCTTAACTCAGCTACTCCAACCCCCTCCACAGCCTCAGAAGGAAAGGTGCTGTCATGAGATATGAGACAGAGAGAGGAGGGGAAAGCAGGTGCTGAGACGCTTTTCTCTACAAGCCTTGGAGGCTGAGCTATGTCCAGGATAAAGGCTTTTGCCTGGAAATGGGGCCTTGGGACCATTTATTAAGCTCACCTGTGTACTGCTGCAAAAGGCCAGACTCTGCTGATAGAGGCAGGGGTATAAAGAGGAGTTTATTTTGGTACATCAAGTTACTTCAGATTTAGACATTCAGAACTGAGAGAAAGCCTCATGGACAAATAGAAATGTTAGTGCTAAACACATGCACAGGAGCTGCTGGGAGCATAGGGAGCAGAACAGATGTTCAGGTGAAACATCTGCATGACCTAGCAGGAGAGAAGTCACTAATGCATTCACTCCTGAAAGAAAGCCAACACCCCTGAGAACCAGCAACTTGCAGTCAGGTCCCCTGGATGTGTCTGCAGTCTGACCAGGCTCACCCAAGCTTGTCAGGACCAGGCTAATGCTAACCCTAGCTAGGCTGTGTCCAAGTGTTCTTCTTGAACAGAGATTTGCAGTGAAGAATGAGCTTCACACCCTGTTATCCTGGGCCTGGAGCAGGGCAGAGAGGCTCCAGGGAAGAGCTGGCTGAAGAAGCACACATGAGTATCTCCAAAAGAAAGATGAAAACCCTGGTCAGATGGCACCCCAGCCCGCTCCCCAGACCTGCCCTCTGCACACCAAAGGACAGCTGTGCTGCAGTGCCCACAGAAATGCAAAAAATTTGCCTTGTGTAAACTTCAGAAGTTTTTAAGGATTATCTCTGTACTGGCAACATATGCAGGAAAGCCAGCTTTTACTGCAAAAACAACATCTATTCCAGGCTCATTTGGAGTTTTCCAAAGGACACCACTCTCCATAATAACCCCTTGGCTTTCCAGCAGGAGAAAAAAATGACTGTAAGAAATTTTTATCCAAGACAGCACCAAAAAAAAAAAAAAATCAAACCCCCTTCAAGTATAGAATTTTTTTTTTTTAAAGGCATTCCCACTCAGAAACGTGTATCCCATCTTGGAAAAGCTCATCTCAACATAACCTCACTCTGGAAAGGTTCACTGAAGCTAGACACCATTGGATGTAGGATAAAGGACTGACCAGAGTATCTTACAATGGGAATTTTCAGTCCTGCTGAGGGTATGTGGGACTGCCACTGCAGCTGGTAATTAGAGAGAGTTCAGATGGAGCAAGAAGTTGTTTGGAGACATGGGAGCTGCTGACCTGATCCAGAGGACTCTAAAGAAGCCACTGTTTGAGCTGCTCAGTAGAACTGCATTCCTCCACACCACACCACAAATTTCTATTCACAAACAGCACCCTGTCTGTGCAGACTTCAAAGGGACCGAATGCATCTCAGCAAGGGAAGTGGTCCCTCTAGAGACAACCTGCAATAGTCTGTTGTGCGATGTTCTTTTTCCCTTTGGTTCCATTTCCTTTTTCAGGAAGCTGTCAAAAACTGTCACAGATTCCAAGATGAGCTTAGTTCTTCTGGATAACATCCACCTCTGTGAGAGACGAAGAGCCTGATTTCTAGACACCAGAAAATCCCTTTCAAACAAGGCTCACACTGTGTCTAGTCCTGCTGGCTCTTCACAGCAGAGATGACCTTTGGAGTTTGCTAAGTGGACTCAAAGCAGAACATTTCAACTCAATGCTTTTCAATTTATCATGTCCCATGTTTGCCTTAGAAACAATCAAGTAACACAAAGAAGCCAACAGCTGCTAAGTTTGGGGGAGGATTTAAGCGGTTGAGTGTATATAAAGGCAAATTCCTAACTGGTAAGACACATTGAGAGTCTAGCACTGACATTAGTTATGAAACACTCTGGGGAAACTTTTGCCAAAGCACTCTGAATTCACAAGAAGCAGGATATTTTGGTGTTTAAAGGTCTGGGCTGGGACTCAGGACACCTGGACTCAGTTCCTGGCCCTGTCACAATCTCACTGCGCAGCCACTGGAAAAAAACATTTTTGTTTTCTTTGTGCCTGATTTTCCATTGTTTTAAATGAGTAACAATAAAAATAATAGCATTTCCCCCACAGAGTAGTAATTTTGTTTATTTGGATGGCAAGCAACTTGGGGGCCATAATTATGTGCAAGCACGTAATGCAAGGAGATTTTGATCTTTGTACAATCATTACTGAATGAAAATCACAAGGAAAAAATGAGAGCTGTAGACTCACAACCTCAGTATGTGTTCTAAGGTCTGCCTGCTCACCCCACTGGAATGAGATCACTGGACTATCACTGTAGCTTTGCACCAAACCCTGTGTATTTCAGCCAGAGAAGACACATGAAATCAGAACACCAGCACAGAGAGAGCCTCAGGACCACCCTGCCCTGTCCATTTTGATCTTAACATGCCAACAGCTAGAACTGAGAAGGGGAAAACACAACACGTAAGTGCTTCTGTGTTCTGATGCTGGAAAATATTTATTTTCCTCACTGAGATGCTAGGAGTGGTTCATTTCACAGAAAAATAGGAAAATATTTTAAGCAGCAGAATTTTGGATGAAAGAATTTTAGCAAATTGCAAATGCTCAGTTTGATTCCCATCTGGGACAGTGCTGGCCTGGACTTCAGTGGGACCGTAACTTCCAGCTTGCAGAGGTGGCTTGGATTAGGAAGGCTTCTTTATCCAGAGCATTAAACAGGAACAAACACAGGTTGGAGAAAGGACCTTGAGTGAACATCTTGAACATTATTAGACAACTGATCCCAATTTTCATTGAGAAAATCCTTTATGGAGCCTTCCTGGGCTGCATGATGAAACACATAACACAATGTTAACAGATCCTTAATAGTTCTACTACATGTCAAGCTATCTTTAGGCCAATAAATTCCATGCTGAGCAGTCTAATTTGTACCTGTAATGCCACTGTCACCAACCTGCCATGCTTATAAAATAAACTGTCTCACTGGCACACGTCTAACTTGCTTTTGATTTTACCATCACTTTGTCTGCTCAAAAAGAAACAGAGAGGATTCACCTGATCACTAAAGCCCACCCAAAACAGCTCAGACTGGCTCAGCTAAACGTGCAGGGACCTGCTCTGAATTCACACTTGCCCTCACTATTTGCAGACGATGAATCCTGACCAAAGTCCCTCTCAAGCCTCTCAGCTCTTTGCACACACCCCTGGCCCCTTCCCCAGGAGACACATCACACAGCAGCACCGCGGCTTTAGCTACCGTGACCCGAAACTTGCAGTCCTTGGAGTTTGCTCTCTGGTGCTTGGCAGTGGGGATAACAAAGTGGAACAGGCAGTGTGCCAGGTCTGTGAGATGAGCATCACACAGCTTTACAGTCTGCTTGTGCAGCCAGGGCACGGGTTGCCCTACCACCACCACTGTGCTTACACTGAACAATCACACACTGCAACCTATGGGGGAAGCAGCTGTAGCCAGAACAACTACAAGTATTTAGCTGCTCCCAGGTCACCCTGAGCTTTTCATGGCAAAAACAGGGACAAAAGAGATACAAAAGTCAGAAGACTTAAGAGAGAACGTAGCCAAAGCAATATCGATTCTGACTGTCTGAGATATTTCATCATCGTGAAATAACCAAGACCTCAGACGATTTTTCATAATGAGTTCCCATTGCATTGAACATAATATCAGATATTTGCAGATATCATGTATTCTGTATCAGACTGTCCAACCTGCTCCTATATTAAGGTATCTTCAGCACATAAAATATAGCTTGAATTAGTTTATTTATTTTTGGAGGAGAAGTAAGGTTTGTACACTGGAAAATATGTCAGATACCACAAATACCCAGTATTTCTTGCCATGCCAGGACTGGACCTATGTGCACATAACCTCAGTTAATTGCTAAGTGCACGATCTTGGCATGGAGCTTGTGAGGAAGAATTTCGAACCATTCAGCTGACCTAGAAAAAAAAAGTCCCAACCTTCTGGTTTGCTGAACAGATAATGTTTTTCTGAACTTTTCCATAGCTCTGCTGCTGTGTTGTATTGAAGGCTTAGTGCCCTGGGCTCTGCAGAGGACGGAGGCTTTGGAGTCTGCAATCACAGACAACAAGGGAAATAAAAGGTTCAGTGTCGTGAAGGATTAATCTCGTTGTGTCTGTGCAAAGCTTACTGCCTGGGTGAGTAGAAGCAAGCAGTGGTGAGATGGCTATAAATAGCATGTGACCTTGTCTCAACTGTTCTATTATTGCAAATAAGATGGAAAAATTCTCCAGAGAAGTTAATCAGGAAATTTTCCTTCTGCTGATGGGATCACACCTTCACAGAATGATGCTTGAGCTGTCTGCAGCCCACCACAGCACCCACCAACCCCACAGAACCATTAAAATCAGAGAGCAAGGCAAACACATGACAGGAAAGCACCTTAGTCAAGTGTAGGGAGAGACAAAGATGTGAAACAGTTCAGAACACACCATCCCCTGTTCTCCAAAGTGTTTTCCAGTTTCTTTTCTTCCAACTCCAGAGAAACGGGGTTGACTCCTATCCCTGCCACTGCTGTGATGAGGGGCAATAATGATGCACTCCTGGAGGCTCCATACGCACCTTTGCAGAGGTCTTTTTCATTTTCAAAATGAAGACAACCTTCAGTGTGCTTTGGACAGTTCCTTTAGACCACCCCAGCTCACTGTGTGCCACTGCCTACCAACCATTCTGGTAGACCCAAATCCAAAACAGAACAAATTTGGAGAATTGGCACAGGGAATATTTCTCATGAGAAAGGAAATTTAGGAAGGGTTTGGGGTTTTTTGGTATTCCAACACACAATTTTGCATCCAAAAACACATGTGGATTGGTAAGTACAGTCAAAAAAACTGACTACATATCGAATCCATCTCCAAAAAGTAGGAGATACTTGGACATTTAAAACCAGAGTAAACAAACCACTTCAACATTCTTCATATAAAAAATTATTTCAATTAATCACTAGAGAAATCATATTTCCTAACAAATCTCTCACTTGAGCCATGCTGGCAGCATTTTACATAAGTGCACATGTGTCCGTGCCGAGCAGACTGACTGGATAATCCTGTCTGAAAGGGCCATTTTGCATTAAGAAAGCAAATTAGACTGACCCTTACACATCCTCCCTTCCTTCCTTCTGACATGCTTCTCTTAAACTGTTCCCAGGCACGTAAGAATGAAGAGTTCCACACGTTTCTGGCTGTGAATTATATGCTTCAGAGCACACTTGTGTAACAAATCCTGCACAAGGAGCAGGGCATTACTCACAGCAAAATCACTTCATAGTGGGAAGGACCTTCCCATATAAATCTCAAACACACTGAAGAATTCCAGGATTCATCTGCAGAGCAAGCAGTGGGAAACGTGTTTGTGTTTACTGAACCTTCGATCCGACTGTGAAAAACACTGTGAGCCAGATTCTGTCCTGTGTCGACACTCAGTTCTGCCTAACATGCTCTGACAGCAGCTAAGACGTACGTGAAACAGTATTTTCAACAAGGAAAAGAATTCTTAGAATATGCAGTGTGGGCTCTCCTGGCAAAAACAAAAACCTCTAGAACAGGGGTTTTAAAGCTCAGACAAGAAACCCCTTGTAGGTGAGATTCTTTCCTTCATTCCAGTAGATGACAGCTGAGATCAAAGACAAAAGCTGGCAATACACATATTGCAGCACACCACCCCATATGAAAAAGGTCACTCCTGTCAGCTGGTAGTGATAGTTGTCCCCTTCCCTCCAGCTTCAAACACCACACCTCCAGCTGCCACGCCACAGTCAGTGTTGCAAAACACCCCGGATCATGGGCTCTGAGCAGCTCCTCCTGTCTATTTTTAAGGATGCCAGCATAATTTGAAAGCTACATAAGAGCTTCCCTTGTAATTTTAACTTGAAAAGGTGGGATGTATTCAGCCCTCAGGAATGTCTGCAGATAGTTACCCATGAGGCTCCTAAACTGAGAGTTTTCCTTGGTCGCGTAATTAACTGTTGGCCCTTGGAGATGAGTAGCATGGGAGAAGCAATACACTTGCAGGCTAATGGCAACATGCAGTGCTTGATACTAAAAGGTGGAGGGTATAAAAACAGCCAGGCTTTCCAGAGAGGAAGTTTTCTCATGCTTGTCCTTCCTCCTGTTGTTATATCATCCCTACGGCAGCCCAAGTCATTGCTCACCTGGAGAGTATCAAAGATTAGCCCAGGCATTTTAAGCTAATGAAATCGAGCAGCTGGGAACAAGCATGATGTGGCTATCCCCTCCTCAGGGACCACCAGCAAGAGTCCCATAGGCCACTGCCTGTTAGGCAAATAATGAGCTTTCATCTGATATACTGACCGATAAGAGACAGAGAGTCAGGTGGTCTCTGCATAGAGTTGTGGAAATACCTGGGAGGAGAAAAGTGACTCTTTCTAAACCCCCTGGCAAGGAGTGAGGGAGCCCTTTGCCCATGAAGGAGAAAGACCAAGGCTAGAATGCTTCAATCTGATCAAGGCTAAAACTGATCTCATGCTCTTAGGAGAAAACCAGAACAAAACAAACTTGGCAGGCAGTTAAAAGGACTGGGGGGTGCATCACTTAAGTGTGATTCACAGGAGGAAGCAGACAGGGCAGAGAGCAGCAGGAACATAACAATATTCTGTCCAGCAGCAGAGAAGCCATAGGAACGTAGCAATATTCTACATTTCCACAAATCTCCCAGCCTTAGGAACCCAAAGGCATTTGATTTAGGCCAGAAACAAAACTAACTTACCTGTGATGACAGAACTGAAGCAAAGTGATGGCACAGAGATAGAATGGGGAAAACTTGGGAGAGGATCACAGGTGCTTCTGCAGACAGTCTCACAGTGTCTAAGATCCGAATGCAAACACCATCCACAACACAGAGTCATCGGCACAGTAACAAACTTAACAGTGTTTATTCCAAAGAGGATGAAGGCCAAAGCATGCTGCAGCATGTGTCTATCAAAAGACTTATCATTAGCAAAGGATTTCATTAAAACAGCAACACACAACTTCCTCTCCCAGTGCAGGGATGAGAATTACACTCTTTGACTGAAACTGATTAACAAATTACCACATAAGCCACGGTGGATCGCCCGAGGGCTGTGCATGACAGGCTGATGTCATCCATGTGCCCACAAGAATAAGGCAAAGTAGCTTATTAGGGCAAACTTCTGGGTATCAGTACATGTCCCTGGAAAGGATTGATGCCATTTCTCCAGAATGATTGCAAGAATGCAGTATGCAAGTCAGACTAGATCCAAAATGAGCAGAACTGCCACACATTCTGTTTTCCAGATTCTCTATTTTTCCTGTATTTATGTATCTTTCCTTCCTGAGACCCATAAAGCTGCAGCTTTGCAGTTTAGATGTGAATTTTCTCTAGCATCCTGCCTACTTGGACATTGCAGTTGGTCAAACTGTACTGATTGATAACTGGGTCAGACTGCTAATCAAGCTGTGTCTACACTGGTATCTCTATAGAAATAATTACTAAAACACTTAACAAAAACACGACAGAAAAATCCAAGACAAGCAGAAAAATTCTTCCATCAGAAACTTTCCTCACTTTCTATGGTTTAGCAATGGCTCAGCACCTCTTGGAAGAGTCAGACATGATGAGCTGTTGAATGCCCTTTGGGAGCCAGTTTCCTGTGAATATGCATATGCTTGTCTGCTGCTACTCAACAACATCCAAACAGCTACGTGTGTCCCTGGAATACGCCCTTCTGAGATGACACAGGGTTTTCCATGACTGTCCTGGAGACAGAAAGCCACAGTGACCTGGTGATAAATGATGCTCCTTTTTTGCAGCCCTTTTGTTATGTAAATGGAATTTTGCCAAAGGGCTTAAGCCCTGTGCAAGTTGGAAGGCTGCCTCCCTGCCTGTCCCTTGAGCAACAGAAAGGTTGCTGAAAGTTGAAGAAGGTATTGGCTGACTGACTCGACAATGACTACGGTCAGTTTATTTTATTAACACCAGAGGTTTAGCTGGAAAAGCAGAGTGCATAGCCCTGAAGGTGGACTGCAAACAGGACTGCTCTATCTGAAGAAGAGGTTATCTCCCCCTGCCCTGAGCCAGGATGGGACAGCAAAGGGAGAAGCACACAAACCATACATTTCAAGGAGAAAACAGACTCATAGCATTCCTGTGCATCAACCCCTCACCCAAAACCCTTTAGAGTCTTCAAGGAAATTGTTTTAATTACCATGTTTTTTCCAGACACAATGTTTCTGGAGTACCTTTTCCCGGCCTCGAGGCACGAACCAGAGGATCATGACTCACAGCTGCTGAATTCACAAAAACCATCATGATGGTGATGGACATTAGGGCACTGAAGACCTGAGTAAATAAATGATCAGATCACCAGCCCAGTTCAACAAGCATTTTGCAAAGAATAAAGAAGATCTACAAATCAGGGCAGGCTCTGCTCACCATGAGAGGAACTGACTGACATCATGGGGAAGCAAACTGAGCTTATGCCTTGGGTGATATGGAGAAAACTGTCATCACTGGAAAGAAACTTCTGTGTTGATTCACCTCTACTGGACCAGCATCAAGGCCCTGGACTGGAATCAAAGTTTGCAGAGAAAGGGAGAGACTACAAGGAAGGAAGTGAAAAAATAGTTCTGCAACATAATCTTGTTTCCTTTAGCAAAGGAAAGGTCTTGACAAGGGCACTACCTGTGTGGGCTGCCAAGTTCAGTCCAAAGATTCAGGTATCTCAGGGATCTTCCCCTAGCAGTGGCCAGAGATGCACGCTTGTGAGCAAAGCATAAGGACATGGCAGGTACACAGCAACCCTCACACGTAGGGCATTGTCAGCAAAAGCAGCTGCTACAGGCTTCCTGAATCAGGGGATTTGTCTCTGGATCACTGTGCTTAAAAGTCACTGATGGACCTGTCCTCTGGGAAGCTGTGTAATCCTTTCTGGAACTCATTTATACAAGCTGCAATAAATAAGGGATTTGGGAGATTTTAAGACATCTTTGTATGATTTTCACCAGAGTACATGCATGGCTGAGAAAGACCTACCGCTATTAGGGACTTTCAGAAGACATGGGAGTTGCTCCAAAATATACCTGCACACACATTTGCACACCTGGAAGGCAAGAGGCACCGCAGAAGCCCTGCAAAACTGCTCAGGTTCCTCCAGTGTTCATTGCACTAAAACTCAAACCCATCTGACTAAACAGGGATGGCGTTTCCCACCAAAGTGCATCTTATGAAATGAAGGCATTCAGGGCAGGGGAAGGAGTCCACAACCCACCCTCTCATCCAGAACACTGAGAGCACAGTAAGTCTCAATGGTGCTTTTTTGGTGGACAGGATGAGTTTGCTGGCATGGGATGGGCTGTGTTTGATTTCACAGCACAGCAACTGCCAGACATGCTCTCAGCAAAATTTGACCTTGACAATTCTGGAGGAGGAGTTCTCTTTCTTAAGAAAGAGAAAACGTGGAAAAGCAGGCTGAAGAACCCACCTGTATGCAATTCCACATTCAGTCTACCCAGCACTACTGAAGAAGCATGTATTTCATTTGGAGAGGATGTAATTCTACCCATGCCAATGTGACTCTTACCCTACTCCAGCTCCCCCAGCTTTGATGAGTGCTGTTACTAATTTGAGAGAGGAATTGCTGGCTTTGAGAGAAGAGTAACACCAGTCTCCAGAATGATACCTCCAACAGTCCAGGGGCTCAGTACGAAGGAGTGTACACTGCTGCTCAGGCGCTTGGTGCAGCTCCAGCATCTCCTGTGGAGTTACACCAGAGCAAATTCAGCTTGTTCTTCAGCGAGCAAGGCCACATAACACTTGGACAATTGCCTCCATAAGTGACACACACCACAAGCCTCAGCTGGATTTGCTGCTTCTGAAATGAAAACACTTTGCTTGCTTTCCCCAGCCTTGGCTTGGTAATCATTACTAAACACTTATCAACTAGACAGCCTTCATTTCCTGAGAGCCTGGACCTAATTACACCAGGAAACACGCCGCTTTTTCTTCAGACACTGAGAAATGCTGGTTTATGAGCCTTCTACTACAAGGAGTAGGTCTAACTTTGCTCTCATTAGGAGAAGGTAAAGAAGGGAAAAAACACAAAAAGCCAAATCTCAAAAGGCAAACACAGCGATCATTCACAGAGATGCCCTGGCTTACTCTGCATCATTAATAACAACAATAAAATGCCACAGCTATTTCATCTCCCCTCCTTCCCTTATTAATCTTAGCTGAGCCCTGTGAGGCCCCTGCAAAGAGGTATCATTTTCCCTGCCTTGCAGGTAAGGAGTCTGATGTCTCACAGCAAATCAGAACCAGACCTCAGGCTCCTCACACCATTCCTCGAAGGAGTGAAACAAGCCCCCGCAGCTCCATTTCTTTATCAGGACATTCGATCCAGCGGTGGGAATGAAGGAGCCTTTGCCAAACGTGCTGCACACAGAGCAGCGCTTTCAAACCCCTCCTTTGTGCCATGGGGCCCTCTGGGATGCTGAGTTACAATTGCCTGCTTGTAATAGAGCTCAGCGTATCACCAGCAAATCAAACTGTTGGTTAATTACCGTATCCAAAAAAACCCTGCAAATGCACAGTAATGGAGTTATAGAGCCATTAGCACCAAATCACAAGATCTGCTGCTGCAGAGGTATCAGTTCTACCCTGTAAAGTGCCCAGGAGCTGCCGCCCATCCCAGCAGGCAGCCAAATTGCAGGTGCCACATCCAACGGGAGCAACCTATGGCAAACCTGCTTGGAGAAGACTTGAGCTAAGACTGTGCTTTCTCTGACTGAGGCTTCCAGGCATTCTCACTAATCCTGTTATCCTGGCTTAGGAAACAGCCTACATAAAGGCAGAGCAGAGCTGTCTGTCGTCCCAGTGGTGCAGTTTTCCCTTCACAACAGTTAGTAGAATGACATGGGTGGGATGTGTTGGCTCCCAATTTGACCAGTTTACATGTGGCCAAAGGGGTGACCCAAGAGGAAGTGGGCACATGTCTCTCCTTGAGAGTAGGCAAGAGGTGTGCCCTCTGCAAAGGGCTGATCAGTGGCACATCCCACATTTCTGACTCTGGGTGCTCTCCTACAGATATGTACTTTCAACATTTTCTTACTCACAGCCAAATGGAAATAAGACCATTACCCTGTGCAAGAGCAATCCAAAGACTGGACACTTGGTCTGCACTGATTCCTGTACTGGGGGCAGATATGGACAGAGCCAGGCTGGATGCCAGCCACAACCTGGACAAACTCACAATGTTCAGCTCCTTCTGACACCCTTGTGGCTCTGCTTGCTGGAAACCCTGTACAGACACACTCCTCCACAACTTTTTTCACATTAGGGGCTTAAAAGCATCCACAGGGGTGAATGACCTTCACTGGTCTCCTACCCAAGCACCGGCTCCTCAGTTTCTCCGCTCTCACCAGCACCAGGAAGTAACATCCTGAAGGATGCATGTGTCACCTGTAGGCACAACACAGGTGTTTATTCCATCACTGCTTCTTTTGCTCTGTCTGCCTGAGATGGAGAAAGCAGCTGCTTGGTGTGGCTCCAGCGAAGGACAGCAGCCCTCTGGAGAGGGAGCCGTGCCAGCCACTGCAGGATGAACAGCGGTCCGGAGCCCATGGAGAGCTGGACAGGAACACCACAAGCAGCACACTCAGGGGGTGCTGTCTCCCACAGGGATGCTGGTGGGGACCCCCCTGAGCACAGGTGTTATCACTCATGGCACTGGCACATTCTGTGTCCCAGCTGCCGGCTGCAGCCCCACCACTGACGTCACCCTGGCACCCTGAGAGACAGTACCTGCTGTCTGGGGCAAAACTGTGCTAAGTATGCAAAAAATGAGAATCTGTCTGCCCTTGCTGAGGACACAGCTGAAGTCATGCTCCTGCCAGAAGCCAGTGTTTTTCCAAGCACTGGATTTCTGCTTTTAATTCCTGGCTCTGGTTCTGATTTACTGGGAATCCTTCTACCAGTCACTAAGCACCCCCACGACTCAGTTTCCCTGTTAAACAGCAGCACAAACCTTTTTGCCCTAACTGCTGGAAGGCTGAATGACAGCATTTAAACACCTCAGATGACATTTCAAGGCTTACGACATTGCAAGATTTTTCTGTTGATCTAAAAATTATGCACTGGACTCCTGTAAGAGCTCACTCAATCCTTATAAGTGGCTCTTTGTCACCATTCCCATCCACACCCTGGTTCCTCTTTGAAAGGCAAATACCATAGAAGGTTGTTTATAGAGACTGAGATCTAGAAAGAAGTCAAATAGGGTCAGGTTCACTACGGTTTTGCTGCCCTGAGCTGTGGCCAGGGAGGGGTGGCTTCCTGCTCCCCCCATGACCCATGGGGAACAGCGACCCGTCTGTCCAAGGAGCCTCCGACGTGGGTGGGTGTCTCCTTCCCCTTTGCAAAGAAACATTTCATCTTCAGTGGAAATAGCTAAGACGGAAAAGGCAGATGATGCCAAGATTAAGGAAGAGAATTAGGAAAACAGCAAGCGCCCCTAATCAATCACACTCGGACAGTGAGGGTTTTATGTGCACAAAGACTTCACTTAAATTCTTTTTTGCATTTATCCACAAGAAAGAACAAAAAATATAGTGCCTGAGGAAATTGCCAGATGTTGATTCAGCCCTGCTTTCTGCAAATGTTTCCATTTTGTTGAAAACCCAATTAGCCAACACAGGAACCCTGAAAGAAAAAAATTATTTTTTTCAGAAAAGAAAACCTGCAAGCAGCTCCAATGGCACATGACATGGACGAAGGCAGAGGAATGCTGCCATCTAGCAGACTTCACGCTGCTAACTTTTTCCTGGCCTGGGCTGGCAGAACCGAACTGGACTCTCCCTCACTGATACCAAGTCTGGGTTTTCCCTGGCACAGAAGAGAATGCTCAAAGAAACAGATGTGTCAGTGCAGGGATTTTTAAAAGAAAATATAGCCAACTATATTAATAAACCTTATGGTAAGGATCCTAATCATCATCTGGTTCACAATGATCCTTTAACTTGGTTAAACACCATTCAGGATGACAATGGAGAGGCAGAGACTGAAGGAGAAGTCACAGAAGGCAGTGAGGATGCAATGGCATCCTATTGGACTCACCCCAAACACCTGATGCAAACCACAAGCCCTGAGAAATCCCATCACAACCAGTGAGAAGGATCTGCATTTTGCATTTCAATCCAAAGACCGCCCCTTAGAAAGAGCTCAAGGGTTATTTCACTATTACCTTTAAAAAGACATTACTTAGAATATCAGGAGCCCTCAGTGGCCTAGTGGTTAAGACGCAGGGCTGGTACCCTTGAGACCGCGGGTTCGATTCCTGGTCAGGGAGCTCCCCGGGC
>JAWWES010000011.1:10911613-10968742 GCA_035583135.1 Lophotriccus pileatus
TCGAAGGCCTTATCTGCATATGCGGGTAAGGACCTTCCCCGGCTCTTCGTTCGCGAAGGCGGGCCATTATTATTACTTAGAATATCATCTATAACTTCAACTCTCGTAAGATCCAAAGCACACTTGCTCAGCCTGATTCATCCACAAAACCTAGAGCCTAACCAGTAGGTATGACTTCCCAAAAAACTAGACCTCCGTTCTGGTTGCAGCGGGCAGTGGCACCCACAGACCACGCAGTGAATGGGGGCTTCCCAGGCCCCGCACACCACCACCCACCACTGACAACAGCTCAGAGCATCCCAGGCTGCAACTGCAGGAGCTCCACCATTTCCCAACATTTCTGTTCTAAAATTAGATTTACAGCCAGCTACTGATGGATTAAGTATGAGGGGGAAGACTAAGTCACAAGCCTATTGTCACATTTACTCAGCTTCTGGCATGTGCACCTAACCATAATACCGCATCTAATTTTGGGTTTGTTTTTAAAAAGAATTACTTTGGACTTAAGTTTCCACAAAGTCCTTCCATTTGATTTAGTTCACAACAGCTGTTCATTTCAGGAAGCTGTTGGAAAAGTATTCATGTGCTCCCAGACCAGACTACTGTTAGAAAAGCAGAGCATCCTTCTAACAGTAAAAAAAAAAAAAAAAAAAAAAAAAAAAAAGAAGTTTTAAGTTTTAAAAGTACAAATATGAGGAACTTTTGACAAATGTGTTTTGGTCATTTTTGAGGCTAATTCAAAACATAAATCACCGCAGGTGTAACTTCACCCGAAACACGTGGCTTTCCACGCACAATAGATCTGTGGCACAGAATAAAATCTGCATGACTCAAATGGTGACTTGGCTGGCAAATGGAGGCATGGGCAAACTTTCAGTGCTGCATTCAGCTCTACTGGTTATTATTTACAGATGCTTCCTATGACGACAGCATCCCTCCCCTCCTGCTCTTCGGGAGCGATTCCCCAGCGCAAGATGCTCCGGAGCAGTCACACTGCCAGGCTGTGGCACAGGCACACGCAGCAGAAACATCCCAAGAATGACGTAAATGTAAAAAAGAACTCTGGTTTCCAGTGACAGCAGCAGAAAATTCTCTGGCTGCCAGACCACAAACAAACTGGAGATGTTTCCCTCCCTCATCCGACTTGACACAAAACTTGAGCCAAGTTCCCTCAGCAGCTCTCCAAAGGGTTTACCATATGCCTGATTCCTGGCTGCATACAGACCTGTCCCTGCACTGGCAAAGCAAAAAAGCTCTGCACTACAGGACACTAGTGGCAGCAAAAGCTCTACCTTGTGATGAGGCAGGAGAGACAGCATTGACCTCCAATTTTCTGTCAACTCTGGGCTGGATTTTACATCAGACCAACCAACAGCAGTAGCGGCTTTCGACTTCTGGAAAAAACAGAGTGGCTTTGAATGAAGCACCAGGGAGAGCCAGAGTTCCAGCAGGGCTGCTCAATAGCTGTGCCCCCTGATTTGCCCAGGCATGCAGGCAGGACAGGGTGGGCTTCTCACTGCAGCTTGAGATTCAAAGTCCCCTTCAGGTATGGGCTGAGGACTTCCCAACATGCCTCGATGTTTCAAACCAGGGCTGCAAGGCAATTGCTGTATCTGACGTGCTGTGTCACCTTTTTGTCTCATGCCCAGGAGGTCAGCTGGAGTGCTGGCACTTCTGGTCTCCCATTGTGCAGGCAAAGAGGTCAGACTTAGGTGCCCATTAACTGCACAGAATAGTCTTCTTTGCTAGCCCTATCACCAAACAGTTGTTCTTCAATATCTGATGACAGAGGTCCAAAGAGAAGGCTCAGAGCAGGGCCCTCTATGCCAGCTGGCCAGTGCAGCCCCAAACATGTGCAAGAAGGTAACTCCTCCCTTGCCCAAGCCAACTGGGGGCTTTGAGATGCCCTCACGCCAGAGAGCTCATGAACGAGGTTCAGGACAGGCACCAAAGATCAAGTCTGGAAGAGGAGGACAGTGAGGACGAGAAGGATACAATAAAGCTTAGCTTTTGGAAAACAGATGGGCCCAAATCATGCAAAAAGGCCTTATGATCTCTCAAGCAGGAAATAAGTGATGACATACTGTCATGTTGCTGTGTCAACAGCTGACACATCGCAGCAGGACAATTTCATGGACTCCCACGTTACTTTAAAAGCTCCCTTTGAAACCGCAGACAACAGAGGCTTGCAGGGCAATGGTTCTGCAGCAAACCCACTGCTGTGGGTTCAGTGCCTCAGGAACCAGCCTCTATAGAGAAGCCACAGCCAGCCCTGCCATCAACTGCAGGCATTTGGGGCTCACCACAGACAGCTGCTGATACAAGACCAAAGCACCAGCCTCCCTTCCCTTTCCCCCTCAAAGAAAACAGTGCTCTGACCCAAAATGTGTTCAAAGGGTTCATTGTTGTCTGGCCAACACACACGATGCTTGAAGCTAGCCTGGAAGTCCTCAAGGTTGTGGACAAAGTTCTGCATGCCTCAAGCAGGCTACAGCACTTCTGAGAGTCTCCTTTATCCCTAAGAGGGGCCTTTTGTTTGCTTTTAACATTACGCACCAGAAACAAAATATTCCTCCCCCCTGCTTCTCTCCTTCTCTTTCTTACTGGAGGCAGACACTGGCATTTTCACTGACAAAACTGCTGTTTTTCTAAGGGTCTGCATATTTACTTTCTCTGTTTTTTTCCAGTGGTGGGGTGCAAGAGCCAAATCCTTGAGGACTGGCCCACAGGGTCCTGCCATGATGGAAACCAGGAGGGATATCTCTAGGAAACCTTGTATTTCACTGTGCTGCCAACTGGAACTGCATTTTTCTTCCAGCAGCGGGTTCAGCACAAGGCACATACTCAGATACCAGTAGAAAGAACAAAACTCATGTTTCCTACAAGCCTGATGGAAAGGCTACCCCTATTCAGCACAAATTCTGCAAAACCCATTTAATCTCTACAGAACATCTTCATTTACAATCTGGTTTCATTTTCCAGCCCATGATGTTAGAGACAGCCTCTGTATAGATGCATTTCCCACAAAGTTTTGCTATTCAGAGTGATCCTGCCTTTGGGAGAAGTTTGCTGAAGTTACTAAGTGACTGCACACAACCCTCTCCTTGGAAAGCAACACATCAGGAAATGGTCTGGGCTTATACATCAGAATAAGTGTTTTTGCTCATTAAATTATTAATCGACTCTCACCAGGAAAGCCTCCCCTGCTCCAAGTTAGCACCTCCATCCCCTCCAGCAAGCAGGCACACACGAGCATCACCAGCGGATCTGCTCTGGCCCAGCTGCAGCACCGCTGGCCAAAGCGGGAGGCAGGATCCTGGGCCACGGCCGTGACTCACTCTCCCGGCCCTGCCAAAGAAGTAGTTTTGAAGTGAGGAAGTGACAGGGAGACTTAAATTAGAAAGCTGGTGAAACGAAATGGAAGAAAATCCTCCTCAGCTCTCCTGGCTTGTATGCAGCAGGGAAACAGGAGAAAGGGGATGCAAAGTGTGAGAGGTGTCAGAGCACGACACGGTGCTGAACCGACACACAGATGGGCTCTGGCCAAGTGACCTTTTCTTCTACCCAAGTGAAACAGCCCTTCCAGCATTTCACCACCTGCTCTAGTGGAGCCATAACCATGTCCAGGCTGCTGTTTAGCACACACATGCAGGGCAATGCAAGTCATGGGCAAGTCATCATGCTCTGTCAGGTGCTGCCAACCACACTGGGGCTGGGTATGTTTCCCTCTCTCCCCTCTGTTGTAAAACATTAGAAGACTTAACACATGCCTCAAGTATTTCCCCAACCATTACCTATCAGGCTGGATGGGTCTTACCTCACATACAGGTGCAGGAAAGAATCAAAACTTAGAACCATGACAGTCAATGGCATAGTTAATGCTAACAGGAGCTCAAAATACAACCCCAAGTAAGCTGGCCCAAAAAGCAGCTGCTCCACATTTGCCTGTTTCTTCAAAGTTGCTCCTATGGGTTAACTCCACAGCTTACGTGGATTGTAATATCGAATCTGCAGAGGGGGACTTTTGGAAGTTTCCCAGGGAGAAATCCATATTTCTCTTCCTGTACTTTGACCACTGTAATGAATTACCCTAACAAGAATCAACCATGTGTTTAGCTGGCAAGAAGGGGTCAGAGGCACAGCAGATCAGCATGAACCACAGCCCACAAATACTGGTGAAAGAAATCTAAACTAGGACCAGTGCCCTGCCCATAAATCACATTACTGTGAAGAAATCTGGAGGCATGGTGATGATGAACTGTCTTGCTGTGCTTATGTCCCTGATCCAGGATGCATCCTACAGGAAAATCCATTATATTCTGTCCCACACATACACTTGGCCCCAAAACCTTCTTTGCCAAGTTTCAGCCCACAGCAGAGATTTGATAGCCAAGTTAATAACTTCAGAATGTGTTAATTCAGAGCAAGGAGGATGACAAAGTCAGGCTGACTTTTTCCCACAGCCCTCTGAGCCTGATAAATGGGACAAACATCGGGAAAGGGAGAAGGATGATGTGCCACAGCCCCTGGGAAATCCTGTTGTGTGACTGGCCGGGCAGGGTGGATCAGCTCACAGGCAGGCAAGGCAGATACTGTCACAGAAAGAAAAGGGCTGATTAGGCCTTTCTACCTCTAATAATATCAAAATAGCATATTGCTTTCATTGGCAGTCAAGCAGAAAACAAAACGATGCAAAAAGGAGAAGCCTTAGGTGAAGTGGACTGGAATAATGTGGGGTCTGCAGGAACAACAGCCCTCAAGTGCCTTAATACTTGAGTTTTTCTCTTGCACATCGGGCGATCTATGAGGTACAAGCTATCAACTCCTACTCACCACCCCATGGGAATCCTCCCACGCTCCTGCCTTTGCATTGCCGGTAAACTGACAAGTGTCTACAAGTTAAAGCAAGCCCCTGGGAAGCAGGAGCCAGATGGTCCTACTGCCCACTCTAATGGCTGGGGGAAGAACATCCTCACTTGCCACCTCTGAGAACCATTAAAATGCACTGTCTTCAGTGCAAAGAGCATTAAAGATGCTTTTGCTGGCATTTAACCCTAGTAGCAAATTTTGGCTCAAGAGTTTCACCCATATGCTCTCAGCTCTTAAACTGAGACCCTTTTTGCTGCCTCACAGAATGACAGCTTAGACTTTGCCAGACTTTGATGCCATGGCTCTCTCATTCTGGGTGTATCACACTCCACAGCCCAGAGTATGGGCTCTCTGAGGTAGGAAGGGTTTGCTAACATGCCTGTACACTGATTAACAAACTGAAGCACTGACTTTTTGTGACTACCTCCTGCTATGGCACAAAAAAAAAGAAAAAAAAATAATAGCAGGAATACCAAAGAATAATTGAAGCAACTTACTGAAACTCTCTAGAGTGTTCTTAAATGAGCTAATGCGTTTTGGGGTCTTTTTACTGCAGATCCTGTGCAAAATCCAGAGCACATGATGGAAGGGAAGCAGCATGCATATGAGAGCACATACCTAGCAGGTACCCTGCAGTGGGGCATAAAGGCACTGTAAATCTTCAGGATTTTCCCAGGCAAAGCTCCCTCAAGCATTATAGCTCTTATCATCTAAACACACGAGCACGCTCATACACAGCAGCAGCATGCTGTGACAGCATGCGAACTCTCTACAGGTCTACATGCATTTGTATATAATACACGCATTATAAAAAGGGCAAACTGTATGCCTGGAGTCAAAGCTGGGTGGAAAAGATCAGTTTAGAAGTGGTGCAATGCACCTCAGCTCTGGAATTCAAACTGTTGGATAGAGTCCCAACAGTATTTTTCCTTTTTCCCCTCTGTGCTGAATGTCTCCTCCCTTAACACCACTACCCCCAGGAAAGGCTGAATGTAAATTGTCTGTTAATTCATAGGAATAACTGAACAAACTGGGCTGCAGCAGGACTCAGTACACTCCCCAGCTCAGCTGTCCTTCAGCCCAAAACTAGCACCAGCAGAGCTCAAGAAAATGACTGGAAATATGCAGGGAGTGAGGCCCAAACCTCACCCTGCCCAGGGCTCCATTGATTTCACAGGCCAGTGACTGACAGGTCATGGCAGTGACAGAGTGATGTGAACCTGCCAACCTTTGCAGGAAGGGACTACAAAGGGTTAAAGGTAGGGTCACTGGTGGCTGTCAGTGAGCAGGGCAGTAGTTGGCAAACCCTTGCGCCCTCGCCTCCTCTGGGATGCTAAGACTGGGTGGCTTTTGCTGCTTTCAATAGTCTGTGCAGAGAACAGATGCCTTTTCCATACACAAAACAAATTGTTTCCTTGCTGTCAAGGAGGAGACACTTCCCTCCCACACATCCATCAGGTTAATGTGTATCTACAACTCCTCGAGGGAAGGGAAAGACCAGGGACCCATGGCACCTTGGCTGCTAGGCACTTTGTTTCTGATGAGCAAGAAACCCCTTTGCTGCCAGAGGGCAGCCTGGCAGTGCAGGGTCCCTGGGAGTGGAACAGCTATGGTGGGTGCCAGGATTTGGGTCTAGCTGGCTGCTGGCAGCACTTCAGCTGGCTGTGCCAGAGAGAAAAAAATAAATAAAATAACTAAAAAAAACCAAACCATGAGTCTGGGGAGTTAATATCATTAAGTATCTGACAGCTGGAAAATGTGAGCAGTCATTGTCTGCAGCCCCCCTACAGCTCCTCTGGCCAAACCAGTTTGCTGAAAGCAGCAGCAATAAGGCATAAAAGCCAAGACTGGAAATATTGACTCCCCTCTCTGTGCTGTTGCCCCCATCAAGGGAACAGGAGGTCACTCCGCCCCAGCTTGTGGGTTCTTGGCTTCCCTGCACCCCCATTCCCTGACCTCATCCCCCCTTTCTGCTCTGAGGCAGCAGCTCTGGGATTTGTGCCAAGAGGCCTGAAGAGGCCATGGCAGGAGCTCTCTCATCTTTCACCCTCTGAGCAGCTGTGCTCCATCTCCACATGCAGCACTGATGTTGCTGCTGTCACCACAGGGGTGAGCAAACTGCTTCGAGCACGGCTTCTGTCCCCACTCAGCTGCCATCACGGGGGAAGGACCAAGCCAGCTACACCGTACATCACCAAAACCTCAGAATCATTGTTCCTGCCCCTTCTCCCAGATCCACTGATGGGAGATGCTAGGGACCCTAGGACCTTCCAGCTGAAACAAAACTGGTCCTCTGCAGACTGAGACATGATCCTTGCACTGCTTCTTCAGTGTGCATGAATGTTTTAGCATTGGCTGCATGAAAAGATAAAGAAATCCAGAGCTTAAGACACATATATCAATTTCCACCAGCCGGCAGTGGCCAATGACTCTAGGGGTATCAACAGCTTAACTATTGCTTAACCTTCAGGCTACCTTCCCTTCCAGCAGCTGACTCTGAGCCCAGGCCACCTTCACCATGCACAGGCTGGCCACTGACTCACTCCCAGCAGCACCCTGAGCCTCCCTTCCTGTCAAACTGATCCGGTGCCAGCATGAGTGGGAGGATGTGAAGAGCACTTCTGGGAAGAACCTTGTCCTGGGAAGAAGATTTGATGGTAAACTGTGGGTTTTTTTCCTTTAAAGGTTAAAGGGTATTTTCATCAAAAAATCTTCACAGTCTGATTCTGAATGTACTGAACTCAGACACTGAAACTATATCCCGCTTTACCTACCAAAATGATGGGCAAGCAAACCAAAGATTCAGTTCCAGGAGGTCCTTTTAAGCAACTCCAGCTGCATGGACAGATTTGTGGACTCCTTTTCCTCAGTCCATGTAGCAGGCTCAGGTTTGTATCTGATCACAGGGAGGCACTTGGCTTCACTCTCACACCAGTCAAAGGACTCGGTCCTGGACATGGGTCCAGTTCAATTTACACAAGATCTTCAACAAGAAATGACGAACTGCCTTCATAGAAGCATGAGAATTAAAACTGACTGGTTTGTAATAACTAGCAGCTAAGAATAGACCCAAACCACATTGCCTGGAAAGCCAAAACCACATCTCCTTCCCTCTCCCACCCCTGAAAATTCCTCTGGAAGTGCAAAGGAGGATCTTGCATTGTAAGCCACTTCTGCATCATCAAAGGACATTATTTCCCAGCATATCCTGAAGGAGACAACAGGTAAAGGGATGATCAGCTTAGGTTGAACCCACTAGTAGGATACAGCAAATACCCTCAAGTTTCAGAAGGTATCTTTAAAACCCATGACACCACATCCACTTTCCAGGTTTCAAGCCAAACAGCGGTGTGAGTGATGACACGATGGCCAACAAAACACCCAATCCTGGTTGGTCACAGAGAAGGAATTATTTTTGGTCATGGCAGTTTTTTTTCCATGTCCTGTAAATCTGCTAATTGCCAGTTTCTTGGAAAAGAACAGGGTGAAACTGTACCTCTTCCTTTTGCTCAGATGCTGATAAGACCCATTCTTGCATTTACCGAGAAACACAACTCTACCAGAACTGTCTAATTTGTGTTTAACTGAAATTGAAAAAAAAAAAAAAAAAAATAAAAAAGTGGGGTTGGGGGGGGGGGGTGGGGGGAGATAATTGGGAAAAGACCTAGACTTCTGACTTGGTCTTTTTCATCTCACTGTGTCTTTGTGTCCTGACACTGTCCCCTTAGGAGTTTGATTACCCAGTTGGTGTCCTGGAGTGATAACACACACACCCTGAGGTATCTTGTTAGCTTACTCATTTCCATCAAATCCTGCAAAACACTGAATGACAATAATACTCCTTGACCCTAAAAGCTCTTTGCTCAGCACCTCACCAGATGATACAGCTGCAACAGATCTACAGCAATAGCACAACATGTTCACACTCCTACATACACGTAATAGCAATAACCGAGATCCCAAAGACATTAATTTCCTCACCACTTCCCCTACTGAGTCCCACGCACTTCTGCAACAAACAGGAGGGTTTTGATCAAGGCAATTCACATGGGTATAAGGCACATTTTCCCTGGCATCTTCTTCACTGGATGTTCACTAACTCCAAAAAGCACATAAGAACACCTCACAGCAGCTTGTTTCAAAGTCTTTGTGTCTTCTTCCAGGCCATCTGCCTTCCTCTACCTTGCCTTCATCCTACTGGGAAACACACATCTAATTGCATTCATTTATGTTCAGACAGGCCTACTGAAAAATAAGTGGATTAAAAGGTGGTCTGGAAAAAAAATTAAACCCTACTGCAGCACAGCAGAGCCTGCGTATTTGGGCTGCGATGTAATGCAGGCAATGGGAATTGTCTTCTGCAAGAGGCATGGGGAATTTAGTGTTGCAGCACAGCCAATTGTGATGCACTTAGCAGATGTCTGAGACCCACAGCTTCATCAATCTACCTTTGATCTTATGTTCCAGTCCTTCCTTCCAAGCCTGAACATCCATTTAACCACCGCAGAGGCTCATTGCGTTTCTGCAGATGGATTTAAACCCCTCTCTGAACTCCAAGGGCAGGAGCTGCATATTCATCTCCAGGCAGCAAAGGAGGACACCCACTCATTTATACCTTCACCCAGGCCACTATCATACAAGACCCACATATGGATATTCTGTTTCAGCGTGGCCTTTCCATTGCAGCCCACAGTTAATGCTAAAATCAAGCTGGCTGAGAGCTGGTGACTGAGTTTGAATGTCAACACCTTCCCATTTGCACTTCCCACTAGTCAGGGTAGCCAGGCCAATGCTGCTCAGCCTCCAGCTTCCTGGGAGAGGACCCCTTCACAGTTGAAGAGACTAAGACTATGCAAGCCTTTCCTACCTTGAGACATCAAAGTTCAGTAGTGCAAGAGAGTAAAATACCACATACACACAAAAAAAAAAGTTCTGTGAAATCAGAGCCAAAGAGGCAGAACAGAGAAGCATCAGGCATGTCCACTCCATGGGTGCAGAGACACCTGACCATACACAGCACATACTAACCAGAGATGGAAGCAGTGGCACTGCTCAGTCCAGACATTTGGGCAATGCAGCCCATTTCCAGGATGCTGTGCTGAAACAAGTTCTGCCTGGAGAGGTTCTCAGCTAAAGGCACTGCAGTACACAAACAGAACCACTCTGCTTCCAGCCCCATGCTGGTAACTCTGCTGGTGTTGCACTGCTGACTTACTGCCCTAGATGCTGGCTACCAAGGACACCTATTCTCCACATGCTCAAAGCAAATACGGATAGCCAGAAATAAACCTCCAGGACATGCCATTCACTTAAGAGTTGGATTTGATGATCCTTGTGGGTCCCTTCCAACTCAGAATATTCTGTGACTCTGTGACTTGTTAAGCCTAACTTCTTCCCTTCCAATTTATACCATACCAAGCTGTTGCTTCTCAGAGTTGGCTCTGTGTGGGAGAGAAGGGACTGGAGAAAAGAAAAATTTGTAACAGCACTTTGCAGCCCAATGAAAAAGTTCTGTAACATTTGGCAAACCACTAAGACCTGCACAAATGCACTACACTCCAGGCTTTTTCTGAGCTTCCCCCTCCCAGCTTTGCTTGCCTCTGTTCTCTAACACAGACAGGATGCAGAGCTGGCATGCTCTCACCATTAATTAAGCAACAGCAATTAGGCAACACATTTTTAAGCGGTTCTCTCACAGCCGAGCTTGCTGTTCCTTGGGAAAAGGCCGGCTTCAGCATTAAACCAGCAGCTGTGTTCAAAGTGCCAAATCAGTGCATCAGAAAGGGGGAACTTGATATGTAAACAGCCTTGTCACTAATTACCCCGTGCCTTCCAGTGAATTGCCTTGGCTTCGCTCCATTAGAGCTTCGACATCCTCAGGGGCAGAGCTGCAGGCAGGGATGCTGCAGGAAGCAGGGGTTTGTCTGATGGTTAAACCAGAGCCCGGGAGACATAACAGGAACAGCCTCACTGGATATTCACTGTTGTACTAAGAAAGCCATCCAAAACCAGTGACATGAAGTGGTCCCTCTCAGCATGTTCTTGGAGGATTTACCCGTCTGTCCCACAGGCTCTGGGCTGGTGTTTATTACAGCAGATTGCATAGGAGAAAAGCTGTTTTTCCCTAGTCCTTTGGAGCTGAATTCAGAGATTGCTGCTCCCTTCTCAGAAACTCCTTGGGAGGGGCCTAGCAGATCACAGGGAATGTGAGGTTTCCATCACATGGGCAGGGAATCGGACCCAGCTTTTCTCTTCACTCCAGTAAGAACCAGGGACTCCATGTGATCCATGTGGTGCTGAAAACATGTTACAAAATGCCTGAGAAAAGTGCTGAGCGACTCTCCCATAGACACATTCAGCAGCTGCAAAGTGAGCAATGCTTGGAGGTTGGCATCCGAGGCTCCGGCTGTGATCCACTGGGAAGCAGCCACATTCAAGAGCAGTGCCAGCACGGGGCTGCACTCTGTGCCTCCTCTGACTCCTCTCCGTGCCTTTGGCCTTCACTGGGATGCCATCTAATCTATGTGTTCAGGGAAGCCTCAAGAAAAATTTTAAAAGATTTTCTGTTTTGTTTTTTTAAAGTAATGACTATTCCCACTCTGCTTCAATAAATGGACAAAGGGTGCCAAGGACAACCAACAAATCACACACTGCTCCACTTCTCCCAGTTGAATATTTACAGATTTCCAAAGTGTTGAACCTCTTCAAGCTGTTCAGCTTTTGCTTTTATCTGTAATATCTATCTCTTGCTTCTGAGATTTTCCTGCAGCTATCCTAAATTAACAAGGATAGGAAACCAAGCATCATCTGTAACCCTAAAGGTCAATCACATCATTTAGCTTCAACATGCCAAACAGACAAGAGGAAAACAAACATGCAGAGTTTCCCAAAGGAATATACGTGAAGAGCCCTCTCCCAAAGGAAAGCAAAAGCTCTAAACTAAGAAGGAAGATTTAAAGTAGTTATTCCTATCTGTTTAGATGGTTGTAACACACGCAATGCCGAACACTCCAAGCTATATGGGTTTTCCCTGTATTTTCCAAGGGGTGATAAAACATTCCTTGCTATTTATGAGGATGCCATCACAAACATTTTGCATTCAAATTTAAGTGCAGTTTTGGAGATCTGAGGGGAGTTTGGCAGTCCCAGGAAAGTCCCAAGCCTCTTCTCCACACTCCAGCACACAACACCCGTATTATGCTGGGAGTATGCAGGAATCCCACCCCAGAGAACAGGGAGATCTTTACAGCCTGAAATCACTGGAAACACTGAACAGCAAGTTCCAGATAAAACTCACCTCAGGAACGCCCTGATTTCATCAACATGGGCAACAGTGTGCATTGCATGTCCTGCACTCGCTCCATGGGCTGCCCCATCCAATACCATTTCTTGGGTTCAGCTCTCAAGGGGGCAATGGGCACTGGGAACAGAGGGGACCTGCCTTAGCTCTGCAAAGACGGCATGCAGACTCCCAGCTATGCAGGGATGGGTGGGATGTGCCCCACAATCTGCACTTCAAGGATCCAGAACCAGCGAGGTGATGGCAAAGCCGAATCTCCAGCTATGGGACTGGCTGGTTTTGCCCCTCCTTCTTGTGCTGTCAGACTCCAAGGAAGATGCCAAAAGAAGAGAAAAATAGAGTAACTAGCAGTTCTGAGCTATGGGGCTAGAGGTCCAAACATGTCAAAATGAGTGACAGTGACAACACACAGCTGTAAAGTTGAGTCTTCTTGCTCCTGCCACAGCAGAAGAAAATCCATCATCCCATGGCAGATTCCAAAAGAGTCTCTTCTTCTAATGCCCCCCATTTCCAACTACATGTGACCAGCAGGGAGAAGTGCCTGTGTCACCCCTCACGGTACACAACTCCTACTCACTCCTGTGCTCTGAGACTCAAGTCAAAATCCCCTCAAGTACTGCTCAGGCTCTCCATGAAAGATATGAAAACATGTTCCAGGTGCAAGTGGACTATGGATTTAAATTCCATGTTTGCAAGCTATATTTTCTCAGCAGTTAAAAAATAATCAAATTAGAAGTCATATCCCTGATTTCTAATTCATGTAGGGCTTCATTGCCTTTAATAGCACTTTCCCCAAAATTTGCACTTTCTCTTCTGCCTAAAGCACTAATTTCCATTACCTCAAGAGGTATCAAATTCCAAACTTCTGCTGCAGCTTCAGGTTTTCACACTCTAGTTACAGACACCTCATTAGCCTCCCCACATCTGGTCCAGGCTACAAGGTGTTTGTTCTGCGACACGCCAGAATCAGTCAACATGACTGTCTGATTACGTACAGGCTCCAAAATGTCTCATGTATGAAGAAAAAAAAAGAAAAAGAAACGAAATTAAGCAGATGGCCCATGGAGCACTGAGATTTGCAATTTTCTTTGTGGAAATCTTCTGGTAACCCCAGTTCCAAAAATAATACTAGGAATAGCCCTCTGTGTGGGAAGGAAGCATTTTCTAAAAACCTTTGATCTCTGTGTTCCAGAGGAGGGAACTGACACTTTAATCAGAATATGTTGTTGAATGGGGTTACTCTCTCACAGGGCAAAACCAAGCAGGGTATTTAAATGTTGGTGTCCAGCTTCTCATAGAAATTTACAGTGTGTTGTTTTTTTTTTTTTCCCCAGGATATTTTTTCAATTAACAAAGCAGGAATGTATCAGTTCAACTTTTACACAACGCCTGCTATCATCTCTCCCCTCTGCTCATCTCCTACTAAAATTTCTTTCCAACAGTTCTCACACAGAATTTTATGCAGGCCTTTCTGATACGTATTCATTATGCAAATTTCCAATTATAATGAACCTATCTATGGTTACAAGCCTCATTTCACAGGTGAGGCACTGAGACACCAAGAAGCACATGCTCGTGTTTGGTGGGAACTTTGGTGGTTTACACTGAAGGGATAAATCCAGGCAGTCAACACTACAGAATAACCCTGGAGTGTTGCAAAACTCTACAGGATAAACGTCACACACACACACATGCCTCTCTCTCACCTATGTTTCACTAGAATTCAGAATTTACAGGAAAAACACTTTCCAGACTGTCCTTGCTGCATGCACATTCCTCTTCATAACTTCTCACCACTTGCAGAGGTCACCTATGGAGGACACCCATCCCTATCCATGTCCTCCCCAAATCTTTACCCAACCAGTGTGAAGGGCCCATGTCATCTAACCCCTCATTTTAGGAAGGCTTTTTCATTTTGGAAACAGCATCTTCAAGTTATCGCTGGCCTCTTCTCCCCGTCCTCCACCAGCAGCAAAGCCAAGTCCCTGGACACAGGACTACACTGCAGAGCTCACGTCCTCTTCCTGAATTGCCTCTGTCTGTAGAGGCCACAGGCTGACAGCATTTGTTTGGATTCTGTTCTTGGACAAAACCTTGCTTGAAGCATTTGATTTTCTCCTCTTCTTCCACTTCCCTTCTGTAACATGAAGCAATACTTTTTCCCCTATAAAAATTGAAATTGGGAGCATACGACCTAAATTTCAAGGTATTTATAATTTTTGGCCCACACAGCCTCAGCATTCCCCTGCCAAGCACTACTTGCTGCTGGGAAGGCTGACAAAATGTGATCAGTCATAAACAAATGAACTTTCACTTTACTACAGGACAGAAAAGGGAAAAGGAAATACGGAAAAGGGAATAGGAAAAAAGGTATAATGGAAAAGGGAAGTTAAAATTCTTTACTTTTAACTGGAACCCTTCAGTAAAACCAAATGCAAGCAGAGTAAAAACAGTGTATGTAAAGCTTTTCGAAATCAATATTACAAGGTGGTAGATGTATTAAGAGCCAACAGTGTCAGACACCTGTCACTTTTGCAATGGTGAGGGATGATGGACCTGCTCCAGAGTGACAACTCACTTATAGACTGCTCCGCTACTGTCTATCAGCAGTTTATGGTAAGTGTGAAGACAGGATGAGGGGAAGACAGGTTATCAGCTCCGGAGACAAAAGAGTGAGGGGTAAAGATGGAAAACACATCTCCAGTTTTCTAAAGAGAGCTTTACCTCCAAAGAGCACACATTCTGTGAGGCTTTATCCATTGACATGATTGCAACAGACACACGTGTTGAGCAACTTACTGATATTTTTGATATTTGCATCTGAGAAGAGATACAGAAAAACAGAAAGTCTGCCACTGAGTTTGAATAGTTGGGATCTGGCACAGCTATCTGACCTATATTAAGTTTCCATCCACTGGAGTACTACTTGGAGGACATTCTTAACCACTGTTTTTATATCCTGCGCTTCTAGTTTGTAAAACAAGTTAATTCACAAAGAATCTGAGTTACCTCAGAGGAAGAGAATTATGAGAGACTTCCTTTGTCTGGATCTGATGATTCATTATCCAGTGCAGAGAAATTTGCTTATAAGTGTGATCACAGGCAATGCAGTAAAACACTATGGAACTCACTGACTTCAACACTAGTTGCAGCTTCTTGATGCTGTGGAGCTGGCTCAGACCCCGGGCTATGATCCCATTTATCAGCTCCCAGCAAGGCAAGAGACTCCCTGAATGCCATCTCCTTCCAGAGCAATACCTTGCAGCTCTGCTCCTGCACTCTAGACCAGTCCTCATGAATTTGGTGGTGTTTTCCAACCCGACTGACAGGCAGCAGCATCCGGCATCTCCCACATCTGCTGTCGAGGCAAGTACGTGCAGCCATTGCACTGCACACCATTACACAAGGGCTCAGCACCACAAACTCTCCTGCCCTGGGAACTGGAGAATCCCACTGAACAACAGGAAGTATTAAATCAGCATCTCCTCTGGAAAAATACCACAAGAAACCGCCCACGGGACTCTTCTGCTCTTGCTCTTTTGGCCCTGAAACCCACTTCCTCAGCAAATTAACCACCTCTAACAGGAAAGGCTGCCTCTGTCCATCCTATTGTCTCTGAAACATCTGCACATGCTGTCAGCATTCTCAGGTAGGCAGCATTTCCTCTTGGTCTCCCTCAATAGGAAGAGCCCTTTCACAAGCACTCTCCTCCAGGAACAGTTACCTCTTTAGCCCTCCACAGAGTTAACTCAGCCTTGAACTTATAAACACGAAGGACACATCTGCAAAGCAAATTATCTAATTTCTGCAGAAATGCGAGGACCAAAATAGCTTGAAGAATCCAGGTTGCTCTTGCAAACAGCATCTCTCACAATAACATCAGTCTCACCACTCCCACTGCAGGACACCAGCAGCAAGAAATGCAAAGTCTGTGCTTTGGGGAAAGTGGAAGCAAGTTAAACACACATCCAGCAGAGCTGGGGCAGGGAGAGGAGGCAAGAGATAAAGTGACCCTGGAAGGTCTAGTCCAGGAGGGAGGACTGAAAGCAGTTAGATTTCTCAAGCTAGAATTGAAAACACAGAGAGGAGATGAAAACAGCCTTCAAATGCATAACAGGCTGATATATAAAAAGAAAAGTGATTAGGAGCCAGAGTATAGCCACTGGCTTAATTTGTAGCATGCAAAAATGTTTATGTAGGTATCAGGAAAAAGAATTCCCAACTTCAAGGACATTTTCCTCTGGGAATTCAGGATTCTCCTCAGGAGGGTTTTAAAAACACATATAATAAATATCTGGCATATACCTATCTCATAGCAGGTGGTTGGACTAGGTACGTTTTTTAAGTGCCTCCCAAAGCCACATTTGCATGAAACTATGACCTTTGAGAATTAATTACAGTTTCTGAAAGATCTTGAGCACTTTTAATTCAGAAAATTTCCCAGGAGTTAGTATTTGCCCAAGTTCTTAATTAATCATTGCAGTTGTTAAATGCCTTTTATATCAAAAACAATCATCCTATTTGTGCTCTGAACATGTTCTTTTGTCCTTCCTTGAGTGCCCAGTGATGGTCATTCTTGGGGACCTTTATTCCAACTGCATACAGCTGCTCTTGTCTTGCCTAAAAACAAAAACTGTCCCCTCCCACAATACCATTAATCATCTGTTTTCTAGTACACGCAAATGTTACTAAGAGTAACAACAGCAACAATAAAAAGCCTGGGACAAATAGGTTTTCTCACTAGAAAATCCAAATGCAGTTTCTGCACTGCCTGTCCATAGTTTGTTCTTGCAAGGAGATTCAAAGGAACACAATTGCAGGGAATAGTTTATGACACATCTGGTATTGCGCTCCGGCTTATCTGGAAGGGATCTTAATTGAAACAGAAAATTCCTAATTAAGTCTGGAATCCCTAACAACCTTCCCAGCACCCAAACAGGAAATTCCAGGTAGGAAACTGCTTCTCATCCAACGCTGCCTTCTCCTGAAACCACAAGTCAAAGGGGCCCTGTGTTGTCCAGGCAGTGCCTCACCTCTGATTTCATGCTGCTCCTTGGCACCTTATTGAACTCAGTGGTAGAGACATGGGAAAAGGGAAGATGAAAAAAGCTGCTTGACTGATATCATCTTTGAAAACAGAGGAGTAGAAAATCAATCTGTAGTGCAAGGTCAGTGAGCCAGGCACAGGCAGGCAGCCACTCATGCACCACTGCCTTCACCATTTTCTCCTCAGCTGGTACCTCCACCTTCAGCCTAATTACCTCTCCCCACTCTGAGCACCCATAGAGACTCTGATTGTTTCCTCATGCTGGGATATTTCAGCTGAAGCATCTATTGCATGAAAAGCATCAAGAAGTCACTTGATGAAATTCAGATCAGCACTTGACACCTTTTATGATAAAAATAACCAAAGGAAACTGGAATTCATCCCAAAACACACTAGACAATTCACATTAATCAGGGCATGATATACCTGTCTCATTTCCAGTCCTTCACCTCCTCTTCTCCAGTGAGATAAACAGCAAAGAAAACAAACCAACACTCTCTAAATTTTCCTTGTGCAAGGATCCAGTTTCCATGAGACTAGTCTGCCTTGGCTGTGAGCTGGAAAATAATAAACCAGAGCTCTGTTCTTTCTCAAGGGCTGAGATGATGAGGCTGTGTACAACCAAGAATGAAAAAGCCCATGACTCTCTACATTTTCCAGGCTTTGCTCCAGGCAGGTTGCTTATAACTGAAGTTGTGAAAGAAGTATAGAAACTCGCTTCCCGGAAACAATCTTTTTTGGTTAAAAGTCACAATATAGGCATCTTCTAGCATCTTCCCCATATGCCTCCCTGAATCAGCACCACAGCAAGTTCCCAGCCCAGCAAGATTTCACATCTCCAGGTGCCACAGCAGCCAGTACACAGCCCAAAACATGACAGTTGGAAAGTGTCCATACCAAGGTTTGCCTTTGAAACTTCAGTCATGGCAGCTGTCAGTACTCAGAGCTTCTGAAAACTTACTTAGTTACTCTCCTATAGAACAAGATGCCAAATTGCAATCTCCTGTTTTCAAAATGTTGTGACCAAATGGCTCTCAGGTAGAGCTTGGTCCATTCCATGACTTTGCAAATAAAGCCATGCTGGTATTTCTTCTCTGATTTATTCAGTGTCACTTCTGTTGACAGTGCCAGTACAACAATCCCCATATCCCAGTGAGGGGCTAGGAGCTTGGAGCAATTTTCAGATTCCATAAATCCATAAGTCAGGTGATGAGCTCCTGAATACCTTTTCCATGCTTCCTGCATGAAAGACATGAAAATCCAGGTCCCTCTTCTGCTCTTTCCCTGAAGGATAATCAAGTCACTTAATTCTAATTTTTGCTGAAACCACAGCGATCAACTGGGAGGTCTGAAAGGGTGGAAAAACCTGGGAAGTCTGAGATGTGACCTACATCATGTCTGGGCTGCATCTGCTTGACTCAGCAAGCTCTGAGGGGGTAAGCTCAGCATCTGTGGTAACCAAGAGCCTCCTCCTCTCCTTGCAAAAATGTTCTGTTGTGGCATAGCCAGACTCTGAGCAAGCAGTGAATTCAGAGCTGAAAGGGACGTGCAATAAAAATACTTTCCTTATCTAGCAGATTACAATAAGGCCTTCTCAGCAGCGAGTGTGAAATGCCAACTGTCTCAGGGGAGCAGCTCTAGCACAGCAGCTTTTATGGTGAAATGGCTTCATTGCCGGGCTTACTGTGTATCACACCAGAGACAACCACAGAGGGACTCAGTGGCAACATCAGCATCCACTCAAAGACATGGCAAACCTCTGCCTCAGAAACATTAAGGAAAGACCAAGAGTGTGCTTCCTGGTCTCTCTCCTACATGAGTGCCTATGCATCAAGAGTTGTTTGGTCAGGTCTAAGCAGAATCACAGGGTGGCAAACTGTCAGGTGGTGAACCTGACAGGATCTGGCGTGGGAGGGACACGAATTGCAGGTGTCAATTCACACCTGCTGCCCCACAACAAGTGTAGATCAAACACCCACAGCTCACTAATGAAGAGAGAATTCTTGTCCTGCTGCCAACACCCACAGCTCAGGCCCATCCCCAGGTGTGGTGAAGCCTCCTTCCTTCTGCAGTTACCTGCCATCAAAATGCACAGAGCAAACCCACCTGCACAGGAGTTTGAACAGTTGTACCTACACCACTGAAATCAATTTAAAAATTAAGAAAGAGGGAGGATTACATGTCATTGTAGAGACTCATACTGTCCAGAGCAGGGCAGAGAGAAGCCCTGCCAGTCCATCATCCACTGCTACCCTTCTCACATACAGTGCTTTTTGGTTTGTTTTTTTAATGGAAGGCAATTTACTGGCGGTCTTTGAGTCTTCTGAACTGAATCATTCTAGCAAGATATGGTGTGATCTGTGGCAAAGCAAGTGAACAAACTTCTAGTGCTTTCATATCTCTTCATCTTATCAGGGTGGTGAGTGTCTGATGCCCATGAGATCCTCACCATGGTCACAAACCAAGAGCAGGGAACTCTCATTCCTCTTTTCACCTGAGCTTGTACTTACATTACTCTCAGTAATTTATTTACCACATCAGTGCAAGCACTGCAGCCTCCTTGAGATTAAAGTCCATCAACTCCAGAAGTTTGTATGCCTGTTACTGGCTCAGCATCCGATCCACTAGCACAAAGCAGAACTGTACACTGGCTCTGAGCAAATGACACTTGAAAAAAATCATTAGTTAGAGGCTGGGGAGGAAAAGCCATAACCACGATGAAAGAGGAAAGCTGTTAGATGAGCTTTGTGTGCTTATTTGCTCAGCTAAGGTAAGCTGCTTGCCTTGGACCGCCCACAGCACAGCCAGAAGTAACAGCTTTTCTTCCTTAAGACCGAGAAGCCTTCTCATCTTTTTTTTTTCATGCTCCAACAACTTTGTATCGAATATAAGCAAATAACCTCAATCATTTCTTCCTGATTGCTACCTTACTGCTTATGCAACAATGTGATTAATGAACCTCTGAGGGAGAAAACAGGCTTTACTAAACATAAAGCATCAGCTAAGCACTGTGAACTTTCCTTAAATTCCCTAAAAATGAAGAGCAGCTGTCTGGCACTGATTCCCCTAGCAGCAGTAACTGCATTTGGAACAGCTCTGGATGCTTCTGAAAATAGGCATGATCTTGTGCCAAAGAAAATAATCCCTTAATTTTATAGGTGTCTGATTATAGAAAAAAAATGGAAATGAGAGTGTCTGGGGAGACACATATAATGCACTGCCTGGTGTCTAAAAAGGTCTTTCCTTTGCCTCTCCAAGTGCCAGCAAGTAGAACTTGACTTGATTTAAACTGGGAGCTTGGGGGATTCAAATCAAAAACCTTTGCATGATGTTCAGTTTGCCATTGATTTCAGTTGTTTAGGGTCAGGCCACTTAAAAAAAAAAAAAAAGGTACAAAATAAAATCTTTCCCAAGTCCTAGCAGTATTCAACAGCAAGAAAAAGTCCTCAGCAGCTCCATGTAGTGGCTACTGGCAGAGGTTTGCCTGAAATCTTTAACAAGAGATTTTAGGCTCCCACCTAGCAGTGGCATACACTGTCATTGTCTCCTGGGGTGAAATCAGAGGAGATGAAAAATTGGAAAAAAATACATTTTTTTGTTCCTGGGTAACTCTTGTGATCCATGCTACCAGTAGGAGGAGAGGCCAAGGTTGGAAGTAACCCTGACATGGCTTGGTAGTGAATGTGGGAAGGGGATGCTGAGGAGGACATGGTCCCATGTGGGGAGGGCTGAAGTTCCTCTGACAGGAACACTGCACCCAGGAAAAGAAGCAACAGAGAAATCCTGTGACTGCCCACACCACGATGCCCCACTAACCCAGTGATGAATCAGCAAATCAATATAAAAGGCTCTGTAACAACATCTAGAGAGAAAGTGGGAAAATGTCTCACCAGAGCACAACAAGAAGCTCTGGAGTTATTTGAAGCACGGAAAATACCAAGAACGGCCCATGAAACAGCAGCTGTTTGGGACTGGGTTTTTTATAAGCTACTCTAAAGGGAGCACTGAATATCCTATTTATGTTGAAAATTATACAGGTCACCTTCCATATTTAGTGCAGAGTGGCACAGAGATAGCCACGGGACAGGACACATTCCTACTCCGTCTTTAGCACGATGCCACCCAGATCCATATGCAGTCTTGGCCCTCTGCCCTGTATTTAAACTACAATAAGTTGTGCTCTGCATTCAAGGAAAAAGGGGGGTGGGGGAATGAATCCAGGCATTTGTGGGGAAGGTTTCAGTGAAAAGGCTGGCTGCTTTTCTGTGGTTACTGAGGTAATGAAACTTCAACAGGGGTTTACACAATGTCAGAGCGGAAGAAATCCTAAGCATCTACGAGAAGGGTTTTAAGTTACTCAAAGGCCTTACTGATAGGATTTCAGAGCCAGCTACTCTATTCGGACACTAATGTGCAAGCGAACACGTCTTTCAAAACCACATGTGGCCAGGCTATTCATACTCCCAGTCTTGTCCCAGCCATTCATAAGCAGGAGTGTGAAGCAGCAGGGCAAATCAAATAAATGACTTCATTCCTCTGGGAATATGAGCAAATGCGAACAAAGAAGCAAACAGTTACAAATTCAGGGTGCCGAATTTTTGCCAAGTTTACTTCTGTTGGGGAACTATGAAGGATTCAAAGAATACAGCTGTTATACTCATTCCTAAAGCTCTGCACCCGTGAGTGCACATGAGTGTGTAGGCACAAGCAAGCTCCAAGATCTCCCAAATTTACAAGCCTCCCTGCACAGCTCTGTGGAAGATATCACACAGCAGTTTAATACACTAACTCTTGTGTAACTGGATACAAAGATGTATGTCTCAGATAAAGCAGAGTCTGGGGTACTGCATCCTGTGCCAGGTAAGTGTATCCCTTTTGCTAAAGCAAAGGCCAAAAGCTCCTGGAAGTCCTCATTTTGTAGCAGAAAAAGTGTTTATGGACAGGCTAAGACACTCCCAATTGCTAACCTGGGGCCTATCAAAACACCAATCAGTTCCATTGTGAATTTTCTTCTGTAACAATCTCTGTCACTGTAGTTCAGAAATGTGTCTATGCTTGCTGCTCTAGACAATTATATTGTAAATATGAAATCTTCTACTGGGATCTAGGAAAAAAAAGGGGGGGAGGGGGGGGGGCAAATTTTGGACACGTTTCAGTGATGTGAAAACCCTATGCACACTACCTGAGAGCAACCCTGGTTAAATCTCTCTGATCATCTGGCCTGGAGGACGAGTGTCTCCTGAGGAAAGACCAAATTCCCTGTGTGACAGTGCTGGCTTTGCCAGACAGTGGCACAGAGGTTTTAGGGGTGGAAGCAAAGCTATATGGCCTTCAAAACCATGACACAAACAAGACAACTGACAAGTTGAGAGATATAACCAACAGCTGTTTGCTGTGTGCAGGGTTGACACCCTGTGAGATATTACCTTCAGCTCCCTCTTTTTCAGCCTCAGTGGAGCCTGCTTGCCTGCTTCAGTCCCAGCACGAACTCCTCCTTCAGCTTTCTGCAGAAAGAAGTTCAAAACCTACCCTTTGGCAAGTTCCTCCTTTCAAAACAAACCAAATCCTTTACTACTTGCTACAGGCAAGTGCCCTGCAGCATGACAGCATCTCCAGTTTGGCACAGAAGTCTAACAAACACATTTGATGCTGTGATTCATTTCCCCTGATACCCCTGCTGTTTCTGCTCCCTGCCCCACTCTTCTCTCACTTACGCTTCTCTTTTTACTCTCCCATGGCTGGAGGACAAATTGAAACATGCTCCAGAGCTGAAATTTCAGTTCACCTCATGGATTTGGAATTAAGCAGAATATCAACTTTCAAAAAAAAAGTCTCAGTGGATGCTGAAATAATTATTTTCCCAGGAGTGATTTTTTTTTTTCTCTTAAAGCAAAGTAATATGAAAAATAGATAAAGTCTTGATGAAAAGGAGCAACTCTTCTCAAGCAGCACAGCTGGGACAGGATGAGCTGTCAACCCTGCTCAGCCCCGTCACTGGCTGGGCTGTAAGGATGGGTCTGACTCTCCCTGCAGCTTGTTTTGATTGTAGGGGTTTTGCTAATGAGGTTCAGCAGAAAGAAATAAGGAGGTGAGCAGAGCAGATTCCCAGGGAAATTTATGGTGTGCTGTAGAACGGGATTTATGGCATGGAGTGGTGATGTGACAGAAGGATGGGATTGTGTTTAGGACATTGAAGATCCCCACTTGACCCTTTATCCTTGGCCAGGTGCGCCCTGGTCTGTGAAAGAAAAGCTGTTGCCTCTGGACAAGGCAGCTGGCTTTCCAGATTCAGTCCAGATCCCAACCAGAAAATGTTTGTAACTCAGAAACCACTCCAAAGAAAACCCTTGAATCACATTTCCTACAGTGATCCTATCAGGCTTTTAAGGTCCAAGACAAGGAAAACCATTATTCTGCAGCCTGGTAATGATTTAGGACTCCCACTCATGTGAAATGCCTAATTTCCCCCAGATTCCAAGGATATCATCAGGGTTTGAGGGCCCTTTAAATGGCACCAGCAGCAACTCAGGGAAAGATGTCTGAATAAAATATAGTGAAGGCCCCGAAGTCAAAACGATCTCTGCAAAGGTAGTAAGGAACACCTGACTGCAAACCTCTGCTGTATGGAATCCTGTGCTGCTGGAACACACACACAGCACTGCTGCCTGCAAAGGAGCTTTAACAAAGGGTCGTGTCAGAAGCTGACCTGTCCTGGACCTGCGTGGCTGACACGTACGTCTCCTCTTTCTTACATACACAGGACAGTTGTGAGAGGTCACACTGCTGTATGACCATCTCCACTGAGAGGACAGTTAGCTCATGCTCTGCTAATAAGCCAGGCAGCACTACTGACTCTGAGCAAACTGCTCCATAATTGGCCTTTTGCAGCACAGGACATCTTTAATTAATCTGCTACTGTTTATGTGTGCTATTCCCCTTGGAGCTCACTCACACTGCACAGACATCATGCAGCGCATCTGACATTCTCCAAACATGTGATGTCAGTTATGTCTTACAATGCCGAGTGCCTGGTATGTAATTACTGCACATCTAACTCATTCCACAGATGGGCAAATCAGGGAATGGAGCGCTGGGCTGGAGCAAACCCAGCCATTCCTGTCCTGCTTCGTGGACTGCTCCTGGTGTCCGGGTCACACGCTCCCAAATGAAACACAGTTGGGACTATCAGGCAGTAGCTGCGCATAAGCATGAGGTCTGCCAGGTCACATCTGAGCACTGTGCAGAATGAAAACCCAACACGCTGGATTCAACATACATGGTTCAATGCACAGCGCAGGCATCAAGCTGAGTCATTAGAACAGATGTAAGTCAGTCCACAGCAAGTATAGGTACCAATTCAGCTCTTTTTCTTTCTGCATAAGTTGTGTCATGCTCCCCTCCATTTATCCTAAAAACCTCCACTCAGTGCTTTCAGATTAAAGGACATATATTTGTGCCATTACACAGCATAAAACTGCAAGTTTTATTACTAATATCACCAGATCTCAAATCCAGACACCTCTGAGGACACTGCTAAATCCACCACCAACTTAACAGCACAGTCCAGCAGTCAGAGGTGTTGTCCTCAGCATGGACCAAGAAAAAAGTGTGCAACTCAGGAGGCTTCAAACCCTGCTATTTTCAGCAGCCTTTGGTACTTATCTCTGTCTGAAATTCTCTAGCACTGACATCCTTCTGCTGTCACCAGTCCCTGCTGGGACAAAGCCTCTGCTTGCGTGAGCGGCATCCTGGCTCTGAAACAAGAGATAGCCGAGTGCTGCTCTATGACTCCTAATGCTAAGCAAACACAGATCTAGTTCTCCATGCTCAGGACTGCTAAATCACTAACTGTAGATAAGAGCAGAGGGCAAAGCCCGCAGACATATCAAAGGGAGAGTATAGCACAGCCCGAATCTACTGCAGTTTTGCAAAATTAAACATAGTTGAGCTCTCAGCTGTCTGAGTTTAGCTCTTCTCCCTCCATATCAGAAAATACCTTCCAAAGTTGGCATTAAGTAGCTTAAATAAGATGGACAGTGAAGTAGTTCATATAATGCACTATTGACCTAGCTGTACCATGGCACTTCAACGCACTGACAGCTACACAAGCACTCTGCTTCACTCAGCACAGTAATCCTGATCACTTCCCAAAGACAATCCTTTCTAGGCTTAAGTACATTCTTATCCCAGTGAAATAATCCCTTGCTTGGGGGGCTAAGCTTTGCTGGCTCTTATACCTGAGCACTCCCTCCTGTCTCAGGTGTGCAGCAAAGGCAAACACCAGGAGGGTTTTCTTGTTCATCACCCCAGCTTCATGCATATCTGTGCACCTGAGAAGAGCCTGTGACACACATCTAAAGCATGCAAGAGCTCAACTGTCAATCCTACTTAGCAGGACTGTTATTCAGTAGTCTGGCTGCAGGACCAAAGTGACCCCAAAGAGCAGCACAGAAGATCCCTAGGGACCTGGAACCCTTTCTGACCATGACTCCATCAGCTAAACTGTAACATCCACCATGTAAAATAACAGCAACAGAACAAAGGAATGTAAGCAATAAGCCTGAAGCATGCAAACCTTGCCTATCTAATACTTCTCAAAAGCATCACGAAGGACAGTATGGTTTCTACACTGTGCTTTCCAAGACAGTTGAGCACACTGGTTGCTGGCAACTCAGTGACAGCTTGAAGTGCTGTAACTTTCAAAGAAAAAGTCCAGACAAATGGTTATTCAGGTTGGATTCAAAAAACATTAGAGGCTAAAAATGGTTTATTTAGGAGTCTATAATCTAGCCAGATTTCACAGCAAGAATACAAAAATAAATTTGGGAAACAGAAGCACAGTGATTAAAATAACAGTGATTTGGATTTAAAAACACCACTGTGGGAAGCCTTCTGCTACAGTGCAAAAGTCATTTTCTAGGGACTGTTTTATTGAACAATCCAAACAGTAATCAGGCTGGAATCAGTCTCCCAAGATGGGAAAATCCCTTTTGTTAAGCTCAGATCTAAGTTCGGGAACATTCAAAGAATTACAGAATAGTTCAACTCCCAGTGCTTCAGCTGCCACACTGGAGAGCCCAGCTGCCAAAACTGAAACTGCCCTGCACATCCCAGGCAATCAGGGAGCTACAAGCCTTGTCCTCTACAAACCACTGCCTTGCATGTTGTGCTTCAGTAACACCCAAGTCATTGAGGCTACAGGAATGACACCCTAATTCATCCTTAAAGCACTGTGTATAGGAACTGCCCCTCTATGCGGTGGTGAGTCTGGTCTAGGGATGCTCAGGTTACAGTGAGAAAGATTCAGGCAGTTTGGGTGGTGGAGGGCAAACCCGAGCAGCAGGAAGGGTGGCTGGGTGAGGACCATGGTGATGGGAGACAGGGCTGCAACAGCTTCAGCTCCCCCATGCAGGCAAAAGTGCTGCATGAAGCCTCTTTGAGCCAGGCTTCAGCTGTACACTCAGCTGGAGATTACAGCCCAAACATGGGCATTACCTGGGGAAGGAGCTCTGTGGCAAAAAAAGGGGTGGGAGCCTGAGGATGTCCTTTCCATCCTCACAACACACAGAACGTGCTCACAGTGAGCTACCAGACCCTTGCAGCCCAGCCTGGGCTGTACAGAAGGTACGTGCAATGGATAAGCTGCTTCCTAAAGTGGCACTTTGCTGTTTTATTTGCTATTTGCCTTCCTTGTAGCACGATTCGGTCTGAAACTAAGTTTTATTAGCAGCATCCTAGTGAGCCAAGGTAGATGGCTGGAGGAAGAGACAAACCCAAAGGGGCAGTCAGAGATACCAAGTCTGTGACTGACCCTGAAGTGCCAACCCCAGAGGAGTAGCAGAGCCACCAGCATCTGGACATCAAGATGCAACACTTACATTAAAGAAAACAAGTTGCCAATTAAATAAATTGACTCTGCCAATCAAGGGATATGGGGAACCACCATCTGCCAAGACATTAATGCTTAAAGGGAAGGGAACAGTAATGACCAGCTTCCCCAACAGTCCCCAGTAGGAATCTGCAGTCAGTGCAGCACCCTGAGGTGCCTAGGCACAGTGTGCTGGATGCACCAGGGTAATTAGGAGCACTCACTCAGGCTATAGCAAACCCTGTCCCAAACCCCTGTCTCAGCAGCAGAGATCAGGACTCTGTACCACCATGCAATAAAAGTCTTTCCCAAAGCAGCATTGAGTCCCCCCTAAACAAATAGCCTTTCCTCACTCACCTCTGGAGCTCAGTGCATCTCACAACTCTTGGTTAACAGCCTGCAAACATATCCCCAGGATCAGTGAGAAAACTCCTGTCTGTTCTCAGCCCCTGTGACACACAAAGATCAGCAGTCCCAGCAGATAGGATGCTTCACAGCACACCTGAAAGGGACACAGGTAAAGTGAAATCTCTGAAAATGGTGATTTTTAACTAATTCTAACTTCCTTAAAATAGAATGAGTTTTAATAAAATCTGTTAAAAAGATCAATCCCTTATCACTTATCTACATCCCCAAGATTATCTCTAGAAAGACTCCCAAGAACAAAATGAAATTTTTTATTCATTGAATCATCTCAGAATACTAACCCATAAAAAATGCCACCTATTACACAGCTCCATAAGTAAGAAAAATAGGGATAAGACACAACATATTTTCCTCCCTGTCACTAAAATATTTTGCTCAATCAGAGATCCTTTGTATGAGGCTGGCAGCCCTGGATGGGGAAGAGTTTTCCAGCAGCAGAACAGTGGAACATACCACAAGTCAGTGCTCTTCCTTTCAGACTATTTCAATGAAACTTTGCAGTTTCTCATCTGCTTCCAAAGAGACAGAGTAACTCAGGTCACAGATACCCCAGAATATATACAAGCCTTAGAACAGGCAGTGCCTTGGCAAAAACCACTTCAAAAACAGCTTTCTAAGCAAGAGAACCGACAGACTCTGCTTCAGTCCTTGGGCAGTCACAGCAACACCTTCAGCAAATATTTTGAAGGATATTTTCCAAGCTCTTTCTCTCTGTACCACACTGATCTTTCCTGGGAAGGGATATTGCTGGCTCCACCTTCAAAAGAAGTTTCACCCAAAGCCCTGGGCAACGAACCTCAGCACATCTCCCCATCACACCCTCGGGAGTCCAGCCCTGACCTCAAAGAGCTGTGGGTTTAGGCAGTACCCTACCTGCAATACTCTGAGGCAGGATTTGCCCACCTTTTTTTTTTTTTTTTTCCAGGCAGAAGGCTCTCTGGATTCAAGTGCTCCCACCTCTAACTTTGACTGGACACAGCACAGTCTCAGGCTCATCCTTCTGCAGGGACATGATGTGAGATCAAGGCCACCACTCCATACCTTACATAGCAGAAACAAGATTTTTTTTAAAGGCACAAACATGAACTTGGCTTTGGACCTAAATCCCACTTTTCAGGCACTGGACACATCTCCCATAGGAGCCCCTGTCATTCAGCATGTTTGGGGAAACTATTCACTGCACAGGTCTGATGTCAGTGCCTTGGTGTGAAACTCCTGGGATAGAGGTACAGTCTGGTGGTGCAGACAGTCCACTTCTGACAAAGTTCCTCCATTTTCTTCTCCTTCAGGAGTTTTCTGCCTCCTCCCAAATGTTCCCTCAACCAGTGCTATAAAGACAGAATTTTCTCCTGCCCTTGGATAACCCACATTTAAAACCTCCTGGCTCCTCTGTGCCTGTGGTGCCGATGACCTCCTGAGCAGCCTGTCTGCAAACTCTGCCTGACCTGAGAACCAGCATTAGGGCAGGGGGAGCCGGCTGCTGCCACCAGGCCACCCCTCAGTGGCCAGCCTGTCACCTCTGCACTGCGAGGGGACATGTTCCTCGTCACGACAGCACTGTCGGCGAGCTGTCTCACGCCCTATCTGCTCCCCATCTCAATACTAGCACAGACCCAGCCTTTCATCCAACCCTGAAAGAACGTGTTTTTCTCCTCTTCTTCTTTTTTTTTTTTTTTTTAAGTGAACAAGAAGCTACAAGTGAGTATTTGGCCTTCACAACTGATGGGCTGCAGCCAAACCCTGCCATATGTTCCAGCTAATACATGTGGGCTTTGCTTTCCATCCAAGAAAGAAAAAAAAGGACATTTATGAGTCGGGATTCAGCAGGAGTATGTGGGAAGGAAGGGGTGGGGAAGAGAGGCTATTTTTGTTGCTATAATTATTTAGTGGCCAAATCCCTGACCCTTGACGTCAGCCCTGGAGGGTCTGTTTAACTGACCAGTTGTCATGGAAAGGAGAAAGACTGATTGGGAGGTACAGAGTGATGAGGAACAGCTCTTTGCTGCCTGAACCCACCCACAGGCAGACCCCCTGCCTTCATTAGTAATCACCAGCTCATGGCCAAGAAATAAAAATGTCAATACCTTATTGCAGATACATTGGCTGGAAACAAAAGCAACCAGGGAACTTCGGTCCCTCCTTCCTGCCATCCATTACTGTTAAAAAGCATAGGCCAAGTCCTGATCTCAGTTTCCCCACTGTTAAGGCAGAGAAACTCCACAGCCCTCAGCTGGGTCACTCCGGGTTCACATCGATTTATCCAAACTCAGCCTGGCCTCAGTCCAGACTACACACATGGAAATACGCCATGTGCAGAGTCCAGGGGTTCCTACTCCTTGGGAACGAACCCAATCACAATGACTAATTCATACCACCTCCAAAGGAAAAAAAAATAAGACAAATAACCCCTCAATTCCTTGCTCCAGACATCCAGCACTGCTTTGAGCCCAGAGTCCTGCTCGCAAGGCTCCAGCAATGCTCAGGAGGTTGGCAAGAGTCGGCTCAGCTACTGACATGGTGGTGTCTCATTACTGCCCACGCCATCCACGATGAAATCACCAGTTGTACAAGGAAATTGGAATAATCCTTGTTGAAACCTCAGGCACAACTAGAGAGTACTGGGCATAAGTTTGCTTAGCAGGGCTAAATTGCATTGCTCATTCACATGCAGTTCATTATCGGCTCCCGTTAGTTATTCCTGAGGCCAAGGACAACAAAAGGACTCCGCAGAAGCCAGAGCAGAGCTCGCTAGGACGTATGGATGAGATTTAACAGGCAGCACAAAAAGTCATTTAACACATCCCAGCACACCAAGGAGCAGCCAGCAGAAGACAGTGCAAAAACCACGAGAAACTAAGGAGAGAAAAGAACAGGGAAGGGCCAGTTTCCCAGTTCACAGCCCAGCAGCAGGGCTCTCCTGCACTATCGCTGCCCAGTTTTGCTCTGGTTAAGATATAACCTACCTCATGCACTGGGAGGCCTTTAGATTAAGGTCTCAAAAGATCCACTGAAACCATGTGAGTCACACCGGTCCCATCCATCATCCAAGCCACGTCATCAGGGATTGCCAAGAAATAAAGAGGAATCCAGGCTTACCTTATTTTCTCCAAAAGACAGAGAATTATTGCAGTCTGGGACCTGCTGCAAGTACATTTTGAAGCCCTGGCATGACTGCATAGTTATGAGGTGAGAAAGAGGAATTTGGCAAGACACAAGAAGTAACCCTGGCTATCAAATCGCTGATTACTAGGCTCTATGAAATGAGCTTAGTGGGCCTAAGACAAGTTTGTACTAACTGACTGTGTCCTGATTTGTTGAGCAGAGCTCAATTTACTATCAGCTGAAATGATGTGGCAAAGTGCAAACACCTTAACTTTGCTTTGGATTTGTTCTATTTAAAAAAAAAAATAAAAAAAAGGAAAATCCACCCGAAAAACAAAACCAACCCATCAGAAAGTCACTACAATCATCTAAATTCTAGTACAGCACCAGATCAGAGACAAGTCCAAAAAGTTAAGACTAAGTCTCCCATGAAGACAGTGACACCTTCACCACAAACACATGTGCCTAGTCTGCATTTGCTAATGGCAGTATTGAACCACGGGGTCACCTCTTTCCCTCTCTGATAATACTTCCAAGCCAAAACATTTTAGAAACATTTCATTTGAAGTGGTCAGCAACAACAGGAACAGGGTCACTATCCTAAGTTTAGGGCAAGACTAAATATCCTGTTCTAAATCCAGGACACTGACCCAACCATCAAGACTCAGAGTTTTCCCTCCCATAAACTGAGTTTATTTTTGTCTACATAATTTTAACTTTCTGAGCACTAACATTTACCCTCTGCTGAGGACTAGGAATGCTCTCTCAGAAAATCTAAATAAAGAGACTTTCCAAGAGATTAATTCTGGGATCTATGTATTTATCCAGTATCTGAGTAATACTACTTCTCAAGGTTGAAGATAAATAAACACCGCTAATGATAATAATACAAATAATAACGATTGACTGTTTTACTATAGGTCTTTGTCTGGGATGTGTCATATAAGGCCTATGAAAACAAGCCCAACTCCTGGGCAGACCTTGCAGGACAGGTGGTGTGGCTTTGGTGAGAAACAGCCTCAGTGGGCTGCTCCCCTTTTAGGGACCTTCAGAAAGACTTTAAAAGTAAGAGGTTTTACGCATTATCCTCTGTCACTACCAAAGCGATGCTGCAAGTGAAACCACCACATTTCCCCCAAAGGCTGCAGTTTACCCCAGGAGAGAACTCTGTTATCTGCTTAAGTCCATTTATCATGGCATGAAGGAAAACTGAACAAAAAGTTCATGGAAAATATCAGTCCTTAAGTGAAACAAATCAAATTTCCTAAGCAACTTCATTGGTGTGAATCCAGAGTTACTCTGCAAACATTAGGCAGGTTATCCAGGCCTGTGTCATGGAGATAAAGGACACTGGCCCTGTGAAACAGCACAGAGATGGGCAGCAGTGAGTAGTTACTTGAGGTGGAAAGAATTTGGTGGAGGTGTCTTAATAGCCATCCTGAGGGTTGCTACAGCTGCTCAGACACCCAAGTGTGGCTGCTGGTGAGACTTACGCGAGCACTGGCAGAGGCCAGAAGATCAGTCTGGAATGGTTAGAGGCCCAGGTTTCCATAACAGAAGTCTCCTCCCTTGGGTTTGGATTCTCATAAATAGGGAGTTTTCAAAGACAGAGCTGGAGTCAGGCAATGATCTATACTACAAGGATTTCTGAAGTCTGGGCTCTCACTCTGTTTCTCTTGTTTCTCTCCCATGGTCTTTTATCAAGTCATTATTGTGTCTGTGTTGCATTTCAAAAATCTTGGCAGTGTGGGTGGCAGGACAACACAGTGTGACCCAAGGACAAGCTCCCAGCAGTGCCCCATCAGCTGCAGTGTGAAAGACCCAGCAGAGAAGATAAAAGTGGAAGTTCTCCTCAAACAAGACCTTTTTTTAAAAAAAGAAACAGCTTTAAAGAACAAATAAACAGCCTCTCGTACAACATGGAAAACCTAAACATCATTGTTTTATGCTTGCAACACATGAAATTATGATGATAATAGAACTGAAGAACATCTCAGATACAACAAGAGGGGGAATTCAAGCCAAAGACTGAATAAGCCAGATATAGTTAGACTCTGCCCCTTTTGCTCCACCTACAATCTGGCATTACTAAGAGAGGAGCAATGTCTGACATGCTGGAGACTTGTTTTATTTATTGTTTTAAACCCAAGCACAGACTAAAAGGCTTTTTCTCATCTAGATCCAAGGCTGGTGGTTACAGACTACATACGTACGATTCCTGCCATGCTTCACTGATGTGCAACGGGGCATGCAGGCAAGTGGGAAGACAAGACCATTGCAAGTCAGTATTTACAGAATGGGAGGAAGTACTCAGTAACAGCACATCAACATACAAAGAAGAAAATTAAAATGGACTATAGCAATCAACCCAGCAAACAGGCCAGGGAATTCTCTGTCTGGGAATAGGATGAGACAAAGGAAAGAGACCTCTAGGGAAGGGCTAAGAGGGTAGAAGAGACACAAGACCTGAGTTTGCAGTGATCAGCTTTTCCAAGTTGCTTGTTATTTTTGGACCAAGCTGACTTGCAGGAGTTAGACCAGGGACTGGAAGTAATGCTCTGTCACAGGGTTCATGGCAGACCATCCACGGCAAGCTCCAACACGGCTACTGAGTCAGCAGCTCACAGCAGCAAATGCTGTCATAGTGTACATTGTGTATATTTCTTCTTCCCTCCACTCACTCTCAGAGTTAGAAAAACTCCAAAAAGGAGGGTTAGGAACATCATGGCCTGCAGGGTAGGTTTTAACACAACAAGATGACTAAAGCAGCAAAGCAAGAAGGTCATGATTAATAAAAATGTTTATGAGGACAAAGAGATCCCCTCACACCCACCTGCCAAGCCTAGAGGTTATTTCACTGACAAAGACCAAGCAGCCAGCACACAGCAGAGAGCCACCAGCATATGGCAAATTGTCCTGCCTGTGGGACATGACAGCAGAAACCCACTAAAGAACCTTTTCTCTGTGGGATCAAGAGCCCAACACATGTTTTACAGGAGTTAAATCCCATGTTCTCATCTCCTTCTCTGTTTCCACACCTTCTCAAACCCATCCCACCCTAACTGCCTCAGCTACCTGTAGCCAGTAAATTTCTCAATTACCTGAAAGCATCAGCTATCCTAGGAAAAGGAGGAGTCACCCTACTTACAATGCACATTCAGAAGCTGCAAAGAAAATCCGCAAGCACATTTGGACTTGGCCTGCTTGTTCAATGCAATAGTCTCTGTAGAGTTTGCAGTCAACCTCAGAGGCCTGATCCTGAGCCTGAAGCTCACAGAAACCTCCAGCTGAATCCTCAAGCTGCCCCATTCCTGCAGTCCACCAGTCTCCCCTCACATCATGCTAGAGTCACCAAAACCACACAGATCACACCTGTGAAACAGAAAAGTGGTCTTCAGAAGACCACTGTTTCTATTTCAGAAAAGTACAGAGAAAAAGATAAATTTAGGGCACTGATAGGATGATATGGATTTAGAGGCTGATGGAACATGTTCTTACAGAGGGATACCATGGGTATTTCACCTAAACACATCATCACCTCCCTGCTCCTTTACAGTGTTCTGTGCAGAAGTATCTTGAGCATCTGCTCAGCAGCAGAAACAACACAGCCCAGGACAGCTGCTGTTACAGTCCAGTAAAAAAAGTCAAAAAAAAGCAGCAAAAAAGTCAAAGACCTCCAATTCTAGCACCAGTTTTCCACCAATTCACTGCAGAGTCTCATTCACATCATCACAACTGGGCCAGACTATACTGGTGCTTGCTCTGCAGTGAGAGACCAGAGGCAGCAGGAGCCCCAAGCCTGCTCCCAAAACAGCTGAGGCACATGCAGTGCTGGCCAGTGTTCGGCCTGTGCATCTGTCCAGCAGGACTCAAAGCCTTTGCTTTTCCTACCCCACAGGAGTGTTGCAAGAATTAGTTCATGTATATTCAGCACCGTTTTTCAAAGCACTGCAAAAGAGCCAAACCCTTCGATTTTTTTCATCTTTTCCTTGCTCTGTCACTGCCTCCTGAAGGGATGTGCTTCTCCCCTCCTGAGAAACAAACAAGCATGAGGTCTACAGGAGTGGAAGGGGGGAAGCACATTCCAGGCTGCTCCTCTTCTCTCAAACCACAAATGGCACCAAACCCTGCCATCCATCCAGCACCTTGCGCAAGTGCCTGGCATCCCGGCCTTCCCACGCAGCCCGGGAAGGAGCTGGACAGGACACGCAGCAGGGTGTTTAACCTCATCCCATCTCATTTTTTGGTTTCAAGGAGCAAAACACGAGGGTCAAATGGCCACCCCTGGAGCTGTGCAGCCTGCCCACACGGCCACAGCAAGGGGGGGGATTCTGCACGAGCCCCACTTTGCAGCTCCCCTTCTCAGACAAAATGCCAAGCAGATGCTGCAGCCAAGATCTACCCAGAGAGTGAGGAGACAGTGCATCCCAACCCACAGAAAACATGCCAAAGACTTGGCACTCAGCCTTGGCACGAGGGGATGGTTCACATCTGAGTGTATGTAAGGGCTAAACGTCAGACCTCGTGTTCTGTGCAAGTGCAGGCAAATCCAATGTGGGGCATTTTCTTTTGCGCACAGACTTGTTGAGCCAGAGCACAAGCACAATCCTGGGAGCAGAGCTCAGGCACAGGCAGCAGCAAGGTGAGGATGTGGACAAATCACTGGAGGTTGCCCTGCGGGACAAAGCTGATCGGAGTGCTGCTTAGAAAACACAAGAGCATCAGAAAGGATTAAAGAAAAGATACTAAAAACATGAACAGGTCTAGCCAAAAAGTACCTTCCCTTGGCTACAACACTCAACATCTGGACAGCCACGCAGAGAACAAGAATATCCACTCCATCAGAGAGCAGCAAAATCAGTGTTAGCATACACATAAAATCTCCAGATGTTGCAAAAGCAGATTAAAATGAGTCACACATAAAATAAATTTTTAAAGGGCTGATTTCAACACATTGCTTTGATAAGATTAGAATGCAATCTTAAATGAGGAAAATAACCTCAGTCTCAGCATTAGAGCATAAATGCATAAACTCCAATGCAAGAACAGCCCACATCCCAAAATCCTCTGGAGTTTGGTAAATCAATTTAAGTGGGAGACAAAAAACCTATTACCTAATTCAGAGGAAAGCTTTTCAATGAGTTTGACATCAGTGAGTCTGGAAAAGGTTTTGAAATCAAAACAAGAAATCACTTAATTTTTTAGCATGACAAATTTAGTGTCACTTCCCACAGATGCTGACATTACACAGAGTATCTTTCATAGCAAGGACTGCAGGAAAATTCTGTCAGCTTCACTGGCATTGCACACGAGCCAAGATACAGCTCCAGTTCACTCTCAGGATTTCTTTCAGGAACTCTATGCAGCACGTGGACGCTAGAGTTTAAGCCAATGCAGTTCTAGTATTTGAGTTATAAAATTGACATTAAGGCAATGTCAGAAAAGGAAGTACAGAAAAAGCAATGTAGGCATGATTTTCCAAAAGGTTTCAAAATGCAGTAGCTGATGATTTCCCTCTTTGATGTGTTGCTGTGTAGGCACTGCACCACAGGCACTTGCACTGCCCAGGACAGATGTTTGCCTCTCCAAATGGAAATGGATTTCAGCAGAATCACCCCTCCTGTGCTCCACTACACAGGTCTTCATGTATTAGATTGCCTATAGCAACTAAAAGGCTATGAAAGTACTCAAGTAGAAATCCAGGGGGAGATGTTCCAGAAATGCTTTAAACATTCAGCCTGGCATGAAACAAAATTCCCACAGTTTCTGTCCTTACAAGTCATGAGCAAGAAGACTTAGTATAGGTAGTTGGCTTGACAGAGCATAAATCTTGAATTAATAATAAAAATACCATTAACTATCCTAGTGTAGATTGGTGGGGGGTTGCTAGTTTGGTTTTTGTGGTTTTTTTTTAATATATATATATATTTTCCTTCTTTTTGGCAAAGAAGTTCAAAGAATAACATCATTTTTCTCAGAGAAGGTAGCAGCTATAAGGCAGAAGTTACTGTGATAACAGGATGATACCCAGGATGTCAGTGACTGCTAACTACTGACTGCATAGTGTTACACAAAGTATTTCACATCACATCGAGGATAACGAACATCAAATTCCAGGAGAAGAGGTTATATACCTCCCAGCCTCACGTACAGTCCCAGCTCCTCAAACACAGCATCAGTTCAATACGCCTGAAAGGGAAGCGCCTCTGGGCACTGGAGGGTTAATAAGAGGTTTCTGGGGGCTCTTCTCTGCAAACTGAAGGCAGATCATTTTCAGAATTATGCTATGTTATACTAAAAGACAAACAAAAACATCCTTCCCAAAAACAAACAAACCAGCTCAAAACAAACAAATAAACACAAAACAGGAAAAGTACAAGAAAGCCAAAGCTGGACAGAGTCCACGTTGTCATCCAGGATGCTCTGTCTCGGGAACTGGCCATGACCACTGACCGCACACACCAGCGAGAACGCTCCAGGGGGACCATACCTGGGCGGCTCGAGAGAGATGCAAGTGCCACTGTTTGGGAGTCCCATTTGCAAGTTTGGGAGCATGGAAGCGCAGGTAACCCTCTGGAGAGTGCGGTGAGGAAGGACGGGGCGGGACTGTGCCTTACCTGGATGTAGGCGCGCTGCAGGTAGCTGTAGGGCACCCTGCGCTGGAAGTCGGCGCGCACCTCCTCGGCGGCGCGGTGTCGGGAGGCGGCCCCGATCCGCGGCTCCTCGCAGCGCCGCACGCAGTCTGCCCGCCGCAGCACCGACCCGAAGAAGGGCAGGTCCCCGCCGGCGCCCGGGCCCGGCGCCTCCAGCCGCACCTGCCCGCGGCACGACCGCCGGCACCGCAGCCGCGCCGCCCGCAGCTCCCGCCGGCTGCGCAGCGCCCGCTCCAGGCACCGCGCCGCGCCCGCGAAGTCCCCGCCGTAGTACGCCTCCACCCCGCTGGCGTACAGCGCATCGAAGGGCTCCAGCGGGCCGCCCTCCGCCGCGCACCCGCCGCCCGCCGCCGGCAGCAGCGGCAGCAGCAGCAGGGGCAGCAGGGACCCCCAGGGCCGGCTCCCCGCGGGTGCCATGCCCGCCGCACCGGCGGCTCCGGGCACCGTGCGCCCGGGCTCGGGGCGATGCGGTTCGCAGGCGGGGCTGCGGGAGGGTCCGCGCGGTGGAGTCCGTCCGCCTGGTGGGGTCCGGGGATCCGCGCAGTGGATCTCAGTGTAGCGGGGTCCGCGCAGGGGATGGCGGCGTAGTGGCATGCGGGGGTCCGCCCGGTGGGGTCCGGGGATGCGCGCAGTGGATGTCTGTGTAGTGCGGTCCGTGCGATGGATTTCGGTGTAGCGGGACTCGGGGGTCCGTCAGCGGGAGGCGGGAGCGGTGCAGCGGCTCTGGGCTCAGCGGGCTCCGGGTCCGGTGCGCGGGGTTCGGCGGTGGCTCTGCCCGTGTCGGGCCCGTGGCTCCCTGCACGCCCAGCCCTGTGCCGCCCTCCCGCGCCGCCGGCACCTCTTAAAGGGCCCCGCGCCGCCGGCCCGCCCCGCCCGCGCCGCCGGCCCGGCCCCGGCCCCCCCGCAGCGAGCTGGGGGCGCGGAGGGGGCGCGACCGGCTGCCGGGGCCGCTCGGAGCATCCCCGCTCCGCCGCTCGCCTCGGCGGCTGCAGGGATTGGTAAATGACATCGTGCAATGGAAATCTCCCTGGGGTGATGTCAGTGGCAGCAGCAGCCTTTCCTCCCTCTTCTCCGTGCCGTGCCCCACGCGTCCTCCAGCCTTCCTCCTGGCGTCCTTGTTCGAAGGATGCCCGGTTTTGTTTCCCTGAGAGGCTGCTGCTTGGAGCCGTTTTCCGCTGGGTTCTCCACCCCCCTCGCCGCTCTTGCCCCGGCAGCCTCCCGCCTTTGGGAATTCCTCAAATAAATCACCTGGGATGGGCACAGTGAGTGGCTGGCGAAGCCTTTTCAGCTCCCAGCTGTGTGTTTGTCTCGATTCTTCCAAGATTTCTCTTTTCCAGTGCTGCAATGCCCTGCCCTGCCAAAAATGTTACTCATTTTTTTTGCATGAAATTTAAGGCATTCTTGTGACAAGACATTTGGCAATGAGGTCTAGTGACACATGAAAAAAAAGGATCTTAGTCGGCATTTTAAATAATCTCAGTGTTGAACACCTGTCAGCGAGAAGTTTTTCATGTTAACACAGTTAATTTGGCTGAAATCAGCTGTTCCTGAGAAGGAATGGCCAAATCCTGGATCCCACTAGATGCTTTCCTGTAAGCTGTTCTGGGCTTGAGTACTCCAAAGTCTGTGTGTGCAGCACTGTGCTTAGTACAAGGCATTGTGGCCTTACTTATTTCAGTCATTTCAGGAACATCTCTATACATGTTGGCTGTCTTCTCATAGACCAAAATAGCTGCAAATGGGAGATGCTTGAAATCCACTTGGTCCAGATTTTGTTACTGTATCAGGCCAGATGTTTCTCACAGTCATGCTGTGCATTCTCCTCTGCTGGTCTAGTGACTTTGATCAAATTGTGCTTTGTTTATACTGCTATGTCCGGGATCAAAAACAGGGCTCAACACCCTCTCACTGGGCAAGTGATCAGATTATGGAGTCAGTTTACAACAGTTTCACATAAAGAAACTGTTTTTCCACATGGCTAGAGATTTACTAGCATTCTTGGTGAAGATCCTTCACAGCTGGCAAAGATTTCATAACAATCATCCGTGTTGCTTTCTTGCAAATTGACACAAAATGTTTTAAAGGTTTGGGTGTCCCTCCTTCCTTCTGCCCTGCCAGGCTGGTATGCTGGGGAGGGTACTCACAACAGGGGAACCAAACACCCTGAAGGGATCTCTCCAGTGGGAGGGGAGCATACTGTAAACAATTGGCTGTGCACTATGAGGTCCAGATAAAGCCTTTTGCAAGGGAAAGGTTATCAGCACTCCAGGGGAGTGGAGGAGACATTACGACAGGACTACTTAAACCTTCTCAAGCCTCACAGGGGTGCCACTGATGACTGCAGAAATTTGGTGAGTGAGCTCTGCCCCAAATCACAGAGAGAAAACACTTGGCTCCTTGGGTGCACTTTCTGAAGCATGCACCTCAGGTGACCTATTTGCAGACGTAATTATTCCCCATTGCTTCCAAGTCAGCAACAACTCTGTTCTTGCAGTGATAACACTGAGGCCCCACGTAGGAAGGAATGAAGAAAGTAAATGAGTGACTGGAGATAGAATGAAGTCAAAATGTTTTATTTTAGACTGCTGCATTTTCTGATCCAGGTCTTTTTTTCAGTAAAAGTCGCTTTTAAAACAGTAAAGAAAATATTCTTAGCTCTGAGACCCCACAGCCCAATTCTGCTGCTCTTCCTCCTGGGTTTTCTTGGTAGGCACTCACTTGCTCTAGGACTAGACTGCTACCATCCCACTTTTCAGTCTCCCTGCCTAGGGTTGTGATTTCTTTGGTCACAAAAGTCTGTGCTTTCTGCCACCCTGATGTTCCATCGCTACCTAATTGCAGAAAAGAGCTCAACAATAGTTAGCACATAAAAGGCTCTCAATCCAGGGTATCTCTTGGACATTCAGTCCAGTTGCTTGAGCAACCATCTTTAGTTTTATGACCCTTCTCACTGCCAGAGCAGCAACTAGATGGAAAGAAGTTTGCTGATCCCCTGGTTGGGGCTCTCGTTCTTGCAGCAGATCTGGACCATAACATCCAGCAGTGCTGCTACTACAGCCATCAGCACCATAGGCAAGGTGGGCTTGCCTTCATGGAGCTGGAAAGAAACCTTGCAAATATAAAGCAGGATTTCACCCAGCAGAGCAATTACTTGTTTAGGATGTTACAACTCTGAATCAGGCCCCAAGATACCTGAGATATCCCTCATGCCTTTAATGAAAGGAATAATTCTAAAAATGTAACAACTCAGCCCGTGTTCAGATGTTGATCCTGGCCTCTGTGCAGTTGTTTTGAAAGACCTTTTCCTACGTAAATAGGTTCATCTGAAGCTTTTTTTTGGGGGGGGGAAACTCTGATGTGTGAGTCAAACCACTGATGATTTGGCAATAAGATATGAGCAGAATTTAAAATGCCTTTCAAAATGGCTTTTCAACATGCACTTTACGAGCAGACCTAAGTTTCAAGCCCTCTCTGTTTCATTTGTAGACTTGCTTTCATACTTAATCATGGACAAACTTTATAATTCCAAATCAAACACAGGTGACCTCTTCAGCCATGTACCTTAGTGAAAGAGAGAGCTTTGAATAAGATGCAAAAGTACAACATACCCTTATGAAGGGCTTTGGTCTTTGCCTCATGTACAAAAGTGTAAGTTTACTGAATATATGAAATCTGTTACTTAAGTACTTCATGGTTTTGACCTGAATCCATACCTGAATTCCATAGAATGCCTCCATCTACCCAACTTCTTTTTTTGTTCAAGAAGTTGTGAGAATGGTTGCAAATGTCAGTAAATGTCAGTTAATTATTACCAAATAAAAAATGTGCTGCAGAAAGACTCTCCTTCTAGGAAATATCCATCAGTGTCATATAAAATCAGTCTAGTTTTGGGCAGGATGACAGAATGAGTGACCAAAAAGGAATTTTCTCTGTAAATTATTATTTCTGTCATAGCAAGATGTACCGCGTTGCAGCAGTGCAGAATGTGGATGGAGAGAACACAAGGTTCCTGCTGGGGTTGCAACTGCATCTGCTCTGGGTTGTACCTGTTGTTTCTCTGCTTCTGACTTAAAAATCTACTCTCCCACAGCTGTTCCACTGTATGTTTGAGCCGGTCTCTGATGCATTGCTTTGGATGGGTTGCTGATGCTTTTAGGTCAGCACAGGTGAACAGGAGGTTTTTAATTTTTCTTCCTAAACCTTTTAACTTTTAATTCTTCCTAGCAATATTTCTGCAAGCTCAGGACCTAAGAATGACTATTGCTTTCCCCAAACAGACATCTGACCCATGTTCAAATTCTGGATGTTCTTCTTCCATGAACTACAATTGCAAGAATCCTGGATGTCCTCTATCCTGGCATCTCCCTATCCTGGCATTCTTCCAAAGTATGTCCATCTCATATCTTACTGATGACATCCTCTCTGTTTCTTTTATGACTTCCTCTTGATGTTACCTCTGCAGAAGCACAAAATGATTGCCAGCAAAGCTTTGCTTACTGTGCTGTTCTAAGTGCATAACCCACCTGGGTGTCCTCCTCACACACACTGTCAATGTCATCCCTTATCCTCCTTTGCAGCATTTAGTAAAGTTGCCTTGGCACAGGATTGTCCATTTCTCTCTCTGCTACACACTATTATTAATGCCAAACTTGACAGCTCATTCTTTTCTTTGTCCTGGTCTGTCCTGTCTCGGGTTCATTTCATGGGATTTACTGTATCTCTGCCTTTTTTGGACAAGGTTTTGTGTTCTAGAATTTGCCATTGATTCTCTACTGCAGCACAAACCAAAAGTAACTCCCCAAAGCCATCACTGCAATGATCCCTCCATTGTGCCCTTTGAGGCTTTGGACATGTGCTTTAGTTTGCAAGCACTTTGTGACACACAGAAACCCCTGTGCTACATCTGTTATAAAAACCTTAATACAAGAGCACAGACAAATACAACATAAGGTTTGCTGTTGGCACTCAGCAGAGAAATACAATCATATAAATCACATAAGCAGAGGATCCTTGTGTCTTCCCACGTGTAGGCAACAGGATAGCCTTATTGAATTCCAAGTGCCTTTACATTGCTTACTTGGAAAATTGGACTTGACTTTACTGCCATTATAAATTAAAAAAACAATAAACTTCAAAAAGTATAAAATACAAAACCAAAGGCCCACTGGTGTCTTGGAGGGGTTGGCCACACGGCTATATCTTTTTGCTTGAATTTAAAATTCTTCCATAGCCTACATTATTTAGGATGACTACAATTAACTACACTAAAGAATTATTATATTGTGCTCTACATACCACTTTTCCTATGCTGAGAGCACCAAAAAAAGTTTTACGTAGTTAGAGTTGCTGTTACGAACAGGAAGGTACCTATAAATGACATAAACTGAGGAAATTTAACCAGAGACTCATATGACACAGTTATTTTCAATGCATAGTCCGGAGTTAATGAGACGTGTGAATGGTTTCATTGTGTAACTGTCTGAAGCTCAGCTGTGAGCTGTGGCAGTTTCGGGGGGTGAACAGGGTCCAATTCATGACTGCTGTAATTGGACCGAAGTCGGTGACATTGCCGAAACGATGGGTCAAGTGCAGAGCGTGTGCAGGCACAGCCGGAGCCTGGCTGCAGCTCTAGGAGGTCCCACACATGATGTAAGGATGGGGCTGGGACAGACTGGCTGAAGTGGCCTCTTTGAGTAAGGTTTGAAGGACACAAAATTAATCTGAGGGTTAGGAGGGGTAGAGCTGCAGGTGACGCTTCTCTCCAAGAGGACTGCGGTCCTGACATGACTGTGTGAAGGGAGAAGAGCGACAGGGGATGGTGGAGACACACCACACAAAGCAAACCTCCTCTTCTGCCCAAAATGAGGGTGGTGGAGATTTGCATATGCAGATGGAGTGGCCTGGGCTCACATGCAGCTGGTGTGGATGTTTGCAGACTCACCATCTCTTCAAGGAAGAGCTCTCCATGAAAATCATGACCATGAAAACCTTTGGTATAAACATCTGATGGATTTGATTCCCAGGTTTCCTTGTGCTGGCAGCTCTGCTGCCTGTAATGGGGCTTTTCATGCCAAAAGTACGAGGACTGAGCTGCTGTTGAGTGACATGTGAGAATAAGAGTTTGTAAAAGCAGGATGTGGGCATCAAAGTGGGACAACAAGGAAAATATTCAAGGGCCCCTCAAAAGCTGTCTGAAGCAGTCTCTATCTTTTGGTGGAAATGTTAAATAAACTCTCATTAAAATCAATATATCTACCCTGAAATCCAGTGTGGCCATATATTTGCCCTGCATAACGTCATGCTTATTTTTCCTGTGCATTATCATCTGAGCACCCTGATGCATTCATTCTTTTTGTCATTCCCCTTATCAGTTCTTCTCTGGTCTCAAAATATCATTCAGGACTTAGAAAAATATTAAAAAATAAGATTATGTGTAAGCCATGGAGCTGCTGAGCCAGCTCAGGTAGATGCTGCAATCCCACCAAAATATAATTTGCAAACAGCAACGTTTTATCCACAGACCTTTCTCCCTGCATTGCCAAGCAGTGAGAGACTGTGACTCCAAGGGTAAATATTTGTCTTTCCCGCAGAGCTCTCCACATGAGCCAGACCCCAACTTACTGAAGAGAGAAGGAAATGTCAGGCAGGGGGAAGAGGCCCACAAGGAGGGCAACCCAACGGGAGAGAAGGGAGAGTTGTCGCAGTGGGAAACCCAGTGTCCTGCTTGTGAAATTGGAGGGGTGGAAGGAGCTGCAGGGGAAGCCCAGAAAGGCAGAGAAAGCCCACTGGGAAATGAAAAAAGCAATTTGGGAGCAGTAGGACACAGCAAATACCAGTGGTGGCATGGCAGAGGTAGAGAGGGGACTTCTGTGTTGACAGTCTTTCCCAATTTTAATGATTCAGTGAAAAAGTGTGGGGGCTGAGAGGCTATGAAAGACATTAAGCTGACTTCTTTCACAAGTACCGAGTTCCCTATGGTTCCCCTTTCACAGATCCATCTTTCCTATACATTAATGCAGTTCTGACTAAGCCAACCAAGAGGTGCAAATAACATCTGTAGTCCCATCAGCTGTAGCACAAGGGACACTGGAAGAAATAATGTGTAGTTAAGTGTAAGTTGGAGTAGCTCCTGATCATCTCAAAGGCCTTCCCTGGTTAAAAGTCAAAAATCTTCATGAGGGTGCAATGCTGCTGGAGCAGATCATGGACACACTGTGCCTGCAGAGAAAGAGGCCCAGAGGTGGTTAAAACTACACTTCAGAGTGCATTTGGCTGAATCATTTTTATGGCAAGGTGCTAGGTTTATATGGCCATAGTTTTCATCCTAGAGAATCCTAAAATGTTCTGCTAAGGCTACACACATAAAACTCACTTCACTACAGCTGCTAGGCAGACAGATTGCTGGCACACTGCATCCCACCCAGATGTGGGAAGGGAATAACCAACCCAGGACATCTCAGCAAAATCCTGTTCTTAAGGGAAATTATTCCTGGGAAAGGAAACAGAACTTGAATTCTTAACATTTCATGTAATTCACAGACCTCTGGGGGTCTTGGTTACTCTCCACAGATGTAATGCTGCAGTCAGAGTGCTGAAGCCAACTGTGTGGCCCCGGGGCAAATAAGAGGAAACACCATGATTTCAGAGTTGGGAGCCTGCAATGGTCCAGATTCTCCTGGGGGTGTGTCCATAGCACTTCCTCTGCCTTGCTTGGCCCCAGCTTGGTAACACACAGCAGCAGGGGTACCTCCTGGCCCCCAACCTGTGAGAAACTTCCTAACACTTGGTCAGCCCCAACCAAAAGGAATCAGGAGACTGAGGGTCTGTGGCCAGCTGAGGTGTGCAGAAGATTGCACCATAATTCCCCCCCTCATCCTATCTTTTGTACCTGTATCAATGACTGAGGAGAGCTAGATGCTGCACACATACTATGCAGAGCTCTTCCTGCTGAAGAAAGTGCTGGAAGGGGTGAATGGATGAAGGAAACTTGGAAGAGGTGGCTGAATAATACCGTTATTTGCAGAACTACTGCAGGCCACTGGAAAACATTCAGTTTGGGAACAGTTCTGCCAATCCAAGCAATGACATATTCCCCCATTCTCTTTTGTTTTTCCTTTTCTTCCCCCATGGCTAATTTTTAGGCTTCATTAAAGCTGAAGTAAAGCTGGATGAATTCCCATGCAGCAGCATGGTTACACTGGTTTCACTGTGGTGCAAAGTACAGAAAAACTGGGTATGGAAACCATGGGTGTAAGCAGTGCTGTGAGGATGCAGAGTGACTCCAGTTTGCTCAAGGACAACACTATGAGAACAGTATCAGCATCAGTCTCCCCTGTGCCATCCTCTCCTACCCTTCTAAGGGATGCCAGGCTCCAGGGACACCAACTGCACATCAGCCAGTGGTGGCACTGCAGAGGGTGACTATAACATCAGCTGCAGGACATATGGCAAGAGCAGCAAGTCCAGATGGTGATAATGAAATGGAGAGGAGCAAATATCCTGTCTCACTGAAGTGTTCCCTATAATTACAGAAATTGCAGAATAGAAACACAAAGAATGGGAAGGGAAATTGCCTCTGTGTCCCCTGTGGTGCAGTGTTGATGTTTCTCTGATTAGTGGCAATTTCTCCAAGGGGAGCAGGAGAAGGCTTTGGAGGGAGCAGATTCCCAGCATACCAGGTGCTGTGCACCCAGGCAGGGAAGCAAGCAGCCTGAAACCACTCAGGACAGAGGAACCAGCTCTCCTGAGTTTCCTTGCATGACCTTTGTTGGGTCAGGTATGGAAGGCAAGTGTCCCAGCAGAGAGGATGCCACTGGCACAGCCTGTTCGGTACAGCTTCAATAGTTTCTCTGGGGCCTTTTTTTGGCTGATGATGGACTGGCTGGGGCGGGGGGGGAGTAGATCTCAGCCTTACTGTAATCACTAAAAATAGACCCTAATATGCATTTGTTCCCTCTCTCCTACATTGCATTACCTCTGGGACTTGTCCAAAAAAAGATTTCATAGGGCAGCCAAGAAGAGATGATGTCTGAATACAGTAGCAAGGACTCAGTTTTCCTTAATTTTCTAGTTTCTGTTTCAGCTTCTAGTGAAAAATAAGCCACAGACAGTGCAGTTTTTGTATCAGCTCCTTGCATTGAAGGCCTCAGCTGTTAGAAATTAGAGTGTGGTTACTTCTTTGACCCCTCCAATTTCTGCAGAAACAGTGATCTGGTCTCACAAGCATCCCCCTGGCCAAGCCTTCAGGACTAGGAGTGAGATTTGCTCTGTGTGCCAGGCCAAGGGTGCTTTTTGAAGTATATGCCCAGAGAAGGAGAGCTAAAACCTTCAGCAACCTTTTGCTGCATTAATCCATCATACTTTGACAAGCAGATGGCTCAAATGGGCTGGAACCTTTACGGAAGAAGGGGAATCTCTCATAAGAAGTACGATTTTAATGGCAAAAGAGATATGTGAAAGCTTTAATCTCTGTGCCAGGCTGATTAAGGAGATTCTGAACATTTTTTTTTTTTTGTCAGGGAAGACTGCTGTGAACCTGGCTTTGCAACTGGCTGGATTGTATATTTATTTCTTTAAACAGCCTCCCTTGCTGTCAGCCAGGAAGGTCACTCTGAGCAGCAGCTGCTGAAGAGCCTGGCAGGCGCCCCAAAGCAAAGGTCACCAGAGCACTTCCAAGGGATTAACAGCCGGTTGGGTGGAGATGCAGGCCTAAAAAGCATCTCAGAAGGTCCTTGGCCACAGCTGGATGCTGAACTTGGGGTGTCTCGTGCCAGTAGGGTTAATGCTGGAATGAATGACTACAGGCTTTTAAGCAACATGTGCTTGGGTATGCTGGGTTTCATGGTCTTTGAAAGGGGCTGCACAAACGGCCCTGGGGAATGTGTTTCCTCTCTGGCTCCCAGACATAATCAAGGGCAGCATTGCTGTGCTTTTCTACCATGCTTTCTGCCATCCTGTGCTTCAGGGCCTCAGTTCAGTTGGCATCTGCAAAGGCAAAACTGAGCCTTTAATCATCGGTGGTGGCCCTGCTGCAGCACCAACAGCAACACTTACAGTGCAAACTGCTGCAATATAGGCAAAATATAAAGCTCAGGCTTCCTCGTGGCATTTCCCATGGGAACAGCCAGCAGAAACCCTCTTCTGCCAAAAGTAAAGTGGCACATGAGAACAAGAAGTGGGTTTTACCTCTTCTTGCCACTTTAGTCAGGACAGAACTTGAAATCCCTTGTCTCTGGCAGTCCCTGAAGGGGCAGGGCAGAGCATCCTTATGGCCAGCAGGACTTTCAGGTGAAGTTCCAGGCAGGCTTTTGAAGCTCAGTACTCAAATTGACATAAGGTACACGACAACACACTTCTGAGGCAACAAGGCTCTTACTTCCCTGCTGGCATCAGTCTCCATGGGACACCAAAATCCTCCTTGGCCACTACAGAAAAAGCAGGTAAGGCAACAAGAGCCCACTCTGAGGGCTCAAAGATGCTCTCAGACCTCGAATATAGCTGACAGAGCTGTTCACAGGGCACAAGGTCAGAACAGCCTCTAAAATTTTCTGAATTCCAGTGTAGAAAATTCCCTCAAGTGCCTGGGCCCTGCAGCAGAGTGGGTAAAGAGGCAATTCCTTACTCTGATGGGGTTCTTCAGTGTTTCATGCAACCAGGCAGGGCTCAAAGAGTGACAGAGCCCAAAGAGAAAAGAAATAGAGGATGATGGAGTAAGTGATAAAACCTATGCCCCTTTGGAAGTCTTAATTAGTAGTCAGTCTGCTGTTTTACAGACAGCAACGTTTCTTGGGACAAATTATGCCGACACATTATAGGATTTTCAAGCACATCTTGTGCTAATTTTCCAGACTTCTGTGAAAAGGAGAGTGTAGGGGGGGATTTTTTACCCAGTTAATTTTATGGAGTGCATTGAGTAAGGGTGGATTTATTTTCTGCGCTAGACGTCGTTTCAAACATTGCTTTGTGTTTCTTCATTGAGGAGGCAGGGTACCATTTTATTGCCTTGTGTAAATTGCTTGTCGTTTTATTGAAGCATAAAAACACTTGGCACGGCTACAGCGTCCCATTATCTTTCAATTGGGTGGGCAATAATTCCTTAAACAAACACAAAACCTTATTAAACTCTCAAATACCTAGAAATCAAAACAACTGAAGAACAGGGACATCCAATATGCTGCAGGTAACAAAGAAATGAACACACTTTTTAACTACTGAATGCAATTAGATCTGGAAAACCGCCTTGAAAGCAAAAATAACAGCATGTCTGATGTTAGCACTGCCTGCAGTGTTTCCTTGTTTTTCTTTCTGCTTCTGTCTCTGCCTCTAAGCTTGATATATTGTTGACTATAAGCACTGACCAAATCCCAAGGAACTGCTGATATTCTTCTTCCAGATGAGTTTGCAGATGTTAATCCAGCAGAGAGAGGGGGCAAAGAAGAGGCTGGCAGAGATCCTTGTATTTGTTCAGCCATTAGAGAGGGATGTGTGCCAGTGCTGGACTCCGCAAGAGGGCTGTTGCATTGCCTCTTTGAACACACAGGGTGGAGATCAAATCATCAGCTAACCCCCTTCTGCAGCGGTCCTGCTTCGTGAGGGCTGACCTCATCTCAGACAAACCTCAGCACATTCATCACAGGAATTTGTGAGTCATCCCTGGGAAACGTTTCTCCCTCTGCACTGACATCTGAGCAGAACAGCTCACACTGCACTGTCCAGAGCTTCACTGCCAGGTAGGGCTTCAGGGGATTTTCTCTGACTCCATGGAAGCAGCTTGTAAGTCAGGATCCTGCCTATCAGTGGCACTCAGAAAGGCTGTGCCAATGGCTTTTTTCTTCAACTTCTCCCTCCCCAAATAGCAGCATCCTGGTAGAGACACAAGGGTCAGTCCCTAGACCAGGGGGATGGCTCATGGACAGCACAGCAACTAGAGATAGAACCCGAGGAGAGAAGATGGCAAAATCCAGCTGTGATGGCAGTGCTGAGGGTTGCCTTTGGCATCAGGTTCAACGCCAGGTAGCAGCAAGCAAGGGCACCTCCCCAGCACTGTGGTCTTGGTGAGCCACCATCAACTCCCCAGCTGCTTAAAAACTGCCACCACCTTTGGCTCCTGTCCTCAGCACAGCACTTCTCCAGCCAGAGGTTGCATGGGAGTGAAGAAAGCTCCCCTGAAATGAGGGGATCAGCAAGGTCTTTCAAGAGCCCTGTGCTCCAGCTGAAATGAAAGGCTGCACTGATTTTTCAAGCTCATGATGGTCAGGTTGATGGGAAGACCAAAAGTCTCTGACCCTCTTCCTTCCTCACAAATCATGGCAGGACATTAAACATGGCTTTGCAGAGGTCCCAGAGGCCCCTGACCTAACAACAGAAGATGTAGATGAAGACTGAAGAAGGACCCATGTAAAAGCATTCTTCAGCTCTGGGACAAACTTGACAGGAAGAAATGAAGAAGCAAGTAGAGAACCCAAGGTAAAATAACACTGCCCATGTCCAAGTGGGGAGGTACCAAATCACCCGTCAGCTGGTGCTAGATTTTCCCTAATGGATGCTGTATCCATTACACACATACTTTCTGCTTCCATGAGGGGAAATACTGCCTGCTAAAGGAGCCCAAGGGAGGTGTTTGGTTTTCCAGAGTAGCTGGAGTTAGCATGTTTGTATTAAGAGAAACCCTTCAATATTTGAACCCATTCCCACCTGCAGAGAAGGCCTACTCAGTCAGATGTCTTCCCCAAATTTAGCATTTAGGAAAAAAGAGGCTAATTCCTGCTCTCAGATGGGAGAATGGTGTGGAAGGAGTTCAGGCAGCTGGAGGAAATGGCAGTAAAGTCATTAGGAATTCTCATAAATCATCTGTGATCATTTGGATGCTTCATTTTATGCTTATGCCAACATGCTTACTCTCTGGGCCAACCATCACTGATTTTGTTGGAGTTTTCCCAATGAGGCTTGGCCAGGATAAAATGGGAGCTTTTTTCTTTAACTGTGTCCACTTTTTCATCAAAAAACATCACAGGAACTCATTCTTCCCTACGCTGCACCCCCAGCTTTGCAAGCACACAAACATTCCTGTGTGAATAGCGTGAACTTCTGTGCTCAAAAAAAACATTACTTGAGGTTTCCATGTGCCCAGCCCAAGCTATGTCAAGGCTGAGTTTCTTCTGCCCTGAGCAATGAGCAGAGTCCACACAGAAATGGGCAGAGTTAGCCCCAAATACAGGGGAGATCAGCCACTGGCTGATGCCAGGAGCATTTCATCTCTGCAGTGGTTTGGCCATCGAGATTTCTGCTGCACTTAGCACAGCAAAACGAGGGTCTGAGACACTTCAGGGACATTCAGCAGTGAGACACCAAGACAACAAATCCTTGCGTTTGGGAACTAAGATGCTGCCTCTCATCATATCAAAGGGGAAGTGCCAGGGCAGGCACCCGTGTATACAGACTGCCCTCTTCTCCCTCGTGCCTCCAACCATCCTTCTTGTCTTACTTTTGTCTTAGCTATATTTTTCTCCTCCTTTATACAAACAGCTAGGAGAGAAAAGATCAAGATGTCCCTCCCTTAAACATATTTTGAGCCAGATTTTTATCATGTATCAGTACTACCCATTTATTTCAAAGAGGTTCTGCTGATTTCTAGCACAGACTGTAAGGTTAGTGAAACAGAACCAAGATCAGGTCCTTGGGGCAGCCACATCCTTCTGAAGGGCTGCCCAGTTCCAAAATGATCCCTCACAGTGACAGGTGCATGTGAGAAAATCAGACAGAAGTCCCAAACCACATGTAATATTTCGGTGGTTATCAGGTTAAACTCTGCTACCACAGGGCAAGAACCAGGAAACTGTGTTGGTTTACACTAGTTATGGAGCTAGTCCAAGTGTTAGATGAAAGGTTAATCAGGCACCTCATCATGAGACCAGGAAACAAAATAACCTGTTATATACACAGGAGTTTTTACAATATGTATGTGTTATGACAGCACTCAGGGTTTGTGGAAAGTGCTGTATAAATGCAGAATAAAAAAGCTCAGTATCCCTCTCTCACAGTGTCATAAGAGCAGAAAGCAGATAGAGAAAGAGAAGAAGAAATGAAACAGAAGCTTAAGATGCCTAAAAAATCCCACCAGCTTTCATCTGATTTACTCACCACATTGACTGAGACCCATTTCGTTCTGTCAGGTTTAGTTTCACAGGATAACTGCTACCTGGTGAGAGCAAGTATCTTGGTTGAGACAGAAGTGTAGGGACTGGCCTCAGGGTGTTATTTAATGACCAGAGTAGGATGTTGGGGTTTAATCCCAGCCAATTAGTGTGATATTGCCTGCATTTGTGCCAGAAAGGATTGGGATTTGTTGGTTGCTTTCACACCAACCTATAAATCAGCCCAGGCTCTTCAGGAGCTTAGTGTGAACTTACTCCAAATTTGGCCTGCCTTTGGAGAAGGTGGGTGAAGGGTTTAATGTCCAGAGTCAGGGGTTTGTGACAAAAAAGAAACCAAGGGAACCGTCCCCACCCAGTCCTGAGTTAGGGAGAAGGGTCCCAGCCCACAGCTCCTTAACCTCCCCTCAGTCCCAACCTGGCATCTTGGAGCTGGGGGAAAGAAATTAACCCCCACAGGGAGTTATAGGATTAGATAGTTTTGATATTCATCTAGTAATCCAGAAAGCTGAAGAGGCATCAGTGTTGAGGCTGGACAGGTTTCTGAAAGACACCTAGGACTCCAGAGTTCCACAGGATTAATGCAAACACAGGGGAGGTTGAAGAGCCAGGGATGCTGAAGGTAAACCACAAATAACTGGCTATATCATGTAATGCAAGAAAGTTCTCTGTTTCTAAATTGGCTAAGCAAAATGAAGGAAATATTTTCTCCATTCCATAGTAATCCAAAATCCTGGGAGTAAGTTATTAAGAAAATAAGCTTAATGTTGTGCAAAGGGCATCTTTGGGGAGAGACCTAGTCAGGGCTCTCACAAGGAGAGATGAAACAAAATGGAACCTTTTGGGAGGCATAAGCAAAAAGATTTTGACTGTGTATATTCACTGAATAAGAAAAAGTAAAACATTATGAGAATGTGACAGTTGCATTGCCAAACCCTCTGAAAATAGAGGGTATCAGATGTAAGGTTGCTTTATTTCCCTTCCTGCTGCGTCCACGAGCTGAGTGCAGCACAGGAGATCTCCAGGACATATTGTCCATTACTTATTTTTCCTGCCTCCTTCTCCCTCAGCTTTGTGGTTCTCCCAGATCACAGGGTAGACATTCACATCACATGAAACAATTTTGTATTTTGTTTTCTCCTCTTCAGCATGCAGCTTCAGCTCTTATTCAGTGCAAGCTTTTAAATACTGCTCTGAGGGCACAACTTCCCATTAAGCTTTTCTCTGACTACTTTAAGCTGTCTCTAAATACTGTTCTGACATTCATTAATTTCTTTGTGTAAGAAATAAATACTATTAGTTCCACATTAGCTGTATAAAATTAATCCACACAAAATGAAGATGAAACATAGCAACAAATCTTGGTATGGCTTCTGGAGCATTAGAATGTTGGTTTTTCAGAGTACATCATATTTAATCTATCTAGGACACAATTTGTTTTATTATCAGTCACATCAGTGAGCATCCACAAGCCCCATCATATGGAACAAGTGCTCTAAGAAATTTTTCAGACACCTGTAACATGTCCAGTTTGGGGAAAGCACGAAAACTCCCACTCAAAGTGGGCACTCCCTGCCAAACCTCCAGGCTTGGGCAGCACTTTGTTTTTGCAACAAACCAGAGACAAGAATGTGCAAAACTGTCCCAAATCTTGGCCACAGAGAATAGGACAATTACAGCTGAAACTTTCCAAAACCACTGAAATGCCTGGGGTGGACAAACCACATGGAAACCTTTAGCTCAGAGTGTTCACCAGAGTTATAGAAGAAGGTCTCCTGCTGGGAGGTGCTGCCCAGAAGTGCAGGGGGGCACCCAGCCCATGCAATGCTGGAGCAGTCACCAGGGCTGACCCCACTGAGGGATGGGGTCCTGCGTCATGGCTAAGCTCTGGCACCTCTCCCAAACCAGATGTCCCCACACTGCTGCCCCTCGCTGAGACAGAGCCTTGAAGAGCATGGCTAAGCCTCATTAAAAGCAGCATGGGTAGGAGGTGGCAGTGGAGGCCACGTACAGCCTCTGTATTCTCCTCCTCTGATGCTGAACGGAAGCCCGGATGGATTATTTTCAATATCAACAACTATTTACTGGTCTGGGAGGAACTCTGCAGGATTGTGGCACAAACTTTGTTGTCACAGCATCCAGTCCCTGCTCCAGTGAACAACTTAAGAGTAACTGCCGGAAAGAGGGAGAAGAAAACACAGTGTAGCAGAAGGTGGTGTGCAGCACACTGGGCTGGGGCCAGAGCTCCTGGCAGGGGCTGTGAGAGGGTGGCCCTGTGCCCAGCCAGTGTTCGATAGGAGATGCACAAATGACTGCTGAACTGAGGCCTTGGCATGGACGCAGAGGGACTGTAAGACTGGACATGCCATTTTCCCCCTGAACTGTAAAACAACTTCTGGCTGCTTTTGCTCATTTGAAATAGCGAGTGTTTGAGTGCTGGGCAAATTCCAGGTCGGATAGCTTCATTATGCCTAGTTAAATGGTCATGGTGGGTTTTAATTAAGCTCATAATTCTTTTTGATTGCCTGCTTCAGGCTTTTGTGTAACATCACCAGACATTAATAGACAAGTGTGAGATGGATCATAAGGAGCTCTGAGATCCCTGTGGCCATGTTGTAATTGTCATTGCTATGGTACCTTTCACAGCCAGGTAAACTGTCACTACATCATTTCCACAGCAGATGTTGGCTATTCTGACTGCAAGCAAATGCATCTGCCAGGATGGTTAACCTTCTCCAATGAAATCTGAAGTGAGATGGCTCCAGAGCAAGCTACTAGGAGTTCTGCTTGGACTGTGCTTGCTTTGGCTGGGCTGGAATTATAGTGAAAAGACAGCAAAAATTAAACTGGCTGGAAGATATGTGTATGAATCTCAGATCCATTGGTGGCACTTGAGCCCAGCAAGACAGATGATCAGCACAGTTTCCTGCACAGTGCACATAAGTCTGCACTGTCAGTGTCAATAATGGGTTGGGTGGGCCATCTGATGATCTCCTGAGTTGGTTTTACTTCTGGGACTGACCTCAAGCAGCCAAGTTGGGTATTATTCCCTAGACACGAGGAACCTGCTGCATGGCACCAGACTGAGGGCATCATACTCGTTTTGCAGAGCAAGCACGACTCCTTCCTGATGGTCTTGCACAATGGTTCCCATGGAGATCCTACAAACATTGAGCACCAAGGACTTGAGATAAGCCTTCCCCTTCCCCAGCCTGGACAGATTAGAATTAATCTAAGTAATGTCCAGGCATCATGGGGTTCATGGCCCCACTCTCTGAAAGGAGCCTGTTTGTTGCATGGTACATTTGGGGTTGTGGAAAAATTTATGAAGTGTGCTTGTGCTTGACAGTTTTTTCCAGGAGGCCTTTGAGTCGATTTTCTTCCAAGAGTCTGCATTCAGTTACAGTTTGGAATATGTGATCTCACAGTGTTTGTATTTATACCCCTCACAAAACCATTTTTACAGCATCAGTATCTATAGGTTATTGTGAGACACCGAGTGGAGTCACTGTAAGGTCACTCACAGGATGCTGCCTCCTACGTGGAGCACATCAGTTTGGCTGCAGGATAGCTGCAGCTGAAGCTACTTTCTGTAGCTATGAACTGACAAAATACAAGCAAGGGATATTAAAGTGATGAAATAACACGACATAAAGTGAAAATACACTATAGGGAAAACACTCCCTTGGCTGGGGTCAGTTATGAGGATTCGATAATGGAAGGGGGATTTTCCATCACCTACTCCCACATTAGGAAAACGTGCAGTTCCCTGGGCAACAAGCTCAGAGGGCTGTTGCTTTCATGACTTCTTTAAACAGCCTCTGATTTCTCATGAACGAACAAAATTTCCATAGCAAGGTATTTCTGTATCTAGTCCAAGATTCCTGAGCTCTCCTGGGAACATGCCCCCCACCATGCAGGTGACACCCCTGTTACATATCAGTGTAACAGGGGGCTGCAAATTGTCCTCACACCATGCAAGAGGTTTGATTCTTGCTCTTCTTGCCTCTTCTGAACTGATTTTCAGAGGGAAAAAAGTCACCTCTGTGTTAGAGGAGGGGAAAACATGGCATAACAGATCAGAAGAAAAGGTGCAGCAAAGGTTAGAATCTCAACTCTTTGACTCTGGCCTTGCAGCCTTTCCTGGGTATTTGAGTGTGTAGTCCAGCGTGTGAGCTGGGTGCATGGGAACGTCCATGATGTGGGAAAGAAGCGCCCCATGGGCAGTGTGGAACTCCTGGAAACCTACATCTCAAAGGTCCTGCCGGAATGAGCTCTGCTGGATACACAGCTGTGTGAGTCTGTGGAGTGGGACTTGGAGCTTGTTGTGTCATAGCAGTGGGATAAACACAGACAGTCCTTTCGGGTAGTTTGGCTCATTTGCCAGGTAAGCTCTTTGCTCAGAACAGAAATAGCAGGCTGCACATTCCCACAACAAACTGGGGTTAAGAAACACCCCGATTTTCAAACGAGTCAGAGCTCTAGGGTGACTCTCAGTGCTCCGAATGCCCAGAGCTTTTAAGAAAAAGTGTTCCATTTTTCCTGCATTCGGGACTTTGTTGTTGTTGGGCTGTTCTTATGAAAGACACCTAAGTGGTAACACAGCCATTTTCAGAGCTCACTGCTGCTGATTATTTCATCTGATGGAAAACCTGAGCCCTCCTTTACTCAGGAAGACAGTCAAATTTATTCTGCCAAATAGCTCAGAGGCATTCCAGCACCCAGTGGAAGTGCTGGTAGCTTTCCCACTGGCTTCAATGGGCACAAAATATTCCCAAGACTGGAAATCCCAAATTACCTGCATCTGTTCTGCACATTTCTGAAGCCTTCCAACTACTAATAAGACCATCATGTTATAAGAACAAGTACAGCTATGTGAAACATTAGTGAGAATGTGTGTCTCAGCCTAAGTCCTGGTCTACTCCAGTTGATTGGAAAGCTGCCATAAATAAAGCAGGATTTGGCCTCACAAGAGTGCTGAAAAGAAGGGCCAGGTTCTTCAGCATGCTGCAAGTGCAAGGAGCAGCTTCATGGGAGGGTATTATTCAATGTTATGGTTTCCACGGCTGCCCCAACAGTTTGGATGCTTCCCACCCCTCTTGTCCTCAGCCACTCGGTTGTGATGGGTACAGGGGGGAGAAGAAGGATTCAGTACCCTGTAAACTGGAACAGTGAGTGTGGCTTCCCTTCACTCCTTGGAATGGGAGGTAGGACCAGAAGGACAGTATAGGAGTGTTACAGAGTGTTACAGAGAGTGTATAGGGGGGATTTGGGGAGTTGCTGGAGGATGTGGAGGGTAGCAAGCAAGCAAGAGTTTTCTATTGAAGAAGAAATTTGGCATGCAGTGAGATGCAGTGATTGTGGGGGACATGTCAGGGGAATGAACCACTGGAAAGAAGTCATGGTCTCCCTGGTCTTTCTCCTCTCTAACTCCTACCTCAACTCCTTGTCTCCTCATTCCACTGCCCTCCTCCCAGCTCTTCCTTTGGGGATGGAATGCAGGGAGGATTCCTGAAAACTGATGCAAGAGCAGAGAAAGGACAAAGATGGCCAAGAGGAAGGTGTGAGGGACATGCTGAGTGCAGGCAAACTTGAGGGGACAGAAAACAGGCAGCAGATGACCTCAAGGGAGACCTCCCCTCTCCTAGGTGACGAGATGCTTGCCCAGGCTCTCATCCTGGGAGAATTTATGGCTTTAAAGTATAAGATAGAAA
>JAWWES010000011.1:10968842-11001271 GCA_035583135.1 Lophotriccus pileatus
ATGGCCAAGAGGAAGGTGTGAGGGACATGCTGAGTGCAGGCAAACTTGAGGGGACAGAAAACAGGCAGCAGATGACCACCCTCTCCTAGGTGACGAGATGCTTGCCCAGGCTCTCATCCTGGGAGAATTTATGGCTTTAAAGTATAAGATAGAAAAATACCAACCCATGGTAGAAGGCCCCTCCCTTTCACTTCCCATGCACTTGTCCCACCCAGCACTGCCCTGTCCCTCCACAGCAGTGGTAACCTGTCCAGAAGACATGCTGCTGCCCCTCATACCCCCTGCTCTCTGGTATCTCTTCCACTATCACAGAAACACAGCAGTGCCTCAGCACTGAATTCATCCCCTCTTGGAGGAGTGAGTCTTTGCCACCTCGAAAGCATCTCACCTTAATAGGTAAATATAAAAAGGAAGATTAATTTGGTGGAAGTATAAGGATTAAGTTTGCATAATTCTTGCTTAAGAGAGCTAGATGTACAAGGCAAACTAAACCCAAAGAAAAGAGTGATAGCACAGGTGAGGCACAGAGGAATTCACCCATCCTGTTTTGATGTCTGAAGTTATGGCTGGCAGCCTCTTGAAAGGGGCAGTTAGCACTTTAGGGACAAAGTCGCCTGGCTGTACTGAGAAGGCAGAAAAGACATTCTAGGAACAATGTCAGGCCTTTTAGTGACAAGTGTGGGCTCGGGGGGATTAGCAGGGCACAATGCCTTCCTTCTGATCCGCCCCCTGGCCCTTCATTCCCTCCGAAGTGCGTGAGCCGCCACCGCTGCATTCAAGCGGGGGAAGAAAGTGGCAATGGTAGGAAGGTCAGAACCATCCTGGGTGAATTCCTCCCTCCATCCTCCGCACGGTCTCTCGGCCAGAGGCTGAGCGAAAAACACAGCACAAAGACCATCTGTGAGCTGCACACCCGGGGTGGTGTGCGATACAGTGGACTTTTGGGACTCTGGGCTCTTCGTAGCTGAGGGCATGGCTCTCTTCGTGGCAGGTTTTGGGGCTGACAGAGCCCCGCTCTCCCCGCTGGGATCCATCCACGCGGCACCGCGTCCCGGGAAAGCGGTGCCAGGAGCGCACCGCCACCTGCCGGCCGCTCCATCGGCTCCCTCCCGGATCCTCCGCGATGGAGGAATCCCGCCTGGATTCTCCGCGGTGCCAAGGAACCCACCGGCGCGGAGCTGAGTCGGGGCCGCCGAGCAGCTCCGCACCCCCGGGATTTCTCAGAGACAGAGATCCTCTCTTCGCTTTGCCACCTTTCCCAGCTCTCTGCATCGCACGCACCTTCCCAATTGCCCTCTCCTAGTTTTGAAACGATCTGCTCCAGACTGGGCTGCTTGGATTTACCTCGTGTGAATATGTAAGTGGACTGATGCTATTTATATGTGCTTCTTGCCAACTTACTCGGTACGGAGCTTGCAAACCTACAGGTGAAGCCAGTCTAACAGCAGCCCAGATGTGCCAAGAAAGGCACCGGGCTTGGTCCTGGGACCTGAAATCTCACGCGTTGGTCTCTGCATCAGACAAACGAGCTGCCGACAGACCCGTACTTGCCTGCTAAAAAAAAAAAAGAACAGGATCACAGCAGTTTATTTCACACTGACTGGTCACATCAATCCTGACAAGGTCACATACACAAAAGGTTTCAAAAACCCTTCAGGGTGTCTTAATGAGAGCAGTCTGCTTTAAGTTTCAGATGAAGTGAACATTTTTTGCCTGCATGAAAGGCAGTAATATTGACATCACACTTCAGATACCTACATCACTTTGCAGGGATTAACTAGTTAACCCCTGTAACTGCTCTAAGCAACTTTTGCTGGAGGCATCATTACCCCCCATTTTTATATATCACAGCTGGTGGGATTTCTCCAAGCCTAAATTTCAGAGCCACCAGTTCCCAGACTCTGGGGCAGTGGACAATCTAACCATCCCTGGTGCCACCTTCTGCAGATGGAGGGATGAGCAAGGGCTATGCATGTAGGCACAAGAGTAAAAGTACTAATCTGACTGATAGGAGGGACCATGTTCATGATTTCTTAGGTTAAAGGGATCAGCACACATCCCATGAGCAGCCCAGACTGAACACTTTGCCTCAAATAGAACTGGAAGCCTGATGGACTGACCATCTCTGGCTCATTTTGTTTTCAGCTTTGTTATCAAGGTAAAAGCCTTGTAGACCAGTTTTCCTGTTTATCTTACAATATGGTACAACAACAGCAGTCACAATGAAATCTTACTTGACAGTGACTCAGTCCTGGGCTGAGGAGCCTCCTTCTTCCTGGGCAGTTATTCCAGAGTCTGCTCCAGTATCTCAACATTCCCACTAGTGGAGAGTTTGCCAAACCCTGCCCACATACATCTCACAGCAGGTGTCTTTTACAAAGAACAGCAAACAGGACATGAATTGCACATGTAATCCCCATGCTAGGTTTTGTAGGATTGCTGTTTTTGGTAATGCAAAACCAGAAGGCTCCTCCTCAGTCATGACTGCTCCTGGGAAATCAGTTTAAGCTGCAGATGAGGGTGTTTAAGGCTTTCTCAATCCTCACATCCTCTCCTTGTAGAGTGCTAATCTGAGTGTTCACCACCTGGGTCGGTGCAGTAACCCTATGACTGTGGTTTCAAAGAAATTCAAGAGCCTCCATCACAACTGCTGAAGCCACCAAAGGAGCAGCAAGAGCAGCGTGGGTTCTCTGGGGGAGAAACTGCAGAGGTACTGGCCCCAGCCCTGCACAAAGCTGGGACAGGCTGCCACAGTCCCCTGCAAGCCCTGAGGAGCTCTGAGTGAAGAGGGACATGGGATGATGAAATGTTATTATAGGCTCTGGTTTAACTGCTGCTGGACTTTGCACTGAGTCCAAATATACCTTCCTGCCTTGTCCAGGGACAGGTGCATGTGACACAGGGGAACATGGGCAGATGGGTGCAGGAACCTTGCATGCTCCTTGGACTGCTTTCCCAGCATTTGCTGCCCATGACTTTGTGGTCCTGTTCTTCAGAGAAACCCAGCAATAAGCAGGACAAGTGCTTGAGAGTTTAAAAATGTGGTCACACCATGTCAAGAGCCTATGTCCCAGCAGGGATGGGAGATAAAGATCCTCATAGCCAGACGATGAATTTCTCCTCATTGTCCTAGTCACATCCTGTCTCAAGGAAAGATCTGGAGGAGGATAAGAAGGACCTTACAGGCTGGTTCAAAGAGGGCAAAGCATGAGAACACACCACGCAGTGGGGCAGGCAGTGGGGCAGCCAGGAGGAGCAGCACCCCAGTGTCGCAACCAAGGGCAGGAACATGATGGAAAGGGCCAGACAGCAACGGGCTGTGCAAGCCCAGCATGAGCAATGTAGTCTGGTTGGAAATCTAAGCTCCAGGGAGCGGCTCAGTGCAGGCACAGATTGGGTGAGCACCTGCAGATGGAGCTGTGAGAGCAGGTCCCGCAGAGCAGCAGCCTGCACCCCTGCCTGCACAGCCCAGTGAGCAGTGGGTGAGGCAGTGGCCAGGCAGGGCTGGAGCAGGGCACATTGGCCCTCACCTGGCCACAGACTTTGGCTCAGGAAAGTCGGGGCTCACCAGGCTGGGAAACAGTTGTGTTTGCAGAAATCTATGGTGCTCTGTAAAAGGTTTCCTAACTGAGGTGAGTAATCTCAGAGATGAGGACAAAAACGCCCTGCCAACAGCAGAAGTACCCAAACAAATAGACACTAACACAAATGTCAGGGCATTTGCTTAGAAAACAAGCTGAAAATTGTGTTCAGCACAGTTTAAGACAGGGAGTGGGACCACCATCACATGGACCTGTAGAGGCAACATTCACCTTGCCAGGCTTTACACTTAGCATGAATATTCAATATTCACTGACTCAGAAAGACTGATCCTGTTCCCCAGGGTCTGGCTATGGGAGATCCTGATAGACTTTCCTCAGATTCCTGTCTTTTTCTGCAAGAACTCCTTCTCTCAAGGGAAAAAGCCTAAATGCCACCTGTTGCCACTAAAAACGTTCTGTGACATCACCCAGTTTTGTGGACCACTGTTACTATGAGCCCTCCCCCCACACAACCTCCCCCGGAGCAGTGGCCAGAGCAATGTCCCCCAGTTCCCCACAGCTGTATCTTACCCACGGAGGATGTGGAGTTCCCTGCACAGCTCCCCTTCCAGCCCTAGGTCGCTTCCCTTTGCAAGGCCAGCTGCTCCCAGCGCCGCAGGGAGCTCAGCACCTCTGCCAAGTGCTTCCCCAGCACGGTGCAGTTCTCCAGCAGCTCGGCTGGCTGCACTCTCAGCTCCGGTCTGGAAGCCAGAGCACTGGAAGCAGAAACTCAACTCAGAGCCATCCAGGAGCAGGTTCCTGCATTCTTGGTAAAAGAGAAGAAAAAAAAATCAGCAAGTGAGCAGACACGAAGGTTGTGTGAGCAGAGCAGAGGTCGGGGCGTTCAGCTGTAGCTATGTGTGTGTCCGTCCATGGGGGGGTAACATCAGGGTGGTACAGCCTCTGCAGAATGCTCTGCTGGCTGGTAAAACACTCAGTCTCTGCAAGTCATTGGACTCAGAAAACAATTCATCCCTATGTACCCCTCCTGAGTCAGGCATCAACCCCATTTTACCCAAAAAACATAAATTTTTTGCTGTTGTTTGGTATGAGGACAGCCAAGAAGGGTGAGGGTGTACAAAGAGGTGGTTAGCTGGCAAAAGAGAAATGCCCAGCAATACAGAACATATCTGCAGCCCTGCTCATTTCTCTGCTGCGCTTCCTGCAGCCCTCTGAGCCCATCTCCTCATTTCAGCAGCAGGAGGATGCTCCCCACGAGGTGGGAGCCTTACCCTTGGGTTCATTTCCCAGGCTCAGCTGCTCTGAAGTGACCCCGCTCCATGGGAAGGGGCTACACGATCCAACTATCTGTGAGGCCAAACAAGGAAAGCCTTTCTTGGCAAGGGAGAAAAAGGACCTGGGAGGCCCTCTCAGCTCAGGTGACCCACCCGACCCCCATCGCAAACAGCTATAAATCCTCCCACTTCCCTGCTGCAGCATTCCCGGGCACTCCCCCTCTCACTGGAGCTGGACCTGGCTCTGCAAAGCATGTCAGTGCTGGCCAGCCTTGGAAGGTAAATATGCAGCTGGCTGACTTACTACATATCGGAGGAGTTTTCTGGCTGAGAATGGAGCTGACTTTAACCAGTGCATAGCAGAGCTGGGCACAAGCAAGCTCTTGGGCTTTGCCGGGCTCCCTGCAGGACCAGTTCTCCCAGACTCTTTTATCCAGCTTCATCAAGACTCGGTGTGGTTCCTGCCAGGAGTGCCGAGGGGGTGAGCCTGCCACCGGACACTCTCATCCCACAGCCATCAGCCCGGACTCGGGCTGTGTGCGTGCCGAGTTAGCAGTGAGCAGTGTATTTCCACCGGGCACAGAAGAATGAGGCATCAGGACTGGATCGGTATATCCCCAGGATGGACTACCTGCTCAGCAAGTCTTTAAAGAATGGTTAACTTGATAGAGATTAGCTGAATCTCCATATCTGCCCTCAGAACCTCTCCCCCCTCCTCTGTTCATTTGCAACAGAAAGCTGGAAAACAACCTGGCACATTGCCCTTCCTCCACTGGCTTTTCCCCCAGCTCCAACCCATCTCACCAGGGAGGCTGCTCTCTGAGTCCCCCCATTCCACTGTCACCTTCTCACCCTACACCTTCCCCAGCCTCTCCTCCCCAGCCAAGCCTCCAAGCACTTCCCCCTCAGCAAGTCCTCTCTTCACTGCAGCTTGTGCTGTCTCCTCCCTTCCAGGATCAACCCCCTCTACCTCCTCTCCACCCCGAGTCCTTTCTTGCTGGCTCGTTTCTCTCTCAACATAAGCCTGCCAGGGAGGTTTGAGCATCCGCTCCCCACGCGGGGGAAAGCCCTCTGGCAGGGCTGTTATCTTGGCTCCCTGCCACACAGCATCACAGTTTTGGCTGGCCTGGGGCGGGGGGAGCCCATGGGTGCCCCTGCCAAAGACCAGAAAAGTCCAGAAGCTTCCCAAGCACTCTGCCTACAATTTAACATAGTTCACAGGTGCTCAGCACACTGGAAGCCCCGTGTTTTACATAAGCGATTGCTGATCATCCCCACGGGGCTTACCCATAGTAGTGGCACATGAATCACACCTGGTGCAAGTTTCAGCTCCTCCTCTGGCACACAGAGAAATGAAATGCACAGCTGAGATCATGCAGATAAGGGTGACACAAACTTGTTCCCGTTTCAAGGTACCAAGGGATCACCCATGCAGGAGGCAGGGTGCTGTTCTGGGGGTGCTGCCCCACGTTATTGTTTCTGCTCCATCCCTGCACTCATAGTTCCAGCTGCCAGCAGGGAGATGGAAGCATCCTGCCCGGGGTCTGGGTTTCAGGGGCCACCAACAGAGGACACACATGGGAGTGTGGGGCGTGGGGTGTTGGTGACAGGCAGAGTCTGGCAGAGCATTTTCCACGAGGGCTGAGACCCCTGTGGAGCTGGGGTGGACTGTCAGGCAGGTGGGATGAATCGTGCTTTCCTCCCAGTTTCTCCCCATCGGTTATGAAAGGAGCCGAGATGGCTGCTACAGATACTGGAGTGTGTGTCCTGTCCCCCTGGCCACTGGTGCCATGGGCTCTGCTCTGCCACAGCAGCCACACACAGAGTGACCCATCACCCTAGTGACACACTACAGAAACCCAGGCCACTGAGGATTTGCAGCTCCTGGCACAGAGCTCCAAGATGTCTAAGTTGTTATATTTTTAAGAGGTTTCTGGTACTTTGGTTAGGGAATGTTGCTACCTGTGCAGCACAGTTTGCAATGCAAACACCACAGAGGGACCACTTCCTTTGGAGTTCCTGCTCAGGGGAGCTATAACTTGCTAAAACCCACCAGATTTCCACCATCACCTTTTTTCTTCCACCTCAAGTTCTTAAAGCTTGACTGCCCATGCCTTTCTGATTCCCACTCAACTTTCCAAGAGTCAACAACTCAGCTGCGAGTATTAAACTCAAATATATAAAGGAATCACATGCAGTTAACCTAAATAACAAGCTGAGAGCTTCAAAGAGATGGTTCTTCACTAGCCCAACTCAGCTGTCCAAGATGTGTCTCTGAGTGACCACGTGCAGTACCATCAGGTTATTTGCCATCATGGCCAAACCTTTCTATTAAATCACCTCCTGAAGCTGCAATGGTTCATCATGATCCTCTGTTTTAAATGGATGGAAAGTCATAGCTTCTGCATGGGGGGTTATTGCAGTCAGGGACATATCCATCACCTCTTAGCCTTGTGCAGTGCCTGCCTTTGCTGGAGCACCCCAGTGCTCAGACACCCTCCCCCTCTGATTTTTTTTCCTGCTTCAAAAGCAGGCAGATTATCCAACTGATTTTAGGCAAGACCTGAGCTAAGAATTATTGGTTAGAGTGTGCCAGCTCGCAGTTGCTCCACACTTCAGTTAGGAATGCCCTTCTTTGTTTCCTTCTTTCCTTTTTTTTTTTTTTTTTTTTTTCCTATTTCAGGAATGTTGTAAGTAAATTCACAGCTGAACAACAGTGGGGAATGGAAACCCTCAGAGCCGAGGGATGCCTGCATTACAGGTACGATAATTCCAAACTGATCCTCCTTTGTGCTGATAACAGGGCTGGCTATTGTTTTCCTGAAGTCCACATGTCCGAAAACACCGCAGGCGTAGATAATTGCAGTGAGCATGTGCTTTTGAATCTGTTTCTAAAACTCGCCTGGGATTTAAGCTTTTTAAAAATCATGACCCTGATTCTGCTTTTTTCAAACTCAAAAGCAAAAATTCCCTTGGCTCGAAATGAAGAAGGGTCTAGCTCTTAAATACAACTTACAAAGGGGCAAACGTGCCCCTCTTTTCTTTTTATTTTTCTGTGATGAAAGAACAAAGCCTGAAAGCTTTCAGCACTTCCCCAGCTTCTTTCTTGCCCCCGCCCCCGTTCTCTTCCCCCGCCCCCCCCGCCTTTGATTTTATTTCCATTTAAATCAGATCTTATTTGAAGTGACAGGATAATTTGAAACGTGTTATTTTTTTTTTCTGTTGATGATGCTCATTAGGTCAAGCTTTGTCTTTGGCTGTAAGGGGTTTCTTTTAGCTTTTGGTTGGGCACTTGGCTCCACACAGCCACCCTTTCATCCTTTCATGCTTCACCACTGGGCAGCTGAGATTGGAAACTTCATACTTAGCTGTATGAAGAAAGAGAACAAGTGAGGGATAGCTGGATGAGCAGGATGCTTCCATAGGCTATGTTCTTGGTATTACCTTGGTAATAACCAAAGTACCTTTTGGCTTCTTCATTATCTGACAGGGTAATAGAGGTTTGGGGACTGTTTGCTCAGGCTCTGAATCTTCATTTTACTGTTGCTGGCTGTGAGCTACTGCTCTGCAGTCCCTCCATCATAATACACCAGCAAAGCACATGACACACAATGGAAAACAGGGGAAAAATCTTGAATAAATCATTCTTCAGTTAAATATTTTTAGGATAGGGCACAGGAAAGGAAAAAAGGCAACTTGACCTATGTCCCTGTGTCCCTCTTCCCCATCTCCTCTTACAGCCCAAAAGGTTTTGGCCTGTCCAAGGTACAGTGTGCTCACAGCTACATCAGCATGGGGCTGGCTCAGCTGGGAAAAATGTGGAACTGTAAACATACTGTTACGGGGGGCCTGTTCCCCTTGGTGAAACAGGGCTGCATGGCTGGTGTTTGTGTTGTGGATCCTTCGGCTCCTGTGTCCCAGCTTAGAGGGATTATATTTACATCTCACCTTACAGATCTTTTTGGCTTGCCTGCCTTGAATTGCTTCCACAGACCTGCTCGACTTGTTTGGCTGCTGCTTATTATTCAGCACAAGCCCCCACCCACTGTCCTTTCATGTACATTCATGTTTGTGTCTAAAAGCCACAAAGTGACATTTTTTGAGGGGGAAGGTGGTGATCACTGGCTGCTGACTGGACCCCTGGCTCCCTGGACTCCCAGGGCCAGTGGTGGGGCTGAGGTGAGTCCTGTGCTCAGTTCAGTGCACAGAGCAAGGACAAAACAGCAGCTGGCTTGGTGAGAGTGAGTCACTCCATTTCAAAATATGGAAAATTTAATGAGACGCTTCCTGAAACATGAGTTTTGCTCCCACTGAGCACACGAGCAAATGCAAACCAGGATACAGCAAGAAGCTAACACAAGGGTGTAGATACAGACTCAATCAGGGACGGAGATGGATTCCTTCTTGCTCCCCCACCTGTAACTGCAAAGTGGGTATCACATGAGCAGGTGCAGGCAGTGTTGATGGACTAGGCATGATCCTACCAGTTACAATTATGTGTAGAGAAACCTGAAAAGGGTTAAGAATGACACAGGAGATTTCAGATTGCTCTGATTCCATGTGAGGAAATGGCTGCACAGCTCCATGAGCACCAATGAAATGGAGGGGCGTTCTTGCAGGTGGCATCTCACTGCCTTAGCCTTTGCATTTACATATTGCTCTTCAGCCTATGGCCACAGTTAAGCTCGTACTCAAATCCATAAATCCTAGAGTGACTCTTCATCAAGTGTCTGATTCAGCTGACTCTGAAGTCACAGCATGATTTCAAAGGTGCTCCTCAGTAAAGTTGAATGGGAGTGTTGAACTGAGTCAGCCACCGAGACTGCTGATCTACTGATCTCAGCTGGTGGAAAAAGACTGGGCTCCTAGCCTATATTTCCTTGCTCATGGTTGTCCTTGTACCCAGCAGGATCCCAAGCTTTCCACCATGTTGTGCCGAGGTGTCCATGAGCTAAGTTCCTGCAAAGGAGCAGCTCAGGCTGGATACCTTAAAGGAGAACTGATGTGAACTTTACCATCCTCTGTCCCAGACTCAAAAGCCGACAATAGCGCCAGCTTGAACAAAGGCAACCTGTTGCAGGTGCTGGCCACTGGAATATCCATGTGAGAGATGGAAGATTTAATTCATATTCCTGCTCTTGTCAGTTTGGAGGCTTCAAACATCCTCACAAGGGAGTGCCCTAACCTTGGGCTGGTGGCGTTTCTGGGTGGCTCAGGTTGAGGTGTGCCTGGGTGTGAAAACACTCATCAGGAAAGACAGGACTCAGGTCAAGACTCCTGGTGAGTCAGTCACCAATCCGGACATCTGAGTCACTCGGTCTCCGTACCCAAAGGCTGGACTTGAGCAGGTGCTATCCCTCCATTCCTTCTCCCCACGCAGGGCTGTTGGGACAACATTGTTGCAGGAAAATGCTCCTGGCTTTTATTTGGGTGGCTGGACACAGGCATACCAGGATCACTCAGGTTTCATCAGGCTTCTGAGACATTGCTGGCATTGGAGCAAGCCTGAGCATGACTTGAGTAAGGCAGTTGGGACAGCAAATTCCAGGGGAGGAGAAACTGCACCAGAACAAAGATAGTTTGTTTGAGGACAGAAAGACAAAGAAAAGTCCTCCTTGTTGCAGCTCTAAGAGAGAGAGAGATTAAACTGTTTCTAAAGTTAGGTGACTGCTCCCTGCCTCCCAGCCATTCCTCATTTGTCACCCAAATTATCTTTAGACCTGGGGCAGCACCTACCTATATTAAACTGAGTTATTTGCATCCAAAAAGAATCGTTAAAAAGGAAGGTTCAGGCAATGCTACTGATCTTGCTCACCTGACCTCCTTTGACATTACGGTCCAACTTTGTATCTTTGTCAGAGCAGATGCAGAAAACCTTCCTCCACCTGGACTGTGCTGCTGGTGCTGCCAGCTCAGCCTGATGCTGTGACCAAGCAACTGCTCCCTGCTAGAGCTCCTGCTGACCTTAACGGAAAAGGGGAGAGCCTTTTTCGATGACTCACAGCATTGGATATTATGTTGGGAAGTGAGCAGTTCAGATCAGTAAATTGGCTTGCTTTCATTTTCAGCAGTGACTGTTCTGTTGGATGGAGATTAGGGAGGAAAAGGGTGGTTTGTTTATCCAAAAGGAGAAAGGACTTAGTTGAAGTTTCAGTGGCTGATGGAAGTCCCGAGTCAATAGCTGAGAATTGCCTCAGGGAACTTCCAGATCTGAAAATCTGATGACATTTTCAAATAGTACCAGTATGGAGAGACTGGGATAATTTCTAGATTCGTATTGCTGTGTGCACCCAAGTGAAGCAGGGGTTCATCACTGGTTTTGTCAGAAGCTCATCAACAACATTTAAGACATTTTAGCTATAACTCAAGAGCTTCTTATTTGATCAGCTGCAGTCAAGTGCTTCTATGATCAGAATAAAGGGAGACCCTTTCCTATTGGGGTCCACTATACCCCTTCCTGCTCTAGTGCAAGGAAAGGTGAACATGTTAGATATTCCATCAGGTGCCTGCTTAATTCAATCTAGATAAAAACTGACAGTAGCTCATAACTGTTTACTGAATAGTAGCTATGGATAAGCTCTTTGTTAGTTTGGATATGGACCTCAACCAGATGAAAAAAGGGATATGATGACAAGGTAGCTGTACCAGCAGGATAAAAGGAAAACCTCTTCCCTTCCTGAGTTGTTTTAACAAACAAATGGACATAACGTTTTTTCCTGTGGGAACTCCACATAAAAATAACAGAAATTGCCTAACAAATGGCAGCAGTCAGTCCTAAGCTTTCATTACTACCCACAGAAGCCTTTTTCAAGCAGATGCTGTGATCACCTCTAATGTTCTGGCATTTGCCCATGCAAAGTTAGTCCGGTGTGCATATATCACCTACACATGTGCATAAACACACGTGTAGGTGATATATAAACACATTTTCACTCCTGCAGGTTCTAGTCAGTACAGATTCCTGTTCTTCACTCTGCCAAGCAGTTAAACTTCGCCTTGCTGGAAGGCTCCCTGTGCTGGCTGTGTTATGTTACACTGACACACACACACATGATGTTTCCAGAAGACAGAATTATCCTGAGAGCCTGATTTTCTGCTTAAAATTTGACTGATCATCTGTAACAGAATCCTGCCAACTGGTTTTCACAAGTGAGCAAGAACAGATACTACTTCTTTTTTTAATTGCTTCCATCAAGCTTAATGGGATGTTCAAGCTGAATGAGTGTAAATATACAAAGGTGGGTGTGGGAATGTGTCCCAGGTTGCACCCACCACGTTCTTCTGGTCTTCTCTGGAAGAAGATATCATCATTCTAGTAATCATCCTCAACCATCCCACAGGTTTTGGGATGGATGGAGCCCATTGCTTCCCTTTCCCAGCTGCCCTGGTGATCCAGAGATAAGTTGTGGGAAGCTGACTCTGTCCATCCCCTTCCTGTGGTCTGTGCATGCAGCTGCCTTCACAAACAGAATTAAAGCCACATGAAAAACATCCAGAAGGAAAAAAGAAATTTCTGACATTGAAGAGATTTCACTGCCAACAGGGCTCCAAGGATCGTTGGGAGGAAGAGAGATAGTGCTGAGTTACTGGTGTTAGGAGGAGACCCATGTGCCAGGATTGTGGGAAGGGACCTCCCATTGCAGGCTGGGGGTTATGGCACATCCACAAGCACACCAGTGGTCTCCACAAATATGTGCAGCCAATTATCCTGAGAAGAAAAATGCTGCTACTGGCATTGAGCAGAAACAGTCTTTTATAGGAAATCACCTCAATTGCTCTTAAGAGGAAAAGCTATGACTCTGAGAGGAAACTTTCCACTCTTGATTAGCTACATTGTGAGTTGTTCTACAATGAATTCCACGGAAAGAAGAAAGAGTGTGTATTTAGCTTTTATCAGCATTTTTTCTGGGCTTCTTACAGTTCTGCAAAAAGGTAAAAACTCAAATGTCCTGCAAGAATCTCTTGTGGAAAGCCATGGATTTTGTAATCACTGCTTTTAGCTCCCATTTGTCCAGGAGATACAAATCCAAATTGCCCATGTCACAGGGGAGTCCCAAACAAGCCTTTATCTAAATCTCATCATGGAAGAGATTAGCAGATCCACTGCTTTACTTGCACATCTCTGCTCTGGTAGGAAGGGAGCAAAGCATGCCCTGCACTTCATGTGTCATCTGCAGCTATTCTGTAAGAAATGCTTAACTGGACAAAACAGGGACAAGACTGTGGTCAGTGCCAAGACCCTGTGTGCTTTATTTGTCCTATAATTTCCATAGGAATCCCTTCCTTACCATTAGTAGGAACAGCCAAGTTGTGTCCCAGAAAGGGAGCCCAGGTGCTGCAATTCCCAGGAAGGCTCAGGAACACCGAGCACAACATTGCCTGCTTCCCCAGAGCTGTTACTGCACTTCAGTCATGCATGAACAAGTCGATTTAAGTGTATATATTTGGCTCTGTCCCACCCTTAATACATTATGTATTTTTCCAAGCTCCAAGCTGTTTGTACGGCTGGCACAGCTTAACTGAAGCCACTGTTCAGAGGGGCTGAGGGCTGACACCATTTACATAACGCTGAAATAACTGGGGTTAGCAGCTCACCAATGGAAACCTCTGCCAGTTGGTGTGCACAGTGTGTCACTGCCCCTTTCACACAGCAGGGATTTCACTGCCCAGGTGAATAATAGGAGGAAAGGGAGGGCTAGTTTCTGAATACCGGGACAGAGATAAGCAAGTTTGCCCATATTAGGAGGGGGTAAGCTGGCTTAGAGCAGGTACTTTACGAATCAGTTTGAATCCCCTCCAAAGCCCTTGTATTTTTGGGTCCAAGCAGACAAAGCAATGCAATCCTTCAAGTGTTCTCAGTGTTGACACACAGTGCCGAGCTCCGTGTATGCCAAGATAAAGAGGCAGCCTCCAGTAGTCCATTATTCAGTGCTAGACAACTTGATTATGATGGAAACAAACCACTCTTTTGCAATATTGACATTGTGATCTATGGTAACAAGTTCTGAAAGGCCTGCCACATTTTGAACTACTACTGTGGCTGTAATTTATGTTTTTAACTTGATCTGAAACACCTGATATATCTTCTTTGGAAAAAGGTTTATGCAAAGGGCAATTCTATAAGAGCAATTTTCATCTGCTCCTAACTTCAGTCATGATGTTATCACCTTTCAAAGCTGGCCTGAGACTGGTTCTGGGAACAAATTGTAAGGAAATTCCTTTTAAAGCACTGTCTTGCAGTGATAAGAGCTGCTCTGCATCAGGACTAACTCGTGCCTTCTGCAGAATTAGGTGTGTACAAGGAAAATGTGGTCATTCCTCTGAAACATAAAAAGCCAAGCAGACTCTTCCTTATGTTATGATCCAGTTTCTGAGGAATTCTGCAGAAAGCCTGGGAGCTTTGCTGGCCTGCCTCGCCCAGGGGCTCGCTGGTGCCAAAAGCATGGTCCTGCCTCACTGCTCCACTTTTCTCCCTGGACTCTGAGCTGAAGGCCATGCTCCCTGCCTTCTGCTGGCCTGACCACCCACTGACAAACCCTGCAGTGAACTATTTGCTCAGCCCAGTGTGTTCCAGAGATGGCAAAAAGGAGGAGTTAAGAATACATGGCTGGCAAGTGTGGACATCTCTCTTTCCAGGGCAGCTTGAGGACAAAGTGGCCAATCTTCATCCTGTGCCTGTAGCCAGAGTGAATAACTTCTCACACCTGGTCAGCCCCACACCAACACACACAGAGCTCACTGAAGCACGTAGTAGATTTGTGGAAGAGGAGAAGCACCAGCACAGATGACAGGAGACTCAAGTCCAGAATCTTATGGATCTGTAGGCACTTCCCTTGGTTCCAGGCATTCAAGGTTTAGGGCTATAATTTGCCTGCTGCCCATTTGTAAGCGAAGTGAACACACTGTGCTAACTCACCTGGCTGCTCTGAGGATGATGAAGAATTTAGGTGTAAAGAGACACGTAAACCTTGTTGAGAGAAATACTTGCTCTGCAGTTAGCTTGAATTTCAAACAAGTATTTTGTCTATCTGCAGGGCTTAATCCTGCTGACTTACCCTGGAACATGCAGCAGACAGCCTGGAGCAGTCCCATGAGCTCAAGCACTGCATAGGTGTAAGCAATTATTAATAACAAATCTACTAGGCAAACAGAGGTGTGTTTGAGCAATAACGACGTTGTATCCCGAAGCAGGACCAGATCACAGAGCAGTAATTATTTGCTCTCAGTGTAAGTCTGTCTGTCCAGTATCACCCTGCACCCCATCTGTGTCTTGAGATCATTCATGGTGTTTCTGCTGTCATTGTTGGTACTAACAACAATATCCTCAACCATCCTTGCCTGGACTCAAAAAAGCACCAGTTAGAGGCAAGGTTGTAGATGGGGAATGGAGCTATGTTTTTGGACAGTGTTATCAGTGATTTGGGGGCAGTTCAAAAGCTTTAGGGAAATACTGCTTGGTCCAGTGCTGACACTTTAAGCCTAATTAACTTGGGCAGTAGTTCTTAGTGAAGAGTGAGTGTCACTGCAGCAGATGCTGGGATGTCAGATCGTACATGGTTCTGGAGTGGTCAGGGGGCTGCTCCCACCTCATGAAAGGCCAACAGCTCAGTCCCAGCTGAGCTAGTGCCTGTTATTTTCTCCAAGATGGTCCAGCCACAGTCCTGTGTGGTGGTGTTTTTCACGTGGATGGAGCATACCGCAGCTCCAATGTGAGCGAACACATTAACATCAACAGAGCCTTTTCCCCAAGCTAAACATATTACGGCATCAGCAAATTACAGGGCACTGTAAATTAGACTCCCTCTTGTGCAGACTCTGCTTGCTGGGCCAAGGCCACATCCCTCCCTTAAGGAAGGCGGCGGCCGAGGGTTTCATTACTCCTCATTCTCCCCTGCTCCGTGCACGGGGCTGCTAGGGCTTGGTTACATTTCTTCTCATGCTCCCAGAGCATCCATCCCACGCATACTTCCCAAAGGGTGCTTTTGTCGTGTTGCAGTATGACGGTGACAAGTAAACCTCCACAAAAGCGACTACCTGTAGGTCTGGATCAGTTGTGGGGCATTTTTGCTCCTTGGGAAAAAAAAAAATGCACAAAGGAAGGGACTAATTTCCCCTTTCTGTCTCCAGTTTCTTAGCTCCTGTGTTGAAATCCTGAAGTCAGGTAAACAAGCAGACCTGGCTCTCTGACAAACGTGTTTTGGCCAATGTGTTTTTTTTTACCAGACCTTTTCTGCAGAACAGAGTGTGGAGAGATGTTATTGTGGGTCTGGAAAAAACAATCATTAAAATGAACCGTTGAGCTCTTTTCCCTGGAAAAACAACAAATGCAGCCCACACTCTCCCATCCCCCTTACTGCAGCTGGCAGCTTTGCTCGCAGGAGTAACCCTGGGCTTCCAGCTCCTGTTGAGTGTGACAGAGCTCTGCCAGGCTGGGGCTCTGCCATGCACACCTCAGGGCAGTCCCTTTGGGAGCTGCATTTCAGAAGAAAGGCCTTAAAAAAAAAAAAAAGCAGCAGCAAAAGAGGATCAGACACAGGTAAATGATTATTTACAGCTGCTGCTATGGCGAGTGTTACACAAGGGGAGGGTGGAGCACGTTCCACCGCCCTTCCACAGCTCTTCCACAGCTCGTGGGCAGAAAAGCCGATCACTGCCGTGGTGTTTCTACTCCCCCAAGACGGAGTTAATACTGTTTACCTTGTAATAAGAATGCTATTTCTTGCTTTTTTTTCCCTTGGCTGAGCTTGTTTTTGGTCTCCCCTGCTGCTGTCCTGCTGGGCAGCTGGCTCCAAGGGCAGCCAGGAGTGCTGGGCTGGGAGTACCAGAATCCCACGCCTCCCACCTGCTGAACCTTGCTGTGTGGTTCCCAAATTAAAAAGCAAAGCCCTTGCCCGCAGTGGGAAGTGAATCCATGTCAGGGAAGAACACTGGTACTAGGACTGAGCAGCTTTCACATAGCTGAGTCTTTCCTAGGAGCCAGGGATGTAGGCACTAACTTGGCTCTAGCTAGTTTCATGTTGTTCTTCCCTCCCTACCACCTGTAGGAGAGTCTGGTTTTTTTTTTGGTCTTCATTAAAACCCACCTGAAAACTACAGGACACTGGCAGAGACTGTCTCTGTACCCCTCAGTCCTGGGGATCCTTGCTGGCAATGCAGGTGGAGGTTCTTAACTGTGATGAAAGGGTTTGTCTCTGTCTTGATGTGAAAATGCAATTTTTTTACATCAGTCACATCTTTCATGGGACAAGAGCTTTTTCAGGTCTTTTTAGTGGGTGAAGTACAGAAATACCATGAATAACAATGGAGACTTATGCAGTGTCCCAGAACATGCCACCAGCTACCTAATCCAGCCTGGCTGTACCAGTCAGGAACAGCCTAGTATGGTCAGATGGACACTTTTCCAAATCGTCCTTCTTCAAGGAGAAGGGAAGACCTGGACAACTCTAGTGAAGAAAGGCACAAGGGAAGCAGAGTTTAGAGCCAGAGCAAAGCAAAAATATGGGAAACTTAACATCAAAGTTCACGTTTCTCACATGAAAGCTACTCCTGGGCCTGGCTGATGAACTGGATAGGAGTGGAGGGCAGTTTCTGTGCCTCAAGGCAAGCCCAGGAGATGTGTTACCCAGATGGGTTGCCCAGTGCTTAGGCCCCAGCCCGGGCAGGACCCACCAGCTGACAGCTGCTTACAGCCCCTGCAGCAGCAAGGCAGGAGCACCCAGGGCTCCACAGCTCCTGTTGTCTGCAGCAGGTCTCTGTAGGAAACGTCAACCCTAGAAACACCAAGTCCCAGACACAGTATGCTAGGAATCCAGGCAGGGCTTTTCTGGAAAAGCTGTAGGAGTTGGGATGTTTTCCAATCAAGCACATGAGGCTCAACAAAGGAGTGTTTTTCCCTTTCTGCTCAGTGATGCAGATGCCAGAGTGCAGGACTTCAGAAGCTGCAGAAAGGGTCAAAAGCAGCACGCTATAGAAGACCAAGCTCCTTGTTGCAGGCTGCACTTCTAGAAGCAGGCAAACAACCACCAGGCAAATTGAAAAACCAGTGGGAGTGGAAGAATAAAGAGTCTAATGAAGGGGGATAGGGAGAAAATCCTTGCAATACTGTTTGTGTTGCAATCAGAAGGCCAGTTTGGAAAGTTCAGATCGGTTGTCCACTTAGATGCAAGGCCCCAGCTGAAATATGTGGTTGTAATAAGTCTGTGGCTCACCTGCACATCTCTGCTCTGCGTGACACCAGCCAACTCCTCTGCCAGATGGTAGGTGCTAAGGTGGTGGGCAGACATTGTGGTGGAGTAATCTGGATGGCATACACACAAGCTGGCAGGACTCCGGCCACTTGTGAGGTCTGACATTTCAAGACTTATTGAAAACATCCCTGCTCATTGCAGGGGGGATGGACTAGGTGACCTTTAAAGGTCCCTTCCAACCCAGACTAGTCCATGATTTGACTGACACTGTGCAAAGGGGTGACTGCAGAATAATTTTTCAGATAGACTCAGGTGTAAGACCTTGGAAGATGTTGCTACTATTGGCATCTTTTAGCTGTCCTTTGTGAAAACATTGAGATAATTTTACATCACTGTCACTTCACTGGTTGCCTCAGAGTTATTCCATGTCTCCATGCTCAGGGTAAAAGGGTTGAGCTTTCAGTCTGGTTACTCATCTAGATTTGTAAATGTACTTTTGAGGAATTTCAGAAAGTTACTGCCATTTCTGGGGTTTGCTCTTAAGCAGAAGTCCTGCATTAACTTCTGTCCCTCAATAATGACATTATTTCTGCTTCTGCTTTATATTAAAAGATTCTGAGCTTGTATTAGTATTTCACAAACATTTGTCACCAAATCTTTTGGTTATTTCTGGGATCTTAGTAAGTTTTCAGTTTTATATGTTCAGAGCAGTACAGAAAACAAAGCCAAATTTATTACAAGGAGCTCGTCTACAAATCAGAACTGAAACTGATAAAGGCATAAGCATGGATGATTTCTTAAAATTGGACTGGAGAAGACAAGAAATCCAGGAGGCTGACGCTATTCCAAAAACATCTTGAGCTCTCTTACTCCTTTGAAATATCTAAGCAATATAAATGAGCATGTAATTCCCACTGACGGTCAAGTTCCCTGCATAGTATACAGAGCTCTGGCACAATGTGAATAACAAATATGGTATGGAAGAAGATGCCAAGAAGCAGTCAAAGTTCCCATTGTCTGCACAAATACCATCATTTTGTTGCAGGAATGCCAGTCACATGCAAAGACTGAAACCTAGTGAGAAACTCTCCCCCCAACTTTCAACCCATGTAACTCAGTTCCTATCCAACCTACAGCAGAGATGGCCAAAGGGCTGTAGAAAACACAGCCAAGTAGAATTGCATGATCACACAAGAAAGACAGGGCAAAAAAAGTTTGGCTGTGAATTTCGTCAAATTAAAAGTATAGCAAACAAACAAACAAGGTAGCCTCTGGCTCCTTCATCTGTGCCAGTCTCACACATAGATCTGCATCTCCTGCAGTGGCCAATTTTTGCCAGCTGCTGAGAAGTTCTACTGAGCATTTTATAGGTGGGATTGCTTTCCTCTCTTCTTCTGCCCAGGAAACTTCAGAGCAGAACTTGCAAAAGTCTTTGGAGAGGCAGTGAGCATGAAAACATGGGAAAAAATTAATCTCAATGGAAATCCTTGACTAATTGACAAGCTGGAATAAGAATGACCATAGACCCCAAACTATGCCAGGCAACCAGCCTGCTCCAGGCACTGCAAGCTCACTCAGCCAGCCACATGCCTGGCTGTTTTGCTTTGCCAGCTTTACAAGGCCTAATTAGCTCTATTCCTTTTGCTTGTAATTACAAAAGCAAACAGCCCTTGGAGAGTGAGGGACTACAGGAGGCAGCTCCTTGACTGAGCTTAAGAAAATGTTTTATAGTTTGCCTCTCATAACAAGTACTTTAAAATACGAAAAGGATGAACACAAGAAGCCCTGGTGAATGGAAAAAGGTTTCCAGGGCAGGTAGAAGCAGAGGGATAGAGCGTTGTTACCCTGGGGACTTATCAGTGCAGGTTAGAAGAAACCATCCCCATCAGGAACCATTCTCTACCTGGCCTGCACAAAAGGCACACCCAACTGCTCGTGCTGTCACAATTAGCAGAAGCACAGTACACTACCCAAGGGGCTTTAGAGTGAGATGGATCCTCCCACAGCCCATCTCTTCATGGCCCTGTTAACCCAGAAATATCGAGGAAGTGGGCATAAGAGTTTGAGAGACACACACGGATCAGCAGGTCTCTCACTGCTCTGAAGGCAGAGCATCTCATGCAGGTAGCCACAGCCTGCACATACCCTAAGCCAGATAAAGCCACAGAAAGCACAACTCCACTGAAACAAAGAACCTCTCATGGGAGCACCATGGCTCCACACCCCATCCATCCCTTCCCCATTCCTGCAGCTCCCACTCCCCCTGTAAGGCAGCCATCTGTCTTCCCCCTACCCCTTCCTGCTCCACCCAGGGTGCAGCCTGCCTTGCCAAGGAGCAGACCTTCTGGTTCCTGGGCTGCAATCATAGCAGATTACTGGGTGAGTTTCTGCCAGAGGCCACAACTGCCTGACTCACTGCAGAAGATCTGTCCCCACCTCTGTCTGCTGTAGATACACACAGCTAAACAAGCTCCATTCTGGCAGGCAGCCTCCCAAAAGCTCAAGTCCCACTCTTCTCTTCCATACACACCATCCAAGTTCTGCTCAAAAACAAGAAATGAAGTAATAGCCTGATTTTCCTTAAAAAAGTCCATTTATTGAAATTGTTTAAACACTTTTTACAAGTTCCCAATAAAAGCTTCTGCTCCCTGGCTCAGGGTTAATGCAAATACAAAAGCATAGACTTCATCAGCTCTTTAACGTGACCTGAGCTGCCACCTCCTAGGACAAGAGGTCTCACGAGGCAGCTGCTGTGCACATGCAATTCCCCATGGAGAAGTGGAAGCCATGTGACCCAGCTCCAAGTACAGGCCAACATCAGCTGAAGCCTGAAGCCAATGCTCTGGTTGGTTTCTTTTAGTAACTTTATGCTGCAAAAGTCAGGTAAGACAGAGGTACAAGGCTTGTACAAACCACCAACACCATGGTGGTACGTAGCTCAGCCAGAGGCTCTCCCTGTCTACAGAAGGAAATCAAGGTATCTGATGCCTCTGAACACATACACAACTGTCAAGCCTGGTCAAAAGCAACCATTTTCCTTCTATACAAAAAGGTTGAGCTTTGGAGAGGTGGTACCACCCTTCTAGGAATTATGAGATTTAACTCCCACTTAACCAAGTGACTGACTAGGTGTTTCAAGGGAAGAGCTGGGAACATTTAATGAACTGCATGATTTTTTTTTTTTTATATGACTCAATACACAAAGATGGCTTTATCTTTAAACTGTTTGTTTCTGCCTCTTTGGTGAGCTTGGATTACAAGAAAATACCACAAGCTTTGGGTAAGTTTTCTTAGAATTTGCCTTCATATCATCACTGAAAGTGTTTAAAAGAAATACAGGATGGAATGGCAGCGTGTGAGGTATCCTTGGGGAAACATCAGGGAGTGGCAGTGCATTCAGTTTGGTTTAACACAACTAGCTGCATAAGGCAAACAGAGATCAGTAAACTAAGCTCCAGTGATCCAAGGAAAGAGGCAAATGTTAAAAGCTGACCTGTAACACACGGAAGTGGATAAAACTTCAAGCTCAGCTACCAGGCTGGGAACATGGAGAAAATCACTGGCAGCACTCTGTGTCTAAGGAACAGCCCCACCAGAGACACACAGTGAAAACAGAAGGTAATCCTTTTTCTTGAGCTCTTCCCTGGCACCAGGCAAAACTGCAGCTGCTTTGGGAGTCTGATAACTTCTGTAGTTGCTACCTTACACTGCATCTTCCTTTGGCCAACAGCATGTGCACAGACAGCATGGATTTCTGTAAAGTCACTGCAATTTAATAGTGTCTGACCCTTTGTCTGCACAGAATGCAGGGTGCTGTGCTGAAGATCATGCCAACAAGACAGTACAAGAGTATTTTACATCTCTTCAAACATTCCTGCATTTAAAGTCTTTTCCCCAGAATTGTTTCCCCGTAAGCTATTGGTTTCATCATTTTGTATAGAATATATGTTCCTTTAATTTCTACACACACCACACTGGGCTCTAACTTAATGGGATGTGGGACTGAATTGTTACCATCTATTTAAAAAAAAAAAGAAAAACAAACCTAAAAAAAGCACCAACATCCATCTATAAAAACAGTATCATTTTCCCTTTTACTCCCAAATACTAAACTTAACCCAAGCTTGGAGGTTTCATCTTTCCAGAGGCAATACCTATGAACATAGGCTAGCCTTCCTCCACGGGCTGGGAGAGAAAGGAGAAGTTATGTCCAGTAGCAAAGAGGATTACAAAAATATACACATTTTCGGGAGAAGAGGAAGGCAGAACCTAGAGCCTGGATTCTGCTCAGGACAGTGGCATTATAGTGTCCTCTCCAAAATGTTTTCACTACCAGTGCTGGTGGCTCCTCTTCTTTGTTTCATTATACATAATCCTTCCCTGTGGAGGAGGCATTTTTTGGGTAGCCTCGGGTGGGTGGATATGAAGTTTCTCTCCGTGGACATGAACAGCAGAGGAAGGATCCCCCCAGTATGGCCAGAGATGAAGCTGCCCAGCCAATGAAGAGAGCTGAACCAAACTCAAATCTGGGGAAAAAAGCAGGGAGAAAGTGAATAACACTGCAATCCAGAGGTATTACTCATAGTAACATGTTGACACAAAGCAGAAGGAAGCAGAAACTGAGATGGACATTGCTTCCTGCAAGGCAGCAGGCTGGAGCTGTCTGAGACTTTGTTGACCCTCAAACCCAGATCTTCAGCATCAGGTTAGTTCAGTATTTTGGGTCATCCTGCACATCTGCAAGTGTGCAGGGTGTGAACTGAGACCAAGTTCTGTGCAAACCAGTAGTGGAAGAAAATTGTAGAAGTCACATCAGTTAGGTCTCTGTCAGTGATGCTGCCTCAACAGAAAGCCAAGACCTAAGAGCCATACGGACAATCTGGTCCAAACTCTTTCTGCACAGTTTGAAGCCAACCCAGTTAGTCCAGAAAATTCCCTTTTTTCTTTTGAGCTATTGCTGCTCAAAACTAAGCCCTGTGAGCATTTGCCACACTAGACTGTAGTGTCTTATATCCTAAGGGTCAGTACCTGGTGTTGACGGGGGTGAAAGGGTCATAAAAGGCCCGAGCCACTCTGTTGCCATACCATGATGTGGCCACCAATGCTGCCAAACCTGCACATAAAGGGAATGTAATGTCATGGTTAAAGAAAAAACAATCAATAAAATTATTGCAAAAGTATGCATGCAGCAGAAACAGCACCTGGAGTAATGCTCAGCTGCTGCTACCCTGGGCAGTTCTGAGCTGTTCCAGTTAGTGCTGGTTGGGAGAAAAGCTAAGAAAGGATTTGAGGCCCCCCCAGTTACAGTGCACCAAAAGCAGGACTGCTGACAGCCTTTCACTGAAGCAGGGTCAAAGACAGCTCTGCTAACAGATAGTGAAATTGAAGGCATGAAGTCCAGAGAGAGAGAGAGAGAGTGTAATGCCAGTGCCAACAGACCCATCTGATGCCTCAGTCAGCCAGAGCTACTGTGCCAAAGTCTGCTAAGACCAAAATGCCATCTAGGAATTTGCACATTTAACAATAAGCACATCTGTATGTTACCAACCTGAAATGATGAAGATCACCCCACCAAAGACAGCCATCCGCATCTTCTTGACCTGGTCATCTTCCATGCACTTCATGCATTTCATGCCAGTCACAGCAACAAACAAACCCACGAGCCCCAGGAGTATTGCAGCCACCATCAAAGCCCTCGTGGCCTGCAGACTGCCTAGAAGACATGAGGATTTGAGTCACCACAAAGAAAACTCAAAATACAAATAGAAATTCAAATTACTGGCTCAGTAATCATGTGTCAAAATACCCCTATTCCTCCGTTACACAGGATACATCCAAACAAGACATTTCGTTTTAGCTTTGGTCTCAAGACTGTCACCCATCAGGATCAGAGGACTCTTCTAAAATGCATGGCAAACAAGGGCATGCGGCCTTTCTTCAGGAAATGACCTGGGAATTGCCCTCAGACATCTTTTCTTCCTTGATCATTTGAATCCCAATTGGAAGGACATATCTGTTTATCAAAAGAAGCATTCAGATTTAGGCTCTACCTTGACAAAGCACTTAAGCACACGTTTTAATATGAATAGCGCCATACATATGAATAGTTCCACAGCAGACAGCAAGGCCCCTTTACTGTTCAACACTTCCAAAACCTGTCTTTTATACAAATAACTCAGTAATGATTTAGATTTTTTTTTTGTGCTAAATTCTCAGCTTGAACCCCAGAGGGTACAAAAATACAATTGCAACAAAAACAGGATTTTCCCAGCCAATTGAAAAATAGGTTATTTTCTACCTAAAATATTTGGCTTAGTCGACTCAAATGCTTTAAGAGCCTCTTGTGCTTTTGAAGAGTTGGAGCATGGGGTGATGCCTCCCATCCGCAAGTGCTGAATTTGTCGGAGTTCTCAGAAGACAGACCTGATATACTTTATCCAAGATTTGGTTTTATATGGACTCAGCTGAAGGCAAAGACACACTAACCCTATTCACATGAGTTACTGAACTCTGATTTTCTTGATACCAAAGAAGAAAAATAATTAAGTCACTACTAAAAAAACCTCAGGTGACAAAACATCTGACTAGAAGTGCACTAAGAGCCTGAGCTTCATTGTCTGGCAAATCAGGTTTGTTTGAACGGCATGGATTTTAATATACAGTCCTGTAAAGACCTAGGAACAAACGCGGCTGGTTAATAGAAGGAATAAGCTCCCAGGAGCCTGCTGTAAGCAGCACAAGTGTCCCCTGACACAGAAGGTTGTCTAGAAGTGACACAGGTACTAGCAAAGTATCACCACAATCTTTCCCAAGTCTGCAGCTCACCCCTCAAAACACCCTGATTGCCTCCTGCTAGAGCTCTGCAAAGCACTTTAGGCTTGGAGGTTGCAAGATTTAAGCCTATAACAGAGCAACTTCACACTCAGTCAGTGCTGGTAGGGGAACCCGTATGAGTCCTGATAAAGCAATGGGCTGTCTTGGCTCAATCTGAAACTCAGGAGTTCAGAGCTGGCACTGGCCAGGAGAGGGGCAAAGCCTCACACCCATCCTCCGCAGCTTCTTTACTACACTTTGCCCCACAGCATTGCTTGTGCAGGAAAATTCCTGTGACACACACCAGCACCAGGCTGTCAGACTCCAGCTTTCTGTTTCTGCTCCTTCACACCCAATCTTATTGTTTTGTAAATAGATTATGAAAATAGTTACAAACAATACAACTAAGAGGCAATATTCAGAGCAATAGGAAGCGACACTTTCATAAGATGAGTCTTGGCTTTCTTGGGAAAAATTTCCCTCAATCAGGTTGGCTAATGTTATCTCTTGCTTCCTTCAAGGCAAAGGCGACACACCTCCGCACCGCCCAGGTGTTAATCAAAACCCATCTGCTGCACTGATTGCAGAAACCCACTAACAAAGCCATTTGTCACTTAAGCATAAATCACCACAGCAGTATCCAAACTCGTTTTTAATTGATTTATCTCCAATGTTAGAGATTACACTCCAAAAGTAATTTCTATCTTGCAAAAGTAATTCCAACTTTCAGAAGGACTTCAGCTGACAAATCACCAACCCAGGCAGCCAATTCAGCTGCCATACACTTAAGGCCAAGTTGTGGCCTATTGCAGCAACTCTGAAGAGGCCAATGGCTGAATATTATTTTTACTTAGCATGGGAAAGGGTATTTTCTCCAGAGATAAGACAAACCTGTTTTATCAAGACTACAGTAAGTTGGGCTCAGTCTTGCTGCATGAGAAATTTCTTTATAGGAGAGGGTTTTGAAAGAGTTCTTTCATAACGCTGGAAACAGGCAATGTTATCTCTGAAAACTAGACTACTTAAAAGGGTGGGAAGAGACCTCTCACCTTCAAACACGATGCTAAGGAACAAACACAGGAAAATGCTGAAAAATGTTTCTATGACCTCTGAAGACCTAGCTGTGAAACCTGCTAAAATCTCAAGATGTGTAAGTATTAACTGGATGCATGCCATGGCACAACAGCTTTGCAGAAACAGTTGAACAAAACAAAGCATTGTGATTATTTCCCAGAGCTGCCTCCTCTCAGCAGAGCCTGGGGGAACATCTCCTGGTGCTCTCACCCCTTCCTCATGCACAGCTCGATGGCACAGGAGGACAGAAGCATTTAGGAAACTGGCAGCAGGACGGAAAAACAGGTTGAAGCATTCGCAGAACATCCTGTTCCTTTATCCCAAGAAGCTGTAATGTGACATGGCTGTATTAGCCAACCACCCTCCTGTGGTGGAGCTCAGAGCACAGGCTGGGAGGTGGCGTTTTTGTCCTCCTACCACTTTTGCAATGTGTGCAGTGCACTGACCACAGTTAATCATCACACAACCTACTAGTTATTAACTACACATTAACAGCCGTGTTGTCAATGGAAGCTGCACATCCAGAGGCTGGGAAAGCTAGTTTAATAATAGTTCTGTTGTTCACATGGGCCTTTCCAGGTGCTTTAAAAATCCAAAATTATACAAGGATACTATTGTCTTGACCTGCTAAACAGGACTGGCTACCGACAGCAAGTAGAAGTACTCCACAAAACTTTATGACTTCTATCATATTAGAGACAACAGAATTTCCCCCACACTCCTTGCTGCTGCAACTGTCCTACCAACAAGAACAGGAAAGCCCAGAAGCCTCTGGGGAAAAAATAGTCCTGTACAAGGTGAGACCAGTTGGCCTGGCACCCAACAGCTGTCAGATGGCAAAAGTATTTTGTCAATATAAACCAGTACTGACTTGGAAGCCAAGCCTTTTTGTTGCTGCTTAGTAATGAGAGACACAGCCCGAAAAGCTTATAGCAAGAAAGCATCAAGGACTGAAGAGCAGAGGCTTAAAACTACTGTTGACAGTTAATAACAAATGTGTATTCTGCAAGGGATATAATGACACTTAAGTTTACAAACATGCTGCTGCACCTCATCCTTGTTTCACATAATAAATCCTACTTGTTTTAAAAACATGTCAACAAACAGTTTTGACTTATTGTTAGTGGGTTTGGACAAAATTTTATCTGAAGCCTACTTACTTTCCACAACTATAATTAACTGACCCAGAAGTAATTGCTGGTAACTGCTTAGTTTTACATATATATACATGTATTAAAAAACATATAAAAAATACTGCAAAAGACTTCACCTGCAGATGTTTGAGGGTTTTTTTGCTATCATCACATTTTCTTATTTAATCTGTTTATGTCATTTATGTTACAGAAAAGCTGTTGGGAAAGTGCCATGGGATTTTTGTAATGCCTGTTTGTAATGCAAAATTGCTGTAATGGCTCTGTGTGCAGATTATTCTCTGATAGGGATGCTCATTGACTCCCTTACTTGTATTTAAAATATGGATTTTTCCTTCCCTTCCCACAGGCCTCCATGTAACCAACTGATGACAGATGAAACAGATGCTGTGCAGCTCCCTCTAATACCTGCAAGAGAAGTTCCCCAGGAGTTAAAAGCAGCTCCACAGTATAGGAAGCCTGTTATACCACCCACCTCCAAGAACAGTCAGAAGCCTTTAAAGCCTTCCCACTAGGGTTCATGAAAGCTGGATCCCCTGGAAGGAGTTGGATCGGAGATCGTGCTGGTCGACCCTGCCAGCATGTGAAGGTTACTGTTGTGATCTCAGCTTCAGAGGTGGCCAGCAAACATCTCTCTCACTTGCAGTCATTCTGCACGCAAAAGCTACTAATGGCTTGGAGGCTTTCAACCCCCTTACCAGACCTTGCAAAGACCCATCCTGCATACCCATCACCTTCAAAGCACCCCACCACAAGTGTAGAAGACCGTACAGAGGAATCTAGGCAAGACAGGGAGTCTGGGTCATGTTTCTTGACAAAATGGGAAGGGGTGGGAAGTCCTCACTGCATATCCAGTGCAAAAGCAGCAAGTGCAGTGGATGACTGTGGCCTTGTACTCTGCTTACCAGAAAGCAGGAAAGGTTCAATGCCCTCCTACACTCACTAACAGAGAAAGGGTGGTGCTAAGACAAGCAGCACACGGTACCACCATTTCCAGATTCCTGGTGAAAGCAGACCTGGGCAGCCTGTTTTCCCACGAAGCCTGGAAATTCCCTTACCAAGAGATTTAGTAACACATAGTAACACCAGCTACTAAAGCTGCTTAGAAGCTGCTTGTAGAGCAATAAAGCCAGTGTATTGCAACAGACTCCCATCCCCTCTTGCAGAGGCACCAGGGCACACAAACAGCCTCGGTGGCATTCCAAGTAACCCTCTACCTTCACAAAGCCAGCACAAGTGAGACTGTTTTATCAGTCAATCATGATTTTTCATGAGGAAGGAACAGGGATTGAGAAACACAGTAGCAAATTAACCCTTAACCCACATGAAAGCGCAAATACCAGCAGGTTCTACCTGCTTACTCCAGATCTAAAGATGGAGACTTGGACACATGCCCCTCATGCTTTGTCCCTCCCTGGGCCACCCTCCCAACTCCCCCATCACAACTGAGCTACAGTAACCTGAGCATGAACCCTTCCTTCCCCATGTCTCATTCTCTTCCCCAGCTCCTGGAACAGGCTGAGCCACAACGGTAAAGGTGTAGGAGGGAAGATTTCACATTTCAGCGATGCTGCTTGACCCAGAGGGTATTCAAACCCTTGTTTATTTTCTGGGCTAGGGCACAAAGGCTCATTGTGGATGTACTAGGTTTGGTGATGAAGTGATAGATCAGTCTCAGCTTGTCTCAAGCACAGAACCTCTCCCAGCAAAACCAAACAGGGTGATGAGTATCTTCAGCTAAAACAGCCTAGACAGGACCCAGAACAATCTCTGCTCAGAACAGGAGAATGTGGTTAGGTGGGGCTGAAATGTTTCAGAGACAGGTACCAGGAGCCCTACATCCTACTGTCTGAGACCATCCCCCTGAGACCCCGAGGAGCACAAAGCTGAGCTAAGCTCCATGGACCATGCTGGAGGGCCACAAGAACAATGCTGAGGCTGTGCAACAAAGCCTTGTTGCAAGGGTGGCATTTGTTGCCTCTGTGTCTGCGTGTGGCCACGCACTGCTTTTCACGTAAGCCAGCAAAACGCAGCCTTTCTATTGCCTGAATAGGAGCAGTGACATAAGCCCTCAGCTGAACACAGCTGCGGGAGAAGTGCCAGCATGGGTGCACTCCAGCAGTGTGCCCATACTGGAAGCTTGAGGCCCCCTCACTTGATTAATGGTGCTCATCAGCTTGTGCCAACCGCACCTCTGCCTTGGACCGATGCAGAATCGGTCAAAGCAGCCAAACACTGACACATCCAGAGGAATGGCAACAGCTACCAGATACCCAAAAGTTTGCTGGCAAAGCCTTCCAGCATTCTCACAAGCATGAGTTACTGCAGTGTGAGAGGGTTCAGTCCTTTCTGAAGGGACAAAATAATTATAGATGTGAGCCTCTCCCATCAGCTCACGAAGCTCTGACACGTGAAGAAGCTCTGGCAGGAAAGCACGGCCAGGCAGAAGTTCTGCTCACATAGCTGTACCACCTTCCACCTTCACCAGAAACATAGATAAATGCAGTAAGGGAGCTCTCCACTGCACCTGTCCCGGGGTGCGGGGCTGTCGGTACAGATGGTTTTGGTTTGGTTGTATTTTGGTTTTTTTTTTTTGGTTTTTTGCACCTCCACCCAAACCAGCGCTGCTGGTCCCTGCCCATGCTTATGTGGCTGTAAAACCTTGAAGGAACACCAGGAGGGAAAACGGCAGATAACGTGATAACGTTTATGCTCCCCGGCACGATCTGCTTTCAAGCAGGAAAGGCCCAACTTGAAGCAAGCTGAGGGACCGAAAAAATGAGGGGCCCTTTCGCCAACCCTCGCTGCTTTTCCCACCCTCTGCGATCTCCCTGTTTCTTGGGAATTTTCAAGCATGCTGTCCTGCAGGGCCAGGGGCTCTGCGACAACACAAAAGGCGGCGCACACACTACAAGCTGAGCCTTGGTCCTTGGTACCTCCCTACCCCGCAGCCGTAAAAGAGAAGAGCCTGTATTGTTCGCTGGACAAAGGTGAGGGGAGCTGCTGGTTTCGGTGCTCAACCATGAATGGGCCAGGTCTGGAAGGCCTGGGGCAGGTTTCTGGGAATCTGTTCTCGGCGGGTTCCGCAGTTGATTCCGCAGGCAGGTTTCATTAACAGCACAATGGGCTGCGCACAGCCCCCGAGGCAAGGTTACCTTTCGCAACCCATCTAGGGGGTGGATGGAGATTCCTCAGCCCTGCTGGCACCTTCGCCCCCCACCCCCAGTGCGAGATAAGAGGCTTGAAGCTGAGCTTACACATAATTACCACTCAAAGCACCCCGGACTGTGTGCTCAGCCCTGCCCCGATTAGCTCAGCCCCGCACCCCGCGAGTGCCAAGTGGGTGCGCAACACTCCCGATGGGAGCAATCCGCACCTCTGCGGGGCCCACGGGCGTTCGGAGCAAGGCAACAGGAGGGACTGGCCGCGGAAGTGGGGTGGGGGGTGTCCGACTTCACTGCGTGACACACTAGAAGGGCTGGTGGCAATCGGACGCGGGGACACTCCCACGGGCCTCGGCTTACATGAAATTGCCTGCTCAATCCTTCGGGAAAGAGAAGGTGACCACGGTACTAATTATTATTTTATTAATTAGGGAGGGATAAAGTTGGTCCAGGACTAGGGATAAAGCGATGGATACTGCGAAAGAAATACTTTTTTGCGGGTACTGGCATAAGTTTTCTTCGCCAGCGCTCTAGAAATAGCCCTCACGTAGAGCTCTAGGTCAGCCGTGAGCACCCCGAGTGACACCCCAGCCAGCCTTGCCCATACTCAGTGACACCCCCGCCAGCCAGGCTGCAGCTCTTGCCTGCATGAAATGGCTTCACCGTCCCACGACAACATTAGAGACTAAAGATTACCTTGACATACTGGTCTGCCTAAAAACTGCAAGTAGTCCTACCTGGGCTGGAAGCCAGCTCACCTGCCAGCCCTCTGCTTAACAGCTCCACGGGAGCAGCAGCGACTTTCCCAGAGAACAAAAGACCGAAAAAGTCAAAGGCAAACAAAACCCGTACTCTAAAATCTCACTCCGGTCCCGCTGCTGAGCTCTGCTCCCTCAGCCGTTCCTAGTTCCTTGGCTGAAACTCCACAGCCAAAAGCTCTTGCTCACAAACACGGCGCTTTCCCGAACACTTGTGGAGGATCTGACCCTTCCCCTCCCGGGACCTTTTTCTTTGCGAGGGGGGAGCGGGCAGACAGCGTGCGGGCAAGGGGCTGCGGGGCATCTCCGGCTCCCTGCCCGAGCATCGCCCCGCCGAGCGCCCCCGGTCCCCGCCCGGGGAGGCGACACTGCCCAGGGTGCCCCAAAGGACGGTCACTGTAGAGTCACCCTCCGCTCCGGCGGGACCCCGAGAGACACGCGTCCGACCCCCGACAGGATGAAGCGTCACCAAAAGAGATGGGGGACCTCAAGCCCTGCACCTTCAACCCCAAAGAGCCATGCTACGTAATTCCAGCGGGAGAGAGACTGTGAGACCCGACAGCAACAGCACCCCTACTGCGACAGGCACTTGGGATGGGTGGGAGGGACGGCACACGCACGACGACGGCGGAGACGGGACACTGGACGTGCAACAGGGCTGGCAACCCCAGTCCGCGTAGTTCAGCTGAGCTTCGACGCGACCGACACCGCCGTGGGGTGGCGACCCCACAGGGCTGGTACCCCCAGCCCCGACCGAAGAGGCACCGGGGCGGAGGGGACGGCCCCGACGGGACGGGCACCCCCAGCCCCTTCACCGCCCAAGCCCCGACTTACCCTCCAGCTTGAGCAGCGAGTCGTACACCTTGCACTGGATCTGCCCCGTGCTCTGCATGGCGCACGACATCCACAGCCCCTCGTAGAGCGCCTGGGCCGTGACGATGTTGTCCCCCGCGTAGGATGCCATCTTCCACTGGGGCATGGCGGTGCTGATGATGATGCCGATCCAGCCCAGGAAGGCCAGCACGAAGCCCAGGAGCTGCAGCCCTCCGCTGGCCATGGCTGGGCTGGGGACGGGGACGAGTGGCTGCGAGGGGACCGCGAGCGCGCGCCCGCTCCGCTCTGCCGCGCGCACGGCTCTGCCGCCCGCGCGCCGCCCCGCGCGCCTCTTAAGCCCGCGCACAGCGCGCCCCCTGCCGGCCGCGCCCCGGCCCCGCCCCGCGGGGGTTCCGCGGCCCCCCGCACATCCCGGCCTGCCCCCGCACCTTCCCCCGCCTTCCGCGGGTGGTTGCAGCGTCCGGAGGGCGGGGGGGGGGGATGTTCACACCCCACTCCACCCGCCCGTGGAGTCACACCACCCCCCGTCGGGGTTTCACCCTGATCCGCAGTCCCTTCCCAGACCCACGCCCCCACAGCACCTCTTCGCCCCCTACAGCCCCCCCCCCCCCCAAGATCTGGTGGTCCAGAGA
>JAWWES010000011.1:11001400-11173410 GCA_035583135.1 Lophotriccus pileatus
AACCCCCCCACTCAACTTCCTCGGGAATGGCAGCCCGCTGCTGTCCTTTATGTGTTGGAGCTGTAAACGTCACTCTCCGTCGGGCACCTTCCCTCTCTGAGCGAGCACACTGGATGGGAAAGTGGAGACGGGGCTGTGCCACTTCCACCTGCCCAGCTGATGTCTGTGTGACCGGCTTCCCCAGCCCACCCCAGTGCTGCCAGGCAAGGCAGGGGCTCATTTCCCACCTGGCAGACTCTCTGCGGGGCTCCCCCGACGTGCAGCACACGTGGGGATAATTGGCTGCAGAGGAGGCAGTAGAGCAATCATGGGAATTATGAGTACTATGATTTTAAAGGGCTTTCGGGGAGGCAGCTGTGCAAACACTCATCATCCATGTACAAATCCAAACTTTTGAACCAACCATTTTAATAAGGACGATGTGCTGTACACCTTTGCATTACTGGACCTCTCCTCACTGGGAGAAATTTCGATTTTTGAATGCTTCAGTGATTTACTAAGGTTTATTGAAACTAGGGGATTACAGAGAAGGAAGGAGTGTCCTCTCTCTTGGGCGTGTGTTTGTCCAGTTACTATAGTTCCCCTTTCTACTGCGTGAATATTTGAATATTGACAAATCCGGACTCAGAATAGGCAAAGTGAGGAAATACTATCTCCTTCAGAGGGCACAGGCTGGGTGGTGCTGCCTGCCCTCACCACGGGCTGGATGGAGGGGATGTTCAGCCTGGACCTGCTGTAATCCCAAACCCTGAGATAAACAGGTGATAATTCCTGATAAAGGTGCTGCTGGAGGTAGAGATGGGGTTGCATTGTTTTGACACCGTGGTTTGCTGCATTCTGATGACTTAGGAGGTTTTGCTGGAGCTGCTTCCCGAGATTTGCAAACAGACAAACAAACAGATTCGCGATTACCTGACCCGTCCTCTGCAATGCCGGGGGTGGGGGAGCGTTAAGGGGAAGAAAAGCAACTGCAATCTCGCCCCACGGGGCAGAGACAAAGCAAAGCTCGTTTACTTGGAAAACACTTGCGGCTGCCGGTCCCCAGCGTCCCGGCAGCAGCGCTGGTGTGATGAAATCCATCCTAGTTACCTGGTAGCAAACTTTTCCAGCAATGTCCTTTTTTCAGTGTTGAAAGAGTAGGGAGCTGTGAATCTGCAGCTGAAGAAACAGTGTCTCTGTGGACCACAGTTTTGTAGTTCTGGGAGTGAGGAAGAAGAAAGCAGCAAAGTTTTGTATTTGCAAGGAAGAGATAACAAAGTAGATGCATTTCTCTGCGTGTTCATGGAGAACTCCCCGAGATACAGGGAGCAGAGAAATCAGCATGGTGCTGGCTACTGGAGCTGGTTCCTGGAACAATTCCTTGCCTGATGAAGGGGCAGGGCAGAAACGCATGCAAACCTGAAGAAACAGAGTTAGGAGTGTCTGGGTTTGCTCATTGACATCTGCATAGCCATATCAGTCCAGCAGTGTCCATCTGCAAGGGAATGTGCAGTTTCCCCAGTGCTTCAGAGCACTGAATTGACTCACCCCTTTCCTGATCCTCCTGCCACCCCCCACCCCGACAGACTGGGCAGCTCCTCACTGACTCCTGCAGTGCAAGGTCAGCTCTGGGCAGGGTTACAAGTTCCAAAGCCACTTTTAGCAGGTTTAGGTCTTTTGGGTACTGGCTCTCAGCAGCCAGGAGAGGGAACAGAGCCATTCTGTGCGGTAAGGACTTGGACTTTCTACTGAACCTTCTAGGAAAGTACAGGGAGGAGTCCTGGGTGGCAATGATCCGATTGAACTTGCGCTGGAAGGGACATCAAGAGTGGTCTTGAGGACACGCATGCAGCAGGCATGTGCTGCATAATGCAGCCCCCTGATCATGCTGCTGGCTTTTGGGATGACTGCAATCCATGACCACCCTGTACTTGGGAAGAGTTGGGCTTAGGGGGTATCCTTTGGGCCAGTTTGTGCCAAATCTGTCCATAGTGTGAGTCTGACTGCTTGGACACACAGTAGGACACCATGTGTCCTCAGTTTCTTCCCCTTCCACAAGGCCATAGAACTTAGACTGGAGACAGCCATATTCTGTGAGGGGTACTATGGGATTAGGGTCTACACCTGCCTGGAGATGGGTGCTGTGTTTCTGAGAGGCTGTACAGCCTTCCCATTGTCCCTCTGTCCCTGATGGGTGCTTCACTGGGCAGTGTTACTGGGTGACAGAACAGCCTTGGGTCAAACAAAGCCAATGAAGGCAATAGTGACATACATCCATGTGCTCTTGGACCTGCCACAGTCCTCATAGACTGCAGCACAGGCGTGCCTTTGTGCACACCTTCTAGGCACAAATTTGGTGGGTGCATCTTGCTTTGTGGAAATGAGAGTTTGAAGACAAGTTTCTCACATCTTTTTGACCATTGAACATCCCTGACAACCCATCCACAGTCTCCTCATGCAGAGTGCCATCCTCATGAACACCTAATTTATGTTTTGCTTTCTAAGGACAATTCGAGGTTGATACTTATTACTCACATTTCATGAAAGATTTCAAAACCCAGCAACTATTTCTGTCGAATCATCACAAGGAATTTAAGATAAACACTGAAACTACACTTTTTCCCTTCATCATTCATCAGTGCTCTCAGTGCTCTGGAATTTGCAGTGAATTTTACAGTATCCCTAAGAGCATCTAGTCTCCTCTTCTGAACTTCCTTTCTTTCTTTGAGACATGAAATATCTTATTTCTTTTATTTGGATGATTTTCTGCACTGCTTCAGTGGGCAAAATAAACACTCCTTTTATTCAATAACCACTGTCTTTCCTCCTCTGCTTAAGATTTTTTTTTTTTTTGGAAGTCCCAGAGGGTTTTCACTCTATTTTAACCTAGCTTTTCTACCTAACTTTGGGAAATACCATTCCTTCAGATCATTAATCTCAGCTGAAAGACCTGGGTTTATCCAAGATGTTGCAATCTCCTCTACATTCTCTAGGCTAAAGGTACTCCACTAGTGACAGTCCTTAGTGATTGGCCTCTTCTTAAGTAAACACGTGAATATTAATTTCTTTTCCCTTTACAAAGCAGGATCGAATGAGAAGAGGCACGTGCATAGACAGTGGCTGAAATCAAACAGGAATGTTTCCATCTGCAGCTATACAGACTCCTCTAATTGTTCATAGAGGTTGTCCTGGTGTCCAACAGCCCTGGCTGCACTGGCCAAATGCCTAACACCTTGGTCATGTCGCTCCTTTGGGTGTTGTTAGTCAGAGAGCAGCCTCGCCGCTGTGCTCAGCAGAGATCTGAGCTCTGTGGGTAGTAAACGATACCTGTTTCCTTTTCTGGCGAAAACAAGCTTTAACACTTGCCAGGACTTGCAGGTGAGCAGTCTGGTTTCCTCTGCTCTCAGACATTTCTTGGGGAAGGTTTCACTATGCAATGCCCGTGTCACAGGCTCACTTGTAATTTTCTGTCCTCATATCCCCTAAACTTGGCCCCGAGGCTGCCCCGAATTCATCCTTGGGCTAAAGCTCATGTATTAGGGGGGGAAATCTAATTCTAAGTTCTTATAAGTGTGAGGAGGTGCACAGAGCAGGCACAGCTGCATTTTCCTTGTTTCGGAGTGAAGGCACAAGCTTCACAACTGGACGAGAAAATGGGAATGGCCAGACAACATCACCTCAGCCCACTGTTTCTGGTGGCAGTCAGTTGCAGAGCCAGGGAATAATGCAAGCACATAGTGACCCTTCCCCAAAATGTGTGACAGCCCACTCTGATCCATGTCTAAATGTATCCTGAGCCAGTACCGCTACTTTCAACTTTAATTTTGCACACTCAATTATTTCTCCATAAATTCAGCTGATTGTTTTTTGAACCTTCTAGCACCTGCAGCATTCTGCAGCAAGGAGTTTTGCAGGTTTACTCTGTGCTTTACAAGAAAGTACAAATTTTTGTTTCTTTTGAACCCTATGACTTGCTGTTTCACTTGATGTCCCAAAGGTTCTGGAGGAAAAGGGTAGACTGGTGTGACCACATGTGTTTAGCTCTAGTGTACCTGGTCTAGAAAAAAAACTTTAAAAGACTTCCTTGTTTATCTGCAGGCTGCTTTTTCTTTTTTTCTCTCCCACTTACTCCAGGGGAAACTGAATCTTAGCTGAGTCTTAGCTCCAAGCAGTTTTGCAGGCAGCACCCAGATGTCTTTGCCCAGGTGTCAAGAGGATCTAAGACTGCGGCAAATCTTCCCTGGGATTAGTCAGGATTGTGTGCAGCCCAGTCTGCAGTGAGGGGCAGACGTTGTGTTTGACCATGGTAGCAGCTGAAGCAGCCAAAGATCACAGCTTGCAGGGCTGCAGAGCACAGCAACACAAAGAAAGCTTAACCCTTCACCTGCTGCTCCCTACTGCAGGGCTGCCATTCAGTAAAAAGTTTTAAAAAAAGGTTGTTGCAGAAGACCTCCTTCAAATTACTCTTATTGCCTAAAAGACCACAGGACAGTGAACAACACCAAAACCAGAGCTTTTACATGCACAGCTGAATTGAAATCTCCATTTCCAGGAGGAAAGCTCAGATTTCCTCTTTGGTATTGAAATTTGTGGTTTATGGAGGCAGCATCTGTTAGAGGGACTGACAGGACTTACTTGATACTGGCTACACACGGTGAATACATTCTGAAAGTATGATTTTAAATGGGCTGTATGAACTATTCCTTCTCAAATGCTGTAAGACAGAAACAGCATAAATCTCTCTGTGTTTGGTCAGCAGACATGACCTGGAATTTCTAATCTGCTGGAGATAAACCAAGCTAATTATCAACCCTCTTCTTGCAGTCATTCAAACATTCACATTTCCCCACCAGCTGTAATAAAGTTACAGTTTTGGGAGTAATTTCATTCTACTCTTCACATGATAGATTTCATCTGGCTGTAGTTAAAATGTGCTTATATATAACACAATGAAGTTGTGTGAGGCTGGCTGAACTCCTGACTTCTCCTCCAAACCACCCTCTGCTGAGGGCTCTGAAAGGGATCGAATCTCTTTCCCGGCTTCTCGTTTTTCACCTGTTCCCTTTGTTTTTTCTCCTCTCCTGAGTCAGCAACCCACAAATGACTGCAAGGCCCAAGACTGTGCCTCAGAGTGCCCCAGAACACTGAAATCTTTCTCGTCTGTAAATAAATGGTTTTGGCATGTGTAAAGCTGCACTGTGTGTGTCATTACCCACAGCTCGCAGATCGCTGGGCTTGCCTGAGCAAGGCAGGGAGCTGCTGAGAAATAAAGGTGGTCCTGCACTTGGCGGCTCACATATTGTTTCCCAGAGTGATACTGGAAGCTCTGACAGAGATTCCATGGCATGAAACCCATCCCTTAAAGGCCATGAGATTTGACCTGCATGGTAGGATTTGTTTTCAATTTTTCTATTTTAGTATTGTTCTTTCACTGGACATTCTGTACCAGAGGCCAGATAGAAAACAAAAGTCAGACACAATCAAAGTACTGGAAACAATGAGTTCCATAGTACTAGAGAGGTAATGGTGGGAAAAGCAGGGAGTTGTTACATGCTGTAGGTAGAAGGCAGTGCTACATCATATCATCAATAAATGTCATTTTCAAAATGCATGAAACTAATTCTGGTTTCAGATGATGGGACAGGTGTGGTGAGGCATCTAGGGAAGAGGTTCAGCAGTGAAGTGGCAGGTGAAGAGTGTGCCTTGTTGAAGGGTTAACAACAAAGTGTGGCCACTTTCCCCACCATGTGCCACTTAGGATCAGGTGGAGCACAGCAGCTTCTGCTGTCAGGGTCCCAGGGCAGGGAAGGAGGAGCAGTGAGAATAAGTGAGACCCAGGCCTGACAGAGAGGGGCAGATCCATGTGTGTATGAGTGTTATACTCAAGTGCATAAGCCATGAGAGATGTGCACCAAGGTCCTGACAAGATAAAATTCATCCCTAGTACTATCCATGGAAGAGTTTTCTAAGTGCAGTTAGAAAAACATCTCTCCCATCCTCCAGGAAATGGGCTCTGTGAAGACCTAACCCTTGGCATGTACTCATCCTGTTTGCTCTCACTCTGTTCCTGATGCCTCCAAGGTCTTGGTCCTGATCCTCCAGGACCAGTTATAGCAAGAATCACATTTCTACCCAAATCTCACCAGGTGTCCACCAGAAACTCAGTGGTGGCTGGTGTCTGTGCTCATTTATAAGCTTGATGACCTAGTTATGGAATGAAATTCCCGAGACTGGCAAGAATCTGACCACTTGCACAATCACCACTGAAAAATTTTTCTCTTTGGAATAACCCCATGTTGTTCTTCCTGAAATCACATGAAGGAAGGAGAGGGCATTGGATTCATATTACAAAGAGATAGAAGGAAGGAGAGAAGATTCCTAATGACTAGGTATGAAGTCCTCCACAGGATCTGATGTTCAGACAGTACTGAAGACAGAGCTACCTTTCTGAAGTCAGAGTTACCACCGTTTACATTGCTCAACCACCGAGCAAGTGAGCCATCAAGATCAAGTACCTGTGAGTCTGGTTTTGGGGCAACCTTCATGCCAAGGAAAAGTCCAAGCTGTATTCAGCCTTTTAGAAATTACTCAAAGATTCTCATCCCAGGGTATGACTATGTCTCACCTTTTTGTGCCTGGACCACAACCTCTATCCATTTCCTAAGCCCTTATTACATGTCAGATAATTGGTGTTGGGAAGATAAAATGATCCAGTTTCCTTCCTAGAAAGGCTCTGCCATAAAATCATGTAATTTTACTGTTGCTGTTAGGGGCAATGAAAAGGTTAGGAGATGAAGTTTCAGGTCTTTTCTGTGTTGCTGAACTTAGTCCCTTTCACATGTTGCTAGGAATTCCTCTGGGGATCAATAAGACCTAACCTATTTGTGATGTCCTTGGATGTTGGAATAATTCAAGATACAAAGATTACTGTGCTGTAGAAAATCTTATGACATGCCAGAACCAGTTAACAACTGCTCAGCATCCTCACAGACATGCTGACCCTGTACAGCCATCTTCCATCAAGGAATTGTCTCTGGAAGCTGAGAGGAGCAGAAAGATGTGATTTGTAAGTATTGGCAATATGCTTCAGTTCTCTTTAAGACACCAACAACAGAGCCAGGTATTTCTGAAGCACTCAGTAGCTGCTGCTGTGACACACACGGCTGGATTTTCCAATGGGAAGCAGGGTTAAGCACTTAAAGAAGCGTTTAAATGTGGCCAGTTATTCTAGTGCCTACATGGGAATGAAACTCTTGAAAAGCCTTTGCTAAGTGAAAGACCCATCTGCACTGAAAGCAGAGCTTATGCATGCTCATGTGTGTAGACAGAGGAGGAGGAGGGAAGGAGTTTCTCCCCGGGACTTTCTAACACACCCTTTATCGTTAGGACAGAGAGAACACAATGGCAATCCAAGATCATATTTCAATGCCTTGAGGGAGTTTAAAACCCCAGTTATCTGGCTGGAGGTCAGAGGCTGGGGGTGTTTCTCTCGCAGCTGTGTTTCTCTGCTCATGAAAACTCCTCCTTAAGCCCGGTGAACACAGAGGCTTTGCTGATGGGTGTTTCGGGAGCACTCTGGTGAGCCCACACCCTGTGCTGTTGACAAAGAAGGTGAAAACGAAGCCTAAGCCAGAAGGAGGCGGAGGGATGAAAGGAGAGCTTGGATGAGGAAGAGCACATCTCCATAAAGAACAGAAACTGGACCCTACATAAACCAGGACCACCAGGGCAGAATAGGGACAGAAGAGGAGAAAGAGGGAAAGAACATGCTGTGCTTTCCTCTCCTAGTGCACAGAGAGGCTCCCATGTGAGGGAGAGGAGAGGACAGGACAGGAGAGTGAAGAGGAGAGGAGGCCTCTGAAGACACTCCCTGTATAAATACCTTGAGATGAGAGATGAGCACTAGAATCATCCACTGTTGTCTCATGTCCCAGGGCTGGGACTGCAGCTCTGCCCATGCCTCCCTGTTCCTTAGTGATTCTGCCAGGGATTAGGCTGTCCTTTCCTTTCCTCCTTCCTCCTCCTCCTCCATGTTTTTGCCCTCCAGCCTACAGCACATCTTGCTTGCACGATGAAGGCAGAGAGTGATTAGGTGTATGTGAACCGTGACGGGCTCTGCTCATGCTAATTTGTTCAGCAGCAGGGGCAAAAACATCCCTGCTCTGTCATCTACCGGCACAAGAAGAGGGCTGGAGTGAGGGGGTAGCCTTATAGGAGCCTTTGTTTGCAGTTGGCTTCTCCCCCTTGCCCGAGCCCGTCTGTGCACAGAGGGTACAGTGCCTCGGGGGGCAGACCTGGGGGTCACTCTGCATCAGCTCTGGGCAGTGTTCGATGTGCAGTTTGGGTGCTGAGTATTAAACAGAAGGGGACAGTGTGTGGGGAGGAACTGGGAACAGGCAGGCGGGCAGACACTGATTTTCAGAGAGTTGCAGCACCAGAGCTCTGCAGGGAAACTCTCTGCAGATCCTGTACCCAAACCTGACCCCAGCTCATCTAATCAGGTCTCAAAACTGTTCTGTGCTCGTGGTCTGTGAATCACAGCAGCAACTGTTTTCCCTGAGCCTCAGCTATTGCCATCCTTGGCTTTTTATAGTAGATCAAACATCCTGTTACTAGACTGTGCATTTCTAACCCCGTAGTTGCTTTTATCCCCCCTTCGATGAGTCTCTTAGAGGGTCTTTCATCACTCTCTGGTAAGCAGGTTGGTGAGTAGCAGCGAGGGGCACAGAGGTCTGAAACGGATGTTTCTTGTGAAGTGAGTCACAAGAGGGGGTGGATTTCAGCCAGGAGAGCCCTGCAGAGTGAAACACACGTACAGCCCCCCTCACTCAGCTGAGGTGAGTCGAGGTCCTGAGGAGCAGCCGAAGCACAAACACTGTGCAAACACCTCCCACCTCGAGACCTCTTTTCCTGTGCTTTTCTCTGGTACTCTGGAAAGAGCTAAGTATTTACGCTGCTCTCCCTTCCCTTTCTGCACGACAGTTAATAGTGGTGTGGACCTTGTGCTTCACTTGCATTTTATCACGTTTGCATCGGGGCACGGGAAAGTTCAGGCTCATACTGGGAAATGCACGCTTGGATGAGGATGACGCCGCTGGGACGTGGCAGGACATCAACAGCCCCCGGGGTGCTTGGGGACGAGGGCTGTGCACTGGAACTAGTGACATGCCGAGAAAAGGTGTGTCTGATCCACTACCCAGATCCTCTGCCAATACACGCCCCGTGCAGCTGGTATGCAGTGACGGCATCGTATATTCTCCGGCTGCTTTCAGGAAACCCGAGTGGTCACACATGTTTTCACTGATAAGGATCTTGCCACACCCAGGCAGAGAGTCCTGCCCCGGTGTTAAAGAGAAGCGGGATTGTGACTCCTCGCTCTCGATTTGAAGGCACTTAGTCAGGGCCTCGTTTTCCCCAGCTCTAAAATGGGGTTAGTAATACATCGTTGAGATTATGTGTTTCTCAGGTGTGGGATTTCACAGGCAGCCATAAAACGAAATTTATTGTGCTGAGAGAAGGTGCCCAGTACTTTAAGAGCCTGAAAAGACTGCATTGGAATGCTTATTTTAGCTTTTATTGCATTGGAGTGATTAGAAAAGCTGTTTTAAAGGACTGTATACAAGCATCATGTCTGCGTGTATAGTATAAACAGACACAGACACACACAGAGTTTAATCCTTTAAGATCATATCTACTAGAAAATGCCTTTTCTTTCATATTTTCTATTAATCCTATATATTACCTGCTTGAGAAGTCACAAGTTGATTAGAAGTCTTAATATTTTCCGTGGGGTTACTGAGCTAACACCAAGCTAAATCCCAGGGGTTTGTGACCATACTAACATAGCTGAAGTGATACATTACAGTGACACACACTGCTCTGCAGTTCGTGTGTGTACACATCTTGTGTCCAAGGGGCCCTGCTCCAGAGATGAAGGCACTTTGAGGCCACAGATGGTGGTATATGAAGCAGGAGAATGGAGAGGGTACAACGAGGAGGGAGGAGTAGGAAGGATTGGCAGACAAGCCCATGGAAAGGAAGAACTCTTAGGGAAACCCCTTCCACACCTCTCTGAGGCTGACTCCTGAGCCATGCCCACTGGACAAGCCCCTGGCACTGAACACGGGTCACCTCACTGGCTGCTTGCCTACTTGCAGTGAGGTCTGTATTTCATGCATTAAAGCATCACCACTTCCTTCTTGCTCAAGGCCCTCTGCCACACTATGTATTAGACACTATGGAAGTAAAGGGACAACACAACCCTTCTGTGGTCACGGGACTGCGGCCTCACTGGGGTATTGCTGCAAGAATGGAATGTAGGTAGACAGATGACAACCAGTCATCCCAAGCCTGGCAGTAGTTTCAATCTCTCTCTCCAGCATAATGGCTTGGCTTTAATGGAGAGCACAGACCACCTTGTGTTAATGAGTAATAAAAGCAATCGACCCATAGTGCATTCATTGCCGAGCTGGGGGCGTGTGTAGTCAAGGTGATAAGGCTGTTATGTTAGCAAAGTTTTGGTGCATCTATGCCATGTGGAGTAAAAGCCTGACAAGGCCAAGCTCAGATGGTTAAGTATTAGGATATCCTAATGCTTTTGTTAGTGTCAAATTACAGTTAGCATATGTAGTACAGCCAACAAATCCATTGGAAAGCTGCACTGAGTCATGTCAGCCAGGTTTTAGGCTATACAAAGACATCTTGGGAGGTTATTTTGGGAGAGCTGTTTTCCAAAGCTGAGGGGACATCTGTCGTGCAAGTTAGGAAGGCAGACTATGATGAGAAACTACAACAGACTTTGATTCAAGAAGATGCTGACTTATTTAAAATAAAGAGTATTAAACATGCACCTTGCCAGTTTCTACTGAATAAAGAATATTGTATTCTTTCCAGTAACTCCATCAGATTCCATGAAACTGTTTGGACCTAAAGAAGGACCAGATATTGGATTGGCCTCTCTGTTAAGTGAAAAATCACAAACCATTGTGATCACAAACTTATGCCAGGGAAAACTGGAGGATCCTGACCTGCTCTGCTGCTGAGGCCAGGATGCTCCTTAGCCCTGAATTAGATGCAAATGGCTGGAGCCACTTCCTGTCCCGGGTGAGTCATGGGCAGGGAAGCACCGGCATCCTGCTCTAGGAAGGGTCACTCTCCTGCCCTGCCCTGCAGGGAAGCTGAACACTGGGAGGTGGCTGAAGCTGGGACAGAAACACAAATTGCTGGGCATATGGAAAATAAACAAGCCTTTGCCATGAGAGCTATGGAGAGATGAAGTGAAGCACATGCAGCACTGGTACCTCACATGCTGCCTTCACCCCTTGTGGAGTTTGCTCCTTGGTCTGACATGGGTGGACATTTGGTAGACTATGCTGGAAGATCAGATTATGATGTGCCCATCACAAAAGCTTAGAAACATCTCTCTGGCTATTACCATGGTCCTACTCCTGCCCTAGGAGATTTTCACTTTTCACCTCTGTCAGGCTTTTATTGAGACATTTTCAGCATGCACCAAGTAAGGAAAAATGACCCCTTTCTTTCTAGCTGGGCTTATCCTCTCTGAAAGAGGCTTGTATTTGGGTACAGGAGAGAATGAGAAGGCAGAGAGATTCATATGGCTGTAATACATTTCCTGGCTAATTTAGGCTCTGTTACTGTCAAACTAAGGTCTTGCCACCTCTAATTCTGATTGTGGGAAAACTCTCTCAGATTTTTCTGACCTTTTTTGAGCTCACTTTTTCTGAGTTGCCACTAATAACAACTGATTAGAATACCTTAAAAAATGGGTTCAGACACAAGGTAATGAATACAGTGCAAGACAAGTATAGAAAGTTGATGTATATTGTCAGTACCTGTCTCATATAAATACATCTATGTGTCTAATGAAAGCCATTATCCTTTGTGGGACCTGTGTGGCCACTGCCGTGTCCCCGTGGGTCAGAACTGTTAGAAACACAAACCCATCCTTGTCACAGAAAGCCATGAAGTGAAAACCATGAAGGTTTATTTGACTTATACAGACATTTGGATACCAGAAAACTCAGTGGAAAGCATCATATACATATAATCACATCAAGAGAAGCAGCTGGTAAGGAAGGAAGAGGAAAGCATGTTCTGAGGACCTATTCCATGGTGTGACCTCTGAGGAATGGAGTGATTTTGGGATCAAGGGTAAAAATTGTTCTCTCTGATACGAGGTTATGATAGGAATTATACGGATTATATATTGTAGTAACAATAAACTTCTCATTGCTACAGTATTTGGAGGGAAATCCTGGAGAAGAGGAAGCTTTGAGCAGTTCTGTTAAGGTACCGCTTGGCTCCATCTGGTGGTGAAAGCTGAGATGACAGACACCGTCAGCTTGGGCAAGCGACTGTCAGCAGAGCTGAAAGCAGAGCAAGAATCTGCTCCTCTGCCCTGTGTTGAAGATTTGCCCACTCAAGGCAGTCTTTTGCTGCTTCTCTTTATATAAAGAAATAAAGATCGTTGAGGATGTGATGATTTTTGTGCATTTGTACCTTTGGGGTGGGAGGAATTTGTAGTCCCGCTCTCCCCTGGTATTCCTGAAAGGTGCTCTTGGAGTTCTGATAGGTTTCTTAGCACTGCTTGAGAGGAGACACAGAGAAGCCTTTTACAGAGCCCCGACCTTCTGCCCCTGGCAGCCTGTGTGACCCCTGATCATCCGGGGAGTCCCGCTGGGAAACAGGAATGTTGCAATCATGGTAAACAAGCAGGGAAAATCCAACAAACTGAAATCCTCCAGACTAGCACTGGCTTGAAAACTTCAAGATTTCCACATGGCAGGGGTACTCATGTCATGAACAAATTGAAGCCCAGAGCACCTGAAGCATTGAGGTTTGATTCAAATGCAGAACACAGAGCTCTGTGTCTGAGCTGGGATGGTGGTTTGTGTGGCTCTGAAGGCCCATGGCCACTACCTTTTCCTGCCCCTCTTCAGTAACATTCCTGCTCTGAACTAGATCATCACTGCGTCAGAGTGTGTGGTAACCAAGCTGCCTGGGATCTACACCAAGACAATTTATAGTTGCTTCCTGATAAGGCATGAACTAAAGAACAGGAATAAACATATGTGTGCACCTGAGAGCTCTTCTGTGTGTCCCTAAGCAGTGCTCACAACTTCTGCCCTGAAGAACAACTTTTGATTCTCTTCTCTAATCCCTACTATGACAAAAGCTGCCATGACACCTGCTTTCCCTGCGAGTCCAGGGCTCCATTTAACCTGCATGTCACTTCTGCACAACCCCATTTCTCTTCAGTCAGGCATGACAGGAGCTGTAACGGTGCGGGGCGGATTGGCTGCAGCAGCTCCCGTGGGCGCGCTCACCCTCCTCCTGACCCCGTGGCAGGAGAGTGCTGCTCCTGCAGCCATCACTAACAGATGGCACCTGCACAAGTGAGAAGGTCCTGCTGTTCGTGGTCACTGGGAGAGGGTGGTGGTGACCTGGGACACTAAGGCTCTGTCTCTTCCTCAGCTTTAAGAACAAGGCTGGGCACTGCTGTTCTCACTCCCCTGGATGTGCTGAGCACCTGCTGGCATGAGGTTTTTTCTCCAATATGTGGGCTGCTTTTTTGCTTTTTTCTCTGCTGGGTTTTTGATAACATCTACCTGGACAGACTGCTGGATGGTGAACGCTGATGACTCTCTGGAGGTAAGATTGGGGTGAGGAGAGGCTGATCACCTAAACCAACATGTTCTAGAGAGAGTTTGGTTCCTGGTGTCATTGCTCCACTCTTATGTACTTTTTCCCTGTTATACTGGAAGAAAGTGGATGAAAATGAAGTTAATTACTGTGGCAAGAGCAGGAGAGAAGTGGTATTTTGTGTAGTTCTCTTTGCCAGGTTTTATTGTCCAGACTCTGCTCTCACTTAGTAAGTTCAGGAAAGGTCTACAAGCTCTAGGTTTATATGTGCATGAACTTGGGTACAGTTATCCTGTGTCTCCAGCCTGCATGGATATTTTGCAGATGTTTCTGGTTCTGTGGGTCAAACTTCCTGGTGGAAACATCCACCATGTACAACTGTGCCCTTTGTCTTTTTCTTAACAGCCATCAAGCTACAGGACTAGCAGAAATTTAAGAGGGCCATGGGGACTCAATACCTTCTTGAACTTGTGCGGACAATAGCACTCTCATTTTAGAGAAAGGTATTGGCAAAAGTACATAAGGAAGAAGATTGCTGCTTACATGCCAGGTGTCCCCCAAACACTCCAGGCCCCAAATCACCACTGTTTCTGCAGCACTCAGTACTGCTAATTTGTAATATTCTTCCCGGGACAGCCATCTATTTCTATACATTTAAGGGCTGCACATCCACAGTGTGGGAATCTGCTCTCTGGCAAACTGGATACTTTATGCAGTGGAGGTGAAACACCTTTCAAGACAGAAAGTTTGGCTGAATATATCAGGAAGAAACTTTCTATCTGCTGTTCAGCATAGAAAACCAGAAAAGCTCCTCTGCACTCAGTGATTGCAATGCAGCATTTAGATGCATCACATGAAGTGGTGAATTATCTGAGGAAAGAAGGGTAAAACTGATTACAAGAAATACACTTTTTTTTTTTTATTTTGATAATCTGACTGTCAGTCCTACTCTGGAAGGTGGTTGTAGATGCTGAGGTGGTGGTCACAGATCCAACGCAGTGCAATTGCTGATGATCAGCATGTCTTCTCAGTGAACCTCTTTACAGGGAAAATAGTGTGCACCCAGTGATGCTGGATGGGATTTCACTTTTCATTTGGGAGCTATAACAAATTTCTTTCAGTGTGAATTGTCTGTAGTCAGATGAAGGTATCAGTATACTCAGAAAAACCAAGTGAATCTGATTGTGAGGAAAATCAGAAGAGAAAAACCCAGTTCCTGAGCGAAGTGAGTCCAGGAAAGAACTAGTCCATTACCCTGAGGCTGTGTAACCTTGTCTTCTTGGCACAAAGGCACCTGCTGATGGGCTGTCCGAAGTGCTCCATTAACACACAGTTTGGTTATTAGCAGCCACTATTCTCACATTCCTGCTCTGAGTGTGAATACTAAACAATGGAGCAAAATGCCCCCAGCCTTAATACCTGACCACTGATCTCCTTAATGACCCTAATGACTCACTGCCTCTCTAAACAGGGAAATGCAGGTGGACTGTCCATGGCCAGAAAGGCCGTGGGGTCCACAATGGCTCTTGTTTTCTGCTGGAAAAAGGGTAAGTCAGGTAAGTTTGAATTCAGGAGAAGGGAACTCCATCCTCCAGCAGCTGTAGCTACTGGCTCTTTCCTGGTTGCTTGGCTTTGATCCTGGCCCCCAGCAGATGGGGAGGATGAAGCCCTCACTGTGGTTCCACTGGAGAGGAGCAGCCCAGGAGGAAGAGGTCAGGGAGCACCAGGAGCAGCCACTTCCAGAGGGGCTTCAGGGGCCCTGGTCAGAGCTCAGCTCTCACAGCTTCTCACCTCCCCATTCAGAAACAACAGGTTATGGTCACACAGAAAGTGGTTTAAGCTGATGACTCCTTGTGAAGCATCAAGACAAGGCTGGGTCAATTTTTGCAGCAGTTTATTCTGGAAAAAGCCCATAATGTGCTTCCCAACGAGCACTCCCTGTTGCAGGTGGATTATAAATATTACCACTACTGTTAAACCCTGCCTGTTTTACTCTCGAGCTGGGCTTGTAATCATTGTATGTTGGCACCTTTTCAAAGTCTGCTGAAACTCTGTGACTAACATCGTTCACATGTTTGTCTTCTCCGCTTTCCCCAGAAGGAGAAGTGTGTGCTTGTTCTGGCCTTCTTTTATTTGTATGAGAATTATTTTAATATTAATTATACATTATGAATAGGATGTAATTATATATATTACAGTCATTATGCAGTTCATGTTTTACATGCATACTTGCTTTAGGGAAAGCAGGTCGTGGCAATGTGTTTCATAGTCAAGGTGGGAGATGGAAGAGCATGGCAGAGATGCTCAACTGCTCAGGGAGTCCTTGGCTGGGCCCAGGAAAGCTCGGGCAGATTTGCTATAGGGGGAAAAAGTTGATGGGGAATTTGTGCTACCAACATGGTGCACAGGTCCAGCCATGGGATGGAGAGATCCATAACCCCACATGATGCCCCAGCCATCCCTGATCCCTCTCCCCTTTACAGCAGCGAGTTCCCATGTGCCTGAACGTTTGTGCTGTCAGCACAAGGGCAGATGCCCAAGGGTGGTTTAGGAGCAGGTTAACAACCAGGTGCACAAAACAGAGGGGAGAAAGAATTGGTCAAGGAGGTTACAAGGCAGATAACAGAAACCAGAATAGCTCAGCAGTGGCTCAGGGCAGCCAGAGGTCCCCACTCCAACATCTGTTCCCATCCCTCCGCACCAGGCAATGAGACATTTATCCCTGGATGTGCACAGGCTGCTTGGAGATGGGCTGATTCGTGCTTTGCCCATGGTCAGCACTAGCAGGAGTAGATGACAAATGAAACATCCCAAGAAATGCAAAACACTTTTAAAGTTTTTGTTAGTCTGGGAAGGGAGTTATTTCACAAGCAAGACCATGATCATAATTGTTGTGCCTTAAAACCTCTGTTTTGCTTGAAGGCTGACAAAGCCTGGAATCCTGTTAGTCTCTTCATAAATAATTTAGAGGAAGATGCTGCTTGTAAGATTTAAAAAACAATACTAATGCGAGCAAGTAAGAAAGTATCTGACATTATTAGCTGAATACAAAGTAGTATGAATAAGCCTGTGGTGGTTTGGGAGGAACATGACATGATATAAATGTAAGTGTAACAAAATATAGTTTAATAAAAATAAGCTAATTCCAAGCACAGCCTGAACAGTGGTGAGTTAAGACAGGAGAGGAGCTGCAGCTGCATTAAGAGGACCACAGTAAAAACACATCTAACGTGAACATGGCAAATCGTTCTGCGTGACACTGTTCTCTTGAAAAACACAGAAACAATGAAATCAGGGGTTTTTACCACTGCTTTTCATTTTTTGTGATATTGTTCATTAAACATGCTCTGAAATTCTAAGAAATTTTAAGTACTTTATCTTCATTGTGGAGAAAATATTGTGGCTGGCTACAGATTTCAATACATTTTGAATAGGGTTTTATTAGGTGGTTGAGATATATTATTATCTGCTTTGTGATTTACACAGTGCAAGAAAAATTAATGTATTACATCATCCAAGCAAGCCTCGTCCCCTTTGCCTGCGTGAAACTCATTTGATGGAAGAGTTTCTCCTTCCATTAACTGCAGTGGGTGTCACTGGCAGCAGTGGGAAGGCTGGAGTCCAAAGCTGCACCAACACTACCTCTACTCCTTGTATGAGCAATTCCAGGAATGCTTTAAATGTGCTTGTTGCCGTATTTGCATTGGTAATGAAAATATCTCCCATATTAAAGTGATTTAAGGAAGGCTGGGCTCGGAATGGTATCTACAGCTTCAGGACAGTGGAGACGATGAGCCACGGTGCTACTGCAACATCTGCCCCAGTCTGGATGTTTCAGCAGTGACTGTGGCTTGGGCACGCGTGGTCCCATAGCTGGCAGCACACCTGGAGCCCCAGGGCCGGGATCAGCACTGGCTGCCTCTCATTTTCCAGCCGGTGTTTATGGCTGAGTCATTTGGAGGCAGCACTGCACAGGTGTCTGCAGAGGGGCTCACATCCACACCTCCACTTTGCACGTCTCTCCCACTCTCTGAGTTGCTCCTTCTTGTGGATAGGTAAGGGGAGCATGGACAGCAAAGTCTCAGGTCATTTGGTCCATAGCCCTGCCCAGCTCAGCCTAGACGAGCATTTGGCAAGGAGTGATCAAACCTGCTCTTAGATATCCCTGGTCAGCAACACCCCAGCTCTCTCCAGAAATTTCCTTCAGAATTTTTATTCTTAACAATAGGGAGGTTTTTTTTTTTCCCTAATGTCTAATCTGAATTTCTTTTCCTCTAATGTAAAAACATTAGCAGGTAAGCAGAAAACATTGTAACACTGTCCTTGTCCTCCATCCTGCTGCTTTCTCTTTTTCAAGCTAAACATTGATTTGCCATCGATGTAACTGCCAGGATTTCTGTTGAAGGGCTAAGCTGACCATCTGCTATGTTGGTGGATGTTTAATCTTTATCTTCTCAATCCACAGGTGAGTACAAAATGCCGTGGCCTGTGGTGGGAATGTGTCACAAACGTTTTTGATGGGATCCAAACTTGCGATGAGTACGACTCCATCTATGCTGAGCACCCTGGTATGTAAGAGTCAGAGATGTTTCTACAAGTGGTGGGGATGCCTGAGTGTAGACTAAAAGAGTATCTGTTCTACGCAGTGACAGATAATTAGAGGCATGTTTCTTTTCTCAGTGAGGTATTACTCCCAGGGGAAGCTGGAGAAAGCTTCACCCCAGAAAAAAAGTCATAGGATCTGACCCCATTACCCCCTACATTTCCATTCCTTGTGAACTAGAACGCTCTGCTTTTGTCCTGCAGTGAAGCTGGTGCTGACCCGAGCCATGATGATCACAGCAGATATCCTGGCAGGATTTGGATTTCTCTTCCTTGTCCTGGGATTGGACTGTGTGAAATTCCTTCCTGATGAGCCACTCATCAAGCTGCGCATCTGCCTGGTGTCTGGAGTTTTGTTACTCCTTGCAGGTATTACCCACTGAGCCCCCATTCTTCAGGAAACCCTTTAACAACGTGGGAAAGCACTAAAGCCTTCTCTTATTTTAGGGAGAGAGGTTGGGGATTTTCTGTATGGTAAACACAGGGGAAGAACCTTTGTCTGATTTATTTGTGCAATATAACTTCCTCTTTTCACCACCTGACCCTGAGAGCACGTAGTTGAGTTTATCTGCTTTCAGTTCATGTACTGACCAGGTGATTTGGCTCTTGAGTTGACTGACTTCCATTTACTGCTATTTTACTGTGAAGCAGTCAACCTTGTTGATAAAGCAAAGAGAGGGAATTGCTGAAGGACTAGAAACTTCTGGCATCCTGATTCTGTTCTTGGCTCTGCCACAGATTGTGTGACCTTGGGCAAGTCATTTAGCCCGAAATCTCTGCAACTGATCTCTAATAAAAGGATAATAACATGTCTGCCTCTCCTAGGTGATAAATACCCAACTGTCTGAGGTGCTTGCCTGTTACAGCTAGTGGGAGAATTTTAAATACAGAATTAAATATCTGACTAGGTATCAAATAATTTCATTTGACTTCATGTCAATATCGAGCAGCTACCTCTGCTTCAGTGTGAGCAGATTTAATACATAAATCACCCTGGCTACTGGGAGCACTTGAAGTAAAACACTTCAAGAGGTTCTTTTAAACATCTTCCATTCAATTCTCAAAGTTTGTGTGACAAACACCATCAAAGTCCTGAAAATCAAAACAGATTAGAAAATTAAATTCTGGAAGCAACTTTACCGCAAGTTGGTAAACAAGCTGAGAAGGGAGGAGCATTCAGCCTTTTGCTGCAGAAACCCGAGTGCTGCCAGCCGGCGCTGGTGGCATGTGCAGTGCCAAGCTGTGAGGTGCAGCTTCTGCCTGACAGCGCTGTGGCTGATATCAGCAGGAGCCAGCGGGAATCCGCCAAAGGCCGAGGCTGAACAGGTGCCAGGACCTGCCATCTACGGAAGGTCTTTCCATCCTGAAGACAGTAGCTATAGCTTCATTTTGTTTGTGATCATCTCATGGTCCACCTGAGGGCTGTGTGGCACCTTGCTCCTGTCCTGCAGGTCTCCCGGGCATTACGGGCTCCGTGTGGTACGCAGTTGATGTCTACGTGGAGCGCTCCTCTCTGGTCTTCCACAACGTGTTTCTGGGCATTCAGTACAAGTTTGGCTGGTCGTGTTGGCTCGGCATGGCGGGGTCACTCGGCTGTTTCTTGTCTGGGTCCCTGCTCACCTGCTGCATGTATCTCTTCAGAGGTGAGGAACCGTGGCAGGGCTGAAGCACAGTTCAGAGAGAGAGCCATTGCTTGGGGTGTGCTACAGGTGCACAGGGTGGGGAAGGTCCTTCAGGGACATCCTTTGGGATGGTTGTTCATCCCCAGTAGCAATATTTTTGGCTGTAAAATGGGAGCAGACTTAGGCATCTCTAGAAAGCAAACTGAGGTCTTCAGGTGGGAGCTGAGGTGTTAAGTATGACATAAAATGTGTTGTTATTGTGTCATATCTTGGAGTGCTGCTTTCTCCGAATTATGAAGCTTTGAAGCTGAAAGTCACCAAGCACATACGAACAGTTCCTGTTTCTCTCCCTGTGCCTCACAGAGACCAATTCTGGAAGATTCCATCCTGCTTACCCCTTGAGGAAAGGCTATTCCTCAGCTGCGACTATCGTAACAAATGTGCATTTGCCATCCTCACAAACAGCCACTGCCAAAATGTATGCAGTGGACACAAGAGTGTGAGGAGCAGGTAAGTGCTCCAGAAAGAGTTCTGCTTTTATTTGTAGCGGATTGCACAGAGACCCAAGCTCTTGAGGCTGTGATACAGGTGCAGTTACATTTCAAGGATCTGCTATATGCTACAATGTTTGCATCATGAGAGCTTCAAAAAAGCCTTCTTTCAAGAAAAGTAATCTCTGAGAAGATCTTGCTTTAGGGAATCCTGTTTTCTTGAGTGCTGAGGCCGCTTGCATGGACTGAAATAACCAACACAAACTCTTTCAGCCTTTGTCTCAACACCATTGGTACAAGGAGGTAAATCAGCTGTTCCCGAATCAGACCACAGTGTTCTGCATGAAGATCCCCAGACTGCAAGATGAATCTGTTTCCTGTCTGGCAGCATATCAACAGAATGTACAAAGCAGAAAATACTGTCAATAAGAGGGACTGACTGTCTGACCAACAGCTGGACCCAGCATGGGGATTTCTTACAGGCAGGTGGAGAGTTCTTCAGAAGAGGAGTTGTGTTAAATGTCTGACCCTTTCTTTGGCCCATGAACCTCTACACTGAGAAAACACTGCAAATCAGGTGCATTCTTCCCTGCAGAATAGAGTCCTTCTCAGTCAGTGTTAAAATGTACATTACAGATGCTCTAAACTCACCGAGATCTGGAAATTGCCAGCTTCATCCTACTTAGTAAGGACATTGCTTGGACAAAGTGAGTGAAGATCCAAAATCTGACCTTGTGCATGACAATATATCTATATTACCTAGAAACTAGGATAAATGATAGTGAAATCTGTTGTCCCTTTCTATCAAAATATATTTAAATCCAGTTCAGGGCCTACTGCAATCCATGCTGCCATAGGCTGGATGGGGCTGGAGCATCAGCCAGGTCTTCATTAGGGTGGGTGAAAAAACCCATTATAGTTTAACATGTTTCCTAAGGATGAATGTGGAAATTCTTCCATGCCTTTAATGGAAAGAGAAGCTTAGACAGAGTTTTCTTAGTGTTGGTAGGAACTGTCCAAATTCAGTCCTTTCTACTGTGGGCACCACATTATAAGGTCACAGGCACTAGAGGTTGAGAAAAGGCTCTCGGCACAGAGGTGTGTCTGCTCAGGGGCAATGAAGAAACAACAGTGGAGTCTCAGCAGGGTGTGCACAGCCATGAGTACTGAGGCACCACTAGAGGTAGGCTTCCTCCATGGACTGCTTGGTAGTGAGACTGGATTTTCTTCTCCCAGAGAGTATGAAGTGAAACCTTATGTTATGTGGGCCAGAGGGGGTGGGATGGGTAAGGATGGAGTGGGCTGTGTCTCAAACATCACCTCTGATAGCCCCTATGATAGAAAATGAAGGGCTGAGTCCTCTGATGGATTATCCTGGAAGCAGCATCTTGCATTGCAGCACAGAACTGACCAACATTGTTAAAACATAACCCAGTCCTGACATGGCTCCTAGTCAAGGAGTGCTCAGGCCCTGGAACAGACAGGACAACAGCAGGTCCATATGGATCTGCTACAGGCTCAAGCACCTCCACAAGGCCCAGACCATAATGCAGGCACCTCTGCAAGAGCCACTGTGGCAGCACTGCTGCCCAGGCGAGGGAGGCTCCTGCCTGCAGAGTTCATGCTGCTGGGGTTGGCAGATGTTTATGTTAGTCCAACTGAAAACAGGTTATTGCCAACAGATGAGCTGTATTGAACAGATGTAAGAACAGTAGGAGAAGTGATGGAGGCTTTTTTACAAGGTCCTGGGAGACAAGGAATACAAGAGTTATGAACGATGCGATGAATTCACAGATTTCACCAAAAATGCACAAAGAGATCGGAGGTGACAGGAATTTTGGCCTGTTACTGAATCCAGAGCTTGGTTGTTGGTTTTTGGTTTTGTTGTGTTGTGGGGTTTTTTTGTTTGTTTTGAATTGTTTTTTTGTTTGTTTGGGTTTTTTTGTTTGTTTGTTTGAAGTTTTTCACAGTCACATCAGAAAGGTGTTTGCTGAGGGGTTTTGGGGCAGGAGAGCTGATGCTGCTGATATGCTCTGCTGGGCCAGGGAAGCTGTGGGAACATTTTTGAGTCTGGTCCTGGGTTGTGCCCCTGCTCCCCTGCTCCTTCAGGGACACACTGGAAATGAGATGGAGGGTGAACACACCCTAAAGGCAGAGCTGTGCTCAGTGACTGCTCCACTGCCCACATCCCTGCTCCTGCCCAGAGAGGCAAATGCTCCCTCAACCTCCCCAAGGGAGGAGAGACGCTGCAGTGCCACAGGCAGCCTCAACCCCACTCACGCAGCACACACATGCTCCTGGGCAGGACTTACTGAGCAAAGACTTCATCAGTTGAACCAAAATTCTGAATCAAAACCTCCCCAGCCTATACAGCCAGCATGTTATTCCTCCCTACAAACACTCAGGGACACCCTCCAGCCTCTTGTTGCTGTTTTCAATAACTTTTTCTGAGCATGAAGATTATTTTTTGCTTCAAAGATTTATTCCTTGTTTAGCAAAGGAGAAATGCAGATGTAATTGCAGATCTCAGACCATTGATTTCTCCTGTTCAGTAGTTGAGGAGAATTTTGGGCCTTTGTCCTAATGGTCTTCAGCTTGATTTAAGGTGATGGGAGCTGTTTTGTGACTTGCAGTGTGTGGGCCACACCAAGCAGAGACTCAGTGGACACTTTGGGATCTAATACCTATGCCTTGATCAGGGGTGAACGTAAAGAACTGGTCTCATTATTCCCTGCAGCCCTGTGCTCCTTCTGGGGGTACACAAATAGAGCACATGCATACCCCAAATACTATCTTAACTCAGAGTCCATCCTCCTCAAATACACTTTGCATACAAAGAATATACATACAAATGTTCTTGCATGAAAGGATATTGCATAAACACTTGTGAACCTTTCTTCTTCAGTATCTGTGTAGAATAAAGGTTAATTTTTTTATCCATACTTCTATTCTAGCCAAACTTTATGATAGGTTTTGAGAATGTATCTCCTTCACAGGAGGACCAGGAAGAGGTCACAGCAACCCTTAGGTTTGCCAGGTTAATGTTTTGTAACAACCAGGCCAGTGCTGCACCACTTCATTATTCAAATTCTGCTGACAGTCTATCTGATGTTTTGATCAGCTGTTGATATTTAATTGTTAATCCTTGTTTGATTTAATACTGGTTTCATGATTGCAGGATTCATTCCTCATTAGCTCATCCACCATGCCACAATGCAGATCCATTTTAATTTAGTTGTTTATTCATTAGCAAGAAACCTCCCAGAAAGTACACAGGATTTTTTTTCTTTCAAAATCACAGCCAGTCCCTAAGGCTAAAGACATATCAGGTGAGCTCAGTTATTAAGGTATTTTCTTAATACCTACTTACATTTCATTCAAGCAGTAGCTGACTAGGAATGACAATAGACTGATTTTCCCTTCCTGATGGCCATTGATGGCTTACCAAAGCTTTTTGCTCAATTGTAACTTCCAGGCCCAACATTTAATCCTTCAGTTCCAAAAGCTTTTTAGGTTTTTCCAGATTTTCACTAAATTCCAAGGAGTATTTTTATGCGTTTGGGCATCTCTGTCCTCATTTCCCAGGGCACAGGGAGAGTCAGGGACTTAGCTGAGAGCTGGGGCTTGCATCTTGCCTCCCTGCTGTACCTGCCCCAGGGTGTCTCCTTGGACTGGGGCTCCCTGTTGCCCTCTTCATTGACAGCACACAGATTGGTGCATTGTGCCAGGGATCCAGCTGATTGCAGGTTGTGGAAAACAGTGAAATGTTGTAGGTAAGCTCTTCGTTAAGTTGATTTCATGCCTTACAGATAGGTATTGATTTCCCATTTTGATACAGGCAAGTGAGATAGATAATAAAACAGTGACATCTGCAATGGCTGTCCTTTTCTGCATGCAGCATTACATCCTCTCATTGCCTCATTGTTCATAAAGGCTTTTAATAACTCTGGCAGTAATTAGGGCTCACTCTTATTGTGACCTTGTGAACTAGTCTGTCTCCTACTGCAGCTGCATGAATGTTTCCCAAGATACAGATTTCCTGCCCTTCACAAACCTTGCTATGTGGTTTTGGTGTGGATTCAGTAGATCTGAACAATTATTTTCAGTAGGCAGGAACATTAGTTCAGAATTCTGCTTTTCTTACAAAATGTAACATCCGTGAGATATAATAAATGTGGTTGCCTTTGAGTGTCTTGTCTTTCTAACCCACATCCAAGTTTTGCCCAGAAAGGTGTTTGCCAAGTGACCTGCTTTGACTCCTGTGAGGAAAATCACTGCTCTCCTGCAAGGACACACAAAAGGCATCAGCACAAACAGGGCCAGCTCTCGGGTAAGGGGGGAGTGAATTTGGAGGCTGTCCAGACCTTTGCTGGTAGCTACAGACCTCGGGCCCCAGTGCACACCCACAGCAACAGCTCTTGGACAGCCATTGACTTTATCCCAGCTTAGATACATCTACTTACAGTAATTTTGTAAAATTTTCACGAGAGAAAAGTAAAATTCCACCAAGAAAGTGAAGTTTTCTCTCTCAGCTGGGGCTGGACTCCCACAGTTTGCCCTTCTGCATCTGTTAAATATTGTGGGCAAGTGATTAATGACTGAAAAACTCTGTCCAACCGCTGCTACAGGGAACGGAGAACAATTTTCTCCCAGTAGCTCCTGGGTCCCTACTGTAAGATGCCTTTGAGCGAGAAAGAACCAGAATTGTGCCATCTAGTGACCTGAAGAAGGTGGGCATCTGTCCCCGGCCCCATCCTCATCCTCCCTGTGCAAAACTCTTCAACCCGTAAGGCAGAATTTTTAGATGACAATAAAAAAACCCACAGATTAATGAGCATATCAATTATTTTCCCATCTTTCATGTCCAACACTCCTGGCATTCCAGACTGATGCGCTATTATGGCTCATCTGGCTTTGGTTTTGCTCTATTTTTACCTGAGAGCCAGTTTATGACTTTATTATTCAGCTCTTAATGTGTAGAGGTGAAAGTCCAGCCATGTGCCTCACCATGTTCCCTTTGTCTTTTGCTTCCAGATGGTCACCAAACAATTAGCTCCTCTGCACTGCTCCCATTTCCCCCTTACAAGGCTTGCTGACAACAAGCTCCCCCACGAATACATCTGCTTTCTACTGTTTTCTGCTTTTTTCTAGAGCCTTTTGCCATTTCTTGTCAAAGTCAGCAGGAAGTGTAAGTCAGAGGATGAGGGGCAGCCAGAGATTTGCAGCAGAACAAGTGCTTTTCCAAAGTGTACTCTATTTTTCCTAATGTCATGAATTATAAGGCAATGGCTCATCTTTCCTCACAGTTCTGGAAATACCAGCCAAACTGTATTAACTGCCCTCATTAAGGTCTGAGTGCTTACAAAAACATAAATTACCAGGCAAAATCTCTGCTTTTGTAAGAATGGGAACACAGGTCTGGAGAAATCTTGTCCATTCTGCTGGAGCATTTTTGGATAAGGGGGCAAGATGAGCGAAGTAGCTTTCATAGGCAACAGTAGGTCAGTGGGGCTGCCCAAAACACATTTGTAGAAGGAAGGAACCAATCCTCTTGTCCATTTCAATGATCAAGCCAAGGACTAGGGCACTGACCAATTATCCCTGTCTTGGGGTAGTCTTCTTACCCACCCCAAGCCAGCAGCAAGGTCAGTTTATGTTCCCCCCACAGCAACCCTACGCTGTTTTGCAGATGCCTCCTGGCCTTCAGTGATTTTTGGAAGCTCCTGTGGCTCCTGTCATATTGCACAGGTACCACAGCACACAGGTTCTCCCATGCTGAGGACTCCAGACAGAGCCTGATTTTGTGGCAGCCACTGGCTTACTTTACTACAAGCCACTTGTCCCAATTTTGATGGGATAATTTGACTCCTTTTGTGAATAACTGAAGCACTGCAAACACGAAGCTGAACGCACTTGAATGCACACCAGCAGCAGGGAAACAAACCTGTTTCCACAAATGTTTCTGTGCGCTGAAAGCCTCGCTTGCCCTCTGTTGGGTGGCTGGGGAAGAATTTACAGCCTCGGAAATGACTGGTCCTGGTGAAGGAGGGATGCAGAGAGATGGAGGCATTGAAACCAGAGCAGTCTTTGCTTGTTAGCCTTTCTAGCCACCTGATTAGAAGGTGACATTCGATGAAATTAAAGGCAGCAATGTATTTAGAGCCAAGCAATGAATAAGCAGAAGGTGGTAATGTTTTATGCAGCACACAATGCAGACAACCTGTGGAGTTCACTGCCATGAAGGGGTCACTGAAGCAAACGCAGTGTGTAGGTGGGAAGCAAGTGATGGCTGATTTAATGCCCACTAACAGGCTATGCAAGCTGAAGTGACAAACATAATCAAATCTCATGCTTCAGGGCGTAAATTGAAGGGGTTGAGTAGTAGAAGCAGTTATGTATATAAAAGGTCTGATTTTGAGAGGTGCTGATTACCTGCAATGCTTGCTAAGTTCAGCCAGGAAAAGGACACTCAGGATTTGCTTGACTTTTCCCCTGGCTGAGTCTGTGCTTGCTAATTTTCCTTATTAATAAACCCTGTAATATTTTAGCCTGCTGGCACAAACATTCATTTGGCTATAGCAACATTTATTTCCTTTCACACAAGAGTCAAACATTAAAGCTGCTTCTAAAATAAGATTTTAGATAATTTGCAGTGGTGCTGGCAAGGAATTTTCTCACAAAATATGCTGTAATTCTTTATCTGGCAAATGTACTTACATAGAATCACTACGAGAATATGTGAGCACTTGAAAACCCTTAGTGGATTTATATTCCCAGTTTTCTTTCTGAGCACAGGATGAGGTACTAACCTTGATCTACAGATAGGGAGCTGCTCCATAGGTCAGGCTGTGGGCTTCCATTAATCTTTTGGGGTATTAATCCAGGATGGGCCCAGCTGCCCAGTTTGACCATGAGCTCATGTCTCCATGGACATGCAGTGCATGGTGTGACATCTACCTTTTGCATCGAGAGAGGTCTGACTGCAGCCCCCCCAGCCTTTGCCACTGAGAGAGCAGAGGCAGAGAGGTCAGGCAGGCTGAATTCAACCTTCAGTGACCTGCCCATGACAAACAAAAGGAAACCTTTGCTTTCATCTGGAATATGGCTAAGGGGGAAATTCGGCATCTTTCCTCAGTAATTTGAGAACTAGTTAGGCTAATACCTCCTAGGAATGACTTATGTAGCACTGATCCTGCTTGGGCATAAGGCAGTCTGGATGACTTCTTAAAGTATTTTTCCATTCTGTCTGCAGTGATCACTTCAAAGAAAATGACATTCTTTAGCCTAATAGATTTCTGTAGCTAAGTATTAAATACCTAAGGCCCTAATTCATGTCTGTGGGGAAATTCCACACGTGTCCTGGGCCGTTCAAAGCCTGCTGGTCTGCAATGCTAGGGCAAGAGTAGCTGAAGACAGTCACCATGGAATTAAGAACAGCTCAGATGAGCAAACTCACTTTTTTTTTTTTATTGTGCTCTGTAACCAGCTCCTGCCACTACTGCTACTCATAATCCCTGTTTCTTGTTTTCCCTTCCCTGGCCATAAATTTGCTGCCTTTTGCACTAGACAAATCTGATATGCTGTGCTAAATATTTTAAATGTGGCAAATGATCCTTCATCACAGAGTGGCATGATTGCATTACAATGTATTAGAACAACATGACTTTGCCAGAGGGTGTTTCTTGGCACCACGCCAAGTGAAGGAGGCAGCCCAAGTTTGAGAAGATACTATCAAGTAATTTATCAACAGTCGGTCCTAAAACACATGGGGCTGCACCAGCTCTAGCAGCCTTAGAGAGATAAATCTGGAGGCTGAGACATAAACTCCAAATACAGTCAGGTCTTTGAGGAAGGTTCTTGAAATCCAGAGCCATCAAAATGTCAAGCTGAGCTCCTGTGACAGATTCAACACATGCTTTTGGCATTTATTCTGTTGTATTTAGTCTCCTCTTTTAGGTTCAGATGAAATATGTGCTGCTTTTCAGTCTTTTGGCCAGCCTGTGGTAAGGGCTGATTTGCTCTCACAGTCCTGTAGCGTGATGAAAGATCTTTGAAGAGCCAAGTGGAATCACTGAAAGCCAATATGTGGTGTCTAGAGCTTATTTTCCTTCATAACATCCTCATAGGATGGAGGCAACTCAGTTCCCCCAAGGCTGCACTGTGGGGCAGAAGAGGAGGACATCTCCGCAGTCATGCAGGGGCTCAGAGATCCAGAGAAGGGGCACTGAGGTGCTTCACTCGCTGGGGAAAAAGCAAAGTCACAACCATGCAGCAGACAGGCATGAAGAGCAAGCGTGGGGGTGGGAGGGCTGAGCCCGGGAGGAGCTGCCAAACCACTTGGAAACAAGAAAGGCATGGATGTAATTTTTGAAGCATGGCATCACAAAGCCTTTCACCACAAACTCCAGATATAAGAAGTCAGGACTGAGGAATATGGGTGGGTTTGGGGTGGGTCCTATCTGTGAAGACACTTCCTGTGACCACCCAGAAAGCAGGTTCAATACATTCTCTGGGAAGGGCTTAGGCTAATGACAGGATTAGATTAATTCTTCTTGAAGGAATGTTGTCTGGCCCAGCCTGATGCTGCTGCTGACCATACTCCAGGTCAGTTATGGATGTTATACATAGTCATTATAGCCCAGTCCTCAAAAGGCTGGGTGCTCCTTGGGGAATGCTGAGGGTGGCTACCACAATGAACAAAACCCACCAAGATAAACTTTTGACAGACCCCAGGGTGTATCAGCCACTCGAGCTGCCTACTGGGGTGGTTCAAGTTAGACCAGAGAAGTCTTGCCTGAGTGAGAAATGCAGGACATGCTGGAAAGGGCTGCCTGACCCCAGTGCCTGTGTCTGCATGTTGGGCCACTGAGTGCCCAGCACTGAGGAGAAAGTCCCACACACCTCCAGCGAGTCTGGCTAAACACCTTTGGGACATGAGGACACACAGGGACTGCACCAAGTTCAGCTGAATGTAGGACTGGGGAAAAGTGGATGTGGCTTCAGCCCTCCAGTCCATGGTCTGAACATGCCCCCAGGATGCCTGAACCGGGCACCTCACTGCTCACCAGAAACAGAGCTCAGCTCCCACTCAAACCTGGCCACCTCTTTCTGGGTTATGGGTGGTCCACAGCAAGCCCACCAGGGCCAGCAGGACCTTGCAGCAGGCAGAGGACTAACCACAAAAGGTATCTGAGCTGCTGAGGGCGAAGACCGCCACGGTGCGTTGGTGGGGGAGGCAGCTCCGCTGTTTCAGCCAGCACTGCAGGCAGCAGCAGATCCCACAGGACAGGAGCAAGGCCAGGAAAAACAACATCAGGAACCTAAGGCAGAGGCAGCAGGGGAGGAACAGTACCATTACCATCTGCGTGCGGCACCGACAGATGGCTGCATGTCTTCAAATTAACATATTCATTAACATCTTTTGCAAATAGCCATTAAATGTTGCGGTTTTCCCACCAGCATACTGGACATGATCAAAGTCTCCAGAAACCAGTGTCTCAGGCCTGAGTTCTCAGCGACAAGTGCTGGCTGGAAATTCAAATATTTCTCCCTGAAATCATCCCTCTTTTTTTCCCAGCTCAGTTGTCAGAATACAGTGAGGAGGATATGGATAAATGATTCCCATTAGTTTGTAAAGACAGAACACAGGGACAGCCCAGGAGCAATGCTCTCTAGCTATCAGTCTCTCTCAATGCCTTTCTCTCTGTATATCCATCAACGAATATTATTTGTCAGTTTTTTCCCTCTAAAGCAGATCCGAAACTTACCATACATACCAGCTGCTAAAGTTTTCATTGCTCTGTCTGACGCACCTAAAAAGGGAAATATAAAAGGGACTTTCAGTCCAGCATGAGAAGACTGTACTCACTCCAACACATCTACCAACATGAAGAAAAGCATAATCAGAAAGTAGAAGATTGAGAGTTTCCCTTCATCAAGGGAGCCCTATTAAAAGTTTCTCTTATGTAGATGGGAGCAGATGCAGATGATGTACAAAGCAGAGTGCAACTGGTTTGCCTTTCAACACTGGCACCTGCCACCAAGTGTTTATGCTGAAAACCCAAAGGGTTGCCAATCTCCATTTCCTCTTTGGAAAAAAACCTCTAAATGGTCCTTTCCTGGAAGTGTTCATTCCTCTGCTGTGCTGGTGTGCCGGGCAGGAGCACAGCATCCCTGAAAGAGCCCAGGCTGGGGGCAGCCATGGGTGAGAGAATGAAGCCACACTCACCTCTCGCCAAGCTCACAGTCCAACTCAGAGTCTGCCAACTGAAAACACACATGTAAATCAGAGAGGGCAGATATGTGTTGGTTTTTACAATTTATCAGTATAATTACTGTTCTTAGAGCAGGAAGTCTGAGAGGAAGAGTCGTCCAGGTGCTGGTCCTGCAGGGTTGAAAACCAGACCTCTCCCTAGGGACCATAGGGCTGAGCTCTTGCCTCTGTGGGTTCCTGCTCTGAGCCAGCTCATGTCAAAAACAGCAGATAACTTCACCAAGAGCTCAATAAATTCAGTAGTTTGCAGATGAAAGCTAGGGCAAGGAGAAAACATTCCTTTTGATGTGAAAGAGGGAAAGACAAGAGTAGGGAAACACCCACTGGAATCAGAGATCTGTTTACTGAACTGGGCTTTGCTGTTCAGAAATGTCTGCAGAAAATGTCCCATGACCAAATTCTTTATCTGTGGCTCATTTTCCATCAGCTAATTGTGAATGCAGCTGTAAATAGGAGCTCTTTTGACCAGACGTGTCCTGTACCCAGCATTTCCCTGTTTTCAGATAGTGGTGGTGCATCATTCCCAGAGTCAGGTTTCAGGTATTGCAAATATGTGAACCTGAAACTTGTTTTTCAGGTATATTTTCTACTCTCTGCTCAAGCGAGTTTATTTTTGCAAGCCTTGTTGATCTTAGCCTCAGTTTCAGATTATCTGGGCAAAAAGTAACCAGAGTGGTTCATCAGTACAATTGAATCAAATTCAGCAGAGTTTTTGGCTGCTGTGTTAGGTGTGTTATAATAGTTGCCCAATGTTGCTACAAAAAATTCAGATGCAGTATAGAATTGCAATAACATTGGGAAACAGAATGTGCAAGATAGAAGAATTTAGATTTCTTTTTTTATTGGAAAAAAAGTATTAGAATGTAATTTGTAAATCGTTAGTTTGTATTTCCCTCTGTGCATATCCAAAACATGTAGAGATTTCTGACTTTCTTTGAGTCCAACTGAAAAGCTCTGTTCTGACTTATAAATTTGTATCAAATAAATGTATAATTGAGAGATCTCATTTTACATTTCTAATTAACATGACTTTTTTGGAGGGATTTTGTAATGCAAAGCTTGTGCCACTGTAAACAGCAAGAAATCCCTTCACAGATCTCTCTAATGTGTCTGATCCTGTGCACAAACTGCCTTTCCATCCCTTGTTTCACCAGAGATCTTTATATAAGTCTTTCATATAAAGCTCTATCTATGAAATTTAATGAGTGGCTGAAACACAAATGAGGAATAGAGAAAAAGACAGAAGCTTCAACTCTTCCAGACGTGTCCTTTTAAAACTGAGCTAATTTGCCATGTCACACATGCACCCTGGTGCAGAATATTTTAATTCCTTTTTTTTTTTTTTTGTGCTTTAACTGATTATTAAAATAACAGGTCAAAAGCAGATATGTGGTTGCTGTGATTACATGTACCCTGAGTATTCTTCATGGCTGAATGACATCCTCTGGACTCTCTTTTATCATCTTTCGAACTACCTCAGGAGAGCCACCTTAGCATAGTTAAACTGCAGCAAAGTGCATCTGCTCTGAGGCAGTAATCTGTCAGAGCAGCCAAACACCCACCCATGTTGCTGAACCCCCAAGCTCTTCCATTTCAATAGCTGTAGACAGAATAAAGGATTAAGGCAATCATGTTTTCTCTGCATTAATTGGAACTGTTGTGAGCATTAAATCTTCCCCACATTCATCAGGTCCTCAAAAAAAAAAAAAACCCTTAATGAAAAAAGTAAAAAGGGCTGATGACTAAATTCCATGAAAGTTGAAATCTTCCCCCAGAAAATCCCTAAAATCAGCCTGGTCCCAGTGAAGGGTTTGGTTACCTGGAAGAAGGTTAAACACAGAACTCCAGTTCCTGTGATCCATGAAGTGAAACACAAAGCTCCAGGTCTCCACATTACTAGTGCAAGAAACTCTGGAAGAGCTTTGTTTGCAGCAGTGTTTTATCCTCTGTAATTTGGTGCTTTTAAAACTTCTCTGCACATTGTGCCTTCAGCCAGAGAACACGTTACCCAATGGCTTCCTGCGCTTCAGAAATTACCGCTAGCCAGGGAGTGAATTTGGGTTTGCATGGACACAAACAGCTACTAGAAGTTAAAGAAACACTAGTTTAAGGTCAGCACCTTGCAGTTGTTTCGGTATTTTCATAGCTGTTCACAAATTCCTGCTGCTGAAGCTTAGTTCCATATTAACCCACGTCTGCATTTAACAGGACCTGCTACAAACAAAGAGTCACTGGAGTCTGTGCCGTGAGGCCACGCTTTCATTTCGTGCTGCCTTCAGCTGGAGTACTGGCATTACAGAAAAAGGAAAGCTACCTCCAACCACATCCTATGCACTGTGCCTACCACCTCAAATGTGCACCAAAGGTGAAGGAAACCCTTTCCAGCCAGAGGCAACCACCACCAGCACCCTCACTCCATTACACAGCAGTGGAGTTTGGTTTGCTAGGAAAATGCAGCCAAAAAACCCCACACATATCCAGTGATTCTCACAGGGGATGCAACATTTCACTGTGCATTAGTGCTTTCATAAGGACTGATTAATTCCTGTAGATACATCCCGGTGATGTTTAAACAGGAGTAGAAGATGGTTTGCACCAGAGCTCTGATCCCCTCAGAACGGACAATCCTGGTTTGTTCAGCAGTCAGTAATAGGTTGTCATCGGAGTTTACAGCCCGTGGCTGAAATGCACCATTAACTACAGTTCTTCCAGATTTAACACAAAGGGTGTTGCCATGAATATGTTTAGTCCTCACTCCAGAGTTAAGCATTATGTTGTGATGCCATTACTTCCGTAATGATTGACAAAGCTGAGCTGCTCTTGAGATGTACCTCTGTGGCTTTGCTTCAGCAGAAAGGTCAAGAAGTCTAACCAACTGTGATATACATACTCAACCAAGGTTTGTTATTTAATGTTCAAGTTTTGCATAAACCTAGGCCAAGCCCTGGTGTTCTCAAATGTTTACTTTCAGCTCAGTACTAATGAAAGGTGAGCCTCTGAAACTATGCCCTCTGAGAAAGCGTCTCTCATGATTTTGCTAAGTGCATGTGCTATGCAAAATAAGTGGTCTGAACGTGCTGTCTTGCTTCAGACCAATCCTTTTCAGTGTTGTTCAACAGTAAATTGCCAAAACAATTTCTTAGCTGTTTTCTTAAAAGAAAAAGCTACTGCAGTATAAAAATATGTGCAGCCTTGCTGGGAACTGTGTGACTCTTACAATTTCAGGCTTCAAAGAGATCATCCATCACTGAACTGATTTCAGATTTCTTCCTCTCACAATTACTTCCCTAGCACCAGCACCAAGGGTACTTCCAATTTAGAGCCACCAAATGGATCATCCCCAGTATTTTGGGGGGCAGGTACATCGATGAGCTCCTGGTACTGAAAAATAACACATAGCGTCTATTCTGGGTCTATTTCTATAAAAAGGGGGAAAGGACTGAATTCTGCCACTGCTCAGCTTCCTGGCTTTGAGGCAAACTTTGATGTTTTCTGCTGGTTGGTCCCGTATAGAGGTTTCAAGTTATGATGGCAATTTGTGAAGCCTGTCCCTGCATTTTCTGTAATGATGTCAAGAGGAGAGAGTTGGCTTAAAGGGGGTCCATGAATAGCCTCGTCTTTTGCTTCAGGCATGATCCTGATACTGAAAAGAGCTGCTGCTTCAGCAGGAAAACTCTCCCTGTCCATGAGCAGCTGAGCAGCTTGAATACATGAATATCATAAAAAGCCCCAGCACTTGCTCTAAGGCAGTCAGGACCAGACACCAAAAACCCAGAAGAGCTCTGCACTGAAACTCCCAGGGGGCTGTGACCCCTCCTGCTGTGGCTCCACTTCAGGGTTTTGCAAAACTAAGAGACCCACCCTCTGGACAGCTCTATGTCAAAGGGCTAGCTCCAGTCTGAACAATTTTTTCTTGGCTTTTTTTCATGCCCCCCATGAGGAAATATATGCACACATACACAAATATAGCACCTGCTCCCTCCTCTTCTACTTACTGGATGAAAAGTTTGGTAACTCTTCCCTCCTCATTTATATCCACCTCATCTGTGGAGTTGGGAGGCTCCTCCCTGATAGATTTTAACTTGTGGCCATTAGATTAACATTCTGTGATTTCCTCGTCACCTTATGTCGTTGCTAGGTGACAAATGCATCTCCCAGACAGCAACGGGGACTACCGCAACATACAGCAATTTATGACTGCCCATTATCTCTTTGCTTAATGTGCCTAGTCCTTTCAATGGGAGGAAGATGTGCAGTTTCAGGATCACCCAAAGGGTGACTTTTAGAGTTGCCACAGAAACCACCTCCACTGGGGGTCTGGCTCTTGCTAGGCTTCGTAAGAGGGGATGAGAGCTTGTGACACAGGAGGAATTTGGAGAAGCTGATTTACCTTGTCAAGTGTGCCAGGGTCATGGTTGAATTCGGGGTCTGAATTTCAGGAACTGAGCTTCAACTTGTATTTATGTGCACTATAAATGATGGTCTTTAATTGCTTGAGTGTCATACAATTAATTTCAGACATGCTTTTAGAATGACACGAAGTTTCAGGGAACCTCTGGATTTTGGTGAGAGTGGGAGGCAATTCACTGGCAAACGGGAGTCCACACAGAGCCCCTGGCACCCTATAAGCACAGCTAGCAGTTTAAACCTATTTAAAGCTCTTCCTTAGCTGTCTTCAGAACATTTGGTGGCTGCTTGGGATGACTTTAGGGGAAAGCAACCACCCTGCTAAGCCCTGACCAGCCTCCCAGTACAGTCCAGAATGAGACTGTGAAAGACTTTTTCAGAAGGCAAACAAGGAGAGTGGCAGGAGGAGAGGTGGGACAGACACAGGGAAGGACGTGGAACAGAATGCAGAACATAAAGAGATGTGATGTGGAAGGGAGAAAAGATACAGGGGGGTGGCCCTGCTCTCTAAATTAAAGTCAACTGACGAGAGTTAAGTAAGCATATGCTGGCTTTTTTATGCTGCAGTGTGTTCACATCACCACCACAATGAATTCTTCCTCCAGTTCAAGGCCACTGGGATCTCTCCCCTCCCTACTTGACTTTGCTGCCGTGGCTGTCTCACCTGCATCCTTGACATCTACGCTGCCAGGCTGCCATCATCCCTCCTGGCCTGTCCAGGGAAGACTCAGGGCATGTAAATTGTAAATTCAGTTAGCTAAAGAGAAAGGCAGGGTAATAGGGAGAACTGCGGACTGAGTGTTGCTTCTCTGCAACAGGAAAACTAAGGCAGCTTTGGTCTCATCCTCACTAAATGAGGGCCACAAGGAGCTGCTCGCTCCCCATGCACACACTGAGAGGACTAAATCCAGCACTGGAGAGAGCTATTTAAGCTAATGGCCAATTCTGGCACAGAAACAAATGGAAGCAAACAAGCCATGAATAAATTGAGGCTGGAAATGCAAAGAAGGTTCACCCCATCCGGAGCAGTGAGGTTGAGCAGCAGCTTGTCTGTGGGAAGAATGTGGGCATGAAACCAAATGGCTCCCGGGATGCAAGTCATCAATCTTCCACAGGAGATGTAACCACTTCAATGGGACTTGCTGACCCACCTCATGGAACCACTGCGGTCGGTTCTTAAACCCTCAAACCCATCCACATGCACAGGAGTCAGTCAGCACGACCCCAGGCTTCAGTGAGCGAGGAAGGATGAACACTTTAAAGCAAGCCCTGGTAGAGCTGGCACGGCCTGTTGTCTTTCAAAAGGGTTATAACTAGTTGCTGCTCGCTGATGAATATGGCCCTTTGTGAGCCTGTGCGGGGGACGTGCTGCACAGGAGGAAGGAAAGACTCGGGCACTGATTTAAATGAATGCAAACAAGGATGACATTGTTCTGCTGTATCCTCCCCAGGAGCAAGGCTTGGAGGCTTCAGAGGTCACCCCTCAGATCTGATGCAACTGCAGCTACCTTGTAGCTCTGGATAGTCCAGAGAGCCCTTTTGTTTCTTTTGGTGTATCAGTAGGGAAAATCCAGCAGGGAATGGGGTCAGTGAAGCCCTTTGCCTGGCAGAAGGCTAAAGGAAAAGGAATCTCCTTTAGGTTAGTCATTTGTAAAAGAGGTTTCTCCTATATGTGCATGCATATCCTAGACTGAGAACTACAGAAAACTCTTCAATACATAGGTGTTGATACATTCATGGAAAGTCAAAACTTTAAAACTACCCAAAGTATAAAGTCCATTGATGTGTTGTGAGAAATCACTGTGAATTATCCAAATACTGCTGTTCTAACGCTATAATGAACACTTGAAATAAATACTGTAACAACGGAAATATTAAGCTTATATAAAAGGATTTGGGCAGGAGCGTTCTTGATCTGGAATTCACAGCAACTTTGAGAAGTGCACCTTTCTAGCAAGCATCTCGGGTGTGCTGATGACTGGTACTGACACTGCTCATTAAATACAGAAATCAGTGTGCAGTGTTTTACTGGGAGCTGTGTTGTGATGGGGCAGGGGAAAGCTGAAAAAATTTAGGAAAGTGGGGATTGTCCCCCCTCCTCTAAGTTGATGGGTTTTTTAAAACTTAAAATTGATCCTAAAAAAAAAAAAAAAAGTGCCTAAATAACAGAATTTGGGCTAAGCCTAGCAGTTTTTTAGATTTATGGGAGAATTCAGCACTCAGAATTACATTCTAAGACCTGCTGCATCTGAGAAATAAATGGTATTTGGCCTTGTCTTATTTCTGGCTTGGACACTAGGACATGAGATAATCCCCAGCCCTACCACTTCCCAAATACCCATGAACTTCTGTGTATTACAGCCCACCTGAAAAACGAGCTTAAGAAACCTTTCATCTCTCGATCTCTCCAGATACCACTAGACCTCCCACAGAGCTTGTCAGAAATCAGTTCAAAGGGCTGGATAACCCTCGAGACTTGAGGAACAGAAAAGCAGAAATAAGGATAAAGCTGATAAAATTAAAAGCAGCTGGAATAAAGAGAAAGATGAAGCATACCAGAAATACAAAGTAATCATCAGCAGAAATTTTTCCCTTTTGGTTTTCTAATGTGAAATCGAAGCTGATTACAACTACTCGAACCCTGAAGCCTGCTGCTGTTTCTTTGTGCTCAAGCAGGTCCTCTTACCTTTAATCAGTTAAAATTGTATGTGTATTTTAAACGTTAGAAATTATAGTTGGCTTTTAATATTTTTCATAATTTTTTTTGTTACTCTGTTGCCAGGAACTAAGAATTACAGTTAAAAAAAATTAAAAGCCCTTAGTATTTTAATCCCTGTAATTTACTTAGCTGCTGGATGTAAAAAAGCAAAAGGAAAATAAATTATTTGAAAGCAGATAGAGGCTTCATTTTCGCCTGTTTTTGAGTTACTGATATCACACTGGACACCACATGGGAGGTTTTGGCTGAGAAATTAGCATTAGGCTATCTGGCACATCCTGAAACATATTTTCAAGTCAATTTTCCAGGCAGAACCATTTAGCAATGAGTGCTGAAATACATCACTCTGCCAGTCATTATATCATTTGGCACATGTGCTACTTCACCAAGAAGCCCTGTGTTCCAGGGGTTAACTCTGCAAGAGGGACCACATGGGCACAGGGACATGTACATGTCTCCTGATGCCTCCTGCAACACCCAGACTCCAGGCACCAAAGGCCATCCTGTGTCCTTAAGTGAAGACATCTGCTAATGTTTCAGCCTAAGGCTTCCTCAGATTATCCAAATACCTGTTGACTCCTACCCTAGCTGACTGCTTACCTTCTACCTTGCATCTTGAATTCTTGCCAGTTGCCCTTTCTGGGTTTATTTTGAATTGCTGAGGGCCTCAGCTGCAGCCCGTCCCCTGCCAAGCACCCCCACCCCATCTGGGCTCCGTGCAGGGAAGGGCAGTGATTTCAGACCCTAATTTCTTGCAGGCAGAGTCAGTTCAGAACAAGCTGAAGCCACACACCTGTGTGTCCAGAATTAGTGATGGCTGATATCAGCACTTATGGATTCAAGAAACATGGCATCAGCAGGCTGCTCTCCAACTTTCCTCTTGTGACAGGTAAAGAGTCAAATGCTCTGTCTGGGAACATGGTGAGCTGATGGATGCTTGGGGTGTGATGCTGTGTACCCACCTGCCTTGTACTCCCACACCTGCTGCAGCAGTGTCCCTGGGATCAGGGCAGAGATGAGACAATGAGGCTCCTCTGGCTTTGCTTTTCCTTCACATCAGAGCCCTGTAGCACAGCCAGGCTGCCCTCCAGCCACCCATCTCACCTCCTCTCCAGGCTGGTGTCAGGCTGAGAAACAACGTCTGGAAGACCAGATGGAGATCTTTCATCTTCCCCCTGCTCTGCAGGAGTTTGCTGCACATATAAACAGATAGAGATATGGGGGATGCTTCCAGGGCAGACAGGGATTGCAAGTAAGACCACGCAGAGGAATGCTTAGCATAGCCTCTTCTCCCCCTCAACAGCTTTGCCATTTTACTTAACCTCCCACTTTTACATCTTCCCCTGTAATATATCCGAAGAACACACTCCTGTTTATAGTTTCAACATAAACAGCCAGGCACCACACATTTCTTTCTTTTAACTCACGCTTTAATTTCCGCACTAACTCCTGCTTCTGCTCCCCCAGTTTCCTTCTGGCCAAGCAGCATTGTCCTACCAATATGAATCTTCCCAAGCTCATCTCCCCTTCCTAGAAACCTGCGCAAATTCATCAGAAAACCTTATCGTACCTTGAAGCAGGTTTTTATGCCCCCACCATCTCCCACAGGTCTTTGCAGCTCTGGAAGGAAAAGGTGCAAACACTCAGAACTGCCCTTAAAACAGCTGAGGGTAAGGGTGTCAGATGTATTCAATAGGAAGGGAAATGATCCTCCTCCCTTAATTTGCTCTAGTGATAATCTCCCTCTTCTGGAGCAAACAACTTTCTACTGGCCAATTCCTTTGTATTTGCAGAGGTCTTTTTTTGTGCTGTAATAGCACTTAAATGGGCTGTATAAAAGTAAGCCTCCTGATACATATGAGAGTCTAGATGTCAGAGAAGGAACACTCTTCTTACTGCCACTAGGGTGGCAATCAACTTTAGATGTGGATCTAATTTTTTAAACTTCCTCATTCTTACAAGATATTGCTTCTGCACCACCTCTCCTGAGTCTCTCCAGTGTGCTACAGATACCAGTGAGCTGTAATACTATGAGAGAAGAAGGAAATATTTAGCTTCATCCTCACTTGTGATGCTTGGATGCATTATTTTTGTGACGGAACAGAGACTTCCAGGGTTTTGGTGGGAATGCTGAGGCTGGAACCCAGGAGTGCTGAGGTTCAGCTATGTTCTGTTAAGTACAGTAGCCTCCACTTCTAAAAGGTATCCACTGAAAATCACAGCTGAGACACCCACCTCATCCCCTGTGCAGAGATCACTTGTTCTTTGATGTTCTCATCCAGAGTCGCATGATCACCCTATTCTTGCAAGCCCTGGTGTCAGGGACAGAAATAATGGGCCTAATCCTACCAGACATAGTGTTCCCACTACCTGCAGGCAGGATGGAAGGTGCTGGATCACCCTTGGGGTGAAACCTGGGCTGTCCACTCCTGCCAGGCAGGATGTTACACCAGGGGCTCAACACTGGTGCAGAGTGGGCCCTGAGTGGAGCACAACCATCTGTGAATTTACTATTCCTTCTCAAATGCTAATTAGTTATTTACATAAAACTTCGGAACATTTTAATTAGTTGCGTTAATTTAGAATTCACAGAAGAGAGCTATAAAAGTCTATTATATGGGACGCTTATTCAAATGAAGCTTGAAATGGCACATTGTGATGTACTCACAAATCTCCTGCCAACACAGTGAGAAAAATGAGAGGGTGGCCAGGCTTTGAGTGAGGCAGCAGGAGATTGGCATTGCTGATGCACTGGGTAAAGCTGAGAGGCTGGTCCTGGTTAGGGAGATGGCCCTTTCCCACTTGATGTCTCAGTTTGACAGCCCCAGACTCATATTGTCCTAAAGTTATTGTATTTGATGTGTCCTCCTCCTCCTCAGGGAAGCATTAACAGTTCTCTCTTTTTTACCTGACAGCTATTTTTTTTTCAAACTTGTAGGAATGATTAGGTTTGAGTTGGTTTGCGATGATTCAAATCAGATTAAAAATGGCCAGCATTTGTGGAGTCAGAGGAATGAGATGGACGGACATCAGTCCATCAGTAATGTGATCACGCTGCTCTGTTTCTTTAGGAGATTAGGTGATGCAAACAAATACACTTCAAATACAGACCTGCCAGGTGGTCTATAAGCTCCCCTGGTTTGGCTTCACAAGTTTTTGCCATTCAGCTCAAGCCCTGGGATGGGCACCACAAGGCTGCCAACCTCCCTCCTGCTCTGCACAGGCTGTGACAGAACATCCAGACAGCATTCCTCTGCCATCCCACGTGTGAGTACTGCCTGCACTGGCAATAAAGGCAAAGTGAGCTGGTTCTGCCTCAGCTGGACCTTTATTCTCAAAGCAGGTGGAGAAGGGCTTTCCTTCATCAAATTCATCTTTTCCATGGCACTAAATTCAATTAAAGGAAAGATGTCTGTAAGTAGATTTACTGATAACTCTGTAAATCCATCTATCTCAAGTTGCTACAGGATCTAAATTACCCCATCACCATTAATCCCAAAATAGACAATTGTCCAAGCAGCTCTATAAAATAAGAGACACTCTGCCATAAGTTTTCATCTGCATGGAAAACCATTTTATATATAAAATACAGCCCAAGTTTCCTCTAGAGGTTTAAGACTTGATCCAATAAATCTAGAGTAACTTTCTTGGAAATCATCTTCCTTGAAGGAAGGTAAGTTCCAGCATCACATCCAGTAGTGACAGAGCTGCTATTTGCCTGGAGAGCTGGAGGACAGCACGGAGTGAGGGAAACACAATGGTATATCCAAAACATTATAAACAGAATTCATGGGTGGTGACATTAAAAGTAAGAGGAAGCCACAAATTCTTATGTGCTCCATGACAAAACACCTGTTTTCTTGGTGCTTACAAGAGGTCTAGTAATATTTTAATGTCATTTACTGAAACTCAACAGAAGAATAGGAGCACTGCACTGACACAGATCCACTCCACCAAAGTCAGTGGGTCACCTGGGCTTTCTGTACCTCTCTGATGACCCACAGTCTGGCGTTTTACAGACAGTTGGGCAAATAATGCAAGAAAGACTGTTCTCAAACCAGAAAGAATGTTTGGGCTGCATAAACTCCATAGACATCTATTATTCTGCACAGACACTGGAAAATGTAAGTCATTGTTCATAGCAGGGAAGATCGCAGAGGACTGTCTTGAGAGGCAAGAGGAGACTATTAGGAACAATTAATCTGTTCATGGTCCATGGGTTATGCTTTCAGAATAAGGATGAATCCTGCTACAAAACCTGTTAAAGTGGGGAGTGGAGAACATGTTGTGAAGTTCAGCTCTGTGTTCTCTGGACAACTTAACCTAAGAGTGGACTAGTTCATCTGGAGATGGAATAACGAACCTGGAGGTTTCTGCCTCCATCTCTAATGTTTTTGGCTTCCAGGGAAAGGACTGCGGCATACCTCAAGACTGTACAATCTCATGGGAGTAGATTTGTTGATTTGATGGAGGCCAACCTGGAATTGTTGTTTCAGTGTTTATCAAAGATGAAGAGCCTGAAAATACTTTGAAAATCACTGCCAATGTCAAGGCAAATTGGAAATATTCTCTGGGCAAGAATTTTCTTGGTAGCAACAACAGAAGGGAGTGAAGCTAGAAGGCACTGTCAGCCAACTGGCAGGTAGTTCATGGGTGTCAAATCCTTTAATCCAACCTTTTAAAGCCCATCAAAAGATTTTACAGTGAGCGTATAAATGCCCCGTGAAATACAAGGCTGCTGGAAATTATTGAGAGCAAGAGCCAAACATAATTCAGAAAGAAATTGGACATCGTCATGGAAAAGGAGAATTTACGGAACAATGAAGGTTTTTTTGGAAAGCCTTTCTGTTATGATGCATAAACTAGACTCACACTAACAGAGGTGCAGAAGAAATATAATTACTCTCTTACTTTCATCTGTCTGTAGTGGCAGCCAGGCACCAGAACTGTGCTCAGCAGAGCAATTCCTATTTCCTTTTGGTCTCTTACTGTTTATTCAGAGCTCACCCATTGACCCATCTTCCTGTCACAAACTGATTAAGTGCACATGTCAGAAGGATTGCCTGCAATATGCAGCAATCAGTGGAAAGGAAAAGAGAACTGGAGGGTATAAAACAAGTAGCCTTTTACCAGCGACTTCACTGTGAAGGAGCTGGAAGTCACAGCAGGGTAGTGGCACATGTCAGGATAGTCCAGAGGAAAGACATGGAAATAGCTGGGCAGCTCAGTCAAGAAAAAGTGCCTGCAGCCTTCCCTTGACCTGAGCATTGAATCCTGTCTCCAAGTATGTAGAGGCAGACTCCCAGGGCGGCCTTGGGATCATAGGCACAGCATCACCTCACTGTGCACAAGATCCATCCCAAACCATATTCCTAATGGCTCCCTCCTCATAGGTCTGTCTCAGCGTTGCCTGACATGAAAGCCTATATGGAGGACAGCTTGTAGGAGGCTGGATTAAACAGTGGTTTTAATAAAACCAAGGAGGAAAGGAAAGAGGAGGAATGGTCGAACAGGGTTTGGGTTGTGGAGGTTGTGGTTTTCTTTTGTTTGTAGGTTCAGTATCTTCAGTGCATGAAGAGAAGTGGCACAGCATGGTAGAAAGAGGTGCTGGAGAGAGTTGGTCCATAACATCAGAGCTGGGACGCCAGGGTGCCTGTGGCTGGCCTGTGCCTCAAGTGGCAGCTTTGCCATCTCCAACAGTGGCCAGGACTCTCCAGGGCTCCAGCCAGGCTGAAAGGAAAAGTTTTAACAAAGGGGTAGATCTTTCCTCATCAGCTGGGAAGGGTGAATTGATCTACTCTACACTTCATCAGAAAACAGTTTTGCAAAGCTTGTGTACTCAGGTGATGAAGAACTGCACTTGGCAGATAGCAAATGCACATCACATCTTGTAAATCTTTCCTAAAAGGGCATCAAAAATTAATCACTTTGCTGAAGTTCCTATTTTTTTTTTCTTTAGAGCATCATTTATCAGTTTAATTTAATGTTACTTCAGTTGCTAAGGAGCTATGATTGCAAACCTCCACCAAACAGGAATTTTGAACACTAATGTCTGGTCATCTAATTGGAAAACACTACAGAAATCAAGCTGAAGTCTGCCCTCTCCAGCCACACTGCACTCTGAGACAGGGAAATGTTCTCTATTATATATAATAATACTGTTTATTAGTCAAGACCTGTAACTGTAGGAGAGAACAGCAAAATCACAAAAGGCTCAATAGAAGTGACTTGCAAATTAATCTCATTACTCTTGAAATTGAACTGCTTTCCATGCTCCTGGCAGAGATACCTCAAGGATACTGAAATTGCCTGTGTATTGCATTTCATATCATGATTGCTCTGCTTTACACAATAATGTACTAAGCCTCCGTCAGGCCAGTGATGGGAAGGGGAATGTTTACTTAGTGATGTGTGAAATGATGACTAAAACTTCAGGAATGATTCTGGGGGAGAGGACAGTGAGGGGAGAGCTTTACTACATGATCGTATTACCACTGACTCCAGAAATTTTGCACATCTTTCAAATAATGAGCATGAAATGGGAAAAAAAAAAAAGAAAAAAAAAAGAAAGTTCAGTGCTGGTTCAGATTTCTGCACAACCAAAAATGTTTCTTCATTTCAATTAAATCTTGACCTATTTTTAATCAAAAGAGCCTGCTGTGTCTTTCTGCCTCAGAAGACTGACATTGCCAGCAGGATGCTGAAATCTCAGGTCCCGACTCACTGGGGGTGATGGAGGCTTTCCTTGGGGCAGCCTGGTGCAGTGCAGCACACAGGAGGGTCTGCTCCATGGGGGCCATCACTGCAGGGGACTTCCCTAGTGCTGTAGAGCAGGTCTCAGGTGTACCAGCAACTGCAACCATAAGAATGATTCAGGCCCTCCAGCTTCCAGCCCAGGCATGGCACAGGCTGGGGCATTGCATTGAACCCACTGTGGGGTCACAGAAAGGGACCTGAGCTGGCACTGAGAGGGACAAGGCAGAGACAGGTCAGTAATTCTCCTAGATCAATATTTTCAAAGAAGAATATACAGAGATGTTTTGAATAAGGTCCTGTGACATAAATAATAAATAAGCAATATAAAATCTATATACAGTCATATACACATGCATGCATTACTGAGAGCTCTTCTTTACTCATTAATTCCCTTGGGAGTAAGAAAATCACAGCTAAAAACAATCATTTGTATGCAGAGATAGATAGCATAGATAGATAGAATTTTCTGTTCTTAGCAAGACAATAAATACTTCTTGGAAAAACCACAACAAATTAATGTAGGCCATACTGAATAATTTTGTCTAAACAATTAGCAAAAGAGATATTTTCAAAAAGTAAGGAAATTAAAAAGCTGATTGATTTTCGTTTTTCCAGTTTCTTAAGTTTTAATTCTATAACACTGTTCTCAAGACCTGACCAATCCAACCCCTGAACGAGTCTTCTAAAAAATTAAGTATGTATTGCATTAGCATGAAACAAGGGTAGGGAGTATTCCCTGGAAAAAAAGGTAAAACTCCCCAAATTTGATTTTAAGAGTGCTTAGAACAATCATTACACTTTTCTGATTCATCATCAAAGCCAAAAAGTTCCCAGTTTTCCCACGCAAACTCCTGTGTCTGCCAGTTGGGCAGGCGGGCCATGAGCCAGCGGCTCTGCTTGCCCTGCCGCTGGTGATGGTGGACACAGGCAGTCCCACTTCTGCTCCAGTACTTCCACTTGTGTGTTGCATCTTTAAACCACAAGGCACGAGTCCTTGAGCAATAATATTTGCTCTGATACTGCATAATCTGCTCACCATATAAAAATTGGGAAGACTAGAATAATGTCTCCCAGCAGAATGAGTTTGGTGATACTGACTGATTTAAAAAAAAAAAAAAAAAAAGCTATGAAAAAATTAAATGTTTTCCCTGGACATTGGGAGGATGAGATGTTTCCTAACATTTGAAGTGACTTTCAATCAATATTTCCTGTTTTTTCCTGCCCTTTTGCAGCATCCCCCTGACTTTATTTCTGATCTTGAACATGGAAGATTTAATCAATCATTGCTCCTTCTGCATCCGGAATCAAAGTGGTTCAAAGAACTTTATTTACTGAATATCATTAGGCCATGGTGATGAAGTAGCTCTGCTTGCATCTTTAATCCACTCCTTGTTACAGAACAACATAGGATAGAGCTGTCTTTACCTGGTAGCACTTTACCAGGTAAAGCCCTGGGCACTGTACCAGGACAGGAAAAGGACTGATCTTCCACATTTCTCTAGGCTAATCTTAAGGGTTAATAGAAATAGAACGGCAGATGCCTTGTGAATTATTGCTTTGCATATTAAACCTTCCTTCCTTTGTTGAATGCAAGGCTGGAGTGTTAATTATTTTGTTACAGAAACTAGCAGTAGTTGATTTTATCCATAGTACCACCAAATTGTATTTACCTCACGCCCTGGAGAGTTGTTTCAGGAAGAGATGACAGATGCTACCAGTAATAACAAAACCACATGCCCTTTGGATATGTAACTGAAATGCAAAGGACTTGCCTTGCTACTTCCAGAAGTACAAGCACCTGGATACAGTGGGAGAGAAAAATGGAGAGCTGCTCCCTGGGGACTTGCAGCAACTCCCCTCTGCTGCAGGCAGGCCCGTTGGAGGCCTGTGGGATTCACCAGCTCTGCTCTACAGGGTGCCCATACTGCTGCTTTAGGCAAGTCTCTATCAATCCACTAGGCTTGGTTTTTCACTATGTGGAACAAATCTGAGAGAGGACTTGCTCCATGGTTGTTCCAAGGCTCTGTTCCACAGAGCCACAGAGCTTCACGGTGCCAAACTCTCCCTTGTTAGGGCTCATCAGGAGTTAAACTAATGATAATATGTGTCATAAATACTTCTGGGAATAACAAAACATCACCCTGCATTGCAGTGGTTGAGTTGTACCTTGTTCTTTGTAAATACATGCTGAATATTTTGAACAAATAATTACTAAACTTCAGGCTCTTCCCTTCAGGATATTCCCTGGTGACAATTTTTGCTACACATCGAAAGAAACCTGTTCTCCCTTCAACAAATGAAATGTTTTCCAGAATGACATATCAAGAATTATAGAATCATAAAATGATTTGGGTTGGAAGGGACCATAAAGATCATCTACTTCCAACTCCTTGCCATGTGCAGGGACACCTTTCACTGGACCAGGTTGCTCAAAGCCCCATCCACCCCGGCCTTGAGCGCTTCTGGGGATGGGACATCCACAACTTCTCTGGGCAACCCATGCCTCACCATGCTCACAGGGAAGAATTGCTTCCTAACATTTAATAGAAACCAAACTCTTTGCTCCTCTGCCACCAGGCAAGACATGGCCTGACCAGGCAGTGGAAGGAACCCACCAGCATATCAGGCAGGAACTTCCCTGAGCCTTCCTTCCATCCCCAACAAATAGCCCCACAGTCAACATTTCCGAGGTAACCATGACCCTTGGGGACTGGACCTGAGACACACAGAACAGAGGTGTCAGCCCGGAGTCAGAGTCCAAACCACATGAATTCATTCACAAGCAGATGCAACATCTGTAAAGTGTTTTGCCTTGAACGTCAGGAACACCTATTTCTCTTGGGTAAGTAATCAATAAATGTTATCCTCACTATACGTAAAAGAGCACTTAAGCTTGTCCTTAATTTGTAGAATTGTATTTACGGTTAAACTCATGTTTAAACAACAAGCAATTCTTCTTCTTTTAATTAAGATTTATACAGGTTCCCATATGTACATGAAGCAATGAAGTCCTAATGAGCAGAGAATCTAATTATGATCATTCTGTAATTGAAATAGTGGTGTGCCTCAGAATGAGACTATTATATTGCCAGATAATGGACTAATGAGCTCCAAAGAAGTACTAAAAAAGGTTTGCAAAAGACTCTCACAATTCTTATGAGGACATGCCTGCTTGTGAACACCTCCATGTAGTATTCAAACATGTATAATGGAATATATAGTGTGATACATCCAAAGATTTATATCAAGGTGTTGGAAATGGCTGAAGGTCAAGGGCATACCAAAAGCAATGGAATTAATTATTAATGCAAGACAGAAGAAAATAAGCCAGACACAGCTGCATGAAGTGATTTAGGAGACAGATTAAAAATATAAAAGGGAAGTAAGTGGGAGTCAACACTGGGAAAACGATCAACATCCACCACAATATTGGTTCCATCAGCTGTAACCAGCTCCCTCCACATTCTGATTGATGAAATACACTAGAGTCCGATATTTTTTCTTGCCTAAATGACCAGCTCTAATCATGAGCTCTACACATTGCTGCTTTCTTCATCATTCAGCTGGTCAGGAAAGAAAAGATAATTACAGAATGTTTGTTTAGTAATTGTCTGCTTCTATTTTGGACTTTGCTTCTGGTGCTAACGAATGCGACTCCATTATGTCATTTATCATGTGAACAGTCAGGTTGAGGAACATTTTAAATCAGGAACTATTTTGGTTTGCATGAGAAATAACCCCACAAAACAACTGACAGCATGTGTGAGCAGAAAAATTCCATGGCTGAAAATGATAGGTTAGGTGATTTCACCGGGTAAAAAGCTTAAGGAGATATCTTTTCACCAGCAAAGCAGAATGTTCCTGGGGAAGGGAAGAGCTGTAACCCCATGTTTTTCCTCACAAGGAAGTCCAGATTTTAAGTTTTCTCCTACCACCCATTGCAAGGGAGAGCTTTCATTTAGATCTTAGATGTGCTAAAAATTATACTCTAAACCTGACTTAAGTACAGGTAACACAGGTTGTAATTATATGTCAGGTGTGGCAGGACTGGGAAAGTGGAGCTAAAGGGAAGCACCAGCCAGACATTATGCGCAGATGTATCTAGAAAGTGATGGGGAGTTACAGTTACTTAGAAACAGCTTCCTCCCCATAAACCCACATTTGTATCCAAAACATTTAATTTCTTATGGTATACTGTAGCATCAGGTGCATGACTTTTTCCTGACTTAATATACCCAAAGCACTGCTCTTGTCCATTGGGGTGGGATCCCACACGTATTCCCCAGCCTATAGACTGGGGTCATTCTTGGTGGACCTGAACATGGTGGCTTGGGCTCAGTCAAAAGGCTCCCGAGCACACAGCCATGTGAGAACAACCTGGAAATTTTCTCTGAGGGTATTTTTCAACCTCAACATTGTTTGCTAACTGATTGCACAACTGTGGGTTGAGAAACCTGTCTGAAGTGACTGGTCAAAAGAAAAAAACATCCATTTAATAGGGTGTCCTCCCAGTAACAGTGGAACAGAAGTTGTTTGACAATACTTTGGGTAATGTCTTGAAGGCTGTAGATGACTAATAATAGCAGCGCCTTTTTTTCCAGAAATATGAAAGTCATAAAAATGATGGTTTAGAGGGACCAAAACTATTTATAAACTGAAGAAGAATTCAGTGAAGAGTTTTGACTAAAAAGGAGTGGAGGGGAGAATTTTAATGTGCTTGAAATAGAAGTCAAATCTTAAAGAAAAAAATGCAAATCTGAAGTATTTTAAGTGGTTTTAAAAAAAGTTGAGTGGCTCAAACATGAAAGGACACCTTTTGTTTCAGATCAGATGAAGATTTTATGTTTACCAGGATAAGCAACCTTGATTTGAAATGTCCTCTAACTTCAGCCTTCTAAGGATGGGCAGAGGACTTTGGCTTACCCATGATCTTTCATCCATGCTATATACAGAGAAATAGTAATACAGAGAATTTTAACTGAAAAAAAAAATTAAAAGTTCCCAGGAGCATTGACTTCCATCATAGGGTTTATTGTTCATTTCCTTTTGGCCAATTACTCTCTTCAGAAATGTCTCTGGTATATTATGAAGACTGAGTGTTAAACCTGGGAGGTCGTTTCACTTGCAGCCTGTCGAGTACGTCTTTACATTGCTGGTTAACGACTTGTGAACTTCATTGTCAGATGCTGCTCTGCGACTTTGCATCTCCCCGTTGATGGCTCTCTGCCATGAGCCGAGCAACTGCCGGGGTTCGAGGGTGCCTCTCGCCCTTGTGAAATTCAAGTTCGTTCTTTTTCTGCTCCCCTCGCTTTCTCCCTGCAAATTTATGCCTTGCTAACAAATGTGTTGCTCTTGATTCCCTCCTCTTCAGTGATCTTTAAGATCTCTCATTTCATAAGGAAGAGGCAGGTGGGTGATCTGCTTCCAAAAAAAAAAAAAAAGAAAAAGTTTCCATAAGCATGGCTGGTGTCTTAAGGCTGCCTATTTATCTGTCCAATTTCCATTGACTTAATTCAGTCTTTTTTTGTCAAATTACATAGCAGTAATTAACTGCCATAACCAAAATGTTTTCCTCAAGGTGCCTACATTCCTGTGAGAGCCGAGGTTGTAGCCACACATGCAGGCAGCATCCTTTCATTATTCTTCATGCAAATTGAATACTTCCTCTGCTGGCCTTTATAGCTGTTCTCCAAACACTATCCACAATTAATGGAATATTCCTATAGCTCACCTATTCCTTCAAAAACCTCTGTTTAAGCTTGTTATATCCTGGAAGTCTAATAGTATTTTTTGCACCTTTGCAAATTTTGGCTTATTCTCTCTTCCTGCCACAGGGAATAAAATAAGTTTTAAGGGCTTCTGATTTTCCCTTGAAGGCAGATGAGGGAACCCAGGACTAGAAGTTACCAGGAGCATCCCTGAGCCTTGCCCTCTGCTTTCACACACTCCTGATGACATTTATAATCATACTGATCTCCATTTAAAAACTGATCGATCTGTTAGGCTAATTTAACCTCCTTGCATCTGCCAGGAGGCTGCTTCAGAAACTCTCCTCCCTGGCACTTCAGGAGGTAATGATGAGCAAGTGGGGTGGGCCTTTAGCAGAAGTCACCCATGTCTGAGCAGCACCATGGCTGTGACACAGTGCCAGCAAGGCCAGCATTGTCCCCCTGCTGCTGTCACCAGAGCGGGTCCCCTGTGGCGGCACAGGGCTGCAGTGTGCTGATCTGGCACCCGGGAAATCAATAGCACTCCAGGTGGGAGGAATTACAGCACGTTCCTAGTAATTGTGCAAATGCGAATTTATCACTCCAAAATCTTCTCTAATATAAATCCAGTGAGGTCAATGGAGTTAGAGCAAAACTGGCCATTCTGCTTCATCTGTTACGCTCGTCTTTATAAAGATGGATAGCAGCTGTTAAGGGAAAGGGACTTTCAAATGCCTGGAAACACACTAACCTGGGAAATGAGCTGCAAGGATGCCAGGAATCACTCTTTGTGCAGATGGGTATTCTGCCTAACCACAGCAATCAGCGTTGCCAAAAACCTTCACCAGCATGAACTGCTACAGCTCCATCAGCAGCACTGATTAACAGGAGCAGAGGTTCTGCCTTTTGGTTAAAACGTGCCAGCCTGTTACAGAGGAATTCCCAATTTTGGCAAGTAACACCATCTCCCTACATCAAGGTCTTGCTAACCTGCAGCTGCCCTTTCCAGGGGCTGTGTAAGGTTTTCTGCAGTTTCTTCAGTTTGCTCCTAAAATCTTCAGTTGCTTGTGCAACCTTTTTGAGAGTTACACAAAAGAATTGTTTTCCTTAAGGAATCCTTAGCTTGTGCACAGATAAACCCAGAGTGTAAAGGTTAATGTTGCTTCATCAATGCTGAAGTGAAAACAGAGATTTTAAAAGCCATTCTGAAGAACAATCTTGCATCTTTAGGGGGAAAAGTAAACTGTTACTGATTATAACAATAAGATTTTGGAATGTTCTTCTGGAATTTTTTTTCATTCACCAGATATGATACTTTCTTTTTTTCCATAATCATTGTGGTTTACCATCAGACAGTTACCCAAAACAGTTGGGGTTTGTTCATAAAAAAGACTACTGAAAAACTATTAAAGGATCAAAACCTCTGTATAAACTTACAAATAGGTAGGATAAAAATATGATATATTAAGGCTTTTCTTGGTTTCTTAAGATCTTTTACTTGTCTCCCAGGAAAGTGTGTTACTTCAGTGCCTTTTCCCATTTGCAATGGTGTCAGCAAACCATCAGCTAGAGAGGCCAGGTGTCTGAAATCATCCCCAGAGACCGCTCCATGTAGAAATACCCAGCAGTAGGGAATTGCCTCGATGACCAAGGCTGTATTCAGCCTATCTAGCTTTATTAATCTGCTGACAGCCTGCCACTTCCTGCTGGCATCAGTGAGCAATCAAGGTAAGCGGCAGCTTAATTAATGGCCAGGCTAGATGCTTTCTTCAAAGACTGACTGAGACAGACACTGGTCTTGCCCAACTGAAATACCAACCCAGTTTAAGTGTTCCTGCAACCTCCATGGTCAGGCAATTCATACAAATTTGGTATGTTTGAAAACATTGCACAGAAGGATGTTCAGGCACCGTAAACACAAACCATGTGCAAAGTACGCACTTGTGGGTCAGATATCTGCCAAAAGTCAAAGCCTTTAGCAGGATAAGAAGATATTCCTCTCCATCGCTGATTTGAAATAGCTTTAGCTTGTATGAAACACAGACTCATAGGACTGGAAATATCTCTGGCCTTAGGCTGTATCAAAACATGTGTGACAGAGATTTGAATGGACTTAGATGCAAGTCATGTAAGGTCAAGTTTCCATTTAAGAACCATTTGCATTAGCAGCCCTACCACTGTGTAACACAGAGGAAGAGACACTAACGATATTTAGCACATTAACATGGACAACAGCTATTTGCCACATCCTCAGGAATAAACATAGATGAACTCATAATGAAGCTGTGCTTCCAATCCCTCCTCGTTGTGCAGGGTTTTTATAGAGGTTCACACAACATGCCTCACTGGGGAGTGAGATTTGAGATCTAGTTTGGACATACTCAATATGGCAGAGAATACACAATCTGTGTCAGTCAAGCTCAGCCGACACAGATACAATTGCAATTCCTCGTGCATTCTGGTGAATGAGCAGGCTCATACCTGTCTGTTCAGCCAGGCTCAGATTCCTCGCTGGAAAATGGTCCAAGCAGAAAATATTCAGCCCTTACACCCGTGTGGGGGTAACCTCAGCTCCCTTGACAGAAGCAGATGGGAGGTCCATGTGCTGCTACGTCAGAAATGTCTGTCATTCTCCCGTTTCTCCTGTGTCCTGTGTTTTAGGTTATCAGGCGTGCTCCTCTCGATGCCAGTTAAAACGTAGGTGTCAAACACAGAAGGCACGTTCATTTATAACTACACAGACTATAATTATATGTAGTCTAGGGCTTGTTTCCTGAACTAAGAAGAAGGAAAAATGGGTTAGGTGGGTGTGAGTAAAGTAGCAAGCAAGAACAGGTTTTTTAGAGGTTATGAAACTACCTTGATCTCCCAGTATGAGAAATGCTGGGTAAGAACAAACAAATTGGAAAACTGTGTGCAGGCTGAGAGTCGGGACAAAAACAAGGGAATTGGGAACTGACAAGGGTATAGTAACAAGTTCCTGATTGAGCCTGGGAACTTAGCATTGCAAGGAAAAATGGAGGAGAAATATGAGGTCACCACCATGGCTTATTTGCAGAAAGATAAATGCCAGTTTGGGATTACCAGGTGAAATATTTCAGTAAGAAATGGGGGCTTTAATGTCACTGTATGAAGCATCAGTGAGACCTCCTCCCATTTAATACTCTAACTACTTTTGGTCATCTATATGCACTTTAAGATTAATTGCAACCAGAGCAGATGGAGGGAAGAGGTCTGAGGTGAACTGAGAGTCATTTAGGAAAGAAGATTGAAAAGCCAGTCCTGTGTAGCTCAGGGGGTAAAAGGAGACAGGAACCATCTCCATAAAAATACTTGAGTAGTGAGCAGTGAGCAAAACAGCTACTGAAATGGAAGCCAGTGCTGGTGCCAGAACATGTGGGAATAAACTGGTGATGGAAATGACCTGAAGGTTCCTGACCATCAGGAACATGGACAGCCTCGGTGAATATCACAGAAGGAATAACAGGCACAAAACACAAAATTGTTTTAAACTGAAGGATGGTCTTTTCATGAAAAAGACCATAAACAACAGCAGTCCTGGCACGGCAGAGAAATAGGCTCCGTGATCCAGGCTCCTCCTGTGCTTCTAGCTCTAAATTGCTTAACAGGAATGGAACAGCAGCAAACCAAGGCCTTCAGCCACTTGTTACTGGAGATCTGTGGAATATTTTCACAGCAGCTGTAGTGCCAGAAGCTCCAGTGTCCTGGCTAAACACCAGGACATTCCTATGCTATTTAAGTCCCCCCCGTGGTTTCACTTAGTAATGCTACTCTGCTCCCAGTCCAAAAATTGTGGAACAATGGTGCCTTTTTGGGCTTTAAAGCTGTTTTCTATTTACTGAATTGCTCTTCAAACTGTAGTATAATTCACTCTAGGGTGTAACCGTGTTGCATTTTAACCTGCACAGAAATAGCATGTGCAAGTGTGGAGAGAGGATGGGAGAAAAAATAGCAATATAAAAATATCCTTATGACAGCACTGAACCCAAGTGAGCAATATTACCCTTATTTTACATTAGAGAATTCCTGATCCTTTTAATCTATAAGCAAAAAAGTTTGAAACCTTTGCCATGAAAACACAAAAGGCGGGTGTGATTTGGGGCTTTGCTACCAGCTGTAGCTTTTAAACACTCTCTGGAAGCTTGGTCTTGAATCTTATTTCATGACCTTTTCAAAGAAGTCTAAAGTTGAATTCTGGCTTTTCATCAAAATCAGAGAAAATTAATGACCCTGGCCTAAAGATCCTAATATGCACTGTCAGGCTTGGGGTCTGGCATGGTATGAATTTCCCAGGGTGTAAGTGTCGATGACTGTTAACCTGCATTACCTGTATTGCAACAGTGCCTGGATCCTCCCAAACAAGAATAATGACATGTCCTATCCCAGATCTGTATCTATGGATGGCAGATATTACGTAGAACAAGGAATCATTATTATTATTTAATTCTTGCAATCAGCAGAGCAGCTGAGCTACTCCCACAGCTGCATTAAATATCACGACTAAAATATGCAACCCTTTTGTTATTTCATCTTCTATGAGAAAAGTGGACTGTCATATTTCAATAGACAATTTTAAGCACATATTTCTCAGTAAGTATGTTGGGAAATACAGCTCACAAAATGTGCCCTGTTATTCCAGTTTTGCCTATATTCAGTAATACTACCTAAAGTAGCTCTAGACAAGATAGCTTGGGTCCTGAAGCTGTGCAGGTAGCATGGGGCAAAATATAGACTAATTTGCCCTAAGAGTGGGGTAAATAAGCCCACATAGAGCTCTGCCTTAACAAGTTACTTTAATATTTGGATGGAATTGGGTTAGAGATGGCTTGAGTAGAGCTGATTCTAAGCACAAGCCAAGTAGGCAGATTTTCAAGGGCATTCACCACCAGGACATGAAAGCTGCTGAGATAAGAAACTTTCTGCCTAATTTTGCTGTGCCAGAACCCTGTGAAGGGAAGGAGAGAGAGGTGCAGGAGGAAGAGTAATTCTTGCTGGAGCTGCAGGAGCAGCACTGGCCTCCTATCGCAGCTGCTTCACAGCCTGTGGCATAGCCAGGCTGCAGCCACTCTTCTTCAGGATGGAGGATCTTCAGGTATGCCCACCTTGGTGAGCTGGTGTGAGCTGAGGAGGGCAAGGACCCCCTTTCCCAGCAGCCACGAGTGCAGTGGTGCCTCCCATGGCCTTGCAGAGGAAATGGGGGGATGACTGATGGTGATGGCTATGAGAGGTTGTGCCAGATGCTCTGGCCAGATTCTGCTCTCCAGAATGGGTTTGTTGCAGAGGAACATAGATAGAATCATAGAATCAGCCAGGTTGGAAAGGAATTCTCAGATCATCAAGTCCAGTCCTTGATCCAACACCGCTCTGGTTACTAGACCATGGCACTAAGTCCCACATCCAGTCTCATATGCTGGAGTGAAATTTGGTCTCCTAGTTATCCTGGATTCACCTTCTGGGGATAACAACTAAAGTATTGAACTTGGTCCAAGTGTTGTAGCCAATAGTGCTAAGAAGCGCTGCAGCACTTTGAGCAGACAGGAGTCTCCTTAGCACTAAAGACTTTTTGTCCAGCCACTTCATTTTGCTGTCAGCCTGACTAGAGGTGATAAAAGTACCAATAAGGGCAGGTCATTCACTGCCAGGATGGAAGAGACTCCAGGCCAGCTTGAAAGGAGAATGAGCTTTTCTCATGGATCAGGGCAAGGACACTTCTGCACTAAGGGCTTCACTGATTATCTCTGGCCATATTCTTCAGGAGCAGGTGCTATCCCAAATCTATGCAGATTCTTATTCCACTCTCCAGACTCACTGATACTGCCCTTGCGTTCTGTTTCAGGTGCCCACTCCTCATCCATCAACAATTTCAGCCTCATCTGGGCTGCATCTGTGACAGGGATACAGCAAAAATAGGTGCCACTGCCACTCCTCCGGGATGAGGCGGCATCACAGCACCCGAGTTGCCGGCTTGCTCCAACGAGCCCAGGCAGAAAATTCCTGGGAGGGAATCCCGGCACATCAGAGGGGAGAGGGAGAAACTTTATTTTCCCGGGCGGCAGGTGGCCCGTAGAGCGGCGCAGGAGCTGCGGCATTGGCACCACCCAAACACGCAGCCGGCTGGCTCCGAGGACTCCGGCCGGCTCGTGGCTCCCGGCTGCAGGCAGCTCCCGCCGGCAGGACAGCTCCGGCCAGGAGAGGGAGCCGTGGCCCCGCACACCCCGCTTCGCACCCGCCTCCTCCGGCCGGACCCCGCTAACTGCGAGAGGGACAGCGCGGCCGCTTTCCCCTCTCACTGCGCCCTCCGGCTCCGATCCCGCTCCCCTGGAGCGACCCTCTGGAGGAGGGGGGACCCTCCCCGAGCGCGCACGGAGCGCGGCCGCGGGGAAAGGGGCGGGCAGGGCGGAGCGGAGCCGCGGGGCGCGGATCGGGGACGACGAAGAGGTAGAAGAAGAAGAGGAGGAGGAAGAAGAGGAGAGCGCGGCGCGGGCACAGCTGTGCGCTCCCCGCGTCCTCAGGTGAGCCGCGGTGCGTGGGGATGGGCGGGGCCCGCCCGTGTTCCTGTAGGCGTGGGCAGGGACAAGGATAGGGAGCTCGGCCCGCCCCGCCCCGGCCGTGAACTTCCCCGCACGCAAAGGGAAAGTTTGTGCCGGAGGAGGAGGTTTCCAGCCCCGGCGCGGGGTGCGCGGTACCGGCGGGCGGTAGCGGCGGTGGCGGCCGTAGCAGCTCCCGCAGCCCCCGCTCCTCGGCTGGCACGGGGGAGAAAATAAGAAAGAAAGAAGAAGAAGCGCTCGGGAGAGCCCGAGGAGCAGTGCCCGGGGGGGGCCGGGCAAGGACGGGTCGGCACGGTGAGAGCGAGGTGCGGGGATGGGGGAGCGGGGCGGAGGAGGCGGCGGCGCGGCGGGGCCGGGGCCACCGCGGGGCCGGGGAGCTCCGCGCATCCTCGGGGGACCCTCCGCGATCCCTCGGGAAGGAGCCTGTGTGTGTGTGCGGGGGTCGAGCCGAGCTGCGGGACCGCGGATCGCGTCTCCGGCGCTCCTGCTGGCCATACCTCCGGTCTCCAAAATACGGAGCGGTTTCCTTAAATTTGCTCCTTCGGGCCAAGGAAATCTAGATATTCCTGACTGGAGCTCTTACACGCACTGACGAATGCAACTTTAATTTTTTATCATCCGTATTGCAAATGTGGGAGCCTCTGATACCTGCTCCCCTCCTCTGTCAGATATCTGAAAAGGAACAGGGGAGAGGAAGGGGTCAGGCTTAAGCCGCAGCAGGGAAATACAGTGAAAGAGACATGTGCAAGAAAACCGACTCGAAGCGATTATATACTGCCAGCAAGATGGCATTTGCTGTGTGTTTGTTGATGCCCCCTTATTAGAAGCATTTTTGGGGGGTTACCTTGAGGGAAACTGGATGGTGGGAATTATGTCCTGAAAGGTGGGGGAAAAGGAGACTGTCAGGGCATCACTGTTTCAGGTGTCTGTTTTCTGTGCCAGTGTTGCTTTCCCCCCGTACAGTGGCAGTGCTTGTTCTTCGGCCTGGGCTGGTTTCTTTGGGTTTGTACTGTGCTTGGCACAACAGAATCCCGATCTCGGGGCCTTAGAATGATACAGTAAAGTGGATTATAAATGCACTCTCACATGTACACTCTCTCCATCTTAACCTCTGCTTTGTGAATAGCTGATTATAATGCTTGGATAAAATTCTGGTTTGCTTTGCTGATATTTTTTTCTTATAGAATGATGGCTTTTGTTCCATGCACTCAGTTTTGTTGTCCTAGCAAAGGCGTTTTACTTCTGGATTTGAGAGATTGCAGCAAGCTCCTTATATTTTTCAAAAATTTACCTCCTTTGTGATTAAAAAGTATTATTTTCCTGACATTCCATTTATAGCAGTGCCTCTTTTGGGTAAGAAGAACTTACACTTCCATACCTAAAAGGATTTTGGGGTATTATTTATTAACTATACTGTGGAGAGTCCATATCTCATAACTTAGAGGGTTATTTATAACAGGTTGCTTTTGGCAGCTCTGGAAGATTTACTTGCTGTCTTGTGTTCCTTGCAGGAAAGGCATCCCTTGTTTGCATGGAGAGCATCACTCCAGCCCAAGGGCTCTCTGGTGGGCAGGCTTGGTACTGGAAAGGGTCCTGCTTTCTGGCTCCATTGCCTGCCTCTGGTGAGCAGGAGAGGGCAAGCAGAGAGGATTAAGCTCTAATACCTAGATATTCTCCTGCCCTGGGAGTAGGTATTGCTGTCCCTGGGAACACTTTCTCTGTAAGAGCATTTAAGGATGCAGGATAATGATGGACATGGAGAGTAAGACTGTGAGGACTTGGGGTGGTGGAAGCATGCAGGGCACTGAAATGACAGGAAACATTAAGCTGGGAAGGTGGGAGCTGCTGCATGGAGGTGAAGAAGGGGTCGTGGGGTGAGAGGTTGTGTTTCTTGTGCAATGCCTCTGTGCAAGGCAGAGGGCAGGCACTCACACAGCCCTGTGACTTGCTTTCCATGTCTCTGGTTGTAGCTTGAGTTCAAAGTGTCTGTGTATTATATAGGAATAGCAGTGCTGGCTCATGTCTGTCCATTCCTCCCCAGAGTCCAGAAGGCCCTCTGGTCCCTCCAGAGTCTGGAAGGAAAGCTTGTGTCTGAACACATCTAGTCTCTCTCCTTCCAGGCTCTGTGGCCCTGTGCAGGTGTTTTGCATCTAAGGCATTAGTGAGTGTGCAGCAGGGATAAGGACTGTGCTGGTCTGGGCTCCAGCAGACTCATACCCTTTGTCAGGTAGTGCTACCCCGAAGTATCTGGCTGGAACACGTAGGTAAGACAGACTTCAGAGGGTAGGGGGAGTGATGTGGCAGCAGGTTGGATGGTGCCTGATACACGAAGGTGTAGGAAGTGCCTCATTGTTGGACTCAGTGCTATGATTATACACTCTGAAATACGCATATAGGGAGAAGAAGGCAGAGAGAGTTTGTCCCAACTTTATTCCTTCAAGACCTGCATGAACCGGATGCCAGCTCTAAGGAGGAACCATGACACTTTTTCAGAATAAGAGGCCAGAACTTGTATTTTTATTCCTTCTTCTCACTTACTGTTATGATTGGATTTCTGTGTTGATTATTTTGGCAGGCACAGGATTCATATTCCTTTCCCCATCTGTCCTGGGTCCCCTACTCTTGTCAAGTGACCTCTCATTTCAGCAAGACTGACTTGCAAAAACTTGCCATGGAGCCCACCAGCCCTTGTGGCTGGTGGTGTGGGAGAGCCCCAGCTTGATTCTCAGAGGACGGGTTGCATTAGCCAGGTGGACAGTCAGGAAGAAGATACCAGCATGTGAGTGCACTCATGTCTTTTCTTTTTCATCATACAGTAATGGGGAATGCTTCAGGAATAAAAATAGATATATGGAAAAGCATGTATAAGCTGAAATCTGTGAACAGCGCCACGTTATCTGGGAACTGAAACACATTCTACAGTGGATCTCACAATTCAGACATTGCCTGCTCTCCTCCTTCTTCCCCAGCCTTTCTCTTGACACAGCTCATGGATTTCACTGCCCCCAAAAGCAGAGCCAAGAGCTGTCTCCTCTGATGCAGTTTGGGTTGGTAGCATCTCTGTACCTGGTGCGTGAGAGCTGATGCTCCTCTGGCTCTGCAAAGCGGGACAGATGCAAAGGCAGAAGGAAGGCAAAGCTGGCTGTAAGGTTTGCCACACTGACCCCTTCTCCATGCTGATTCTGCACCCTGTGTGTAGCTCAGGGGCCCACATGCGGGTGGGTTTTTCCCCTCCATGGTTTGTAACTGCTTTGTTCTGCTTTGCCGTCACCAAAACGTGTGGCTGAGATTCAGTCAGTGCTAAACTGGAACAAAACAGCTTCTCCTTCTGGGAGGTATTTTAGGATTTCTCCCCCCACCCCAATGTTTTTGCAAAGCAGAAGGCTCATCTTCCATTTCTCAGCCATGGTGTTGGTACATGTAGGGCTTTTGCACGCGACTGAGCCAGATGTATGTTTGGCAAGAGTGTAGGAAGGGAACTGATTTGGGGAAATTACTTCATATGGTGCCTACACTTCTGGGAATTGCGATCTTGGCCAGTCTGTTTGCTATGTTCAGCCTCAGAGGTCCCAGTAAGACACATGCACAGAACACGATACTCAAAAATTCAGTCTTATTTGACAGAAAATAAAATGCAGGGACATGAACGTACAAGTGTATGTGTTTTGTAATAGGATTCCCTAAAAATAGTTGTTTGTAAAACAGGATTTCTGCTACAAGTAAAGAATTGTATCTTTAGTCAGTCCTTTGTTAATTTAACAACTCTGTTTCATCAAATGGGGATATATCCCCAGGAATTCCTCTGACACAGGTGTCCCCCGAGTCTGGATTATTATCCAATTACAATTTAAGGAAACCTACATCAAGGATAATTGGCTAAAGATAGAAGTATCTTAGAACATTAGGGAAAGAGAAGAAAAGAGTGTGAGAGCTTCCCTTTCTCATATGAGTAAATGAGAATTATTCCAGTCCTTGCTTTGTGCAGTGAGTGGAGTCAAGGTCCCTGGTGTTTGGACCCTCTTGCTGTCTTTCCTTCTTTCTTTCCTTCTTTCTTTCCTTCTACACTTTCACTTGTTATGTGTTGACTCCATATTTATATTAAAAGGTTACATTTGTTCTTCTGGAGTCTTTTTACATTTACATGTGTTAACAAAAAGGGACTGTTAACTTAAACACTCTGTTTGCAGCAGAGAAGAGATTGCCATGAATCCTGGGCTGAACGGGGGAAGTGGTAGGTGGTTCCTTCTGGGAACGCCAAGGAGGTGCTAGGGAGCTATTGGAAATTCCACTCAGAGTAGGGCCATCCAGCTCTTCCCAGCTCTTTTTTGGTGTCCGTGGAAAGAGACCTGTTATGCCTGGAAGAACTGAATGGTCTAGCACTCCCATCCCATGTCTGTCATGGGTATCGGTATCCTTGAGCTGGCATGGCAGAGCTTCCAGTTGGTTCAGAAGCATTTGAGACTGCCCTTAAGCCTGCTCACTCTTTTTTTTTTTTTTTTTTTTTTTTTTAAGCTAATGGCTTGCTTAGGCATGGCTGGGCAAGCTTTGCTCTTTAACCCTTAGAGCTTTGGATCTGGCCTTCATCTTGAGCCAGCGTGGCCACGGGTCAGTGTGTTGTCTGGGTGCAAGTGGGGAGCTCTGTGGTGCAGCCTGGCAGTATCACGGTGAGAGGCTGGTTGTGGGCTCCACATGCAGCTCCAGGGACAGCTTTGTTGTGCAACTGAAAGGCAAAGATACAACACGAATACTTACACGAATTCTTAAGAGGCCTCTTCAGCTTTACTAATCCAAAGTGTTATGAGAATTAGAAGAGGACTGGGGAAAAAAAAAAGTAAAAAGAAAAAAAAGAAGTAAGTTTTAATACCTCTCCCTTTATCTGGAAAAGCTACTGGGTTTGATTTTTTTTGGTTGTGTGTTTGTTTGTTTTCCTCACTGTTTTGCTTAATCCCTTCTGTGACTGAAATAAAAGCGACGTGGGATATCTTGCCTCTCTTAGGTCTGATGCTGCCCATTTATAGGGATGTGAGATTTTTCAGATGTTCAGAGGATGATTCTTAGATATTTGATCAACTTGTGTGTAAAAGCTTGCAAAACTGAGACCTAAATGTTGATCCTTAGTGCTGACAGGATGCTGTGGAGCTGTTTAACTATATATTTATAACAATTATCCTACTTGGCGAGAAAGATATGTTTTCTTCTCAGAATAAATTTTTGCCTTTTTTTTTTTTCCTTTTTCTGCACATGATTTGTGATTGTAGTTGCCTTTCTCTGTCATTTTACCTTTTGTGTTAAATGTAAACAAAGAGCTAATTACAGTTAATCTCGGTGCAAAGGAATGAAATTTTAAAGAGTGAAAAATAACTCCCATCTGTTGGATTTGCAGTACTGTTTTGGGGTTTGCCATCTACCTGGAAGGATGCCAACAGTTATCTTGCTCAATTTAAAGTTTTCTTTGCACTATTTAAACAGGATTTTTAATAATTTGAAAAACAAACAGAAATGGAAAAAGCTTTTCAAATTATGTTTGGCCCTGCTCTTAATGTGGTGGTTGCTAAAATGTGAACAGCTTTATCTGAAATGAGTTGAAATCCCACTACCAAATTCTATGGGAACATGATTAAGAGCTTATAGAATAGCATCTATTTTTCATAGTACTATACTGCATTTCTGTGTTTCCCCTCTGCTGGGGCTCCATGTGCCCAGCTAACCAGCCCTAAAATGACTTGTTCTAAGGGAACTGTTGCTTAAGTACTTATTATTTAAGACAGGCTGAGAACCTCAGTTTTGTATGATGGGTGTGTGATACATTTAGCCCCATCAGCTCCACTGAATGTTGAGCTCAGGGAATTAATCTATACTTTTCACTCATATGTTATCTTTCATCTCAGCATCTCTAAGCACTTTAGAGACATTAAGATGCACGGCTGTGGTGTGAGTTGGGGAAGAGGCTGTTATAAATGTGGCTGGGGAAACAGAGGCACAGATTTCAGAAGCCTCTACTAATGCACTCAGTTCAGGGGACAGCCATTTATAAGTTCTTTAATGCTTGATTATCAGGGAGGCACGACAGTTTTTCCTGCACTGCGTTCGGTGACTGATGCCTACATGTAGGTTTCATGTACATTAACAGAAACTCATGTTTCTACCCTTAAGTAGTAGACTGCTTTAAAATCTTCAACGTTGGAGACTTATAGGAGCATAGTAAATGGCAGAGTAAATAGTGCAAATTTCTAGGGTTTTTTTCCAAGGTTAATTTGCAATAAGTACAAGAACCTCACCTCCTTCCCACCGTAGTACCATCCAGGGTCCCACCTACATAAGTTTATTAGCAATCTGTTGAGTCCAAGCTCAGATCGTTAGAAAATACTGATTTTGACAGTAAGAGCCATGCAAATTCACTCTAATACAAATAATTGGATTTGTTCTGTTTAGAAATAGCTGCCTCCCCTCTCTTCCTTCAAGACACAGGCACTTTCCAGCACTTGTTTTTAAGAAGGGGTCTTGGTAATGGGACAAGAATGTATGTGTTGCTGCCCAGCTGGCAGGCTGTGGAAGTCTTGAGGCCACCCAACCTCTTTGAATGAGCACAGATGTTCTGTTGGATCCCAAAATGTGTTGCTCTAGTAAATTGTGCTGGTTTCATTTGAGCCAGATGGGGTTGATGTGTTGGGGTGACTGAAGGCTGTGACAAAACTCAGACTCCACTGGAGTAACATCCCCACAGACTGGGTTTCCCCATATCCATTCTTCTGAAAAAAATAACTGCAGTCTCAGTGCAGTTTGCCTTTCTCCACCTTCCTTGTTCTCTCTCGTGTTGCTGTGTGGAATTTAGGGAGGCTGTTTAATACTGTCTTCTTGGGAGATTGCACAGAGATCAACAGCCTGACTCAAGGTCATGGAGAGATGGAAATGTTTTTCTCCAGGCTTACTGTGTTTTCCTTTTCTCCCATTGCACAGGGGAGCTGCATCTTGCATTGCAGCACCACTGAGCAGCCCTAGGTTATGACTACCCAGGAAGGTGTGTCCCCCTTTATAAGCATTTTTTCCCCCCTTGTCTGACAGGTGCAATGACTGTAGTTGCTGACACAAAGCATCAAAGACCAAGGGGGAAACTCAACCCAGCTTTCCAAAGACACTCAGTGATTACTTCCCCTCAATGCAGAGAAATGAGCCAGCCCAGGGCTGGGGTCAGCACAGATTTCAGGATAACAAGGCATCCACTTCCTGGCATTGAAAGTGCTCAGAAATGAAAATTTTGGAGGCTTTTCAGATTTCTGGCCCTTTGCAGCAGGGTTTTAATGTGCAGCAGTATTTCCTTGTGTCGCTGCTCCTTGTAGCCTTTGGAAATGTCAGCAGCGAATGTATTGCCTTTTGTTTGTCATTCAGCTGGGGAAACGAATTCATTGCCCTCATGAGATCAATCATATTCTCCCCAAATAATTAATATTGATGACAATCACAGCATACTGCTGCCTGCAGCTCCATCTCAGCCTTTGCACTATACATGCTGTGGGTCAGAGAGGAAACTTTCTCAAAGGAGGCTCCAGGACTTAAAAATTCAGAGTGGTGTTGTTTGAAGGTTGAATTTTGAGCTGCACTGATGGGGTCAGTGCAGGCAGAGCCTGAGCAAGTTCTTTGTGATGGTGCAACTGAATATTTGCAGGAGGAAATGTTAGAGACATGGGGAGCAAATCCAGTACACATCACAGGGGAAGGATTGTCTCATTCTGTCTCTCTTCACCTCCTCCTTTTCTGTGTGTACCCAGCTTTTTCTGGTCCCTTTGCAGAGTGCAACTGTACTGTGCTTGCCAGGAAGGGGCAGTATGCAAAAGAAAGCTGCTCTAATAGTGACCAGGAGGACCAAGTGGGTGGGTTGGGAATGTGGAGGGCTGGAGGGACCTCTGGAGAACTGCTTGTAAGTGAGGTACTGTCTTGCAGGATGCCAGTAGCTCCTGGGCTTTCCGTTTTAGTATTGATTTAAATTTTGCCATGGATTGATGTGTAAAGTACACTTAGAACAGCCTGTCTGAGCTGTAGGAGAGGGATAGAAGCATTTGATGTCTTATTCTTGTTTGCTTTTATGTATAAGGCTAAATGGGATTAAATTAACGTGATTAATATAAGTACCGGTGTGGAAATACTGTGTGGCCCAAACTTGAAAAATTCATCTGACTTGCTTTTGCCCTTGAATATGTTGCTTAATCCAGCATACCAAGAGTCACTTGAGGAGATCCTTCTCTTATGCTGTGGGGAGAGCTGGGTCTTCCCCACTGACATGGGCAAACCTGCTGCGGTGCTGGAGACATTGCAGGCTGCCTGAGGAATTTGTGGCACTTCTGGAAAGGGAAGTGAAAGACAGTGATGATGTGCTCTGGAGCATGGTGGTGCTTGGAGGATTTTTGCCTGCTGTGTCCCTCTCTGGAGGAACAAGAAGGGGAAGATGTTGGCTGAATATAGAGCAGCCATCGTGGGAATCTGGTCTGCAAGCACTGAGGGCTATAAGGGGAGGAGATGAAATGAAGGAGCAGGTATGTAGCTGGCAGCAAGGACCTGAACTTAGGAAAATAAACTCTTGGAGTGGTTTTTGAGACTGAGATCCTATTGCAGCTAGTGCGAGGCAGGGCTGGGTGTAGCCCCTGGTGTGATGGTGGGTATGTGGAGTGGGCAGAGCAGTGGCTGCACCAGGCTGGGCTTATGAGGAGATATCTCTTCTGGAAAAGCTGCTCTGGAATTCAAGAGTCACAGGCTGGTGGTGTGAAAGGCAGTAAGCCCAGCTGATAAACCTGCTCGGATCTGCACTGTATTCTCTGGATTTAGAGACTTGGGCAGAGCTAACTTGGGGTTGCTGCTGTGCAATCTGTTGCACAATGTGGATGTGTTGCTGTGTCTATCATGGCAGTGGAACAACCTCTTAGGGAGGATAGTAAAGCTGCTTACATTGAAAAACCATTAAAAAGGTCAGAATGCATAAATTAAATGCTCATCAGATGTCTCCAGGTGCTCTGTGAGAACTAATTGGAATTTTTCCAGCAAGGGAGGAATCTCACTCTGGATTCCTTAAGTCTTCTCAAGTCTTTGAGCAGTGTTGATTACAGGTTTCTTTTTTTCCGTGCAAAGATTAGTTTGTCAGTTTATTTTGTGGTAGCGCAATATGTGGGTTTCTCGGAACTCTCACTATAACATTGCTGTTCAAAATAGAAGCATTGTGTCTGGCTTCATGGAAGATCTCTGCTCTCTTTGAAGCTCTGTTGGAAACTTTTCATTCCCTGGCTATTCAGACTTAAAAAACAGACTATCTTGGCTTGATACCTTTTGCTTGAGCACAGAAGTGCTCTTGTAGCTTGGTGTTTGAACTGCTTGGTGGCCAGCATGTATGCACTTGTAGTCTGTGCTGTTTGATTTTATAGCTGTGGCTCTACCTGCCCCTCTTCAGCCCACTCCACAGTGGGTGGTAGCCCCAGCTATTTATTTGTCTTGTCCAGGTGTGCATATTTTGTAGAGGTGACAGATTACTGGGCTAGTTTATTTTTGATATATGAAATGCAGTGTGCTCTGCCTGCTAAATAGCTGCCAGAGTATAATCAGCGGCACCCTGGCTTCCAGCAGAGCAGTGTGCAAGATCTGTAGCATTTCTGCCTTGCCAAGTCCTGAGAGGACCCCAGGAGAACTGCAAAGAGAAGCAGGGGGTACTGAGTTTCTTTAGATGTATTTTCAAGCCACCCCTGACTTTCCACATGCCTAGATTGCACTTTTTTCCTTTTGAGAGGAAGAAAAATAGTTTCTTCGTCTGAACTCTGATTAATTATTATTAAATCCATTGAGCCAAAAGGATGCCAGGAGATAGTATCTAAATGCCAATAGCAAATCACAAATTCCCTGCCTGGCAATCGCTTCCATGTCCCAAACGTTGGCACTGGCAGAGGCAAATCTTGCACTACCGAGGAGGCTCCCAGAAATGACTCACTGTGAATGAAAATCTCTGCAATTTTCCCCAAGCCTCTGAGCTTGAGGTGAGGCTGCTGCCTGCTCTGTCCTCAGGAGCTCTTGGTGCTTTTGGAAGGGCAGCCTTGCTCATGCAGTTTGTGCTGCTCTATTGAAGGAGAAATAGCTTGGGACCACCTCACATGGGGACTCTGGAATGGCACACCACTGACTTTATTCCTCCCCATGTTAGGGATTTAGTGAAAATTAATTATTAAAAGGTCATCAGACTGCAGCCCTTGGCCTGGATGGGCAGGCAGGAGGCCAGGGAGGGGCTGTGGTGGGTGACAGGCAAATGGAGCCACCTGGCATGCCTGATTTCACATCCTTGGCTGGCAGTGAGCTGGCTGAGCCACTGACTGAGAAGACTGTTTCCAGATTTTTTTTGTTGTGTGTTTGGTTTTAGTTTTGGGTTTTTTCCCCCTTTCTCTTCAGGGTACTTGGTAGACCTTGGTGTAAAGGTGTGTCTGGGCACTGTATCTCCCCAGTGCTGGGAGTCAGTACTTCCAAGTCCTGTGTTCAAGTGGCCAGCTCTGGCCAAGCAAGACAGAAGATGCTCTGTGCTAGTAACAGGGGACACCTCTCACCAGGGCAACTTTGCACCTGACTCCCACCAATTTAATTTTTTTTTTTCCCTCTACAAAAGTAGATGTGTAATATCTGCTGTAATTCTAGCTGGTGAAAAACTTTCAGGCTGCTCAAATTGAAGTGTTTCCTTTGGTTCTGATGACATAAATTACTTTTATAATAGAAACATTTCAGAACAAGTTCCTTTCAGCCCGGTCTGCTGTCAAGCATGTGATAGCCTGGTGAGTGCAGCTACCCTGACTGAAGTGGGACTTCAGCGTTGAACTTGCAGGTCCCTGCACATCCCTTGGATGTGTCACCATTAGATGTGCTGACTGGGTCACACTTACGGCTCCTGCGATATCCCTGGTTGCTGGGCAGGCTTCAGCCCTGGTTGATTCCTGCTGAAATGTGCCTGGCTGTTGAGGAGCTCCTCCAAGATAAACGGGGCTCCCTGCCCTTAGGGGAGATGCAAATGTTTTTCCGAGGACAGCGCTGGGGGCCCTTTGGTCAGTGTGCCTGTGTTTGAAGTGATCAGTGTGGCGTGGCGTGCACTAGAGCAGGGAAAGTGCTCCGAGCTGCTTATGGCTTTCATCATCAAACTGCTGCTTGATTCCTCCCTGTTCTGTTCCTGGAAGCTGTCTGGGAATGACAATTGTGATGAACGTGTTTATTCTTCCTGAGGAGTGAAGGCTGGACTTCTGAACCCCGTCGCCTGTCTTTCTACCCACGTTCCCGGAGGTTTCGGTGTAACATTCTGTTCCTCTGGGGGGCTGCCCATAGGACTGGCCAGCTCCCTGCAGGAGTGGCTCCCCTTTGGGCAGAGTGGAACCACTGACACCACAGCAAAGGGTTGGTGCCATGTAGTGCCCAAATGGCCTCTGGAGGAGGGGCAGGGCCGGAGAGACACTGCGCAAATCCTGGGTAAGTGGCACCAAGATGGTTTATGCTACAGTAATTCCCCCTTTTGTCTGACTTACTCCTGCACGTACTGAAAAGCAAAAGTGTTTCCTGGAGGGCTGAAGGGCCTTTTCCCATTTTCCATTAGTGTTTTTGCTGTTACTTTTCTGCAGTTGCTTTTGCAGGCTGCCTTTTGTCTGCCTTTTGGATTCTTTGAATTTACTTGAACTGTACATTTATTTTTCCCCATAAGAAAACACAGCAAACTCATCAAGCAGCTTTCTCCAGTGCTGCTGCATGGTGATGCAGGGACCCAGGGCTTGTGTGCTCTGTGATGTGGGAGTAGAGGAGCTGTGCCTCTCTCCTGGGCACCATCCCAGCTCTGCAGCCCATCGCTCAGCCTTCATCCTGAAGTCCATGTGGCTTAGAAACAAAGTGTTTCCTAAGCTAGCCCGCCCTGGATTTTTCTAGCCTTCCTGTGTCTGCATCCCATTTTTTGGGGCCAGTCGTATGCTCTCACGTGCTTCTGACTTCGGACAGAATTACAGAAAGAAAATAGTATGTAAAAGCTGCTCTGGCTGAAGTTATTTTTTTTCCTGTTTCTGAAAGTGCTTTATTTTAAATGCCCTTTCAGCCAGAGCACTTAGTGGCGGGATTTTGAAGGGTGCTTTTGTTCTGCAGGCCATAGTGTGACTTCTCAGTGAAAAGCAAAAAACATACCAGCCCTCCCTAGAGCCTGTGGTTAGGAGGGACAAAGGCATTTTTCTTGTAAAATGCAGCATTGTTCTGTAGAATTGGTACACTGTCTTTGAGAATAGGTGTGCAGTAGTTAGAGTGAAGTTCTCTTTGTTAATTATTTGACATCTACCTTGGGTTTTATAATTGTTTAGAAAGTGCATAGGCTTTATGGGGTCCGTGCTGCTAAAGGCAGGAGTGAATGATTCCTTGCTGAGATCTGTTTGGAAATGGTGTTTTATTAAAAGATGTTTTATATGAAAATATTCATGTTTTTTTTTCTGACATAAATGCCACTTGTGACCAGTACCAAATGAAAAAAAAAAAAAAACCAACAAAAAAACCCAACAAATTTTCCACCCTCTTTTGATGTTAAGGAGACGCTTCTGTGACTGTGTTTCCCCCCCCACACACTTTTCTTTGCTCCTCAGTAGACAGAAGGTGAAAGTTTGAAGAAGAAAGTGCTCAGGGAGCAATTTCTGATTTGAAACAAAGTGAACATATCAGGTAAGTACCTTAAAAAATTCTAACAGTGGCTGTGATGGATCACTTTCCCCAACCATTCTATGAATTATTATTATTGAAATGTTAATTTATGTAGATATTAAGAACACCTCAGAGTATATTGGTCTCGTGAGAAGTTCCTGAAGTGCTGAGGATGTATCAGAGCTCTCCAGCTGTCTTCTGGCTGCTCTGATTGCCTGCTTCCTAGCTGTGGTGTGATTTCTGAGCTGGTAAGCTCTTCCGCTCACTGATTTTATTCCTGGCTCCCTTTAGTGTTTGCTTTTATTTTTATTTGCTTTGGGTGGATGCAGTTGGGTGAACTCCTCTGCTGCCACCTGGATTTGCACTCCCTGGCCTCTGGCTCCTTCGCTTGCAGCCAGAGATGCTGGTGTTTCAGCACAGTGCTACGGAATTGTGTAAGAAGTTCATCAGACACCACTGGAATTGCATCATACGTACAGGCAAAATGGCAACATGCTTTCTGATTCATGAAACAAAGAAGGTTGAGAAAACTCTTCCATTCCTGGCAAGACCAGGGTATGTTGTAGCCCTGTGGTGTCAGGTTCCTCAGGGCATTGCAGAACCCACTCCCTCTCTCTGCAACTGGATGCAGTGCCCTTCTGTCTGACCACAGGACTGCTGTGGGAAGACCTTTCTGTTTGGGGTAAATCACAGATTTGGAGCTATTTAAAGCAAAGCATCCCAGTGCAAGCAGAACAAGTACACAGAACCTGTGTTAGTACAAACCATCAGATCCTGTGGCTTTGTTTTTTGGGGGGTTTTGGTTTTTTTTTTCTGAGTAATCACAGGAATGGAGCTGGATTGCAGAAGCCATCCTGCCCTACTGTCCCCTTTGTCTTCTTCACTCACTGTGCGACCTCTCCACTTCTTTACCAAACAGAGAGTATCCTCTTCCTTTACCTCAGCTGGCAAATGCTGGCCCAGTCAGGACATCCAGAGGCTCCTCTTGACCAGCCCTTGACTCTGTAGATGTACCCTCCATGGCCCCTTGCATTCTGTACCCTGTGAGAGCAGCCAGGGCTGTGGTCAAGTGCGTCCCTTTTCTGTAATGGAGAAATTGCTGTAATCTGACAGGCTCTGTGTCCATCTGCCTCCACTGATAAGATCTCTGGAAAGCCTGGAATGAACCAGAAGTAAATCACTCTGTGTAAGACTTCTTATTTTATAGCTGGGTAGAGCAAGAAGCACGGATTTTCCTACTAGCAGGCAGAGCATGGAAATCTTGGGTACCTTGCTCATGGGAACAGAGACTTGGTGGATCTCTGAGACAGTTGAAAGGAGCATGTTCCTGTGAGCATAGCTAATGGATGTAAATATTAGCTCGCTGCAGAGTTCATGTATCACTGAGTGAAATGATGTAGTTTATTTTGGCCTCTGGCCACATAAATGGCCTTGCTCTATACAAGATAAACTCATCCAAAGTCAGTAGTTGTTCCTGCTTGCTTCAGGGCTGCATTCAGTCTGATTTATGCAAAATGCAGGAGAGAATCACTGGAAAATAAGGGTTAGCTAGGACACACTGTGCATTTAGCTAATGACAAATGGAGAGGGAACCATGAGGGATCTTTATTATGGGAATGATTCCCTGTTGCTGTTTACACCCCCTCTCTTCAAGCATCTAAATTACCAAAAGATCCTAAATTCTTACCAGAAGTGTAGCATTTTGGTTGTCTCTGTCTGATCTGATGGTATAAAGATGTTTTGTTTTTCTTCAACATTTCTGGGGGTTGGGAGTACTTAATGCTGTTTCTTCTCTATGGAGTCTTCTTAAGTAACATTGGGAGCTGGTTGTAGGTGGCAGTGGAGAAGGGTTTGATTAGCAGCTGGCATTTCAGTTTGGAGGAAGGCAGTAGGGGGTGACCAGCCCTCTCAACTGAACCTCAGGGAAGAAAATTGACTTTCTTCCCTGCTTCTTGCCCATTTTTTAAAGCCTGATGGCTTCAGAGGCAATTTGCAGCCCTTTGCATGGACTGTGCAGGGAAGAGCAGGCTTGCTCCGGATTTCCTTTGTCTCTTTGAGATGAGCCCAGCAAAAGGGAAGCATTGCACAAAGGCTTTTCAGATGTAAGCACTGAAAAGGAAGGATTCAATATCCGCTGCTGGGTTTTGAGAAGTACAGTTCACGTGTCCCATTCTTGTTAATCTCTGCAATCTGTGCAATCTTAGGTGCTCCCTGCTTATGCTCAAAGCCCTTCTGTGTACTGCATATATTCTGGACAGGTTTATGAGGGACATGTTTAAGGGAGCTCTGTGGCTTCTCTCCCCACACTCCTAAGCCACTGTGATGGAGCAGGTTTCCTGTCATCTCGTGAGCACACTCCTGACAGTATCCCCATGCTCATTACTGCATCTGCCCGGTGGAGCTGAGATGCTTTGATGAAGTTCAGCCTTTTAACCACCTCTTCTCCCTTTGTGATCTGACAGCACCCAGGAATATCAAATGCAACCTTCACCCCATTAATGAGAGCATCTAGTAGACGTCAGTTTTCATGACTACCAGCTTGTAAGTTGCATCCTGAAGAACCTAAAAACAGAGAGAGATTTAATTCCAGTGAGCGAGCAGCTCTGAGAGCTGAATGCCAGATACTGGAGCGGTCAGCCAGTGAAACTCTGGCAATGTACATTTATCTCAAATTACAGGAAATTGTGCTCTGTAGCCGGAATGGAAAAGTCTGGGATTGTTTTTTGCTTATCAGAGCTGCTTAGAAAGTATAAGCCTTTGTTCAGATCACTTCTGAAAAGCCTACAAACCTGATGCTTGTTTACTCCTGTGAGGTGGCTGTTCAAAGGAGGGTTTGACTGCAAAGGGCTGGTGAGGCCTCGTGCTGCCTCCACCGCCTGTGGGAGCAGAGTGAAGCAGTGGGGACTCTGGCAACCAGCCTCTTTGCAGGTCACCAGCAGCAGACCTTGCCAGTTTGGACTGCCCTGGTGTGGTTGTCCTCTTGAACTGTCAAACACATATTCATTGCAGTTGTGCTGCCCCTGCCACTCACCATCGCAACTGCTTTCCACGCTTGTTCTCAGAAGTGAGCCAAATGAGGTCTTGGCAAAGGACCTTGGTGTTTTGGGAGTCAAAGCTTTGGATATCTAGCCTGCAAGTGTCTATTTTGCTCCTTGTGCTCCCAGATACAGACTATTCCAGTGATTTAAGTCAGTGATTTGGGCTGTCCTCTTCAGAGCCATTCCCGCCCAGGCTTGGCAAGCTGCCTGCAGGCGGAGCAATGCTGCCACGCAGATACTATTCTCAAGGAATCTTAATGAAATAAAAAAAGAACATACCAGAATTAAAGGATCACTGGGTGGATGGAGGGATAAACACACACATTCAGAGTTGAAAAATTGCCTGTAGTGATGAAACAGTGTCAGATAACCAGAAACTCTGTGTGCTTTGTCTCCCAGGATGAAGATGGTCAGTGTCCTGCTGGTTGCACTCTGGCTGTCCATGGTCACCCTCGGCAGAGGCTCGGGTAAGGACATGGCATGTGATGGGTCTGCCCACTTACTGTGGGAAGAGCTGGCCTGAGGCCAGAGAAGAAAACTGTCTGCAGCGAGTTTTAAGAATTTACAGCATTTCTGGATTAAAGGGTTGTGTGTAAAATGCTTCAGCAAAGTATTGAACACTGTGTTAGTTATGTGGGGTATTGTACAAAGTTCACTATAGAGGCTACAAACATGGTGTAAATGGGTGCATTAACAGACAGCAGTAAGCACCACCTCAACCTAAAAGTGCTTTGCAAATTCAAGGTGCCCACTTGGTCATTATCTTTATTCCCCTTCTGTGAGGGGTGGAACCAGGGCTTGCATGTGGTGTTGACTTGTCACTGAATTGCAAGCAGGACCCAGACTTGAACCTGAACTCTGCTATTCCTGGTTGGATCCGGAGGGGGTTGAGATTTGGCTCTCCAATTCTGACTCATGCCTCAGCAATGCAAGGGGAGAGGGGAACTTCTGGAGTAAGAGGAGCTCTGATACCCGTCTCACTGAGTCACTTTCCTGACAGGAAATATGTTGTCATGCTCGCAGCTCCACTGGCACACGTTCAGCCCAGCTCTTCTGAAGAGGCAGATTGTGCATGTTTCTGCTCCGGACTTCCTATTTGGGGGCGGAAGGAGACAGCATGATTTACAGGAGGCGAGTGGAAAGGGGGAGGGAGGAAAGAACAGGCGCTGGTTTTGTGGGGGAAATGTTCAGAAATAAGGGCTGTGCAAGGGATTGACAATCCCTGCCGTGAACCTTAGTCTCTCTGCAGCTCTGGCAAACAATAAGTTGTAATACCCTGAGCAGATGAACAGCTCTTGTGTCATTCCCTCTTGGACCAAACTGAATTATCATGGCCGAATTCACATCATGCACCTCAGCAAGGTTCATCTCAGTGCAGTGTTCATTGCAGAGGCTGGGAGGTTTTGCTCCTCCTTGGGCTGCCCCAGGGCTGCAGGCATTCACAGTAGGCTGTGGTCTTCAGTAGGGGATGTCCCATCCTGGCTGGCATGGGCTGGGTGGGAAGCAGTGAGCAGTGGGGAAACAGCAAAGAATGTATGGCCTGGGTCTCCTCTGCTAAACCCCAGGGAGCAGGAGTGCCTGGGGAAGGAGGGATCCAGCAATGTGGATCTTTGCTGCTCGCTGGGAAAATCCCTGCTTTGCGTGTGATTCTGGATGTGCTGTTCTGCTCTCCACCAACGCAATATCCTCTTCCTGCTGAGGCAGCATTACGACACCCCACGTGCAGTCATCTTGGGCTTTTTCAGAAATGGGAGGTAGGTGCAATTGAACCAGGATTGCCCAGGAAACGTTAGAGCTACTCTGAAAGCTGATACAGTCATCTGGGAGCTGTGAAATGAGCACCCTGGCATTTGGGGGACACAGGCTCATGCCAGTTGATCTGTCAGAACCAGAACCCTCCATGCGTTTTTGTAGAGTGTCTAGTGCTATTTAAATATTCCTCCTTTAGCAGAGGTTTTCTGTGCAGGACGGTCAGAGCCCTTGTAGAGTTTTGCAAGAACAAAGGGTGATGCATGAGACATGTGATCAGTTAAAATACATTTCTCCTGCAAATCCAGTGCAGTATATGCATTTAATTATCTGGAGGTCTGTGGGTGTCAGACACACTCTTCAGTTCAGAACTTCCTTTTTATGCCATGGACATCATAAACCAGTTTGGGCTGTCAAAATGTCTTTCGTTATTCCTGTTGGGCCTGGATGGCTGTTTGTACTTGGGTGGAGGGGCAGCTGTCTGTGCAGCCCTCTGTTACACCGTGGGGTTTCCTGGGGCTGGCACCAAAAGGCAACTGGAGCTCATTTTACCCTTGCAAAGTTGTAAATACAGAACAGTATGGGAAACCAGACTTGCTCTGGCAATGTTGCAGCATTTGGGCTTGCTTTTTCTTTCAGGAGCAGGGAGCATAGGTGGGGGGAGCAGAGCTGAGGTTATCTGGAGCGAATGCAGAAGGGCTGTGCCTAGTCTACAGGTGCTGTGATGGTCACCTGAAGCCAAGCAATGCCATGGAGATGTGTAGCTCTCAGTGAGGAATCTGGCTCCTGGGATATTTAACATGTGTAACTTGGTAGGGGTTTGTCATTTCAGATGAATCTCTTTCTGTGGTTTGACTATTAAGTCATGTAATGCTGTATTGTTGGGACCAGTTCTCTCTCCAGCCCAGGCTAGACTGAGGAAGGCTGGAGGCAGGGGCAGGAGTCCTCCTGTGGTTTGTTGCCACTTTTCCTGACTCTGCCATCCTGCTTGGTGGAGCAGTGTGGTCAACAACACTGACCAGGGACTGCCCAAGCCAGGGGTACCAGTTCTGCAAAGTCCCAGGCTCCTCATCTCATCTGTAAGCTCACAGAGCCAACACTTGCTAAACTTCAGCTTTAAAATACCAGCACTGCTCTGGCTGTGCTGCAAGCAGCCTTTCCATCCAGTTCAGGCAGTACAGCTGACAGTCTCCCTGGCAATGTGTCAGAAAGCTTCAGCATTGTGCTTTACCCTGCTTCGTACTGGAGAGACAAATCCATAAACTTTATTTCCCCCCCAGATTTCACCTACAGCAGTGTGGCTCTAAACATCTGTTCTTTGGGCTCTGGTGTTTCTGCTGCGTGTGGAGGCTGGTGCTGAAACAAAATCACTTGCTGGAAGGGAGGTGCAAACTGTATGAGGAAAGAAATGTGATCTGAGTAGTGTAGAGTAAAAGATGTGGAGTCTGAGACTGAATTGGTGCCCGAGTCTTCTATTTGCTCATACTGTATGTGAGGGTAGATCTTTTCTGGTTTTGAGGGTGTACATGATCTGCAGTGCATGGGTTTGAATTCCTTACTTGTGACCTTTGGCATAGTGTTTGCAATGGCATGTGGGGTCTTTTGCTTTCATTGCCTAGCTAAGCCGTTCTTAGATGGAAATAAGGCTCTGCACTTGTGCTGTAGGATGCTTAGTGAACCTGATGTTTTGATATCCAGAGAAGAATTGCAGAAACCAATGGACCCAGTTCTGGTCTTAAAATTATTTCTTTGACACTACTGAAGTCATATAAATATACACTGGCTTAAAAGAGATGAAAAAGAAGTGGGACAAAGAACACTACAGCCAGTGTGAATAAAGAATAATGTTCTTGTTTCTGAACAAAGCTAGCCAATGTTAGATACCGACGTATGTAGAAGATATATCTGTAGTTGTGCTCCTTGTTCCATTTTCCTCTCTCTGCTCACCAAGCTGCTCTCTTACTCTCCAAGAGTCCTCAGCTTTTGTAGGGGGAGGGCTGGGGAGGGGATCGTGGTTAGGAGTATTGTCTTAGGGAATTGCAAAAGCAGAGGAATATTGCTTCCATGAGAGGAGGAGCAGCCTCACGCTGATTATCTGAAGGACATGTATAAAGTGTTAGCAGGTACCTGCTGTGCAGTCCTTTGGTGGGAGGAATCATCGTGTCTGCCTAGGAACGCCTCTAATTGCTCCCTTGGGGAACTATCAGACTGTCAGACAGGCTGTGTGGTAGGATGAGCCCAGGACTGAGGCCAGCTTCTACCCAGAATGACACCCCAGCACAGCAGGCAGTGGCTGTAAGGCAGCCAGGAGCTTCTGTCCTGGGAGCTTTATTTCAGGTTCTGCTGTTATTTGCTGAATTGTGAACATGTCTTTTACACTCCCCCATGTCAGAGGTCTTCAGGCACTGCTTTTGTCCACTCTGAGGTTGGCTCCAAGGTACCAGATCTCACCAGTGCTTCCGGATTCAGGTGGAGAGAACTTGCAACTTCAGAGAGAAAGAAACAGAGGTCAGGCTGCAGAGGTCAGAGCTGCCGCCTGAGCCATCTCTCCCAAGGGCTGATCTGTGCTCCATGTCTGTATTGCACTGAGCAGAGGCAGAGCAGTTGCTGATGGCCAGGGGAAATTTGCAGATTAATAAATTACTGTCTGTAAAACACTTTGAAGATGGAAAGCCCTGTGCAGCTCCTTAGGATTATTAGTATATAGCTCTTATTCTACTGATGGGGTTCCAGTGGCCTTATTTTTCATATGATTTGTGACAGCCCCAGAAGCTGAGAAGCTTATTTTGGTGTGTAAAGTCAAAAGAAAAATAGATTAAACTGTATTATTGTTTTCTAAAGAGACTAAATCCCTCCCCCATCATCTTCTCTTGGGATTTCCTGACTTCCTCCTACTCTTCCAATCTCAGCCTCTTGCTGTCCTAATTTAGGACGTGATTTTATAACGATCCATACCCATCTGTGAGTTGCTGTGGTTGTAGAAGTTTATGGCACTTGGGGGCATGAAGTTGTTTGACACCGAGGGTGTTGAAAGGTGCATAGCCCTGAAGTGGATGAAGATAAAACCTGCAGAGCAGAGCTGACCTGGGTGCAGACACGTAAGTGCAGCTGCCAGCCTCCCTCTGCACCAGCCAGAGTCGTGCCCGCTGAGGAGATAAGACCTCAGTCTGCTTCTTGTCAGCTGAGGAAATAGGTTGTGAGGGGTGAGTTCTGTGCAGGCGTCAATGTGATGTGACCTATCTGCATTGAAGTGCAGAAATGTGTGGAGGAAGGCAGCCCTTTTTGGGTGTGTTGCTGATTTGGTATTGAATAGTCACTTTTGCTCTTCTGTGTGTATCAAATAGGGCATCAGGGGACATCGGGGTCCTGTCTCCTACCCACTTTATCCATCACATCCCTCTCCCACACTGCACAGTTGTGTGACCAATCTCATATGTCTTATTGCACACAAGTGACTCTGCTGGGCTTGTAGACCCTTGCAGTGCATTTTACTGCCTGCTGTGTTTTTTCAGTTTCCATCCTTGCTCGAGGACAGTTGCTGCAGCACCTTTGTAATGCAGCCATCCCCGAGGATGGACAGTGCAGAATCATTGACTGTTTTAAAGCAGGCAACAGAGCACCTGGCTAAACACAATAACTAGGCTGCATGGTTTGGCAGAGCCAGGAATTTAGCCTGGACCTTGTGAAACCCTAGCTTGCTGTCTCAGGCACACAGAAGAGCCCCTGCCAGCTTGAGCACAGCTCAGTGGTGATGCTGATCAGGTGAGCCCCCTTTTCATACTGCCTCTCCTACGAATGATTTTGCAATGGGTTGTTCTGTTTCCTGTATTTCTCCTCCTCCCATGCTGCTCTTCTTTGCTTCACGCAAAAATTTTCTCAATGAATGGATGGAAAGTAGCTATTTGCTCCTCTTCAGGGAAGCAGGTCATACCCCTACTTTATCATTTTGATCTCAAATTTAAAGAAAGCCTTCAGGAAAATATATCAAGCTTGCTTGAGGAATCTGATTTTTTTTCTTTTTTTTTTTTTTTGGCCCAGTTGCTGGAGGTAACCAAAATACTCTGTGCCACATACAGTAAACAGCTTTATGCACAGATAGAGAGTGAAGGCATAAAGCTCACTGTGGAGGAGTTTTAAAAGACACAAATAACTACCCCAGGTTACAGGCTGTGCTTGATGAGATAAAGCGATTCAGAGTCAGAAGCTTTGGGCTCCATACATTTTTTTGGATGTCATGCCTTGGCTGCTTCCTCTGAAGTCAACAGAAGTTTATGCAGTCAGCTTGTTTTTCATGAATTTGGCAGAGAGACAGGTTGTCCCGCCTGTTTAAACTAGACTGTCAGGGTCTAAAGTTAATTAACCACAATGTACAAGTGCTTTTTGAAACGATGTGCCATTCTGCAACAGAAAGTACTTTTCCTTCTCCCTTTCTCAGCTGTCCTACCTATTTAAATGATAAAAGCACTTGGGCAGGGAGGGAGAGACTCCATCCTTATGTGCAGCATCCAGAGGAGCTACTTTTGTGGGGTCATCACAGCTCAGTGGCAAAACAGGATGGATATGGTGAGACCCGGGAGAAGTGCAAGACCATGTCACCAGTGCCATCGCAGCAGAACCACACGGGTGGGGCTGGGCTGTGGTAGGACATTTCTGCCAGGATCACTTCCACTTACTTGTTGTGCTGGAAAGGCAGTGGCAGAAAGGCAGTGAGGTTGTGACAAGCCTTTTTTGATGTGTTTCCCCTGGAAGTCAGATTATAAATTTCTGCAGAGTTCACACAGCTTCTAGGCCGAGCCTCCAAGGCAGCTACGGCCTCAAGGCAGTTGAGCTGTGACCAGTTTTTAGACAGTCTCTGACCACTGTCACTGCTGCAGAAACAGTGGGAGCAAATGGTGAGAGCTAGCTGACCTTGGCTATGTCTAACCTAGTTTTGTTTCATTCCCACCAATTTCAGTGTGTTTGGTCTGTGCCTCTTCTCGCAGTTAAGGGCGGATCTCATTTGTTTTGTTCCGTGCTTCTCTCCCTCCACCGTGTTGGATGGTCAGATGGGATACAGGCAACATGAGGAACGCTGTCCTGCTCAGCTGCTGAGCAGGGAACACAGCCAGGGAGCATGGTGTGGTCTTGTGCAGGGTGGGTGTTTGAAAGGAAAACTGCAGTAGAAGAGAGGGAGAGGGTGCTTCTGGCACTGGCATAAATGGAAGGCGCACCCACGTGTGATGGTGGCCACAGCTGGTACCTCCTGTGCCCACAGTGCAGCTCCTCCTTTCAGCCTGGCTTCCTCTGCTTCTTTCTCACTGACTGAGCTTGAAAGATGGTGGGGAGGAACTTTGTTTTTTTGTTTTTTTGTTTTTTTTTAAGGTAGTAGTGATTAATTCTTGCTTAATCGCTTTGCGTGATCAGCTGTTTCTGCCTTATTGATGCTGATTCGTGCATCGAGCTAACCACTGGCCTTGCTCTACTCCCCAGGTGGAGGCTGACTCATACCACCTTTGCTTTAAGATAATGCAGCAGGGGCAGACAAAGAAAGTAGGAAGTTGTTGAGATATGGCCCTGCAGTGTGGGCTTGTAGCCCAAGAAGCCAGCTGTGCCCTGGGTCACATCATAAGTAGTGTGGACAGCAGGTGATTCTGCCTCTCTGCTCTGCTCTTGAGGGACCCCACCTGCAGTTCTGTGTCTGGCTCTGGGGTCCCCAACATAAGAATGACATGAACCTGTTGGAGCAAGTCCAAAGGAGGGCACAAAGATGATCTGAGAGCTGGAGCACCTCTCAAGGCACATGATTTCAAGATAGGCATCCTTATCCTCAGCCTTCTGCCTGCACTTTGTCTTTTAATGCTGGAGGGGGGGGACGGTTCCTTCTGCCATTCAGCCTCCCTCCATCCTGTATAATCGTTGTCCCTTTTCTGAAACAGGGCTGTGCAAGCAGGAACATCTCTTGCCTTTCTCTTGCATTGTCTGTCAGAGGTAGGTATTATGGGTCAGAGGCTGCCCTGCTGTGTGATTGCAGAGCATTCAGCAGTAAGAGGGGTCAGTTGAGGCATCTGCAGTGCACCTCATTGGTAATGAGAACAAGGTGGTTTCTTTCAAAAGTGTTTTGCAGAGGTGTTTCTAGGATTTGAGGGATGCATTTGAGGGATGGTGTATTTTTAGAGGGTTTTATTGTGTCCTTCAGGTGTGTGTGTAGTGCTCCATTTGCTGCAGCATGGAAGGGACCATGGAGTTACCTATAGTTCCATCTCCTTGCTGGTTTCCATTTGTTGGCAAACCTCTGAAGTCACAGCATGAATGCTGATCCCACTTGATTTAATCAGAAGCTGTTCTTAACTCCAGCAGGTGTTTTGTGCAGGAAATGTTTCAGAAAAGAAGAAATTTGCTTCCTAGGCTAAGCCAGTGAAAACAACTGTGAATTGCTGCAAATGGGCACAACAGCATAGAAGTTAGTGCTGTTTCTCACAATGAGAACTGGATCCTTGCATCTTCTCTCTTGCAATGCTCCTTCAAATACTATTACTGGAGTCAGGATATATCAATGTGTGTGTATATGTATTTTTTTTCGTAGTGGTAGCTGCTTTATGCCAATGAAGGGTCACTGTAGAGTCATGCCACTTTTTTCCAGGCTATGTCCAGTTCAGACTGACATCTAAGTAGCTGCGTGCTAGCAACAAATAGGCTCTGAATATCCAATAGAGCTTGAAATAGTGGAAGGGGCACAAAATTTTGCAGGGAGCTGTTGGATACAATAAAATTATAGCAATAATAATGTGAGCATCCTCTCTACGCATGTGTGTGGAGCGCAGCCAGCTGTCTAGGTTTGATCCCTCTGCTGGGGTCTGCTCTAGAAGTGCCTCCACATCAGAGGTTGCTGTTTGGCACAGGGAGAAGAGCACCCTCATGTCTAGGGAGAAAGAGTCTCATAAAGGTGTGTGTGAGGGAAGCCCTGCAGTCCTCACACGTTATGTCAGGCAGAGCCCATCTATCTTGGTCATAAAACACTCCAAAAAGTAGAAATAGCAGGGCTACTGTCAGCATAGCACAGGGAGGAGGGAAGCTGTGCAAAGGACCACAATGTCTGTCCGTGGTGTTTTGTGTCTGAAGGAGCTCTCGCTGCAGCCTGGGGTGTTTCTTCCGTCTCTGCTGTAAGTGATTGGCACTGATTATATAATGCCATAGCTCCATGAGCTCAGAGCCATGCTTGGTGCCTTTGCCCTTGCCAGCCGGGTGACAAACACAGCCGGTGATCTCACACTGCACGGCTGCTCCTGTGGTCTGGGTGTAGCTGTTCAGTACCAGCACAGTTACGTGCTGTTTTTGGGGTTCAGCTCAGAGCCTGCAGCGCTCCAGGTAAAGGCATGTGGGGAGGCTTAGCACTGGCTCTTTGCTGTGACAGTGTTCCTGAAGCCAGGCTAATTAGCCAGCTCTGAGACAAAATCTCCAGGTACAGCTCTTATAGTAAAACAATAACAGTCACCTCTGCCCGAGCCAAGAAGACAAGGCCTGTACATTGCTTTTGAGAAATGTAGGAAGAAAAAAAATGAAATAGTTGTATTTATTTTCAATAACTCATTCAGGTAGAATGGGTAAGCAGTTTTACAGTGCCGATTTATGATCTCTTGCAAAATGCAAGAGCTGCTCATGATTGCAAATTTCATTGATCTTGACTCTAAGAATTTCAGTACTGTAATGTTTTATATAGTTTTCTCCCTCCCCAGTCCTGCCATTTGAAATAATAAGGACAGTTTGCCTTTATGCAGCCCAAGAGAAGACAGATGCCAGGAAGAGAACCCAGGTGTCCTGATTTACAGACCCAGGTTTGCTCCTTCCAGAGGGAGAGCCTTTCTTTACAAAAGAAAAAGCCCCCTCTCCATGAGTAGCAATCCATGCTTAATCATGCAGTTAGCACACAGTCTCTGCAGGCTTGTTTGTCTCATTACCAGTCTATGGACACTTGACCATACCTAATCCAGTAGCTTGACCTCACCAGCATAAAGCAGCAGACTGGTTCCAGCTGGCCTTGATCATGGTGGTGACTGGTGACTGTACACCTTCCCATGGTGTAAGGCTTCCAGCAATGGTTTGGTCTTTCAGAATGAACCTTGGCTCTGGCTGTGGTAGCAGCCATAATGTGTGATGTTGTCTTGGTTTAACTACAAGATGTTTGGGAGGTGAGACCTCTAATGGGAGGTCAGTCCCTGGGGAAGAGGCTCCAAAGGTCAGCAGTGCTCCAGTGAGCAAAAACCCAGGTACCAAGAGAGAGCGAGTTCTGGGGCACACCTCCTTTTGTCTCCTGTCTCCCAAGTTCCTGGGATGCTTCACTTCAGGGACTCACCTTCTCAGCAGGTCCCAAGATGCTGGGGACAGTCTTTCCCTGATTCAGCTCGCACTGGGGGGTGGGCAGTCCCCCATGATCTATGAAAAAAATCACTAAAAATCTTTCCCATTTAACTAAAACTACAACAGATGCTGTGTGGTTGTGAAAGAGCTATGTGTTTTACATAATAAACAATGTCACTCTCCAGTCACTTGGGTTTGTGGTTCCTACAGGCAAATATTTGTGTTCTGGGTAGCTTCACTGCCTCTTCCTAGCCCAATTCGTTCTCTTCCTCCAGAAGTAGCACTCTGTCATATGGGTGTTCAGCATACCACAGGAGGAGCAGTGCAGCTTGCATTTACATTTATGTGCAAACCCGCCAGAAAACATTTCTATTCTTACTGGCCCAGATTCCTCCTCCCCATGACTAACCATTGCTGAGCCACAGGAGTTAGCATTGCTGCCTTTAAGTGCTGCGGGCCTATCTTCCTAAAGGTTTACCACTTCACTTTTTTTAATTAATTATGAATTTGGGGCCAAGCTACATCCCACTGTCTATTTAAGGAAGAATAAATGCCAGAAATCCTGCTTTGGGCCTGTGAAGTCAGTTCAGAAGAATTCAGAAGAATTTGGCTCAAAGAGCATATTGTATTCTGTTTTTTCTTTTAATCTGAGTTCTTCTAATATCTGCAAACGGGAGAGGCTTTGCAGTGTCATCTCTGGTAAGCCTGTGATGTGCTGAGACACTGCTCCCAGGGAATGCTGCAGGCAGCGCACCCCTCTCCTGTTTGACTCATTTTGGGTTCTCAGACGTCAGGCTGCCCTAGCAAATGCCTCCCAGCAGCTACGAGAGATGCACTGGGAAGCGTGCCATGCTGTGCTCTGCCTTGTCAGCGTGGGGAGACAGGAGATGCAGTGACAGCAGCTTCTCCGTGTGTCTCAGTTGGCGCCGACAGTGCAGGTTGCTCTCAGGTTTGCTGACACCCTGGGACTGTGCTTTGCTTGCACTGAGTCCCTTCCTCACTGGACATCCTGATGGGTAGGAGGAACTGAGTGGAAAGGACTACTCAGAAGGGAATTGGGTTTGAACTGTGCTTTTGTCCTGAAACTATTTGCTAATGAGAAGAATAAATTTTTTAAAGAAATAATTAAAAAAAAAAAAAAAGGCACTGTACAGCTTTTTCTCACGTTGGCAAATTTCTGTGTCAGTCCAAGTCTGCTGTGAGCCACACTGAGCCTGTTGAACTGTGCTTGCAGAATTGCACCTGGGTGCTGCCTGGGAATTCTCAGAGAGAACCTGCTGCTACATCCTCCTGCTCTCTCTTCTGCCCCTCAACCTCCCTCCTTAAACTTCACTATAAACAGTTGCTCTGTGTCACTTATTAGTGCTTGTACTCTTTGTGTTACCACAGTGTGCACAGGTGCCACATGAATCCATCACAGAAAAGACAGTTCTTGCTCTTGGAACCCACAGTCAGCTTCTTCTGTCAGAGGCAGTGACCCATAGCTCTAGGGCAGGGTTGATGTTTGTGTTGGGATTTTTACTTTTTTTTTCTCTTATTTTAACATGTCTATTTCCATCTTCCCTACCATTGTGTATGGATGCACACACATCCCTGGCATTGTTTTCATCTAAATTTTATCTTCCCACATAAGACTTTTGTGTTGCATTTTGTTGAAGCTCTCTAGGAAGCCTGGTTTTGTGCAGGAATATCCTATTCTGTTGTCCTGATGAGAGATAAATAGCTTGGAAGAAGTGTAGGAGGTGTACAAATGAAAGCAGAGGTTTGCAGGTTTTCCAGAAATGAACTCAGTGTTCTTGCTCTGCTTTATAAAAGCCCAGTTTGCTTTCACTGAAAACACTATGTTTTTACCTCTGATTTTAATGGAGACAGGACCAAGGGCTGAGGGGAGCATGGGCAGAACTGTTCTGGTCCTGCAGATTTGCAAGCTAAGCCACCTTGTTCTTCCTGGCTGCAGAACGCTGCGATGACTGGGGTGTGGATACCATGAAGCAGATCCAGATTTATGATGGGGAACCTGCCAAGATCAAATGCCCACTTTTTGAGACCTTCTTGAAGTACAACTATAGCACGGCCCATTCTGCTGGCTTAACCCTGATCTGGTACAGGATCGCGCAGGACCGGGATCTGGAGGAGCCCATTAATTATCGTCTCCCAGACAATCACATCAGTAAGGATAAAGACACCTTGTGGTTCTGGCCTGCTCTCCTCAATGACACTGGGAACTATACCTGCATGCTCAGGTAGGTTGTGTGGTGCAGCTCCTGTCTTTGGTGCAGTTGAAGGACTTCTGTGGAGGTGGGGAAATTACGCTGTTAGCACCAGATCTTTCTGTAGGGAGACGACCATTTGCATAAGCATTAATGGGAAAAGAATGTTACAATTATGAGATGGCTCAGTGCTGAGCCAATTTACATCGCAATAATGCTGGGAGCCTTGCAAGCGTTAATGAGTGTGCCCCTCCTTGCTTGCTGCAAGTGTCTGTGAAAATATTATTGCTGAGCCCATGGCAAAATCCACAGGCGCTCACCATTAAGAAGTGATCTGGATGTCTGGAGTAAAAATAGCTTCAGATGCAGGGGTAATGTTTTGACTGCACACTAATTTGGCAAAGATTCATGAGATTCAGACTTCTAGGAAATTAAAAGTGTCTCTGAGTATGGTACAAAATGAACATAGCATCTGCTATGCGCAAGAGCTCTTTTTGATCTTCCGTTGTTTCTTTGTCTGTGTCTTTGACCCTATGATCTGCTTTACCAGCAGGGGAGTGGATGTTGATTGTTAGTCATCTTTATAGGCTTTTCTGAGCTTGTGTGGCCACCTTTGATGGGGTTTTCTTGCCCATTTATAAATGAGTCAACTAAGGCTGTATCTACCACTTCAGCGCTATGATGCTCCTTGTTGCAGATGTAATTTTTATTTCATTCCAGTGCTATAGGAGTAAACAAGTTTCAACTAATCAGTCCTATTCCTATCTGTCCTTAGAAATACAACCTACTGCAGCAAAGTTGCGTTTCCCTTGGAGGTTGTTCCGAAAGACCAGCATTCTTGTGTGAGCAGTTCAATAAAACCCACTGAGGAGATGTTCTACTTGGAGCACGCCAATCAAAAGATCATATGTCCAGATATCGATGGGTTTTATCCTGCCAGTGTGACACCAACTGTCAAGTGGTACTTGGTAAGAAGGACTTACGTGAGCAGTGGGGGAATGCAGTGGTATATGTGAAAAAGCACTGGTTGACATGAGAATCATGGAGCTGTGTTTGAGAGTCTTCCCAGTGATGATGCTGCAAATGAAGCTTTACTAATTGAAAGAGCTTTGTTTCCATTGAGTTTGAGGGTAAGACTGCTCTTGGAAGGGAATTGAGAGGTACTGCTGAAGCTTTTTTGACCAGAGTGCACAAGTGGAGAATACTGTAGCAGGGATTTAGGAGCCTCAGTTAGTTATGGGCAGTATACCTGACCTGCTGTGTGAGCCTCTTACACTCCCTGTAAAGGAAACTATCCTTCATATTCACTCCTTAAAAAACCCCCACCTGTTAATGAAAGTCACATCCTTTCTAAAATCCTCTGAGGTCAGAAAATGAGGCCTCTGCAAGGTCCATGAGTGACACAATTCAGCAAACCTCTCTTCTGAAGATGGAGATATCCCTACTCCACTCTCTGTACTGCTCTGATGAGTAGACTGTCTCTAGCTATTCTGAGGCTCTTGCTTACAGAATTACTGCTCAATTTTATTAAATTTGACCTCACTGTTTTTCTCTAGGTAGGTGCCTTTAGTCAACAGAGAATAAGAATTCTCAGAGGATGTACAGCCAGAGGGTTATAGAGTGAATTCTTTAATAACTGCTTAGAAGGTGTTTGTGGCTTTCTAGATAGAAGGTTCTGTATAAGTGAAATTAATAATAAAAGAAGCTGTCAACGAGTATATCTGCTCATTTAAAAAATAATTAAAAAAAAAAGACCCAAAAGAAAAACCCTGCTCTAAAACCCTTTAGGAAAAACTTGCTTTTGTATCCAAGAGGAGCAGTTTCACTCCAGTAGTTTAAATGCTTTACTTGTATCATTCATTGAAATTCACATCTCGGCAATCAATTAGCAGAATGAAACAAAAAGCCCCTTGGAAGGGATTTTTCAGACAGCAAGTCATCTCATGCCTAATAAAAATCATTAAAAATGGTATATGACCCCTGTCTTAAACTGCCCCATTAGGATGTATCTGATTTGGAAATGTACCATTCAGAAATAATCTCTTAGAAAATGTGCACATCTTAGGGTTTTATGACAATCAAGATGTTATCTGCATAACCCCTCTCTGAAAACGGATCTCTCGCTTGGTATTTGGCAGAGTTTTCTTGCCTTGCCTTACAGAAAGAGAGGAGTTATTAAGATTTCTGTACTGCAGATTCTCATTTGCCGTTTGCCAATTTTGAGGCCTCATCCTCAGCTGAAGTCATTCAGGGCAGCTTGATTAGTCCCAAAAGATGGACATCAATGGGAGACATGTCCTTTAGTCTTGGTATCCATTTGTGAATACATCATCATTTTCTTCCTGTCTCTTTTTACTTTTTACTCATCTCTTTGTGAGATGCTCACTTTAATTGCAAAGATACTTCTGGATTAGAGATCTCTCTTTTATAAAACTGCCTGTATTTAAGGTGGGATAAAGCTATTAGGGTCTTCTACTTCATCATTTCATTTTCAAGGTGAACCTAGCAGTCTGTATTTCAACATGCTCAAAGTTCATGGTATTTAGGTCTGATCTACATCATGATCCCAAGTACCATACTCATAGTTGAAGAATGATGCTCTGTAGTAGCATTTAAACCAATGTCTTTAGTTTTGAATCCCAAACTCAAGTGTTTTTCTGCCTGATTCCAGAACTGCATCTCGGTGGATGGCTTCTCTGAGCGATATCCCAAAGGGCCCAGGCTTGTCATCGGCATCGTCCGCAGTGCATATAAAGGGAATTACACTTGTATTGTGACATTCAAGGACCATGGAAGAACATATAATCTCACCAGAACCATAAAGATGAAGGTGGTGGGTAAGAATGACTTTAAAATACGTAAAATGCATGTGGATAACTGCAGAAGTGGTAAAAACAGCTAGAAGAGTCTGTCGCGGGATCCATTTGTGGTTGTGTTCAATCTGCATTACTCAGCTGACCCGGTGTGTTTTTCCTTGCTGGGATCAGCTTTATGTAACTTCCCAGAACATGTTGCACTAGAGGTCTTACCCACCAGTGTATCAAATGCCCCCAAACACAGAGAGTGGCCAGGCATTGGCTGGTGAGGTTCAGCCCATGAGATGGCCAGGGGTACCCCCTGCTGGCATGCGAGTGCATAACCCTGGCACTCCTGCTCATTGTTGTCTCCAGTGCCCTTTGCTCATCTTTGTTTGTAGGATTGTCCCTTTATAGCCAACTTGTCTTGATCTTCTTGGAATCTCAAAGCCTTGTGTGCTGAGGTTGGGACTGTTAATCACCCAGGCAGAGCTCCAGGTACCCACTGCTTGGACAGGTCTGTCCCAGGCACAAGGGCTCAGCCTACCTGCCAGGGAATTGTGGACAGGGCTTAAAAACCTAAGGAGCTGTAGGATGCATTCTGAGTCCCGTGGCAACAGCTGCTTTAAGAGCTGAATTAAATATTTGTGACAGGAAATGATGTTTGTATTTTGGTTCTTAAAAGAAGCAGTAAAAAGAAAGTGGTACAGGTTATGCCCTGTGGGAGAGGAGAGGGGTATGGAGGTCTTCTGATGTGATAGGCCCAAACTAGCTTACCTAAATTTCAGAGAAGCCTCAAAATCTGTATCTGGCCCTCAGTTTGGGGACTAAAATTAGATTTCTCTATGCATGGAACTCTGCAGCAGGACTGTATCACAAGCTAGTTTGGGGAATGTGCAGTGGGGTGGGAGGGCATCATGAATAAGGCTGCAAGGATTCCAGGTTCTCATGAAGTTTGGGTCCCTGTGGGGGGCTCTCTGTTGTTTTCTGCAGGATCTCCAAACAAGGCCTTGCCACCACAGTTCACCTCTCCAAATGAGAAAGTTGTGTACGAACTGGAAGCAGGTAAATTCCAGCGCTCGCTGCCTGCAGTTGCTGCCCTGACACCCTGCCCGTGGGTCGGAGACCCAGCCAGGCACAGAAGCTTTCCCCTTCCAAGCATTCCCCAGTGCTTTCCCTCACAGAGCACATGAGCTGCCACAAGTTGCCTGGCAGACAGTGTGGGATGCCAGTTCTCGGTGCCAGAATAGGGAAGCACAGCTTTAAAAGTTGATTTTTTGCAAGCATAAATAAAGACAGATATTCAGGCTTGGAGATGCAGGACTGCAGCAGCAGAAGCAGATGAAATGGGGACACTGAGCTGCTTAGGAAAATTCCTGTAGGACCTTGCCTTGGCCCTAGCTGTGGTTTGCTTCCACCCTCCCTTGTTCACCCCCACAGTGGCTTCAGCCTTTTATCCACTTCTTGCTCATCTCCCTTTTTGGCCGATTACTTCCTAATTAGTGACAGCTCTCCTTCTGCTGGCCTCGCAGCATTGGGTAATGGGGTACCACACCCCTTCCCCAACCCCTTCCCCCACCCCATCAGTTTCAGCTTATAGCTCTTTGGAGCAATTCCTGTATTGAATGGATCATGTTCCATTACGCTGCTGTAATAAATGTGGTGCCAATGATTATGATTAGCCTCAGAATCTTCACTTTAAAGTACAGCTTTTTAGGTTCAGAAGGTCAGACTTCTTCAATAATCACTTTAAAAGAAAAAATCACTTATGTGCTGATCACAAAGATATTCACACTCCCAAATCTGATCTTGAGCAGAAGTCATATTCTGAAAGAAGTGTTCCCACATCAAAATGCTTTTGTGGAGCTCAATCCTTTACTTTTTGGCATCTGCCCTCTGTGCAGTGGGGATGATTAACACTACTTGGCTTTCCAAGGAAGTGGTTGGCATGGAGCATCTCCCTTTGGGTGGGTCACTTTGTGAAGTCAGAGAATTTGTAACACATTTGAGAAGACAGAATATTTTTTTCTGTTTATGTGTCTGTCACAAATCATCATGTCCGAGACGTTAAAGTGTTACTAGATGTCAGAAAGTGGATGCCTCATTCCCTCCTATAGGGAGGCAGAGCTCAGGCTGGTAGGATCCCTAGATAGCACAAAATATGGGTGGCACTGTGCCTGTTTTGCAATACCTCACAGTGGTCCTTTCTTTCCAGGAGATGACCTTATCCTGCCCTGTGAGGTTTTCTTCACCTTCCTGAAGGACTCCCGAACTGAGGTGTGGTGGACCATAGATGGAAAAAACACAGATGACATCACAGACCCCAAGATAAAAGTCACACAAAGGTAACATAAAATGTGAACCTTCATTTGAATCTGATCCTCTCTTCGGTCCTGCAGAGGGGTGTGGCTCTAGGCATGCAATAGTGCCAAGGGAGTGTGGAGTCCCTGCTTCCCTGTTAATCAGAAACCCCTGCGTCTACACCATGCTGTGATGAACACCAGGAGCTCTAAGGAGAAGGCCTCCAGACCTGAACAGTTTCGTATCTTACAGAAGGATTTGAGGGAGCTTTTTTATCCAGTTCACATCATCACTTGTTCAGGTCCTGGAAGTGCTGCCAGTAGCTGGTGCCGTTGTGTGACTTCTGAAACAGGGGCAGACAATTATATTTAGAGGAATGTTCCAAAATAGCGTAAGTGATAAAAATGTTTCAAGAAAACAGAGGCTGAAAACAAAAATGTAGTATTATACATAGTATTGATTAGGAGGAATAAAGATTCAGTTACATGAAGGACCCAAACGAGGATCAAAGTCCCATTTGCTGGATGCTGAATTACAAGTGGAAGGCACTCACTGCCCCAGCTGATTTGCAAACCAACGTAGAAAAAGGAAAGGCAAAAGGAAATACTGTATCCCCATTTTGCAGATGGTCAATTCAGGCAGAGAGAGACAAAGTGACTCATCCAGGATTGCATGGGAAATGTGACATGAGCTCTGAATGTTGAGTTCCTGAGATCTTCTTGTTTTGTAGGCAAGAACTTCCATTTTCTCTAAAAGGCAATGTGACACAGCTGCAATGAGAAAATTATGAGTGGTAAAATAATTATTAAGGGAAATCAGATAAAGGAATGGCTGCAGCTGTATTAAAATCTGAAGTGTGTATTGATTTATAAATATAAGTTTATGTGTTTTGGCCTTTTTAAAGAAAGAGGTTATATCAGGGAAAGGAATATCTGTCACTAAGAACTTGCTGCAGCTTCCCGTATGTAATGCTCTAGTTTTTCTTTTACAGTGAAATTACTAGAGATTTTGAAGACAAAACTGTCATAAGGACTCTAACAGTTGCAAAGGCCACACCAGAGGAGTTGAAACGGAATTATACTTGCTATGCCAGGAACGCCAAAGGCGAGGACCAGAGCCAGGCCATAGTGCGCATGAAAGGTAAAGTAATTGCAGAGCCTGGGTGTGAAGTGAGGTGTTCTCAGTGGGGGCTGTTGGTCCTGCCTTGAGCCTTGCCCTGCAAAACAGTAAGGGAACAAAGAATTCCATCAGGACTTTTTGCCCAACACAGTCTGTTCTGTACACTCTGCTGCATCATTGCTGTCATACTGCACCAGCTTCTTGGAGATGGGGATCAAAGGATGCGTGTCACATAAGTCCTACCGTGGTCAAGTGCCTGGGAGGAGAGAGGGGTTGATAGGTCTTCATCCCATCCATACCACAACTGAAGCAGACCTGGGCAGGACAGGCTGCTTGAAATGATTCCAGGTTACCTTGACTGGGTGAGGGTTTTGAGCTACCAGTTGCATCCTCCAGAAGGCACATGGCACTGGCTGGCATTGCTCATGGAATAAGGTGGTCAAACCATGGTGCTCTGTGGTTTACTCCTTGCTGTGATGATTCTTCAGTCTAGATACAGCTACCTCAGCATGGATGGTATGGACTGATTCAGCTCTGTTCAGTGTTTTTTCTACATCTCAGAGTAGTTCAGAGTTTTTCCTTACATCTTTTTTCAAAGATTTTGTTCCTGTTTCTAGACCCACCTCACAGTAATAAAAAGCTACGTGAGGTTTCCTGATTAAGGTGGATCTTTCTGCCTCCTTAGCAACCTCATCCAAGTCTTTAACACCTGTTTTTACTGTAAGTCAGACCTTCCATCTCCCATGAGGAATGCTGCCCTGCCTTGTGTAGGTCATGTCAGACCTACTCTGCCCCCTACTCTGCCCTACGAGCATTGGAAGGCTCACACAGGTCTTTACTGGAAGATCTTTTTCTTTTTGATACTTGTCCTCCCTCTTTTTTTAGTCCCATTCCTTTGACACAAACCTCTTTTGAATGGTTGGGAAGTAACACAGAAGTGAGAAAGGCCAAAACCATCTGCCAGTGTGTTCATACTCCATACATAATTCTTCTGGGGTGATAATGTTTGTACATGTAGCAGAAGTGAATCTAAAATACTCAGATTCTTTTTCTATATAATGGTGCCTAAATGCTGTTCTCTAGTGGACTCATCTGTATCATCCACTCTCTTCCTCCCCCATCTGCTCCTGGGTAGTTGACTGGATTTTCTCTGAGCAGATATGGTTACCCACAACCTCTTTTTCCTGCTCTGTTCCACAGAAAAATCCAAGAACAATCCCTAGCTGCTGCTGGCAGAGCTACCTTAAGCTAAGCTCACTGCAGCCCCTCCTGCTGTGCATGGGAACATTAAGAATGCCTGAACCTGACCCTGCAGCACTTATCTTCCAGTTTTTAGCAAGTGGCTATGTATGTTGGCTCCAAGTCTTTCATTACATTAGGTTACATACATTTCTTGCTTTTTCTGGATTATTTCCCTCTCCTTCTCATGTACTTCAGTTGCTCATCACTTAATGAAAGTTGATAAATTATTTCCCTTTTATTTTTTTTACTTCACTTTTATAAAAAACTTATTAAATATTGGAATTTGGTTGTGTTTCCACTCCCTGCTGTTCTTTTATTGTTCAGTTTGCCAGTGTGCATGTCAACTGTCACCTGGAGAGTTGCCTAGGGATACAGGGAGAAGAGTTATTTTCTGTCCTTGGTACAAAAAAGCAGCAGTGGTGTGACAGACACAATGTATGAGTTGGGGGGGAGTGGGGGGCTGTGATGTTCTGGCTTGATGTCCACAGGTTGTCCTACTTGTCTGCAAGCATTTCAGCTTTTCTTTAATGAATTTTGATTCTTCTTTCCTGGTAGAAAACAATCAGGCCATGGCTAGGTATATCCTTGCTGTCAAACTGGGACAAGCCATAAGACCTGTGTCTGTTTGATGGGGAGCAAAAATAGTAGCCATTGCCTTTATTTTGCTGCAGATGAACTTTATCTGGCAGTCCTCGAAGTAAGTGCAGTTGTGTTGCCCCAAGAGTGTGTACGCTGCTGAGAAGGTTATGTTCATGAGCTGGTTTTGGGCGATGAAGGTTTTTTTCCATCAACATGTCATTCTGCCATCTGGCTGCTCCCAGGCTCTTGCTCAGAGACAGAAGTCCAGCCTGTGCCATGACTTGCTCTGCCAGCTCAGCCAGACCTAATAACTTAGAATGGGCACTTGAGGGTGGCCAGGTATCATGTGTCCTGTTAGAGAGCCTTGGCTTGGCCACCTTGCTCTGAAGGGCCAGCTTGGCTCCTGGCTGTTCCTTTGTGATGTTTGGCTGCATGTGGCACATGTTCCTGCCTAGCTGAAGGCCTAACCTGTTCTTTAAACCTGACCCTCTCTTTCTTTTTGGACCCAGCTGTAGCACCGAAGTACACCGTGGAGCTGGCCTGTGGACTGGGGGCGACCATCCTGCTCGTTGTGGTGCTGATTGTCATCTATCACGTGTATTGGCTTGAAATGGTCCTCTTCTATCGGGCTCATTTTGGAACAGATGAAACCATTCTAGGTAAGGTATTAAAGAGATTACATTTATTTTATCCTGCTACAGACCAGACCCTTCACTTTCATACAGGAATTTTCCTGTAAGCTATTTTTAACCCTCTTCAGAGCATAATGACATTTTGACCTTCCGTTTCTATACCTACATTCAATTGTGTGGATCATCTTAGAGTAAGAGGAGTCAGGTTTGGGTCAAGGGAAAGGAGAGAGAAATCCTCTGTGTATTCTGCAGAGGCAAAGCATGGGCATGTCAGGCTCCCTGGGGCACTCCCCTGCTAATGGCTAGCTATTTCATCTGATCTAGACAGTAAAGACAAGTCACCAGTTTTCAGTAAGTCCCTGGTTTCTCTGGTGACAAGTCACCAGTTTTCAGTAAGTCCCTGGTTTCTCTGGTGACAAGTCACCAGTTTTCAGTAAGTACCTGGTTTCTCTGGTGATTCTGTGTAAGAATTCATGATCTGATCCAGAGTGATCTGCTTTAAGAAGTGGGAAGTCCTCCAAAAGGATGTCTCTGGAAATCACCCTTCTCTCCTCAGTTTTTCCACGGCTTCCCTGTGTTACTGGGAGTTCATCGCTAGGGACTCCGAGGTGAGATTTCTTCCTCTGGAGGAGGAGGAGGGTGTTCAAGCCCTCACAGCTTGGGGTGTGAACCTGCCATGGGGGTGCGGCAGCTCTCGTAGGGTGTAGGCAGGGTGCAAGTCTGTCTGGTGGGACTGCTCATGTGGATAGACTGCAGTGACAAGGAGCAACGTCAAAGATGTCAAGAGACAAAAGGAGCCTGGACAGAACAGATTGATCATCTTGCTTTGATTTTCCAACTTCAGCGACCCAGCAGTATCTGAGTTCGTGCACGTTCAGGCTGGATAGTCAAACAGGCAGCGCTGCTGTCTGGTAACTATGGAAATTGATGTGTCCTAACCTGCAGTGCCTGGGCTCAAAGTCAGCCTTCATACCTGCTTTTCCTGGGAAGCAAGTCAAAGGCCCAGCATGAGCAGTATCACAGGTGTCTCTTCTGCCATTTGTGTCTCTCTGTGCTCCCGATGCTCAGACGGGAAGGAGTACGACGTGTACGTGTCCTACGCGCGCAACGCGGAGGAGGAGGAATTTGTGCTGCTGACACTGCGGGGAGTCTTGGAGAATGAGTTTGGGTACAAGCTGTGTATCTTCGACAGAGACAGCCTCCCTGGGGGAAGTGAGTATTTCACAGGGGGCTGTGCTCCACGCACCTCCTCTCTATTGTTCTTTGAGGTACTGATAATTGTTTGGAACAGGCCTATTCAGGTTATCTTTTGTTTTCCCCCCCCCATCACTATTAATTAACTCTTTTTGACGTCTTCTAATGTTTTTGCTTCACATGACAGTATTGCAGATGCTCCAGGCCTCCAAAAATGCTGTGGTGGGCAAGTGATGGTGGTTGGTTGTTTCAGTTGCTCTCTCCAGGAGTGATGTGCAGGAGTGATTGATCTATCAACATGGGAACCGGACAACTGACCTCCATGCAAGCCCTCTGAGCTGCCTTAAAAAAAGGGGATAAAGTCAAAGCTAGAAGAAAAGAAGCAGGGGAACAGACTGGTAGCTCACGGAGGGTAATGGTGAATGCCTGTAAAAAGCAGGAGTGTCTGCTTCAGGAAGGTGTGGAGAGCACCATGCCAAAATCAGTGAGAAGATAACATGCCTCCCACTCACCTCATTAATAAGGGAGTTTGTGTCTAATATGGCATACAATTAAGCTACTATAATTAAAAGTATTTTGTTGCAGGTAGTGGGACTACCTCTTCAGTAAGATGTAGTCTTTTTTCACTGTTTCGAGCTAAATCATACAAGGTTCTGGACATAGTGTCTGCTGCAAGGATGCAGGGAATCAAGAATGGAAGTTTGTGAAACTCCCCAGATAAGCATACCTTCACACAAGTGCCACAGAAGGGGCACAGATCCAGCCAACACTCTCTATTTCCAGTGTCCCTGGGGGCTCAGTTGGCTGTGTGACCCCTGATGCCTATTGAAAGTTCAAAGTCTGAACTTCTGCCAGTGCAGACCACCCCACTTTGAATTCTTGGCCTTTGGGTCAGGACCCCACTTATGACAGAACCCATGCTGAGAAAGTCCATTGGGGTCCCTTTTGGGAAGGACAGGAGGGACTGCTGGAGAATCAACCCAGCTGCATGACAAAGGGAGCAGAATCAGTCTGGAGTCTGTTATCTCCTAGATGCTTGCTAGGATCTAGGAGCACCTCAAAGTTTGAAGATAAATGAGTAAGTTTGCCTCAGGGGACCCAGAGACAGATGCAATCCTGGTGCTATTCCTTCTAGAGAGAGCCTGGGTGACATAGCAGGGAACTTTCCAGGCTCAATTTGCTTGATGCAGTGTCAGACTCAGAGCAGGTTTGCTCTGAGCTGTTCTCACCAGATGTCCTCCTTCCTCCTGTTCCCTTTGCCACTTCTTGCCATCCTTCCCCTTTCACTTTGAAAGGTGTCATTTTCCTCCCACCACAGTTCTCCTGGGCTCTCTGTCCCTCACCCTAACCCCCAGATGCTCCCATCTCTGCCCCTTGTGCCAGTCACTGTCAGCCTCAAGCCAGTGCCAGCCCTCTGGAGCACTGCTGGAGTGGCTTGTCACCGCACTGCCGTTCGCGATGCTGCGGGGCCTTCCCCGTCGCTTCTTAGCCAGGATTTGACTAATCTCCTTGGGAAAGCACGGCAGGCCAGGAAATAGCTTCTGGCAGCTGATGTCATGCCTCCAGAGTGTGCATCTGTGTCACGGGTAGAGCTGTGTTGTCCTTGATGAAGAAACAGTGGGAGATGGATTATCCCACAAGTTAGCTGATAGGAACGAATCAAATGTGCTTGACAGCTAAATGAAGTTGCCTGTCAGCATTATTTTATTCTCCATTGTAATTTCTGACCAGTCAAGAGTGTTCCCTTGTAAATGAAGTGTGGGAGATCCTGCAGCAGAGAGTACAAGCACTAGGATTCACACTTACAAGGGATTTTCACATTAATTACAGGAGGGTGCCTAAGGACAGTCTACCTGCAGACGTTAGAATATTAAAGAGGATCCACAGTTACCATGACATGTCCCTTCCTTGGAGGGTGTTATTTTTGGGACACTTCACTAAAAGGCCTCAGAACAGTATACTTTTAAGTTCTAAAAATGCTTTAATCTGCTTTCATAAATGACAGCAACAGGAACAGATGGATGAGTAACAGGAGTTAGGATGGTAGTACTACCAAAGCAAATTAACCCACAAGGACACTCAGGGAGGGTGTAGATGTGTAGATATATATTGTGTTTGGTGTGGGGAAACTGAGGCAAGAGGACTGAAAGGAGTAGTCATTCCGGACATCTGCCAGAGGAGGATGTAAGCGTAGGCATTCAAGCTTCCTGATACCTCTTCAGGCTGAGTTTTTCCCTTGAGGTCATATGCTGTTCAGTTGCCAATTTCCCTGCTTTGCTCCAGAAAGCCTCTTTTTCCCTGTCTCCATGAGATCAGCTGCCCTCTTGGCCACAAGGCATCCTCATGGCATTGGGTGGTGTCACTGACATGTGGTACCGTGCCTTTTACATGTCTTGGCATCTCCACATAGCACAGGGAGAAGGAAATGCATCTCCAGGCAGTCTGAGGCTGGGAGTAGAAGATGTCATTGTGTGGGGAAGTAGGCACCAGCCACGGTGTAGGAGGTCCTACCTGGAGTCACTTGCAGGGTTACTTGGGAAGTGACTTGCAGTCACTTGGGAAGCACCAGTGTAGTCTCTAGAGAGGACCTTCAAGGGGTTTTACTGTCCCCTTGAAGAGACATCTGGTGTCACACTAGCAGCTCAGCAGCGTATTCTTGGGCATCACTAACCACCTCAATGTTTCTTTCTCCCAGTTGTCACAGACGAAACCCTGAGCTTCATCCAGAAAAGCCGACGTCTGCTTGTTGTCCTGAGTCCCAACTACGTCTTGCAGGGGACACAGGCCCTGCTGGAGCTCAAAGCTGGTCTAGAGAATATGGCCTCCAAGGGCAACATCAAAGTCATTCTAGTGCAGTACAAAGCCATCAAGAAGAGCAAAGTGAAGGAGCTGAAGCAAGCCCAGGCGGCCTTGACTGTCATTAAATGGAAAGGCGAGAAATCCAAGTATCCAAAGGGCAGGTTCTGGAAGCAGTTGCAGGTGGAAATTCCAGTGAAAAAAATTAGGAGGAATTTGAGCCTTGATGAGTTGACACATATCCCTGAAAAATGTTTGACACCATCAGAAAACAAACCAAAACAAACCCACAAGTCATACCAGGGAGTGGGAAGGAGCTCAGGGTTTTTTCCATGAGGGACCATGTCCCAAGCTTTTTGGAGGATTGTCATGTTTTCCCTGCAGTTTTTTATTGCTCTGGCAGTACAGGGACCAAAGATGTAAACACCTCTTCTCTGCAAGTGTATGTTCTTGTTATCAACCACACAAGCCCTGGACTTAAGGTCTAAGTTTGGGCTATACATGTGTGATGCGTCCAGCACCTTGTGATGGTGTGGTATTTGTATAGGTCAGTACTCCTAGATCCAGTTCCATGGGACCTTCATCAGCATCCTGATGAAGGACAGAGCTCCTTTCCTCTCCTAAGTGACTTCACTCCTTTCTGTTCCTTGGTCCCTGTTGCAGAGGCTGAGGAAGAGTTTGAAAGGTGGCTCCATTGTAGAGCCTTTCACACATATCCCAGCTCTATATTCGGAATCACTGTGGGCTGACAGACTTCTGCTTCAGTGTGGGGAGCATAGACTCTTGAGGCTCCTCATCTTTGCTCCCCACATTTCTGTTGAAGGTGCATTCAGATAGTTTGGCAATGGAAAATGGCTTTCATAAAAGCATTAAACCCCCCCTCTCACAACACTGCAAGGTGATATTTGTATTGTAGCACTTCTAGTAAGGAGTGGTCAGTCTCTGGGATCTGTGGTCTCATAAGTACCCCAGATCCTTCAGAGCTGTAATGCTTGTAATCCAGGGGAAATCTCTCGTTGGTACAGACCATGGAGCATATCTGAGAGATGGTTCTTGTAGAGTAAACTCAGGGACTTCACAAGCACTACAAGGAACCCCAGTGTACTACTGAATCTGCCTCCTGCCTCTGCCAATGGCTGGGGGACAGCATCATGCAGGGTACTGCCAAGGCCTCTGGGATAACACTGGATATGTGTCTGACTCACCAGGAGGCCCTACAAACTTATTTGAACCTACTGAAAGCTACTAGCTCTGTCCAGTTGGGTAAGACTAGGAGGACAGACTTAGAGAGCTGGGATCGTTCAGCCACCGTATTGTGGCCTTCCAATACTTAAAGGGGGCTTATAAGAAAAATAGGGACAGACTTTTTAGTAGGGCCTGGTGCAACAGTACAAGGGATAATGGTTTTAAACTAAAAGAGGGTAGATTCAGACCATATATAAGGAAGACATTTTTTACAATGAGGGTGGTAAAATGCTGGCACAGGTTGCCCAGAGAGGTGCTGGAAACAGTCACGGTCAGGTTGGACAGGGCTATGAGCAACCTAATCGAGTTGAAGATGTCCCTGCTTATTGCAGGGGGGTTGGACTAGATGGCCTCTAAAGGTCCTTTCCAACCTAAACTATTCTATGAAGAATTTTTCTTCTCTGCCTGGTTATGAACACCATCACCATTCCTAATTCAGGGCTCAGGTTTAAACTAGCCTTGGCTTTACAAAGCAAGTCTCCCTCTGTCTTGTTTCCAGCCCAGAGTTGCAGAAAGGAGGATGTATCTCAGCTTCTGTAACCTTTGCACAAAATGGAAACACAAAAAACCACTGTGTACCAGTCCTTGATTCCGTGGGAGGCAGCAGGAGAGGACCTGGTGAGCTAACCCCCGGCACACAGGCTTTTAAGACAGAAGAGGGGAGTGTCCCTGCCCCTTTGGACAAACCAAAGCACAGTGGGACCCTGGCATTGACTGGTGCTATGGCTCACAATGTTTTCAAATAAAACTGTGAACTGGAGGTGTCTCCAAACTCCTGTAGCTCCCAGTGCAAGGACCTGCCCACTTTCAGTATTATACACACCAAGTGCATGCTTGTTTTTTATTGATAATGGTTGATGCTGAGTCACCTTTGACTCATGTGTTCAGTCTGGTGTTCAGTGGGTGAAGCATATGCATTCATAATGGCATTAAAAAGCACTACAATTTGGACTCTATGCGTTACTCATCCAGCTGAGGGGCATCCCAGTAAAAAGCTCAGCCTTGAAGGTGTGGGACTGAATCCTGGCATCAGGGATGCCCTTAGCATTTCATGATTAATAATGTTACTGTAGGGGTGTGGGGAGCTTTGCCCTTGGTCAGGTACTGTATTGCCATGGTTTAGGAATGGTACTTCCCAATTTAATGCTCCCACTGAAACCATGTGCCATTTACTCCTCCACCCTTCCCCTCCTCTTCCCCCTTCAGCAGGCTGGAGAGAACTGGAGGCACAAAAGGTAAAGATCACAGGCTGAAATAAGATAAATTTACTGGAAACTGGACAGAGATAAGAAAACAAACAGAAGCAGCAACAATACTAATGACAGAGGGTACAAGAAATGAATGATTCACACAGAACCCCCCGACAATAGACAATACCCAACAGTTCCCTCCCACCGACCCAGAAGGGACCCCTTCTCCCTGGAAGAGATTCCCTTCCCCTGGCAGTGGTGTGAGGTGGTATAGAATAACCTCCAGATCCTGGGCATGCCCCTTCCTGACTACTGCAGAAATTAACCCTGTCCTGGCTGGAACCAGGATGCTCCAAATGTGAAACAAATAGAGTTTCTTTTTTACCTTCCTCTTCATCCTCCCCACCCCAAGTAGGCTTTGCTTTTAGCAGGAAAAATTGCAGTCAGCTTCACTGGAGGCGGTGGAGCTTCTCATCTGCTCATAGGTTCTTAAAAGCTTTATTATGAGCTTTTCTACTGTAGGTATCTGAGGAGGGACATTTATAAGATATAGTACCCAAAACCATGCTCAGCTTTGTGAACCCATTGCAACCGTGTCATTTTGCCCAGCTTCACCTTTTTGTTTGTGTTTTAAGCATCTCTGTAACCAGCTGCCAGATCTGCAGGCAGAGGGAAGGCCCTGAGGTCAAAGCAGAGCAATGTTAGATTCCTAGATGATTTTTAAAAAATTGATTCCAAAATACGCATAAACTGAATTAACATCCCAGACCTCACAACATCACATCTCACTTTGGCTGAGTTACCAACAGAACTTCTGCTGATGTTTCAGTAAGTCTGATTATTTTAGAAAGTTAAATTCACCTCATATATTTTGCTGATTTTATTCAGATTGTTTTCCAAATAATTAACAGACCTGAACTTTCTCTGGCACCGTTGCACTGGCCTTTGGATATATCTCTGGCACTACTGCAGTGGCCTTTCGTGCCGTTGCAACCTGAGAACAGAATTACTGAGAGACATCACCAGAGCACCTGCAAGGTGAAAGGTGTGATGGTCTGGAAGGGACCTGAGAGGTCCAGAGGGAGCAGTGTGGAAGGAATAGCGCTGGAGCAGGCTCCATTCCCCCAGGAGCTTTACCACTGACTTTGCTGGCATCTGTCAGGCCAGGGATAAAGCCCAGTCTCAGCTGTAATGCAGATCTGCAAGCACTGCAAGCACCTCAGATCCACCTGCCATTTCATTCTAAGCCCCTTGTGGTTTCTGTTGTGGGATTCCGTTACAGCATGTGTCTGAATCAGTTGATTCATTTGAGTTTCTGTGCTCTAACCTAATATTTATGCAACATGCACCTCATGCAAAGTTCCTCATCGTTATTTCATGGGGAAACAGCGTGGTACAAATTGGAAAAAATATCTTCCCTCCCTGTGCTGTTTGATGTTGTACAGCTGTTCCAGAGTTGTTTTCCCTTCTCTTTTCTGCATGTTTTTGCCTTTGTGTGATTTGGTCTGTGAAGTATCAGTATTATTTTATTTTGCTTTTCAATAAAACATTTTCACTTTTGCATTTCAGTCCTTGTGCATTTCTCATAAGTACCATCTTCCTCCCCATTATGTCTGTGAAATGCTGTTTAAGAAAGATAATTGTGTGTAGTCCAAGCATCAAGATCACTTGAGACACCTCCTTGGAGGGGGAGATTTTCCTGGCTGTTTCATGTTGTGCTTGCAGAGGCACCTGAGCTACCAGGGCCATGCAGGCAAAAACACAATGACACACAGCATTGAGGTGTCTTACAGTAGTGGACACAAACATAGAGAAAATCTGTGATCTGAAGAGTGCCTGGCAATCACAAGACAGAAAGATGGAAAGGAAACATCATCTCTCTGCTTTAGAGTTGAATGGAAATCTTGGAAATCTGCTTAAGCCACAGAAATGAAACCCACTCTTAGGCTACTTTGCCCATCACCTTCCAGGCAGTTGGGTAGAAAAGTTTCAGTCAGCTTCATATTTTCTCATCCCAGGCACTTTCTTGTCTATTTCCATTGTTTGCCTGTTAGCAGGTAAGTTGAGAGAGAGCTAGCACTACAGACCACTAGCAAAATGAATACTTGTGGCAATCTATGGATTTGGGGTCTAGGGGTATGGGATCTTATAATAATATTTATAATCCTCTGTTACATCTCTGGGGTGCATTAGGGAAGACACAAGTAAACAAACAACATTATTCTGTAACCATTTAGTAAAGGTGGAAGTTTTTTAGTGTAAAGCAGATAACCAAGTGTATCAAATCCCCAAACCACTTGCAGTGTTATTGCTGCCTGTCCTATCCCGTGCTGTTGGTGTCACTGGGACCTGCACACTGTCAAGTGGCCACTCGGGATTTTTCGTGAACTGGGTAAACATTGTAAACTGAACATCCCAGAATATCCTGGTCAGACAAGTCTAAATGCATCCCATTCTCAGAAATAAAATCTGTCTTCAGGAATTTGAGCGTTTTCCCTGCCAAAAAGTGTCGACTCTCAAAAAGTGTTGCAAATTCAGAACTGGTAAAAGAAAACCAACACTGTCACCTCAATCAAAGCATTTCAATTCAGCAGCATGAGAGTCATTCATGTTAATTGAGCCTGGACTTTTTGAGCAGGCAGGTAGAATAGGTGACCTCCTAGGGGCTGCTCCTGCCTAAGTTTCACCATGGTTCTGTGATTCCAGTTTCAAAAAGAAAGACCTTTCAAACCAGCAAAAGATCTTTTTCTTTCACAAAATTTGAAGCCTGGCTGTTTTCAAAATAGATCTCAATCAGTTGTAGAAAGGTTTGAGTGAGGTCTGGACTCAGTAAATTGGACATCGCTGCCTATTCTTTGTGCCTTTGAAATAGGGTGTTAAGAACATGTCACAGTGTTAAGTGATAATTCTGACAGAATTTATCTACTTTCGGTTTCAATGAATCGGTGTTTTCTTGGGTGTGTTGGGGGGAAAATCCCCCCAGACCTTGTATACTAGAAAAAAAAAAAATTTGATTTTAATTCCAGTGTTTAAGTTAAAGAACCAAACAGTGCCTTACTTCCTCCATTAGGATGTTACTATGTGATCATTTTTCCCATCCCACGTTCTTGGTCTCCAACTAATCTAATGACAATGAGTTTTACAGCTGCTCATACATATTTGAAAAATATTTCTCTCTACAATATTAAAATAACATTTGTCCAGAGGCAACGTGGTAGACTTTCTACTGTGAGGTTAGAGACAGCCAAGTGCTGGAAGAATAAGAGGCATTGCCATTGCAGGGAAGGAACAGGATTTTTATTTACATAAAAGACCAGTATTCCACTGGCAGGGAGAGGGGAGTCTCCAGACTGAGGAATGAAGGTTTTAGCAGTGTGAAAGGGAAGGGAAGCAGCAAGTACCTCTTCTTCCCAGAACAGATTTTGCAAGACATTCCTAGAGGCAGGTTTTTCTCTCTGAGTGTGCAAGAGCTCTTACTCAAATGATCCCTGTCCTGCCTGAAGACGAACTTGTCCTTGGGTCCGCTCTTATCTCAGGCATCAGCACTCAGTCTGTGTGTAGTTTTTTTAAAGTTACAGTTCTATTAATCAGCTTGGGTTAATTTGCTGAGTGCCTCAGCCCTATAATTCCCATCGTTTCCACTGCTCACCCATTAGCCATGACACCTTCAATATGCTTACTGCATCCCAAGCCACAAGTAGAAGTCCAAGGACATCCTTCAGGCTTGCTGCTTTTCAACATTCATAATAAAAGAGATGCTGCCCTTGCCTGGCACCGTTCCAGCTGAGCATCTTGCTGAGCTTTACAACTTGCAATGAATCGCAAGAAATGTTTTGAAGCACGGTATTTCCACCCCCCACAATGGCTACGGGAACTGATGGAGCGGTTTAAGGCTGACATTTTTGCTTTCTAAATTTGGAGGTTTCCATTTCTATGTGAGAGAGCATGACAGGGAAGGAGGTGGATCTTGGCCTTGGCAGTGTGAGCTGTGGCAGAATGACGTGATTGCTTCACTTTGTTCCCCTGATGCAAAGGGCTGCTCAAGCTGTGGGCAGGTGGTTCCCAAACAAGACCTGCCTTTTATCAAATGCCTGCACTTCCCTGGGCAGGAGTGATGCTGTGCAGAAGTCAGAATACAGCAGTGGTGTATCCTGGCTTCTGTTTACCACTTCTGCCTTCTCAAAAACACCCTGCACAGCAAAAATGCTGCCAGGAGGAGTCAAAAGTCACAGGGCAAGTTGAAAGTCACAGGGTTTGTGCCAGGTTTCCTTCTGTGGGAAGGGGGATCTGTGCAGGTGTGCTACCACACAGCTTCCTTCAGTTTTTATCTTCCTGCTCCCTTCTCCTTGTGCACCCCAATTCCTCTGTCCTTGTACTCTTAGATACCACCGAAGCCGTGTTCGACTTCATCCAGAGGAGCCGCAGGATGATCGTGGTCCTGAGTCCTGATTACTTGACAGAGAAGAGCATCAGTCTCCTGGAGTTCAAGCTGGGCATCATGTGCCAGAACGCCATAGCAACCAAACTTATTGTGGTGGAGTATAGGCCACTGCAGTGCACCCACCCCAGCATCCTGCAGCTGAAGGAGTCTGTCTCCTTTGTCACCTGGAAGGGGGAGAAGTCCAAGCGCTCCGGCTCCCAGTTCTGGAAGGCGTTGCGGCTCGCCCTGCCCCTGCGCAGCCTGAGCGCCAGTGCGGGCTGGAATGAGAGCTGTTCCTCCCAGTCAGACATCAGCCTGGATCCCGTCCAGAGGAGAAGGAGCCGGTTGAAAGGGCAGCCCGACCCACGGGGCGCCGCAGCAGTGACTCTCACTCATGGAGCGATGGCCCTGACCCCCGAGTCAAAGGCCAAACACCGAACTAAGCGCTTCCTGACGTGCCGGTGTTGTGGGACCTATTGCAATGACAGCAGCAGACTCAAGCACAAGCATCAGGCTGTGGCTGAGACCAGGTGGGACACTCATCTCTGCAAGCCGGGCTTGGGCAGGCCTGCGGCACAGGGGCTTCAGGGCAGGGGTCGAGTCGAGCCCCCACCAGCACAGGCTCCTGCTCTTGCCCTCTGCCATTACAGCGACCTGTCAAACAACAATGACTTCTATGTACTCTAACCCATAGGCTGACGGCACTGCTGGTGCTGGGCCAGCAAAAGAAACTCACTGCAGCCTCAGGAAATTTTTATCATATCACAGGCTGGCGTGGTGCCATTCAGCGTCAGTCCCATGCCAGCGCGGAGGACTGCAGCGATATCACTGCTGGTGACCTGAGCCACGGACCTGCAGCCATGCACAGAGCAGTGGCTGGGGGCTTCCTGCCCAGGTCCTTCTGCTGAATTTAAATTGCAAAGTGGAGCTGAAAATGTATTTCTTTGGCATTGCTTTTCCCCAGCCGCGGTCGTGTTTGCAGCAGGGCTCCTGCTGGGGTCGGGAGTGGGAGGGCAGGTCCCCAGCTGGAGCCTGGGAGGGAGGGAGCGAGCGGGGAGGAGCCATCCTTCTGGCAAGTAACCTTCGGAGAAGAGGGAACGAACCTGCATTTTGCAAAGAATAAAACTTTGCTAATGATGGTAACAGGAACCCCTGCAGTGCAGTTATACACTGTGGTTTAAAAGAATTTGGTCAAAAGTTTTAAGACAAGCCCTTTCTCATCAAATAAAACTGATTTCTTTAACCTGCTGTTTTTAAAAGTGCCATGGGAACTGGTAAATGCCGAGGGCCGTGTTCACCAGGTACTTCCTGGAAAAATGGTCTGCCCAAGCAGGCTCAGGTGCCTTCCTGTTCCCAGAGCTTTAGTGGGCTCCTGGGCTTGGTCTCTCTCCCAGCTTCACCATATGATGAATTTGTTCTGTCAGTTGAGTGGCCTTTCACACAGCAGGAAAGAAAGCCATTAAAAATCTAGGGAAATACGATTTAAAAAAAATTCTCTGAGTAGTCAGTGAGCTCAGAGATAGGAGCAAGACCTCAAACGCTCACAGAAAACCTCCAGTGCTGAAGCTGAGGGGTCAAAACTCAACCACACTTCATTAAATAACCAAAAGAGCCTTGAACAGTCTCCCTGGGGCTGCTGTTTCATCAGTCTGTTGAGCTGTCTGTCAGCAGGGTTTCCCACTCTTCTTCTGCAATGAAAACTTCATTTGCCTCATTCCACTTTGTATAACAGCTTCTCTCCCCATAGAGGAGGGGTGTTAATCCCGGGAGGCGGCTGCTTCCCTTCAGCTGATGCTCTGGCAGGACAGACGTGGTAATACCCTGCATTTGTTTTCTTTCCCTGAGGCAAAAAGAAGGTCTCCTTCACCACTCTGGTCAGTCTAGTAATTGTGTGCCAGGTTGGCAAGTAGTTATTTTTCTTCTGCCTTGGAAATATGAACTGAGCTCTTGGGGTACAGGGTCTGGTGGCGCCCAGGACAGATCTTTATCTGATGGCCTTGGGTGAAGCCCTAGTGAAATTGCTGGAGCTGTGAGGAAGGACGAGGCCGTGTCTCACTTATTTTAATAGTGCTGAAGTCGAGTTATAGTTCACACATCACTTTCCTTCCCTCAGCAGGCTCTCTTCCTCAGTATTGCCCTGACTGTTTTGATCCTTTCCTTCTGAGATCAAGCACAGCTGACAGCTCTCCTGGTACAAGTCTCTGTGAGCTGAATCCTAACAGCCTGCAACAGACTGAGAAATAGAAACCAAAATTCTGGTGCTGAGTCAGTCTAAATAAAGCAAGGGGAATAAACCCCTACCAGCTCCTAGGAGCTAGAGATTCAGAATCTAGAGAATTCTCCAGGTGTGGATTTCTCTCTAATTTCAAGCAGACACATTGTAAATTGCTCTGAAAAGTTTTGTCCATATGTGGCCATTGCCAATGATCAAAGAGAAAAAGCAGGAATGAGATATTTGGAAAGCAAGCTGTTACACTGCAGGATGCTTTGTAAGAAGTAATCAAAATACCATTAAATGGTTAAATGGTTCCAGTTGCTTACAATTAGATGTGGGATGGTACTGTCAGTGAGTTTGGTAGTGCTGAAAAATGCAGCTACAAAATGTAAAGAATTTGCAATCAATCAGCCTCCAGAGTCAACATATTTGTTAGTTGTTGGCATTTAAACAGCTTTTATTTACAGACTTTGCCCTTATTTGAGTGTGGTTGTCTTGATTGCAAAGATACAGGAAACAACAGCTGGAGCTCCTTACAGATATACACAGTGGCCAAATGTAGCCTTTTGGGGCAAACTGTCATCTCTTCATGAAAGAACAAAAGCAAACTGGTAATGGCCATTGCTAGTCCTGTTGAAGCAACAGGAATAGCAATTTTACTATGAGTGCAATTTTTTTTTCATTACCACTCCTTTTCCTACCCACCAAATGGACCCAGGGTCTTGGTTGCTCTTGTAACAAATACTGAGACAAGGTGGATTACAGTGTGTGCAGAGGCTTTTCCCCCCAAGGCCAAGGTCCTGGAGCCCAATGACTCACCGTGTTAGAGAGGATGTCCAAGCAGGGACACAGGGACTAACCCATAGAATCAATTTCCATTGTGTTTGTCTCCCATCCTAAGCAAGGACCCCCAAGGACCAGCTTGATGTCCTGCTTTAGGACCAGAACAAACTCTTTGCAGAATTGAATTCTGTTCTCTGAAAATCTGTTAAAATCTGTTCATGTTTCATCTGACCCTGACTGGTGCAGATGGATGTACTCACTGCTCTCCTCTTTGCTACATGTGTGTTTGCTCTTTTTATACAAAAATGTAATCATCTCCAAAGTTAACAGCACGGTGTTGTAACCCCTTTCAGCCCATACAGTTCTCTCGTAAGAACAGTTTAGAAACAGAGTCAATATATACAAAATTTGTACTATATCCTAATACAAAAACATTCATGCAATGTTGAATGTCCTACCTGTGGTATGCAACTGTAGAAGACTATCAGGTCATGATGTGCAGAGCCATTTCTACAAAAATTCCACTGCTCCATAGATGGTTTTAGTCTGTAGAGGGCTGGTGCTGTCATGAAGACACTGAACAGGCATAACTGAAGAGGGAACACAGGCAAGTCACTTAATCCGTCTCAACATCAACCTGTCTTCAGTGATTGCAAAGGTCTGGTATCTAGGAGGTCTCTCTGCCTAGCAAGTTTCACTGGACATGCCAATAAATGGGCTGCTCCTCACATCTGAAATGTTGGATGAATCACTAACCTTCAAGAACTAAAAGAAATTCTCTTTCTAACATCAAACAGACTTTTATTCTCATCCGTTACACTAGATGCTGATCTCAGAGCATCTGATCTAAGTGTATTTATAGCAGGCATTTTCCCAAACAATGACAAGATTGTGAAGGAACTAACAGATGCCAGAAATAAGGAAAAAATGCTTCAAACCTTTAATCCTTGCTCCACATTTATATTTTTTCTCCCATGGTTGGATTCACCGTCGATATCTGTGAAGGGTGGAACCACCACCAGGATGGTGTTTTCCCTATGTGACATACACAGACTGAGAGTATAACCCAGAGCCATGTCAAGCAGGTGAGGGGAGACCATATGGAGGGAGGGAGCACCCATAGCATGGAGCTGCACCCTGGGGGATATAGTGCTCCCTGCTCACCATCCAGGCATTTGACTTCACCTGGCATCTGGGAAAATGTGGTGATGTTCTGGAAATGTGTGAGTTAAAACACTGTGGCCCAAGTACAGAGAAACACGAATGACCCTGCAGCCACCTGCACAAATCCATGTGAAAGAGGCCCCATGATTTGACTCTTGTTCACATGGTTGTTCACTCTATGTACCACCACTGGCCGTGCTGGGGAAAGGCTGTGGCTCTGAAATGACATAATAAATGCACCACGGAGGCTCCTTTTGCAAAGACATTAATGAGACACATGGATGCTGCAGAATGGTTTACAGAATATTATGTCTTGAATTCTTCAAAGTACCAGACACAGTAATGGCCAGACATCAGGGGACACAGCATTTACACTGATATGCCTTTAATCAGCCTAATGATTTGTACTGCACTAAAATTTATCTGCCACAAAGTCATTTGGCTTGAAAACATCAAAGAGTTTTCCAACTCATCGGTATTTGTTCAAGTGAATAATCAGCCTCACCTTTAATATCATACCTGATTGCTGTGTAGCCTGGGTTTTACTTCCAGACAAGGTGCTGTTTCTACTCCTCTCCTGCAGCAAAGAGATTTCTCAGGTATTTTTTCTGCATGGTATTGCCAAATCATCTGGTAATCCATTGCCTGTGAAAGGGTTGTTCACAAGTTTTCCAAAAGGTTTTCTTCCTTTTCTTTGCTATTTAATAATTTTCAGACCCTGGGTGGCAGAGACATCTCTCCTGTTGCCTGAGCTGCACAAAGAGTGTAGTCCCTGACCCACAGTTATTTACTGCTTCCCACTGATATTTCCTTCATGCCACTACATCTCAGTTGGAAACCGGATTTCGTTGCTTGTCCACTCCAACACCTTTCCCAAGGAGGTGTCTCCTGGCATTCCACTGGCATGATCTTAGATGAACTTTTTTTATTACACTACCGTGTATCTGCCTGGGGCCAGTTCATCAGGCAAGGCAGATCACGTTGCATGCTTGGTGAAGCGGGTAATAGCGATGACACACAATCTTTGTTCCATCTGCCATGGTTATTAGCAAATGATGTTTTATTTATCTCTGGATCAGCCAGGAGACACTGACTCCCATTAGAAACATGTTCAATAACCAGTTCTTACCCTTTGAGATTTATAGGTTAAGGGATAAAGAATCAAAAACCTGCTATCAATGTGTGCAAGGTGATGATTACAAAACACTACCTATGTACCCACACTTACCAGCCAAGCTGGAAGTAATATTTATAGAAAAAGGTAATTTGGGAATATCTGGTCCCATTGAGCCATTTTCACTGGCTACTAATGTTTTCAGTGACACCTTGAAATTCTGTATGTGGACAGTTCCATATTGACTTGTGTGGGAATGAGTCTGCAGTGAGCTATACAGATTCACAAAGAAATTGAATTTTACATTCATAGGAAATCCCACTTACTTTGATTTTTTTTTCCTCCTCTCCTATCATCAGCACAAGATGACATCAAAATTTTCCATGAAAATGGAAAACATGTGATTTGCATTTTTAAAATTGTATTTTCTTTAACATAAACATGTTTTGAAAAGTTTTTTAAACAAAGCTCAAAATGTGCTATACCAAGAGTGTCAAATCAGTCTGGTATTCCCCTTCTGTTTTGCTTACAGCATGCTTTGTTAAGACTAGTGCCTTTTAAAACATTTCAACTTACATGAAAACAGCGTTCTCCTTTTGAAAAGTGGCTTTCATTATAAACACATCAGGTCTGCATTTGTTATCAAACTTGCCCTTTTCTGCACATTGGCCCAGCATTTTCAGTTTTCAGTATTTGCAGCTTCCCAGTCTGCTAAGATTTATTAAAAAATTAGGTCAGTGATGCCATGAGCTCCCCAACCAGCCCTCTAGCAATTGAAAAGCCTCCAACTGTATTCTTAAGGCTTGCTGGAAAAAAAATCAACATGTTTGCCTATCAGATTGTATCAGCTCTTTAAATCTCACTCATGTTTGTGTATCAGGTCCAAGAACTTGGCTGTGAATAATGCCTTACTACCTCTTTCCTCCTGTACATTGCCAGCACAAATGGAGATGTCTCTGCAGACAGCAATCCATGCCTTCTGCTTTGCTCTCAGTATTTCAGTGCACACTGTTGCCAGTGGAAGAAAATTCTGCTCCATTCATGCTTACATTTTAATTGCATGCTCCTTTCTGGAGGCAGGCAAGAGTAACATCTATAATTTTGTTTCACATCTCTGCCTTGAAAGCATCTGCTCCATTTGGGGACGCCCGAGAGAGCAGCTGCAGGCTCCCGTTCAGTATCAGCCTCACTGGCACATGTTCATTTACCTGCATTTAAAATCAGACAGCATTCCAGACTCACTCACTATACCCTTCAGATTTGCATACATGAAGAAAAACCCACAAATAAAACCAACCAGCATATACATGGCATTTTCCACATCTGTTTTGGCTGGTTTCATCCACTCCAGCAGCACACTCCTGCCAGAGTCCTGTTTCGCATGAACATCAGTAAATGCCCAGTTGGTCTACTTTTGCCCAACATTTGGCACAAAGCTGGATCTGGATGAAGAAAAGTGAGGGCATCTGGGCTATGTCAGCACCTTGCTACTACCCAGCTCCTCAGATAACCATCAGACCCCATACAGGGCTGCTCTATTAATGCTGAGTCCTAGTTTTCTGCTTGCTTGGCTTCATGGTCCCTTTTCCCTTGATATCTTCAAGGAAACGGCTTAATAAATGCCAACAGTGTCAGCAGGATCCATTCATATCATTCTAATTTTAAGTATTTATTACTGCTTCTTTGAGGATTTAGGAAAAAAGACCCAAGTAACTGGGTTGAGTTACCCTTTTCCCTGGGGACACCTTGTGCTTCTATTTAGCTTTGTTGTTATCAGTGAGCCAGACCTCTCACACACGCCGCCTCTCACTCCTGCCAAGCTCCTACACACAGACATAATTGGGAAGATGCCCAGAGTTCACTCTAAACTTAATGCTTTGCCCAGTCCGGCTCAACTGCTTGCAATTCCTTTTACATGAATTTTATGCCAAGGGGGGACCCAAGGTCATCACTTTGTAAACTAGATCAAGATGATTTAGCTTCTCATCTTCATTTCTAATTTAGCTACCCCTCTGTCTTGCCTGTCTGAATCTGGAGCTTTCTGACAACCATTGCCATCCACACAAGCAGTATCCAAATATTTCCAGCTGCTCTGCACACCAGTCTGACTATTAGAGGGAGACAGACTTAGCAGGTGGCTGGGATTCACCATCTGGCTGTACTCCATCCTACCTGCTTGCTTTCTCTCACTTATTCTCGCTGAAGTACAGCAGATTACCTCCTGCCCTTATACCCCTCTGCTCTAACAGTATCTGGACAATTCAGTCTCCAGTGTATTCTTTTTTCCCATCCTCCATGGGTAAGGAATTGTGTGCCAGCTGCTACACAGATGTCAGGAGACGCTTTCTTCTCTAAAGGACCTCTGATCTTATTTTCTGTGATGCGTAACCTGACAGTAAACTTCCACAAGGTACACTGAATTTCTTCAGTCTGACCCTGTGTACAGTGAAGAGGTCAACACAACAGATGCTTTTTGAGCAGTGACTTCATCAGCAAGTGTGGTCCAAAACTGTACAGATGTCTGTCTGCCAGTTACCAGCGGAATGCTGGAGCATCCCGGTCGGAGCAGCCTGCAGGGTGTCACCTCCTGTCACTGGTTGTTTCAGTTTGGTGAGTGGCTTATATTTAGTCTCTAGCAGGTGATCTTATGAAAGGAGATGGAACGAGGAAAGATGTGGCAGTGAAAATAGATCACATCATTCCAATAATAATAATAAAAAATATTCATCCTGGCATTATCAGTTGTACTTTTATTTATAATAGAGTTGTTTCCTTTTTTCTTTTTTTTGGAAATACAGTACTTGGCAGGCAAATAGCAGCTCTCCATTGTACTACTACAAAGAGAAGCTGTGACCACTTATTTCACAGACTGAAGATAACCCTTATTATTCTCTGTTTAGCCAGCGCTTTTATAGAAACACTAGAATAAGGAGAGCGATTGCCCAAAAGCAAGCTCTAGGACTATTGTTGAGAATTCCCAGCTGCCTGGCTGACACCTTAGCAGCATTCCCCATTATCACCTTTATCACTCAGTTTGACTTAGTACATTATTTGATTTTTGTTACTTTCCTCTCAGGTTGGCATTTGGCCTTTCTTTTTAAATACTGTGTGCTGCAATCTCCCTCCCCTTATAATTAGGGAAAGCTTGAAGCTCTTGCACCCTCTTATCCCTGGCTGCAAAAGCAGAGCAGACAAGATTAGTATTAGACTAGTTACATTAACATTTTCCTTCAATTTTTAAAGATAGAATGCACCAAATAATTAAGTAGCGTTGCTAGCAGGTGGCAGGGAAAATTCTTGCAACAAGTTCCACCTGCAGCAACTCCTTCACTGCCTCAAGCAACTCCCTTAAGGTCAACCCATTAAATAATCAGTCAGTGCTTATTAATCACACCAGGTGTGTCTGAGGGATACAGCTAGGCAAGCAAACCCTCAGGAAAATGACTGAGAAGTGGGGCTGGGTTGAGTTATATCACAAGATGCCTGCTTTGGAAGCAGGTGCTGGAAGTGAACGTCACTAGAGATCGCTTTTCCTATGGATCACTATGGGAAAGTATGACTTATTATCTCCCTTAAGAAAAAGCACTGAAAGATGGATATCTGGAGTGCTTCCAGAAACCTTAATCTAGGTAATTGCTCCTGGTTACATACAGACTTCATAGCAGAGAGAGAAATTTTTGTATCTGTGAAGCTTAGTTTGTTCACTTGAAATACACCTTCTGTGTTGTCTCTGTGGAAAAACTGAAGGCAAATGTGCTGGTGCTTCCCTGCTGCTTTGAGAACAAGCTCCTTTGAGTTTTGGGGTCCAGATTCCCAGGGGTTGCAGACAAAATTGCTCTCTCCTGTGTATCCTCATGTCCTATTGCAAGCCAAATTGATGTTTTAATTAGTGAGCTTAATAGTCTTTAGTGTTCTTTCTCTCTCTCCATATTTTTTTGTGAAGTTAACCCTTTTTTATGAAGTTACCCTGGATTAGCAGTTGAAATGCACAGGCTATCCTGGACAATCCCAGTCTGGATCAATCCAGACCATTTTTTTTTTTTCCTCTTGATCCTCTCCTCCCAACTCTTTAATACCTCTCTCCTGGTCCATTTTGTTTGGAAGAGACACACACAAAAATCTTGAGAAATCCTGACACTGTCCATGACTTGCTCAGCACAGAAGCAGTCAGAAAATCAGTAATGATAAATACATGGAATCCATACCCAGTGTGCACCTTCCCCACCGTGCCATCAGCTGTAGCTAGCACAGGCTGTTTGACACATTGAGAGTGTATCACACCTTCCTGAAGTGCCTCTGGAGTGCGGGTGGGGGGAAAATGTGAGTAGCTTATTTTGTCATGTTCTGTATTTTCAGTGATGCTTGGGCTTCTAATTATGGATTCATATGTGAGAGTGAAAGGTTCGCTTTTTTTCCCCACTTGTAGCCTGGAGTCTTCTAGCTGTTAACCCTTGCTATGTTTGCTGTCATCTGTAAAGATTAGCAGTGTTTTCTATAGGTGGAATCAGATAGTGCCCTCCAGGTGCAGATTAAAAGGCAGGTTAACTCCACAGGGCATACAACCAACAGTTCTCTGCAATAAGCACATGCTGGAAAGGTCAGTAGATGCCTGGCAGGGGCCCTTCAGATGGGGCAGCAGTTGGCGTTTGCCTGGGGGGCGTCCTGTTCAGAGCACTTCTGCTGGCATCCACCTCTTGTGGGCACTGGGTTCATTCGTATTTCTGCCACAGGACAACATGCCTTGCCACCCTGATAAGGCAGCTCTTCTGAGACATCTCGCTTGCTCTGGACACTCTCGCATGGAGGCGTCAGCTTCTGCCACGTTGTTGTGTGTACCAGGAGTGCTGTGATATTTGCTCTGTGCTCCTGATGGGAGCTCTTCCAGCTTCCCCCACCTACTTCACACACAGATACACACACTTCAAGCTGTCCAGTGGATCTCAAGAGAGCAGAAAGTATTTGCTAAAAATATTTATGCAGGAGTTATTTATGGCCTGGCCCACATCAACCCCGTGGCAGCCGTTACACAACTCTGCACAAAGGAGCCCTTATCTGGAGGAGCACACAGCCAGTTTTGCAGCCCACAAGTTACCAAGAAGCAATTCTACTGACTCTTCAATCAAACCAGGAACTTGAGGCCTGGATGTTCAATTTAGATGTCAAGTCTTGTCAAGTAGGCTCTGCCAAGCTGCTTTCTCATGCCTTTCAATTTGAAGGGAAAGAGAGGATCAGAAAATGCTGTACTACTCCAAGGCATGGCACCTTTCCCTCAAAAAGTCGGAGGCAGGCAAAGTAGGTCTCTTTACTGGAACTTTGATCAAGATTAGAATTATTTTCTCTCTCTAATTGTTGTAGAAAACATCTCAATAGCCTGTGTAAGGGGAAGGAGACTTACCCCTTGGCTGGCGCTGGGCACATGCCCACAAGGCTGGGCACAGAAATGGGATCTGGGTCACAAATGCATTCCACTGCCAGAGCGTGCATCTAGCCTAGGTGGCTTTTGCTTTAAACCCTAATAAAAGTATGGGGAGTTTATAAAGCCCTTAATTTTTAAAAAATTACTCAAAATTCAGTGCAAGGGAGATCCAGCCTTTTGTTCTGGACTATCTCCACCTGCATATAAGGTTTTCTAAACTCTATTTATGACCTGCAATGGCCTCATGGGTGCTGATCTTTAAAGGTCTGTAGTAAAACCTCCAGCCTCATCTATTATAGTGGGGACATGAGATATGAGCTTAGGCAGGTAAGAAAGCAGAAGATACTCTCAATATAATGGTATGTACATGCTGATAATACCTGTCTACTCTTGGGAAAACCTTCATGAGACTGCGGGATTTTATCACCAGCACTTGGGTGCAGGTGAACAACTCTGAAGGGAGTTTGTGGCCTCTTATGTATTTACTAATTTTAGTGTTGTTAGATCTGCCTTGAGTAGATTTCAGCAGAGTTGTCTCTTTGTCCTATCTGGGTTCCCCAGGATGAGGAGAATGGCATCCTTGGAGCTCGCACCAAGGAGCCTCATGCTGCCTCGGTTCTGTCCAGGTCTACCCTGCAGCTCTGCAGAGCTGGAACTGCCCAGCAGTACCCATGTTTTTACCACTGAGGACACATCTCTACATGAAATGGGCATGAAACTGCCTCACTTGTGTACAAATATGGGAACTCAGAGGAGAACTGCTTCTGATTGCCCCTTTCTATTGTTTCCTGGAATTCCTAAATTAGCCTGCTGTCAGCTGTCACTGTTCAGAAAAGTACTACAAATTTCTTTTCCTAATGCTTTTTCTGCCTCTTGAGTTGTCAAGAAGAGCTAAGGGCTATGATACATGAAAATCAAGTGATTCCATTCTAGTTTTCCCCGTCTCAATCACTTATGAGCTATTAAGATCAGTAGCAAACTAACATGCAATAACAAACTCACGTGCAAGAGACTATCAAACATCTGCTGCTGTGGTTTTCCTTCCTCTAAAGTACTTAGTTATTATCGGAAGCAAGATCTTGAAAACTTGTTTATGGAATAGTCCCACCTATGTCTCTGAAGGCTCGAAAAACAGGAAGCAGTTTTTAAAAGCCTCAATCATTGTTTTAACCTCTCAGCATTTTCCAGCTGATCTGATTTTGAAGGACTGTCTGCATTAGTGTTTAGTCCTCTGGGATGGTAAAGCCAAGCATGGATAGACATCTGCATGTGCTGTGGGTGACTGTGAATGCAGGTTAACAGTTTGCCTATAGGAGAGCAGCCCATGTCTTACAGATGCCTTTTGCTATACCTAACATGATTTTAAAACTTAACTTGTCAAGAGCAGGAGGATGCTTGAACCGGTACCTCACCTCCCTCGATGCCACCTGGTGGCTGCTGGGGCCAGGAGCTCTTAGACAGAAACACAGACTTTATACAAACCATCTTTTGGGATGAGGGAGTAAAATTAATGGTTATTCTTGGCATAACAAAGTTAAAAATCAGATAAGACCACTCTTAATCATCTACTGTCATGAATCAAGCCACTGAATCCACTGTAGAGCCCAGCACAGACATGGGTCAGCAGAGCTTGGGCAACTGTAGCCTATAAAAGCCAGACAGAAAACCATTTGTGAAAGTGAATTTGGTGTAGAAAAACACAGAAAAAGAGCATTCTTAAAAAACAGAGGTGCTGATGTGAAGCTCTGGGTATGCAGCATGGACATGGAGCTGACAGACAGGCAGCGGTTTCAAACATGATTACAGGCTTCATGTGAGTCTTTCCCAGTTTCTTCCAAATCCTGCAACACATCTAAGTGGTGTAACAATATGTTTTCCCTGCCAACAATATTCCAGCTGATGACACTTTGCAAAAAATCCTCATTAGGACTGAGTTCTTGGGTGCAACTGTAGGTATAATAATATCCTAATGAAATATGTCTAGAAATCAGTGACTGAGCAAATCATCTAATGCAGCCTCTCCTCTTTCATTCACAAATTAGTTGGGATGTACTCTGTCCTATTTTGTTGTGTTTTGTGTGCTGGGTTTTTTAACTCACAGTGTTATGAGAGAAGGACTTCCAGCATGCCTGAAATATTCCTGTTAATCAACCTTGGCATAAAAGCTCAAGGCTATTTCTGGGCTTAACTTTTCTGTTAAATTCATTTGTTGTCCCCAGGTTATTTTTGTTTGAGTTTCTGTAAAATAGTTTATATGTACAAACACTGAAAAGTATTTTTCAATCACATGATAATAACCCTATTTTCTGATCACAAAAACTGGCTCTATGAGAGTTTCTAAATAGAATTTTGATTTTTTTTTTTTTTTTTTAAAATTTCTGTGTTACTAAGGAACTTAACACCCATTTGCATTCTTGGATTGTCTTAGGTTGTAGCAGAAGTGTCTCTATTTAAGCAAAGACAGACTAGCATTTTCAAAATAAAAATATTAGTATTTATTCTTAAGTTTAAAGCAAAAGCTTTTTTATACAGTATTTTCCAAGAGTTTGCTTTCCATACATGACAGCAATTGCAAAATTCTAGATGTCTATTCTAATCCCTCTCTTCCCCTGCTACTGTTTAAACAAAGATCAGTGTTGTTAATTTTCCAACTAAGAGCTCTTTTAATAGTCACTTACACAGACCGTAGCTCACAAAGTCTGTAGCCCCATAAATCACAAAATATGAGCTCATGATCTGATGAATTGTCAATTGTTTGCAGAGTTTGTAGGCAACACAGCTTTGGAAAGGAATGTGGAACGACTATTTTTGCTTCCATTATTCATCTCTTCCTTTTCCCCCCAAATAGTCTCTTTTCAGTTTCAAGGCATGTGCAGACTAGAAATAGCATCAGCCCTGAGGGATTTTCCTTTACCAATCCCTTGGACATTCATTTCCCGATTTAGGGTGTCTGTTCTCAACTTTTCAGAATAGCATCTCCTTCCCTTGCTCCATCCTGCATGGACAGTGATGACAGGCTGCCTTGGGAGAGGGATATTCTTAATTGGGCCAAAGAAAGTCAGAACAACCTCACTGATTGTCTACCAGCCAGCCAGATGTAGCTGGACCTGATTTTTATTAATTGGAAAAGAAAATTTCCTGGTTTATGCTTAATAGTCACTAGAGGGCAAAGCAGGTCTCCATAAGGCAAACCTGCAACCCACAACGGAGGTTCCCTGGCTCTTGCCTTTGTCTCATGAGGCTGTGGTGTGGGTTTTTGTCTGCAGGGACAGAGCTGGACGGTCCCTGTCCAGGCCTGACTGCTGACTTAGCTGGTTTAGGACATACTCAAGTTTACTTAGAGACTGCAATTCTTGTGTATTTCTGGTTTTGGACACAGTGCTTGCATCTATGATATTGTTTTGCTTATATAAAAGCATCTTATGTGATCAGGGTCCTTGTGGTCCATCATCCATCCAGCATCTTGCTACTAGACGATGCCAAGGGTAAAATACATTGAGCTGTTTTCCTAGAACGTCCTCCCAGCTGTGGATGAGATAATTCCAGATGCAGAGCTCAGACATTTGTAGATAACATTTTGTTTTCTTCTTGAATTTCAGAATACTTTTTGCATCCCAGTAGCCCTGAGGTAGTTGCAGTGCTCTTTCACAAAAGGCCACTTGGCACTGTGTGAAAAAAACCCTTCCATTGGTCTCTCTTGGATGTGCTCCTGATTGTTTCACTCCATATCCCCTGTGTTGGTATTAGAGAAACAGCAAGCTGCAGCCTCCTTTTTATCCTCAGCAAGCCCACTGTGAGTTAAAGTAGCTCTGCCATGTTCTCATGTATTTTTTTCTCTTCTGGGGTGAAAATTCCGAGTGTATGCAGCGGTTTGGACATTCATGAAGTCATTCATCCTGCATGACAGATCAGGAACCACCCCTTGAAGTCAGTGTGAAGTTGAAAAAAAGGGAAAAGTTGATTGAGAAGGTGTAGGAGGACACTGGAAGAGCAAAACCTAGAGATGACAACTCCAGGGCAACAGAATAATCTTTTTGGCCTGGCTGTGGCCTCAAAAGTTGTGAAAACCCACCTAAGTCAGGATAACAAAAGATGCCAATGAAGCCTTAAGTATCTCATGTGTAGGGGTAAAATCTGTTGACTTCATTCCAAAAGTAAGCTGTTTTCATGTTGGTGTGCACTCAAAGGCCTTTGGAGATGCTTATGCAGCAAGAAGCCCTGACTCTTTAAAGCTGAGAATTGTGCTCCTGAACTTCTTGATTCCCAGCATCTTGGTGAATATTAAGGCTTCTGGAATTAAGAGCAGATATGTTTTGCTGTCTCTAAAATAAATGTTGGGCTTCAAAATCTGCTGACTGAAGGATGCTTCAATCCAGAGTGTTCCAAATTTGGGTGAAACCCTTAAAAATGCCTTCCATTGTTTTCACAGACCTGAAAGTCCATTTTTCAACCAATTTGTCTGGAAGTTTCTCAGTTCTAAGGTTGAAATCAATGTCTGCAGTCAGTCTCCTTCATGCTATGCTCTGCCACTTACGAAGTCCTGCTCACGTGGAGAGTGGAGGTTGCTACGGGCCAGCTTACAGGGCAGAAACAGTTTGGCTGTGGCAGGTGCCACAGAGGTAGATTGAGCTCCAGGTAGAAAGAGCCTGCACTGAGTTGACAAGGGATTCCATTTGAGCAACAGGGTTTCCCTTTCCAGAGTGCCAGCATGGGTTTTTTTCCTGCACAGGAAAGGCTTTTCAGTCCATAGATGAGAAGGCAAGTCAGCTCACAAACAGCACCTCAGGTGAGTCAGTATTCTCAGCCCTGAGCCAGAATCAACAAAGCCTGTACTCAGGCCTGGCTGCTGAGAAATGATAATTGCTTTTTGAATTGTGGAGCCATTTAGCTGAGATCTTTTGTTACCCTGAAATCACTGAAATGAGCAGAGAGGGTGTAATGGTCAGGGAGGTCTGTGACAACCCAAAGGAGGTTGGGAAGGCCAGGACTTTCCAGTCCATGGTATCACAGATTTGCACCAGCGTGTGCCAGCTCCAAGTGGCACTCTCAGCAGACTGGTGAACAAGCTGTGAGGAGCACACATGGTGCAGAGTGGGGCCAGAGCACGCAGCAGCTGCTGAGCCACTGACTGGAGCTACTGTGCTTTTGAGAAAGACCAGCTCTCCCAGCTCACACTGAGAGTCCCAAGGAAGTGAACGGGAGGATATATTTTATTTTGATGTATCTATGTTTGTTTGGCGTTACTGCAGGAAGGACAAGGAACTAAGACTTATTTTTTTTTACTTTTACCCATTTAAAATGAGGTAGCTGAATTCCTGATCTGGACTTTTTGTTTGCAAAGCAGCCACAACTCACGCTGAGCACAGGGATAATTGTAAGTTCTCATCACTTCTGGAAAATGGGCCATTAAATAAGTCATTAAGTATAGCATTAGCTGCCTCACTTCAGCCACCCAGGCTGAAGAAATCTGACTGTTGCAAGGCAAACAGAGGCTCAGATGAGTGCTGGGTGGAGGCTGGCTGGCCATGCTGTTGTCTCCTGCTGCACTGCAACAGCACACCCTGGGAGCCTTCAAACACATGCCATGAGGTCAACACTGGCATAATAATAACTGGACAAATAACCCACTTTCTCAAGGGAAACCAAACCTTTCCTGAAGCCATGTTGCCAGATAACAGCAAGATCCACAGCCCCACAGGACCTCTGGAAGTGGCAATCAGAGCTTTTAATTTTTAGATCATTGACTCGTGCCTAATTCAGGTTGGGAGGTCATTCAAACAGTGGCTCTTGGTATCCTGCTGTGGAATGAGCTGACTTCTGACCCTTTACGAACCTACTTGTCCATAGGAGAACGACCCCGGTACCCCATGTAAGTGGTCTCCTGTGAACACTGGAATGGTCACCTCAGTCCAAAGGTCCAGCTATCCCAATGTGCTGTATTTAGCAGTGACAAAAGCAACCCATGGGAAGACATGCAAGAACTCGGCAAGGACATATATCTCCCTTATTTAGGGAGGGTCAGATTCAGAAAGAGTTTCTCTATCTTTAGTAACTCTATACACTTCTACTTCATGGAGTTTCACCATCTTCCTTGTTCTCACTAGACTTGTGGCATCCACAGCATCCTTAGACAGGAATAAAAGAATCTGAGGAGTGAATTACAGAGAATGGATATGAGGAACAGTTGGAGGCAGCATGAGAAAGCAAGCCAGCTTTCTTCTGGCTCAATTCCTCCTTGATGCAGCTGTAAAGAGGTCTTTTCCCAACATGCTGAGCTACAGCTTTGGATTTGCTGAACCAGTTTGTGAAGAATCAGGGACACACACACACACACACAAAATATTAGTGAGGTATTCAGCATGAATGTGAGTAAAATAAGCCAACTGTGTGACTATGGGATGACCCCACCCAAACCCGCATGTGTTCTATAGGTCCTGGAAACAAACCTGAAGGCTCAAATAGCATCATTGTGCTACTGTGAGCTCTCCTTTTTGAAACATTTAATGATAAATGTTTAAACAGCTGCCCTTGGAGGATTCGGGGAAGGCGAGCAGTAAGGCATTGTCTTGTATTAAAGCCACAACTGGACTTTGGCCAAAGCTGAGGAATTTGTGGGTGACAGGAGTATATTTTTCATGCGTTTTGCTGAATCCCCTGCATGGCGTAACTTTCTCTGTGGGAGATTTAGCCAAACAGTCCAAAGAAAAGAAAGAAATGTGGACAAACCAGCTTCTGTGATTTATTGCCTTAAAGCCATTCAGTAGAGATTGTCCCAGCTGGTCATAAACTACATATTTCCTACTTCACTGGAGGGGAAGAAGGGTTCTGGATGCACATATTGCCCAGATTAACATCTCTATTCTTTAATTAATCTCACATACTTAGGACAAATGAATAGTAGTGTTGATCTTATCTCATGCTTAATTTCTTGCCTATTTATTTTTTTATTTTATCAGTCCTCTCCCCCTGCTTTTTCCCCATTCCCTCCTAGATGAGAAGTTTCTTACATTAGCTTTATATGCAGCTGGAGGGTTGACAAAACTAATAAATTGACAACCTTAGTAACCATAGTGCCTCATCTGGTGTGATCCTAGAGAATACAAATACTTGAGGAATGCTGACTGCTGATTTTTTTTTCTTTTAGTACTACTAACTGTGGTTTTCTTCCTAAATATCAATTGAGATATTTAGATCCATTAATTAAAATCGTTGTGCAGCCCCGAGTGTGTGTCTGTATTAGTGTTTCAGTTCAGATCAGCTCCCTGTAGAAGTAGTTTGGTTTGCATTGTGGTGCCATCTTAAGGATGCTTGGATTACTGTCCCTTTGAAGGAAACTTATCTGGAATATCTGTTCCCCTTATCCATTCCAGGCACTGGGAAATCAGTCCCTAGAACTGCACTGCATATGACATGAATTAAAAAAGAGGAAAAAACCCAAACAACTAAGCCCCAAACAATAGAACCATGAAATGTATTTACTGTATATGTCAAGTCCTCAACAAAAATATTTCTGGTCCCTGGCTCTGTGCCTCTTAGTCCATCCTACTTGCTAATGCAAACATAGTCTTAGAAAATCCACAGATAATCCTCAGTGGATTTGAAGGCTTCATGGCTAAGCATTACCAGCATAATCACAAAGTAACTGTAAAAAATTAAATGAGTCCAGGTGTGTTGTGTGTTACCTCTCTCCCTGCAAGATATGTGAAATGCAACTTTTTCTGTTGTGACAGATACGAATTGTTCAAAAAATCAGTTATCGTTTTTATTTCCATGTGAATAAAATTCTAATTTCTACAATATATTGAATTGTTGGGACTAGGAAGATCTCACTGTAAAGGAAGCAAACCTGTGTGTCCTCTGATGGACCTGTATGTGCCATGGGACTTCAAGAGCAGCTTTGCATTGTACAAAATTACATGTCAAAAAATTTTTTATGTGTCTAGAAATCCATTTATCATGAAGGTATCTGTCCTTTAGGGTGTGATCCTGCCACCTGCAGCATCAGCATCCCAGCACGGCTGATGGCTTGTGCTTCAGCCTTGGGGACAATGACCCACGGAGCATCACACAAGTGCAAATCCCCACATCCCGTCTCCTCCCACAGCCTTTGTCTCTGCTGCCCCTTTTGGTGATTTTAATTATTTAATCATTCATCAGAGCTGCCTAAGGTGGAATAACTGCGGTGTTATGGGGGCAGAGAGGTGCAGGTGCAGGCTGTGCTGTTGGGAGTGGGATTAACTCTTCCTTGGCATTGCACTTGAATATCTGTGCACCCCACATTCTGACCTGAGTGCACACACTTTGCTTTTTTCTGGTGAGAAAGAAATGAAATTAAATCAACTGAGACTGATTCTTTTGCGAGGGAGAAAAGAGAAAGCGAGTGAGATGGGCTGACACACATCTGATCCTCACAAAGCTGCTGTGAGGTGGGTGGACAGGTGGTGAATGACAAACAGTGTGTCCTGCTCCAAGCTGAGTCAGAGGATGTGGAGGTAAAAAAGCAGATGCTACCTCTGCCACCTCACTACCCCAAGTATTAAACATCCCTCAGAAGTGAGCTAGTGAATAATTTTGTTAAAGTGTTGGCAAGATCTCTGAGCTTACAATGGCAGATTGTGAAATGTTTATTTGTTTGTTCCATGGGACTTTCCATAAAACCTCTGAATGCAAACTTCTTTTCCTTTCTCTCTCTCTGACACATGCACAAAGGTGCCAACACCTCCACCTGAGTAATAAGAGATAATCACCTTATCTGCAGGTTTTTTTACTCATAAATAATCCAGTTACCATGAATACTTAGAAGGAGATTCATGATGGTGCTGTAAATCAGGACCAAATTTGATGTCTAGATCTGATACACATTTTTTAATAAATATTTTGTACTTTGAAAAAAAAAATCCTGTAAAACACCAATAGTCCTGATCTTTTGCCAAACTCTCCTTTAGCAGAAAGTTTGCTTTCAATTAAGATGTGTTTTCCAATTGTACTTTTTCAATAACCCAAAGTTTTAAACAATCTTTTTGCAGAACTTTTAGGGAAATTACAGACAATTAAAATGTAAAGGATTGTTAACAACTCTGACAAAATAAAAACCTACTGAATCTACTTTTTTCTATTTAATTTTTAACCTTTATGAGGCCCAATACACTGAAATGCTGTGCCATCAGCACCCAAGACCCTCTCTGGTGTACCCTGCAGAGCTTGATGTGTGTAACTGCAATTGCTCTTTAGTAGATGTCTGAATTTGGGGAATCAATCCTTTCCCAGACAATGTTGGTGGAAGCCTTGCCCTCTTCTTGCCCACTGTTTTACCAGGCCTTTGTGGACTAAGATTTTATGGAAGGAAAACTGATAAAGAGAGAATTAATTAGCCAACTGTCCTTACAGACATGAGATCTGCACGTGGAAATTCCTTACAAACACAGACCTTGAAACACAGTGTAGAGCTTTGGGATTTAAGGGCATAAGTTCAAACGTAGCAAAAATAAGCGACTCAGTGATTATGAATAGTCACAGCCTCCGTGTTTGCAGCTTATGTATCACTTCTGCAAACACAGTGGTTTATAATTGACTGAGAGGAGAAATACATCTTGCAACACCCACCAGCTCCTGTATCCTGGGTGATTTCCCACCTGAGCACCTTGCTGGTCTGTTTTTGTCCTGTGGAGAGGTTGCAGTAGCATGCTGGCCACAATTTCTTTTACCTAACAGGTGCTGGTGGTACTTTATTTTGCAAATGAGGCATTTCGTGAACTATCATGAGAATAAAGAACTACCAGAGCTGAGGGGAGCCAGGGGGGATGTGAAATGGAAAGAAAGGGAAGGAGGGCAAAGAATGACTCTGCAGACAAATTCTCCACACTATTGAATCTTTGCTGGCACAGAAAAAACCAAACATCAGAAAAGTCATGCTTCAGTTCTCCACCATTGCATTATCCTTTTCCTTTTCTTCTGCTACTTCAAAATACCTGCAAGTATGCTGCCCTCCTTGAAGCAGGCTCCTTGAAACTGAAGTGTACATTTCAAAGACTGTGTAAAATATAACTCTTTGTGTTTGGCTTGGAGAAATATTTGTTGGGTGGAAAGAAAAAGGAATTTAAGTAGCTGGTAGTAAGCAAATGTTCTTCCACTGCCTGCTCAAAGCACATTGAAACTAAGGACAGATCTTGACCATGCTGGATGGAAGTTGCATCTTGTGACCTTAAAAGAGAATTGGAGCTCTTGACAGGGCATTGCAAAAATCAAACACCCCCGAAACTTGTGAGACACGTGTCCAGAGATGGGTAAGTTCACACTTGTTAGTGTGGTGATGCCACGGAGATGACAGTGAGGACTGGTTGCCTCAGCATCTGTCCCCAGTGCAGGGCAGAGTCCTGAGCTCCCTGTGGCACATCTGTTCTGCTGGCAGGGCTGTCACCACGCGGTTTGAAGAGTGCTGTAATCTACACGTGGAGCAGCAGTGAAAATATCTCATGCCATCTGATAACATCCCCTTCCTGTTCCCCCTGCTTTGAGCTTTTTATCATCTCAAAACCTCTTTGAGTCAGAAAAATGCTGGTATCCCATGTGTACAGATGGGGATCCAAGGCCCAGACTGCTCAAATATTGCTGCCAGCTTGTGTTACAAGTTGCTCCACAACATCCAGTGAAGATACCACTGGTGAAAGAATGAGAGGGGTTTTTTTTAATTCTACACTTGACAACTTAAGAGCAAGTACCTTTTCTTTTCCTGGATTCCACACAGGAGCCCAATGCTTCCAAAACAGGATTTCTGGTGAGCTGGCAGGAGAAATAATAATGAACTCCCCGCCCCCCCACCCCGGGTGACATGCTCTACCTGCTTTAGGTTCCTGAGGCAAATCAGAGAGGACAGCAGGTTTGGATCACCTTTTGTTTGCTGAGCATGTCCAGATGAGATGATTAGCTCAAATAAGTGGGTAGGACTGGACTTTCTTAGTATATACTTGTCTGTCCTCATTTCTTTTCTTTTTGACTTAGGTGCCAAAGCACATTACCGTGATGATGAATATACAAAGGTCTTGGAAAATTAGAATTAAATGTGTGTATTTTCTGTAAGTTGAGACATCATAGAAAAGGGAACTCTAAAACTAGTGTAAATAGCTATCAACCTACTTCTGTTTGTTTTTCAGTCCAATTGTCTAAGCGTGCTATACCTCATGTTTTAAAACAGTACTTGAGCTGAGGCCAGGCTGCATCTCTCTTCTCTTAGAATCCCTAAGCAGCACGTACTTGGCCAAGGAGAACAGGATGGGCACTTGAGTCTGCTGCTGTCCAAAGCTTTGATGTGCCCCCCACCCACCCACTCTTTGCCACTTCATGGCTGGGCCAGGGGTGAAATGCATCTGGATTTAGTGTCTTGCTTGGACACTAAACAAAGCAACAATAAAGCTTTCTGTGCTTTAGTATTTTGTCTGGAGGTTTTTTTGTTTTCAATTTCCGAACTGCCATAATTCTCTGTGAGTTAGCAATTCCCTGGGCATATTTTGGAGTTAGCTTAATAAATTTGATTTTGCTTGAGCCAGGACTTGAATTCTTTTATCTACATTCAGAGAAGATGGAAAACTTTCCCTAACTAAGTTTATTTGAAGCCTCAGCTTCATGCAACCATCTGAAAGAAGCCCAATTTTATACATGCAGAAGAGGTGCCTCAGTGCTTAAAATAATTTCGAGGGAATAATAATTTCTCACAGTTTGTGTGACTTTCAGCATAAAACAGTCAAATAGTTCCCCAGTTTTTGACTGATTTTTGGCCTGGAGCTGTCCCACAGCAGAACTGAACATTTCAGAAGTTGTAATTTCAGCATAATTTGAAATAAAACCAAATATGACTTCCCCTGGAACAAGTAAAAAACCCCAATTATTATTTAATTTTGAAAGATCACTTGGAAATAAGAAATTAAAGCATTGCATTTAAAAGTTACTCAATAGTTCAGAGAAATATAATTTTAATTTTGGCTTTACTACACTGCTTTTTGATCTAGATTAAAATAATATTTTGATTGACAACCAGTTCAGTTAAAACCTCCCCTCTGGTTGTCTTCATGCTCTTCTCATGTATAAGACATGCTCAGCAGGAGGTACAGAAACAAGATCAAAACCATCACCTTGATCTGTCCAGGCAGGGCCTGTATCCTGAGTCCATACCCTGAAAGATGTTGAGCTCCTGTAATCAGTGTTCCTTTATTTGACACTCAAAATATTGCCAGTTAACATAAGAAAAACAGTTTTCCTGCCTGTGGACCTCTGAAGTAACTATTCATTGCTTACTCTCATGGGGAATAGAGGAAGATATGGCCAAGGAAATAAAATATGCCAAGGTCAAAACTAATTAAAATTATGTTTTCCACTGCAGGTACAATCAGGCTGGGAAATCAGTGTTATTTGACATCATTCTGGTCAAGGATACCACAAGATATATGAAAAGTCTTGGACTTGAGATGAATGTGCATGTATCTCTGCATGTACACACATATTGCCAGAGGTGTCATAAGTCATTCTAAGGTATTTGAGTGTAATATTTAACTTACTGCCACTGTGTTTGTGCCACAAAGATATTTAAACCCTAATTTATGCTTAAGATCTAGGTTCCTACTGAAGTCTAGGAGCCCAGATAGGCTGAAGGATCCTTCTGTTGTCCTGCTATGGTGTGTGCATTATTCCAGCTCAATTACTCTGGCTGGAGGGCTGCAAGCAAAAAGGCTGGTTCACCCAGTGACTCATATTTGGGTGGAGGAGGGCCAGGCTGCCTGCACTGGCATCGTGTCCATTAGGCAGCAGGTTCCAGTGCAGTTCAGGTACCCAGGACCTGCCAAGGATTGTATGACCATGTCCCATTTGCAAGTTTCAAAGCCATTGGGAAGCAGTGAGCCAGTGGAGGGAGCAAAAAAGCACCTGATAAATTCTTTGTATGAGGCTTGTTCCAGCTCTAATTAATCACATTCAATAACAATTCAATTAGTTCCATGAGTTAAAAATTACCAAGTTAGCTGCACAAACTGAGATGGACACATTCAGGGCTGATACAAAAATAGTCTGGCAGAAATGAGAGGCATTGAGTAAGGCAATGATCTCCTCGGACATTTCTGGAAATTGTTCATGGCTATTTTCCATGTCCTCATTCTCCAAATGCTTCTAGCATTGCTTTCCTTCTCTGACCCAGGCCCTGCACAGCAGAGCTCCCACACATCTTCCTTGCTAATGGGCAAGAGCAGAGACTACTGGTGTGAGTAGGGTGCTGTGGTTAGTCAAAGAGACTGGAACCTTTCTTAGAAACTCAGTCCCACTCTGCCAAAAGTGGAAAAGCCCTGAGAAGATGAATACAGGCAAAACAACAAGCAAAAGAAATATAATTGAATAGGATTTGTCTCTCTGAGAGCCAATGGTCCCCACAGTTCAGCTGACAGCCCTCAGGCTGCTGGATACCACAGTCATGTTTACCAATAAGAAATACACTGTACAGCACCCTCTTTGCTCTTTGATTTCTATCATTCATTTCTTTATGTATTTAATTCCTTTTAGCTTTTACAGCTCTTGGATGGTGTTCACTATTTATATTGCATCAAATACAACAGGGTTCTGATGTGAATTTTTGGCTGGTAAAATAGGAGGTCAAGTGAAAGTCATCATCCAATAACTTAGAACATTAAAAACTTAGTGTTATAAGTATACTGAAGGAGCAGAGAAACTCTTTTACCAAGAGGAAACAAGAAATACTTGACTAAAATTCTCAGTGATTCTTTTAATAAGAAAAAAAAAAATTAACACTGGAAATCAGCTTCTGCAAGCTAGGTCCAAAATTTGCCCTGCATCTTTGAGGTGAAATGGCTTTTGGTTGCTTTGCTAGCTATTTCTTCCTCCATTTTCCACTTTTTAAGTTCTTGTGGGATATGTCAGAGAGAGATGTTTCACCAGAGGAAAAGGGAATACAACTGGAATTTCGAGGATGTACACACATACACACATGCACAAAAACATCTGGGCCAGCACACCTGCAGTGTGTCATTGGTGTCTCTACATGTGTCAGGCTGGTCGAGGTGCAGGTCTATCCCACCTGCAAGCTGACCTGTAGAGTAGATCCCCCAAAGCTGAGAGTGTTGCTGAACATTTAGTCTTGTCAAGTCAGCTTGCCTTTACTCTGGCAGTGCCGTCATGAAGATTCTTCCCTCAGGTTCCAACATTTCTTTGTATTTTTGGAATCAAGAGCACTGGTTTGTTTCAAATTGAACTTGTCTTGCCTTTACCTGAACTCAAATTTTGCTGCTCCAGCAGTATGTAACTGGTGTGTAGACCTTTGTGCCCAGTGGATCTCCATTTGGCACTTCATCAGCACATCAGAATATTGAACTCTAATCTTATTTTGCATTGAAAAGTATAAACAAATTCCATTTGAAATCAATCAGAACAATACATACCATTTTGGGTAAATGATTTGGAAAAAAAATTAATCAGAGCTGTTTTTCCATATGTCACCAGCTGAGAAACAGCTGTAGCAGTGCTGGTGATGGGGCTAACGTGCAACATGGGTGTAACTACTGCAATGGGAGTTCTGAAGAGGGAGCAGTGGCAAAAGTAAACCTCTAATTCAGCAGCCAGATGAGTAGTGGAAATGATTTCTGCACACTGTCTCTGCGGCTCCCAGTACAATAGGTACTGCTGTGCTCTTGCATGATGATTCAAAGTCCACTCCAATAACAGGAAAGGAGTTTTCTGTTAATTTCTTTGAGCTTTCCACTTGTCTTAGAGAGGCAACTCTTTATGGTTCAAGTCACAGCTGTAGAAGCCTCCTTCTAGTATGGATTAATATGGATGGGCACCAAGCAAGCAGGAGGCTGCAGAAATTCTCCAGGATCCCAGAATAATTCCATCACTGTCTTCTAGTAGCCAGTGGTACTGCTGACAAAACTGCCATCACACTCCATAAACTGCTCCTCCTGCACATGAGTTGGAGCCCTGACGGTACCAATGGCTCTTCATTATCCTGATGAGCCTCCCCTGGGACCTCCACCCACAGCCCTTGCTCGCTGACCCAGGGATCGCAGGGCTCAGCCTGGGCCGTGGAGCTCTGATCTGAGCTGTGCTGCAGAAGTGTGTTGACCTGCAGATTGGCTGTGTGCTTTCCTGGCAGCGAACACCATTGGTGCAGACCCTCCTGCACAGACTGACTTCCTTCCCTGACCTTGGATGTGCCTTGCTCCTGTGGATCTGCCTGAATATGACCTGTGAGTTGGCTTCCTGTTTTGACTTCAAACCTGCCTCATCACCATGGATTCTCTAGTGACCTGAATTTGCAGCTGAACCTGGATGCTTTCTGTGGCCTGCCTTGCTTGGGTGTTGTGGATGGAGTCCTGGTTGGTAAGCGCTGTGAGTCAGTCCTTGCAAACATGCTGAGTACCTTGGATGCAGAAGATCTCTATGTAGTAGCTGAATTTCTTAAATCAATTGTTTTAGCCATGGAACTATCCAGGCAGTTTTCAATGTAGGCAAGTGCATTAGAGATATTCCTTTACTTACTCTTTATTTTGACAGAAGTGGGTTAAGGCCTATACTGCTCCTGCCCCCACCACGCAGACCGTGCTTTGCAAAGCAAGAATTGCAGCAGCCTGTTCTCAGCTACTCCACACACTCCTTAGCTGAGCATAGTGCAGGAATTTGGCCCTGCACTCACTGAAGCCACCCTTGGCATAGGGAAGATCAGCCCTTTGACCCTTGGAGACGTTAGTAGTAGGTGGATAGTCTTAACTAAGACCCCACAGCATGCCAAGATTGCAAACCCTTTTTGGCAAGGACTGTCTTTTCAGTGTATATTGAGCACCTACCTTTGTGCGGTTTTGGTTGTGTTTCCAGGTGCTGCTGAAATGTAAATACTTACTAGAGTAATATCCAAGCTCCAGTTGCTTTTGTTTTGCTTTTTAGAAGCTCACATACCAGAGAGGGCTAGAATTCAGGATTTACCAATAATAGACCCTGCTCTAAAGGTGATGCTGTTGTCACTGGCAGTGTGTAAAGGTGAGGTATGTTGATAGATAGCAGACAGCAGGCTTTCTTTTGGGAATAAATAACTAGGATTGCTTCTGTGAATGCCTTGGGAATTGTTTAACCCACCGTACTGTCTTGCTTGTCAAAAATACTTGGAACTATTTACAGAATCAATTAGGTTGAAAAAGATCTCTGAGATCGAACACCATCATGTCAACTAGACTGTGGCACTAAGTGCCATGACCAATCTTTTCTTAAACAACTCCAGGGGCAGTGACTCCACCATGCCCCTGAGCAGCTCTTTATTCACTCTTTCTGTGAAGAAATTCCTCCCAGTGTCCAACCAGAACCTTCTCTGGTGCAGCCTGAGGCCATGTCCTCTTGTCCTGTTGCTGGTTGCCTGGGAGAAGAGCCCAACACTCACCTGGATACAACCTCCTTTCAGGTAGTTGTAGAGAGTGATAAGTTCACCCCTGACCCTTCTCTTCTCCAGACCGAACACCCTCAGCTGATCCTCACAGGACTTGTGCCCTTCACCAGCTTTGTTACCCTTCTCTGGACATGCTCCAGCAGCTCAATATCCTTTCTGAATTGAGAGGCCCAGAACTGGACGTGGTACTCAAGGTGTGGTCTCACCAGTGCTAAGTCCAAGTTTCTAGTTCTTGAAAGAGTTGTGGGGTTTGAAAAACTAGTTTTTGTTTCAAAATCTATTTTGTCATACAGTTTAGATGAGTAACTTCAAGGGGGAAAATTCCTTCAAATGAACCCATTGTGTTTTGAAACAAAACCAGAGACTTTGCTGTGCAAACAATAGGGGCTGCATTGCCAGCATCTCCCTTGCCTCAGCTGTAACAGACCATGCACTTATGCTGCTTGACTGGAATCCAGGCTGTCATGTCTGACTGTTCAGGACAAGCTGGTTAAAATGGCCTGAGATTAGAGAACAAGGCTGAGGACTGCAGTCCTTTAACAGGAGGGATGAATTCTGGGCTTCAGTGTGATCTGCTGGCTTTGGTAACCGTTCACACGTGGGGATTATAGCAATCTTCAGTGTGCTCCTTCAGGAAGTGCTTGCACAGCCATCCCAGGGGATGCCAGCCTTTAATTCAGTATCAAACAGCCTAATATCTAAATCTGTCATGTCTGACCAAATTGCTTTGTGAGGGAACCCATTTTTCATGAGTTGCTTTACCTCTCTCTTCCTTTCCCAATTTCCTTCTGTTTCCTCTTCCACTGACCTCTGTTTAATTTTTCCCTCTACCCACCCTGCCTAATCCTTATTTTTAACTTGATCTTCTTTTACTTTTGAAAGCTGAAATTGTGCAGCATATGGGTACTTAAAGCAGGCCACCTGCACACATCCAGGGGCTCTACACAGTCCGTGAATTGTACGCTTCACAGTCTCAGTGTAAAATGCTCTGCAGCTACCAACTGCAGACATGAGAGTCAGGCTGCTGCCAAGACATGGTGGAAACCCTCAATTGTTATGTGATTCCTTTCCATCCTGTAAATGTTGTTTATTTGCATAAATTCAGAGAAGCCTCCTGGACTGCCTCAAAGCTGCAGCTGTTCCACTGAATTAATCTCAACCACCTCAACTTGCTCTGTTTCGTGCTGCAGTTTTGCCAGCACCCACTGCTGGCACAGCTGTAGGGCACGATTTGTCTCCATATGCTCTTCACACAGCACATGCAGTAGCACCCAGTGGTGCGCAGTGTTACTAGAGGGTCAGATCCAAAAATTTTAAACCTATTTATCAGGTGCTAAGAGTTTGATCTTACAGTAATTTTGTGCACAGCTTATGCAGTGGAGCTTAAACTTTCAAATGCAGTGCAGTAGCAGATAGTCATAATTATGGAGTCAGTAAGTGGTGTTTCATAAGCAGTCTCTTGGCAAGATGTCCTCCTATATATGTGGTTATGCAAGCCATTTCCCCTTCATTAATTGTTGCTAATTATGTTTTCTCTGTGAATGATCCATTAACTAGCTTACCATGTCAAAGCTGAACAAGAAAAAATTATTTCACTTGCTCAGGGAATAGGTAGAAAAAAGCCACAGTAACTCTAGTCTGGGTCTCTCACTGCTACTTGGTCTCTTCAGATGTGTTCCTTCTCACTGCTTACTGGCTCTCAGGCCCCGTGGGCTGTACAGCTTTTAAAATGAGCATAAAGATGATATAATCTGTTCCCTTTCTCTAGTGCAAGTGATTCAAGGTCCACATTTTTTATTAAAAAAAAAAAAAAGAGGCAACCTAGTTTTTGCTATATATAAAAGCATATTGCAGTGATGGCTAAGATACTATTTGAATGCTCTAACCGGTAACAATGGCATCAATCATCCACTTGGAAAGTGGAGTTGGTTTCAGTCCAATCTGGGCACAACCTTTCCTTCAATTGCTCATGAAGGAACTACTGTATGTTTCTTTTATAGCAAGTATTTATTTTATGGAGTTTAGGTACAAATGATTATCCAGAAAAGCTGTAACACTAGTGGGTAAAAAGTTTAATTGAAGACTGATGTCTGTATAAACACAGACAAGAGCCAGGCCTAATCTGATTGTAGATGCAACATGGCTTCAACATCCTAATAGTATTCTAAAATGATTACTGGGTAAAATAGGTAGAGTCTATAAACAAATATAACTATATATTTGGATAATCCACATCTTTGTCTACTAAACAATTTAATAATTAAGAAGGAATCCAAAGGAAGTAAGGATTTATGAAGATGCTTGCTTGTAAAACAAGAATATACAAATGGTTGTCCTCAAATCCACAGCTCAGAGAACAAATGAGTCTTTGAAAATATATTATGGTAAAAGACCTTGTAATCAGGGTTTTAACCAAGCCATTACAAAAAACAGAAGATGAGAAACAGTCTGCAGTTTGGATTAGCAACAGAACTGGGAAGAGCAGCCAGGCTGAGACCATCAGAGACTGTCAGCACCGTCACAGTAGCACATGATGAACAACACAGGGATTGAAAAAAACCTGCATGAGCAGCCCCCTCACTGCCAGCATGTAGTGGTGCTCCAGGGGAAGGACTCTCTTGAAACATCTACAGGGACCACAGGGAAAACTGGTGGTGTGAAGAATGCCTGGAAAAGCACGAGCAGAATTCCAATGTTGTGCTGCTCTGGGGAGGAATTACAGATTGTCCCCATACACCTGGGGCAGCTCTGGCACTGTACCACTCCTTTACTCAGTCAGGTGTATTTCTGCAAGAGGAGCAGGGAATGTGGTTATTGCAAATACCTACTGCTATGATGTTTGTGGTTTTCCTTCTTTATCCTACTATATTTTGTTCCCTCTAGTTAACCTTATTTACATTCTTTGCTCTTTTCTTGTTGTTCTCTTTTAAATTCACAGTTAAACGCTCCAGCTTGTTTAACTAAAGGCTAAAGAGAGCACAGCTTAGGGATTGGTCAAAAATTGTCAAAATCTTATGTATTCAAGAGGTGTGACGTGTGTAAATATTCAACTGCTTCTCCATTGTGGTGCAACTCATGGCCACAGGGCAGGTGCTCCCCTACAAAGGTGTAGGCAAGCACAGGGCATCCAGACCTTTCCTTTGTCCTCCAGTCTGCAGGAAGAGCTGGGCAAAAGCTTTGTGGACTGACTCATTATCTGGAAATCTGGAGGAATTCTTGTGTGTGTTTTAAATGGGTTTAGATGAAGCTGCTTGAGATGTTGTATTCAAGATGGGAAAATATCTGGAAAGCTGATTTTGAGCACTGATCATCCACAGTGATGCAGAGAAAATTATTCTCAGCTTAGACAAAGAATCTTTAATTTGTGCAGATGACTTCAAAAGCAGAAGGGACTAAGGACATGAGGAGTCACTTTCCATCCAATTTATAGCGAGAATTTCGTCTCCTATCTGTGCGTATTTGGTGCATAAACATAAACTTCCAGGCTGACCCAGACTGCAGCTCTGAAAATATTGGGGCAATAGGTGCACAGTCAGATCACCACAAGGTGGTGATGCATATGTGCCAAACCTATTTTGCATCTGGATCATAAATATGTGTTGTGTTAATGCAAGTGTTTCACTGAATATAGTTTTTCAGCATGTACTGCACTAGCCCAAAGATTAGTTTGCTGGAGGATACTGGTCTGGAAGAAATTAGACTGTAATTGTAGAGTGATTTTTAAAGGCTATTTTTCCTTTAAGCATAATGAGGGTGCTGAAATGATTGATTCTCATCGATAGCCATTTTAATATAACTAAAGTATGGGAAAGAATTTGGAGTATAAATGCCATTTAGGGTAAAGGTTTCAGTGAGATTTGCTTCCAAATACCTTAAAATTTATAATTTTTCACAGAATCACTTTTTGAGCAGCTGTTACAACTGGGTGGTGAATCCCAGACTGCTGCTTTCATACCCTTCCTGCACAACAGCACATCACTGCAGACAAACTGGAGTGGCATTTGTGACCTATCTTGCATCTCAGTACCCTATATTGCAGCTTGTTTTAATAGAATACACTACACCATTCTGACCAGAAGATGGCAATGAGAAATGAGGTTTTAAACTGTATTTCTTTATCAAGTATTGTACAGTGATGTTTCAAGCAGTTTACATGTCAAAACCTTCTAGGCAGATTTTTTTTAATAATTAAAAAAGAGCCATCTTCACCTCTACACAGATGAGCTCAGTGGATTGTGTCTGAAGACATCCAGCAGCAGGGAATGCAGGTGGCAGTTTAAAATCAATCTTCCTATGACTGATTTTTCATAGCTGGCTTCCATGGACACAGAGGTTTTAAAGCCCAAAAACATTCAGCAACTGTGTTTTAAGGACCTTTTGAAGACCAGACGGGTGAAGCTTCACCTGAGCGCTGGGGTCCCAGTGTATCTACTCCCTTAGGGCTTCAGCTGACTAGTTTTTAAGAGTGCAGGGGGGGATTTGTTAGAATGTTTTGATTTCTCAAGTTTCTCACATTCAGTAGGAATGTAGCAGTTTTAACACAAGGTTCATTGTCAGAGGTTCCTCAGCACAACAGATAATGAAACTGTGGTCACTCTTCAGGAGCTGGATGCACAGGAGATCTATTGCTCACCTATCCCAGGGACACGAAAGTGTTGTTCCTGGTGTGGCACTGAAACTGGCAGGGCAGCTCTGTCTCCATCACTCGATGTATCCCACAGATCACTTTGGTCTGCATTTCTTTTGGTTCTACTCTTACCCCTAGAAAGACCTTGACTCTTTGCACAACATAAGAACTTGGTGAGAATCTTCAAATCTGCTTCCCATTAAGCTCTTGTTATTGTTTTTATCACACTGAGTCCTAATATTCATCAGAAGTAGCACAGTGAAGTTGTCAGAGAGAAACTCACAGTGGTAGAAGAGGAAATTTCTCTCCTCCTTCAGTGTTTCCGTTATTGACTGCAAATGTGAATCCTATATGTAGATATGCTGTATGAGTTCTACTAGAGGGGATTAACTTAAAACTGAGCAGTTCTTCTGACCCGAGTGAATTATCAGTTCTTCCAAACTTCCCCCTAAAAAGAAACAAAGATAATAAAAACACAGCGTTTGGAATCTTTGCACAGTCTCCTTTACTCATCCCCAGAAAGTGAGATGTGTTTCCAGTAGGAAAATAGACAGCAGGAGAACACCGAACAGATCAGACTAGAAGAGAAGTAAAACTATCAAGGGAAGAAGGTCAAAGTTGGTTTCAGAGCCAGGCTGAGAGCTTGCCTTGTTGCCTAACCCATGTTGATTCCCTCAGGTGATGTCTCTTGAGATAGGAGCTCATACCCCACTATTTCACAGTCCTGCTGAGAGTGCCTCAGCCAGACCTAGAGTCAACAAGGAAGCAGCTAATCCAAGGCTGCTGGCATAAATGATCAGATGCAGGACAACACAATTAATGCACACGCCTCCACGAGTGCCCCTTGCCCACTCTGTTTGCCTTGCCTTGGTTTTGCATTAATCTGGCACTGCCATCCTCCTCCTCTTTGGGCCAGTGATCACAACTCTATCATTTTAAAGGAATGGAAGTATCTTCATGCATCATTTTCTCTGCTTGCTCTTGTTGTTTGCCATGGCTGAGAATCAGCTTGCTTTAGGGACAGCCTGCAGAGGCTGCATTCCCAATGGGGAAACTTTGGTTAAACATCCTAACTCATGCTTGTGTGGGGGGGAGGGAGGGGTTGGCTTCAGTGGCATACAGCAGGATGGGACATGAATGGATTCATTCTCCTCTATCACTCCAGGTTGAATTCTCGTTTTTTGGAATTATTCTGTCCCTCAGTGACTGCTCAATGTGTGCTGGGACTACAGGACCATATTTGTGGAGCCAATACAAAAATTAATTGTGGTAATGGATGCAGGGAAGCAGCTGAATATTTACCATGATAACTCTGTGTCAGAGGCAAGGATGACCAGTCACCCTTTCCTGCCTGTCCTCAGGTACTACAGAGCTCTTCAGTGGGAGTGGGGGTAACATCTGGAGATGAAGGTACAGTCAGGGGCCGTGTGTTTCAATGTGTGCATTCAAGATTCTGTGTCTTTCTGTGAAGACAAGGATTGTCCCTGATCTTTGACCTTGCTGGTACATTTTAGCTGTAGGCTGTGTACTAGTGGGCTGTTAATTTCATACCTTATTTGAGGCTAAAATGAAGCAGCTATTCTGACCAGGGTATTTCTCTGCTGAAGAGAAGTGAGCAAAACCACAGAGAAGTGCAAAATGCTGCACCCACAGGTTCATTGATAAAAAAATACCATTTATGCTTTCTCATTTTCCCATTTTTTTCCCACTGTTTTCATCTGTTTTCCCCTAGTTTCTGCTTCTTTACTGTTTATATACCTCATTCCAGCCTTTCACATGCAAAAAGTGTTTTGGCAGTAGGTGTAGAGACTCCAACCTGACATGAACCCCAGTCTTGCAGGGCAGTTGCTGGGGCTGCTGGTCTGCTTCAAGTTGAGTCTGCAAAAGGGAGTTTCTGGGGGATTCAGTTGTACGGGACATGCACAGAGAAACATCATGGGTGGATGCTCTCTTCAATTTTTTTGACAGCGGAGAGATGCCAAGCAATCAAAACCTGTTTACACCATGGCAAGTAATAAATCAAGGCTCTGATATTTTAAGCAGTAGGTTGTGTAACATTCATAAAGGAAGAATAGGAGTTTTGCCAGCCATTCCAGTTATTCATCATCTTCTCCATCAGTTTTGCTGGTCTCAGGTATTCAAGCTGTTCCTTCCCTCTTTTTATTTCTTAGTAAGCATTACTTTATTTTCTAGGGAGCGCAGAAAAAAGAATAGAGAATGAACATAATGATGACAAATGGTTGCTTTGGCCTTCTCTGGAAAGACTGTGATAACCTTGGTCTGGGCTTTGTGTGCTCCTTCTGCCTTGCCATATGAGTTCACTGAGGTGGCCCTAGACTGGCAGACATCCAAACTGGCGTGTGTCTGACATTGTTCAGTGGGAACACTCTGTGCAGACCCAGGCACGCTCCTCTCCTTGGCATCAGAGGAGAGAAAACAAAAGACCTTGGTTCCAAGTTTGTTGGCTTTATCAGCACACATGGTTGCCTCCTCCATCTTAAAAAAGCTGTTTCATCCCCAAGACCAGACCATTGGCACTACCTGGCAAATCCCTCTTCATCTGCCAGTCACAGACAAGTGGCTTGCTTGGAGCTGATGAGTAATGCTTTCCTGCTGCAAGCTTCTTGAACAGGGACAAATGAGCTGAAAGAAGCTGAACGTGGAGAAACAGATGAAAAGCCATAAATCACTAATTATTTTCTCTTTATCTATGTCTATATAACATCCTGAGGGGGCTTCTGCAAAAACCCAGCGTGTGGTCTGGGCCAAATGACAACCCACATCGTTGTAGAAGTTACTGCAATATAGAGTCTTTATACAAGCTTTTTACACAGGGATGACCCCAGCCCAGAAGAGAACAAACTCCAAACTCGTCTCCTGGGACTCTGAACCATGACTCAGTCTCAGGAGGGGCTTGTATCCATGCTTAGCTAGTGCCTGTTAGAAACAGTGTGAGAGGAGAGGCTTCCAACTGTACAGTGTTTTTCCAGTGTTCGACCTATTGGTTTGGTGACCAACTGGGAAGTATTAAGTGGGATCTAAGCAGCTATTGCCTCTGATCTGTGTTAATGGGGGATAGCAAGAGACAAACTATTATTTCACTCATATTAAACATTAAACATGAAAGAGTTGCATTAAAATGCCCCAGGAGAAAGGAATTGTCTTTTTGATCAGTGGGTATTTCTTCTTAAAGACTTGATGCTGGCATGTGTCTGACTTGGTGCACCCAGTTATATTTTAAACAACAGTAGGAGCTGAATTATCCTTTTGAAAGAGAGTGAACACACATCTAGGTTAATACAGAAACAGCCACAAATGGCTATGCTTTAAGATGCCTAGGGTTTCTGGCTGCAGTTTCTGGATTCTGATCCCAAAAGAATTTGAAAAGAAGGAAGAAAGTGTGAGGTTATATGGGAAAATCCATAGATTTTATAGATAAAAAAGGAAAGTGGTGTATCACGCTCTAGCTAATGATGGGTAGTTGACTGATGGTAGCTGACTGAGTTTTACCTGCAGGTAGATAGTACATGAAGAGATGGCTTATCAGATCAGTGTGGATTTAGAATCATTGAAATATTCAAAATCTCGAATATTCAAAAAGATATAAAGAGAACTACAGTGGTTTTCTGATCCAACTTTCAGCTCAAAGAGGTAATTTCAAAGTTGAATTGGGTTGCTCAGGGCCTTGTCCAGCCACCTTCTGACTCTCTCCAGGGATGGACAGCAAGTACCTGAGTCCTTGTTGCAGTGTTTGCTTTTATTTTGAGGAATTTTGTCTTTATCTTGAAATATATGCATCCTTAATTGTCTTTGCTTATCATAAAGATAATGGAAAGACAAAGATCAACCTAAATATCTCTAGGGGTTTCCTAAAAAGGACTTGAAACCATTCAGGAGAGAAAAGAAGACCAATGAGTGAATGCTGATGCTCAGGAGATAATTTTGCTTCAAGGCAAATAAGAATCAAAGAGAAAGATGTCCCTCCCTTGTAGCTAATAAAAAAGAGCTTAAGAAACTAAGAAAACTAAAGCAAAATAATCAAATGTTTATCACCATTCAATGCCCTTTTTCCTCCATGAGCATTACTTACCTCTTTGCTTCCCTGTCTCTTGGTTTCCTGTTGCCTTAGAGGTAGAGAACAGAGGTCTTAGGTAAGCACTTCAATTCCATTCCCTACTTTAGGGCCTGCCAGGGAAGGCAACGGGCTTCCAGCTGCCCTGGACAAGGATGGTTTGCCGACCCTATGGGCCAGTGGCCAGTGCATTTTCTTTGTTCATTGTAGCCTCCGTTGGGATGCAAAGAGAGTGCCAGCCATGGATTTCATTAATTCCACCATCAGTAGGTCTGAATTCATTGCCACTAATACAATGCCCTTTTCTATGTGCTGTGCCAGGGGTATTTTCTTTTTGACACCATGTGTGACCTCCTGTTATTTCTCAACAAATGCTGGCAGGCACAACACAGCTGGCAGAGCAAAGTGCATCCATGCTGAAATGAACAGCCGATTCTAGAGTGGGATGAAAATTAAATCAATAGGAAAGAAATACATACCAATATTACTCCCCTTTACTCCAGCTTTAACTGAAGCTTCCTGTTGCACATGTTAACTCTCCTGACTTGAACTCAGGCAATAGCCAGAACAAGGTTATTATAGATTATCATAGTTATGTTTTTATATTTGCTCTATCCTTCTAAAACTTCCTCAAAGTCTGTAAAACAGGTGTTTCTAAACTATTCACAAGTAACTTAGCAATTAATTCCTTTCTTTGAGCTGATGCTCAGCCTCTGCTTTTTGATCTTACAGGACAACTCGACCTGTTGAAATAATACATTACAAATAATGATTATGGTAAATGTTTATTATTTTCATCACTGAATAACCCAGTTTGCTTATTTTCCTTTCTTCTTTGGGGTTCTGTGCCTCTCCTCTCTGTTATTCTGTGTATGCATGTTGTTGTGGAAGAGCAGAGCAGGGTGAAGGGCTCCAGTTAGTCACAGGTAGCCTGATCTTTGCTGGTGACAGAAGTAGCTGAGATGGCTTAAACTGCTCAGATGCAGGACAGAGGACTGGGTAGGGTTTCAGAACAGGACTGTTGGGGATACTGGGTTTGCTTCTTTATTAATGAATCACTTTCATATGCTAAGGGGAAGCTGTGCCACCTTAGGAACTTCCCCTGCCGCAGCCATTCTGCAGCCAGCCCCAGCCTCTCTGTTTGTCCCTCTGCTCATGTCTCCACTCTGCTCAAGCCACACAAGGGAGCCGAGTCGCTGCTCTCAGCTCAGGGCTCTGGCTGCTGTGACTCACCCAGCTCTGAAGCTCTGCAGCTCAGGGTGGCTCATGGTGTTCATTCCTGTCCCTCAGAGTGGGTAACACACACATGTTTGGGTTTCTGTCTTATGACCAGGTTTTATTGAGCAGCTGTCAGTTATGGTGAAATTAATTTGACCTGTCTTAGGATGACCATGGTAGGAGGAAAGAGTCCATGGCACAGATTCCTGCTGGGACACACTCTGCACTCTGTCAGAGCCATGTGTATGATTTTGTGCGCTCAGTGTGGTGCATTGGACTGGAGAAGATGGAGGTATGTTCCCCTGCCAACACGCCCTTCAAGAAGGCAAGGCAAAAAGAAGTAGCTTCGAAACAACTATCCTGCAAGCCTGTTTCTGCAGTGGATTGTCATTTTTTTGGCACCAAGGAGAGCATTTTAAGCTGATGAGAAAATGCAACAGACTGATTTACTTGGATGCTTTCAGTGTTTCTTTGACTTTAGCCAGGGGAGGCCATAAGGGGGGTAGAGAAAACCAAAATATAATGCTGCACAAGGCTTGTTTGTATGCACTGGGGCTTGCAGACACTTGCTGAACTTGTACTTGCATGTGGGCCAAGTGGAGAAGGAGAGCAGGCAGAGGGAATTTTTGCTCTTGCTGAGATAGGATGACATCCACAGTCATCAGCCCCAGGTGAGGCCGTGCAGCTTGGAAAAGTTGTGAGAAGTGTGTGAGTGTGTGTGTGTTATACCCGCTCTGTTTGCAGTCATGCTGTTTAGCGAACCTTCTGATTGCAGGCCCTCTGGCTCACCCTCCTCTTCCTCCCCTCGGATACGGGTCTGCAGATTTGGGGCCCACCAGGTGGCACTGGCGAGGTGAAGCGTCCTGCGAGAGGGAGGATAAACCCTAAGCCCTAAAAGGATGGTAATAAACCCATTTCTTATCTCTTTGTGAGCAAGCCTTGCTTTCCTCTCTCCTGAAGTGCCCCTTCCAGAGCAAAGCAAAGGGTAAGCAGAGGCCCTAAGTGAGGTGCCCTGGGGCAGTGATGTGTTGCTGGCAGAAACATCCCATGCTTTTCTGGTAGAAGTGTCCCATTCCTTAGAGTCCATTTAAAGACTGCAGCAGGGATCTGTAAGCCACTTGGGTGACACTAATTGCTCCTTTGGCTGAAGTGTTTTGATGGCAGAGGATGGCACAGGCAGAAATGACGATGTGAGAATAAACAAGTCCTGACAGAGACCACCAAAATGCAGGAGTATTGGTGTCTCTTAGAAATGAGGAAGTGTGACCCAAAATTGTGGCCCCAGGGGTGGCACCAAGACTTGTACAACAGAAAGTCAGAGAGGGTATTGTAGGGGCAGTTCACTGGAGAATGGTGACAGTGACTCCGTCCCTGGTGGCTGTTGCTAAAGCTGAGCATGTTGTTATTCTCAGAGAAAAAGCCAAGTCCTCAAAGACTTAAACTTTCAATTTGCAATGCATTTATGGAATTCACATCCTGTTGTGATGGGGAGTCCAGAGTTGCGTCTCTGAAGTGAGAGCACACAGGGTTGCTGTTTCTGTGGCTGCTCCTGAACTTTTGTTAAAACAGAACAGAAATCTGGATCAACCCTTGGATAAAGGCTGACTGGTCTTGTGTTTCATCATGCTGCTGCCTCTAATTATACTTGGACTTAGCTGGTTGAATGAGATCAAAATTTACTGGCTACTCCTTTTCTCTGCTGCCTTTGTCATCAGTACCCAGGGCCTCAAACTCAATAGCATCTGCTTTCATACTCCTTTCATGTTTCTGCTCACATCTCCTGGAGAATTGTCCAAAGGTTGGGTGTTGGCAACTTCTCCCTTCCTGGATGACACAGGAAAAATGTCTGGAAGTGCTTCACATTTCTGGAGTTGTAGTATATTGCTAGTCTTCCCCCTATGAATTCTGAATTAAATTGGGACTTGCTTTACAGGAAATTTTAGGTAATGTCTGCCTGTGTTCACAGCTCAGTCATTTCTTTGGGTGCAGCCCAGTAGTCTGAATAGGCTGTGATTTACTGCCACCAGTGAAATGAAACAGAATCACTTTCTCTGATTTATATCCTCTACTGTAGTTAAATATTTACACAGTATCAAGATCTTAGTAATTGAATGGCTAACAGATAGGTAGCAAATGTTTATATACCTCTGAAATGGTCACAGGGCCATTGAGGTAATGATATTTCATTTTGATAAAAAGTCTTTTACTAAGAAGAAATTTAAAACTCTTTTGGCTCCATTTTGTTCTCAGGTCAGACTAAGTCATGCTGATTTCCGTGGCTCAGTGCAATTTTTACAGACTGTAAAAATGATCCACCTAGTTCAGAAAATCATTTTTGCTGAAATGAAGCAATTGTAGTAGAGGAACACAGCATCTTTCACACAGCAGTGTTGTTGATTGCTTTAGGTAAGAAGGCAAGGAAAAAATACTAATATCGCTCTCTGAAGGAAACTGGAGCTGGCAGGTTTGAACAGTACTTACCAATATTAAATCGGGATTTCTCCATTCACCTGCAGAAAGCTATCACTAAATATTTCAAGACCCACAGGTAAACAACATTAGCCCTGTTTCCTGAAGCGAGAAGGAATCCTGTCATTCCTACTTGTTCTGTTTAGTTCTATGTCCAAGTGAGGGAATTGGCATTCAAAGCAGATGTAACAGTTACAAACAAGTGTGAATATTGCTGAGCTGGATTCTTACAGGAATATTTAGAGCTTGGGAATGAGCTGACCTGGGTCACATTGTTGTCAGGTGAGGGTTGTGTCTAGGCCTGGCCAAAAGTGTGTATTTCTTAGAAAGAGAAGTTGCTTGTGTCTTGGAACTGTCTGGTTCTATAACCAAAAGACATGTCAACTTTTCTTAAAATCAAAGTCTGCAGAAAAGCTTTCTATCAACACAGATTTTCCTTTTTTTCTTTTTTTTTTTTTCATCACTGTTTGAAATTGCCAGATAATTTTGAGCTCCTGGATTTCAAATGGGATTAGATGAGCAAAAAATAGGAGAGCAGCAGAAAAGAAGTGTTTATTATTTTCTGTCTCTTGATTGCTGAAAATCATATTAGCAGCTGCATCTCATGTAATTACAGAGTGGATGTTGGGGGAAAAAATGGAAACACTACATATATTTCAGGTCCTACTTGTAATACTGTAACTTGGACCTTTTAGAACAGGGGGAGGTTGTTGGGGAATCTTGTCAGGGGAAATGAAAATTCACTACAGAGTGTTTAACATTTTGAATATGACTTCCACTATAATGGAGTCCATATTCCTGTCTGGATAGTCTACATAATCCTATAACACAGAGTTATGATTATTTTAATTCACTAGTAACAAATGTTTCTGTAGAATCAAACATAATACCTGGAGCTCAATACACAATTAACCATGTAGCATTTTGAGGTTAAAAAGAATGCTATTGTCAAAGGTTGCAGGGATTTCTTGGTTTCTCTGTCCTGGCTGGGAGGCAGTTGATAATTTCTTCATTCTGTATCCAAGATAAACTGCAGTTCATAACAGTGGTAAGAGGAGATTTCTGGTGGACACTTTCTCTGTATGCAGGGATATGTGGTGGGATAATCCCCAGCTACCTCACAGCCTGGGCAGAGGAGCCCAGCACTTTCTGTACCTGTAAAGTGTCAGTTATGTTTATCAAGGATCTAGCCCTGTAAACACGGTATTTCTCCCTGGCTCTCTGACCCCAGTCATGTTACCAGGTAAAGATTACCTCGAGATCAAAGCAATCTCATTTTTCTAACCAAACACCAGCAGGTGCGACAGGGTCCTTAGAGCACTGGTAACTGCACAGGGCTGTTCCACCTTATCCCGGGTGGGTCGCGCAACGTTTGGGTCTGCCATTGCGGCTCTCTCTCCCTGGCGGGGACTCTGGCCCGCCGTGATGCTCTCGCACCCCCGGGCCGAGCGGCGCGGTCGTTTCAGGACCCTGGCCAGGGCCGCGGCTGCGGGCGGGTCCCCGCCGGGGCCGGCAGGTGCTCCGCGGGCACCGCGTCTGCACAGAGGTGAGAGAAACACCCCCAGCTGAAGCCCCCAAGCTGTGAAAGCCTTGAGGCCTCAGCCCCACAGTGAAAATCAACATCGCTCTACACCTCTGGGTGTGCAGCTGCACTGCTGGGGCTTCGGCTGCGTGGCTGCTGTGATCTGCACAGCTGGGACGTGGGGGACACATCTGGGCATTGACAGCACATTTGTGCTCTCTAATGTGCTGTTAGGCCTTCGTTCTGCACAGCTCGAAGCTAGGATTCGTGGCCTGCATTCCAGCTCATTTAGTGACATATTTTGTGCCCCTGAAAGCATCACATAGCTCCCGGTTCCTGACCCCGTGCTCTGTGATCACTAACAGGGAATAATGTCATGGTGGAAGATATTATACACACAAACATTGGTTAATAAATGAATAGTTAGAGTGATCTTTGCCTAGTAACAGCCTCTGAGGCAGTAGTTGTTGGGAGCTTCACCATATTAGTATTACAGCCGCAGATTGAGTGGAATTTTTAAAAACAAATTAGGAGAAACAGGGACCTCAGACATCCCAACTCTTCATGCTTATGTTTACTTTTATTATCTGTTCCTTGTGCATCATTATTATACTGATTTCCCTGGGCTGCACTGTGTCTAAATATTTAGCCTTGAAATAATTCAGTAGTGCACAACTAATGAAGCAGAGAAATGACTGGAGAGATAGCATTTTAGGTGAATCACAGCTCATTCCACAAATTATTTATAGACTGCTCCCTCTTTATGACAGGATGTCAGCTACCTGGCAACAGACCAGTGTGTTTATGAATCATCTCATGGACTTATTGTGGCTTCTAGATGAGGGCAAAAGAGATTAAGGAAAGCTCACTTTGTATCTTTTCATAAGCAATAAGCAATCCCCATTCCAGTGAAAAATCTCTCTCGCCCCAGCCAGTGCATGGTTACTAACAAACCTGCCCATGATCAGAAGGGAAAGTTAATAACTAACACAGCTTTACTTTGTTGTCAAGTAGAGCTGACTAGAGCTTTGAATTCTTTAGTCACGCTTTTCTCTCTCATCTTCAGTCTCTTTACGTGACACCTCAGTGCCATCTTACAATTCGTAATTTCAGAATCAGGAGTACTCAGAGTACTATGATGAGTCAGGTTGCCTTGGATCAGGATGTTCAGCTAAGAAAGAAGGTATAAGGCTATTAAAATGAGAGTGCCAGATGCTGCAAAAATAACAGACAGAAAGCACAATAGTTCCCTCTGTCCTCACCATTTTGTAGCATGGCATCTGAGTGAAAGCAATAATGGGTCACAGCAATATGCTGTGCAAGCCCAGACTGAAGTGAGCACACCTGTGGCTGTTAATATATTTAGGTCTGTTATCATAAAAAAAAAAATGTGTGTCCTTGTGTGGACACTTGTGCTTGCAGGAAATAAAGGTTCCTTTCAGTCCTCTGGGGAGAGATGTGTAGGTGCCAGGTGTGGTGCTGTGTAGTGTGAGCAACAGCTGCATGGTTTAATGGATGCTAAAGTGAGCAGAAAGAATTGCATCAATTAGTTTGTTAATTTTTATTAGACATAACTTAGTAACTCTGGTAAAATTGACATTTACATATAATTATGGCCTTTTTCAATCACAAAAATCACGAACATTAACATATTAAATGTTAAATTAACTTCCATTTCTGTTAGTATACCTTTCTAGAAACATGGGTTGTTTTAAAGTATGTGGCTGCACGTGTTACATTCACATAATAAAGAAAACAAATATTAAATAAAAAAATAAAACAAATTATGTTAATGCAAGGCAGATATTTACAGACAGTGAAGTCCACTGTTGCTCAAAGAACCTCCCAGGGCCCTGTGGCCATTCCCGGAGTTGTACAGGCCTGATACTTATCCTTGGCAAAAGGAAACTTCTCGTGGAGTTTGCAGCAGCAAGAATCGTGTTTTGTTAAATAGCTATGAGCTGGTCCGATGGTGGATTCCATGAAACCAAAGCTCAGAAACTCAGTGTAAGACCAGAGGCAGTAGCAGGAGACAAGTTCTGGGTTCTGTTACTACTGTTATTCCAGCTGCCTGATTTTTTTTTTGGAGTTAGGAGTACACTACTGAGCTGAAACTTGTCTTTGCTATCTCTGGTTATCTAGTTGTGATGGTTGTGTGAAGAACTGGATTTTGTTTCCACTTTTTGCTTTCATCCCTACTGATTTCTAGCTGCCTCTGGGGCACAGGAACATGTCACAGATTTCCCTGGGCTACATTCCATGAGCAGTAGGGTGGCTTTGACTGTTTCACCCACTGGGAATAAGTACAAAAGGACAAACAGGGAGAATCAGGCACAAAGCAAGACTGAACACCCATTTCGAAGTCCCATGTAGACTTTGTACAGGGAAAACCTTCTCTCCCACATCTTTGCAGGCCAAAGAACTGTAATGAAAACTGGACACTAATCAAAATCAAGCAAGCATTTTCCAGAAATTTATCTCCTGAGGCAAAAGATGGTGTGTTAGCCTCCATTTCTATGGCTTATTTTCATAAGTTCTATCTAGGGAACATCTGCAGTGTGTGCCTGCATGTTGAGGAGTGGGATTCAGACTTGCTTGTATCAAGTAGCAGTGTTGCTGCTGCAGCCTTAGCCTGCACTGAAGGTCATGAACTCTACCAAGAGGTAAAAGCACATAAGTGGAAGCAGCACCACATTAATGCAGCTTCACTGCTTTCAGGCCCAAGGAAATCATGGGGACACCGGAGGTCAAATCAACATGTGAAATCAGCACCAGCCCAGTCAGTAACTGCTCTCATATCCCACCGCTTGACAGTAATCTGCCATGAGATGTCTTCAGCCTCTTATTCATTTTCCTCAACTATTATACCTGCAGGAATGCAGGATCTTCAGAGGAACCAGACAGTTTAGAGTGAGGTTGTGCTGAGTAATGCCTTGCTTTTGGCAACAGGAGCAGTGTTTATCTAAAGGAAGGGTTCAGTCACTTGGCTGTTGTGGGTTGGTGTTACACAAAGAGTATCTTGTTTTTATTGTTCTTCACGATAACTCAGGAAATACTAGTTCAGATGGTGCTGTCAGGGAAAAACAAATCACCTTTAGTTATATGTCAAAATGCTTAGGAGATTCTTCTGTGTCCTTTCCATTGTGCTCCCTCTCCTCCAGTGATCAGCAGCATTATTAACACAGCCCTTTGCTCATGCAGTTGTCTACACTGGAATTTTAAGCTTGCACATGTAGGTCAGGAGCATCCATGAGTTGACAGGAGCAGCACCATTGGATCCTCTGCCCAAATAAACCCTAGTAAGTCAGGCTCAGACAGAAATCCCTCCTACAGGACTCCACTCCTTCATACAGAGTAAAATTTAGGAACCCACAGGAAAAGAATAGCATTCATTCCGGTAAATTATTCCTTTACATCCATAACCTATTTGCTGTGAGACAAGGGGACAATCACCCTTGGTGACAAAAGGCTGGCAAAGGCTGAAGCATCAGTTTGTTCCTACTGAAACCCTACTTCAAGATTGTACCAAAGATCTGACACTTTTGTTCTGTCTGTCTGCAGGAGAAGTTCTCACATGCAGCGATATAAAAATGTGGAAAGAAATGTCAGACAAATGGAAAGCTTTTCTCTCTTTTCAGGGAAAAAAACTGATTCAATATTTGCTGACAGGACAAATGTACTTATTACTACTGCAGACTCCATAGACTTGAAATTCGTTAAGTAATACAATTCAACAGTGTTAGAAAACATAGACAGATGTTTCTCTACTTAAGGTTTACAGCTGTTTTAAGAGATGTGACATCTACACCTGCAATTGGGTGTAATCCTCTGGCCACAGTGTCTATTCCCAGCATTCCCCACATCACATATACCAGGGTGTCCCATCACACACTCATATTAAGGTCAGGTATTTTCTACACTACCACACACACCAATGAAAACTCCAGTGACAGGAGTATTTTCTTTAATGCTACCTTATATAGTGAGGCAAGAGGAGATCAATAGAACTGAAATACCTTGAGAAAGAAATGAGGTTTTTGTAGGACAGGATTTTTCTTTTGCTTTCACTGAAAAGCAGAAAAGCGCTACAGAAACAGTGGTCTTGTCTGACTAGTCTTCATCAGCTGCACATAATTTTATGGATTACAACAAACTTTTCAAACAAATACTTGTATTTATTCCCTGTGCATTGTTTGGTTTGGGGTTTGAAGGGGTTTTGTTGTCTTTTTTTTGTGTGTTGTACTCTTTTGTGGTGGTTGTTGTGTGGCTTTGTGGTTGTTTTGGTTTTTTGGTTATGTTTTGGTTGGTTGTTTTTTTAATCCAGTGCAATAATATCTACAATCAGTGCTTTCTAATTGCCTATTCTGGAAATCTGCCACAGTTACTTTAAAGTAATTAGAGAGTTTATTTAAAAGTTTTTTTGGAAATCATCACTGCTCCTGATGGAATATGTCATATATTGCAATTCTGAGGCACAGCAGGCTATTTAGGAGATAAAGGAATATCCATTTTTCTATAGGAAAATAAGCCACTGGAAGTAAATTCTCAGTTATGGTTATTTTTTACCTAAATCCTTAACGTCACTGACACCATTCTGAAAGCAAGAATAACCAAATCAATCTATTTTGAATATTTAGGTACCAAACTACTGTAAAACAGAAAACAAAGGTAACACAAAAAACAGTACTGGTGAGCTTCCTTCATGTCTGTTGGCTTCATATCATTAGTAGCATTACTAAAAGTCAAGTCCTGTGCAGTGCTAGAGCACCTTCTCCCCAGAGAGTTTTAAAGCATTCTCAAGGTAGTGATGGTCTTACCTTGAGCCCACCACTCCCTGGCAGAGACATGGAGAGGCAAGAGGGCTGTGGTTTCCAAAGACTCACTTCAACCACTAAGTGATGCTGCCTCCCCAAATGTAAACTCCCTTTATCTGACTGACGAAATACCTTTAAAACATATTAGTAAACATATTAGTCTCTTAATCACACCTTAGGAAGATCCCCTGAACTTTCTGAATCACTTGCAATTAAGCAGCCTCCAGGCAATAAAAGCAAATCCTGTTTATCTTGAGGCATCATCAAAGAATGTGACAGCACCATGGATCTGCAGGTAGGTCAGCCTTGTGTAGCACATAAGGCAACCCTGGGTACTTGTTAAATCCAAGGCAATCTGTGTAGTCAAGAGAGACATAAATCGCTTAGAAACTGCTGATCTCCAGTCTCCAACCTATGTCTCCTTTGTTATCCGTGGATATCTGTGAGAGAGGTGCTATTTCCAAACTGTATTCCCAACATGCTTTCCAGTTTGGTGCATGTGAGAGTGACCATCAAAGCTGAAAACGTTCCAGCCTGGAAACTACCAATAACAAGGAATAGCTGATGACAGAAAAACCAGGAAGCAAGTAAAAGCAGGTATCTCAAAACAGGCACAAGAAAAGGGAATCCAATTTGTACATCTGGCCTGGGGCAGATAATTGTCCAAGTGCAATCTGGAGTCACACCTGTGAAAAACTGGGAGGGAATGAGGAGCGGGTGACAGAGTAGATTTAACAAAGCCCAGAAGAGCTCGCTTTTTACACCTGAACCTGTGTCATGCACAAGGTGAAGTGTGTCTCCTGCGTCCCCTATGGCTGACCCTTGATCCAGGTGCATTATTCAGCCTGCTTGGGCACCCAGGTGAATCTCCATCCTCCATCATCATCCCTGCGCACAAAAGCTTGTCCTTGGTGGAAGGTGTGTGTTCTCACATTGCGGTGAGGACTCAGAGATGTTGTGAAGGCCACTTCCGTCTTGTTGGGTGACAAATCACCAGGCAAATAAGGCAACCCATATGCTGGGAGGGAGGAAACACTTGGCACTGCTGAAGAGATGCATGGTGCTGAAGGAAACTGAGGAAGGAAGGGAGAGTTCTCCCTGTACGGAAGGGCACTGCTGTCAGCTGGAGGCACGTGGCTGCAGTTAAATGCTGCTGCTGCTCCTTCACTATGCTCATAGTCTATGGCTTCACCAGGGCTCAGGCAGTATGTGTCTTTTCCAAGGTCTGAGGACAAGGCACTGTAGTTAGCTGAAGTTTCATCAATGGTGTTGACATCTTTTAATCCTAAGGTCTGCAAGACCCAGCTGTCCACAGCAGGGCTGGCTTGCTCTTCACAGGCAGTGAAATCATTAAAGAGGTTCCTTCTAGCTTTGGAAGCATGAGGAGTTTCTTGAGGCACAAAGCAATGGTCCTCTTTTAATCTCCTCTTGGCACTTTTAAGAATAGCACAGGTTTTCTGTCCATGGCAGGATAGCAGTTTCTATTAAAACAAACAAAAAAACAACCAAACAAAAAGGTAGAGAGTGAAGATTAAAATCTGATTTTCTAGATACCTGAAAAAAACACGTTTCTGACCTCAGATTTTAGATGTGCAAGATGTCCTTATAAAAGATACTTTTTCTACCACCTTGTGCTGTGTGTCTATGAATATGACTATTCTGTATCTTTACAATCTTGGCAGGGGAGTGGGACATGGGGGAAAGTGGCAGCCTGACAAGGAAGGAGGGAGGATGCAAAGGTAAGTCATGCTGGGACAGGTGTGATCTCGACCAGGCAGTGCTCAGAGCAGCACAGTGAGTGGCATTACACTCACTGATTCACCTCAGTTGTCATTATCCCAGGACAAGGGCCCTTCAGGCATCCAGGGATCATCAAAGGAAGGTAAGAATAAAAAAGGAAGCTCCCCACCATGTCATGAATTCAGTGGTCAGACACCTCCTCTGATGGTCTCACACTGGACCCTTCTCCCCCACAACACAGGGGATGGCCCTGTCTCCCTGCTGTGCCCAGAGGGAAGGAGAACTTTTCTACTGCTGGGAGCCACGTCTTGGCATGGGAGGGAGGACATGTCACACTATCAACTCAGAATATGATGGAAAAGGAAAGTCTCCTATTTGTTACACTTTTTTTTTACCTCATGCCCAATCCAGAGAGTTGAGCAAATAATCAATAGTTCAATTTCATGGGCATGACTGGAATAATAAAAAATGTCATTAAGCTGACAAGAAACAATTTTTATTTTTTTTTTTTTAAGATGAGAGACAAAGAACACAAGTATTTAAAAAACCCTCTTTATACTTGGTCTAACAGAATGTTTCATCCAACATGAAATGTTTAATTTTGTATTTTACCTTTACAAAAACAGCACACAGCTTTTTAATTAATAAATTAGGAAAAAATATAGTTCTGTATTCCAATGTAAACTAATAAAACATATCACTGGAAAATCAAACAAAACAAAACATAAACCAGAAATTACAAAAACAAACAAACAAACAAAACAAAACAAAGAAATATAAAAAAGGGGAAAAAATCCTTATCAAAGGGATAATTGACAAAACAGACACATTAAAGAAATATATATTCAAATTTGATCTTTTTTACTGAAAAAAGGCATTAGATGGAATAATTTTATCTTGCTTATAACCATTACTTATAACTAACTAATAAACTAAATTATGCCATGGGCTATACTGTCTCCACAGTCAAAACTTATAGGATGTCATTCCTGGGGGAAACTGTCACCTTAGATCCATGATCAGCAATTTGGCAGCTCTGTCAAGTTAAATCTCATACTGCAGGTTGTCTGCACTCTTTGACTTTCCATATATTTTAATGGCCTGTACCTATTTAACCTGTTCCTCCTGCACACATCTACACAACACGTTTGAACACAATACCTTGGCTTTTTCTTCTAAACACTTAATCAGGGCAGAATTCAGGTACTGTCGGAGGTTATTATTTTCTTCATGTAACCTAGCAAGTTCCTCTTCCTTCTGAAGCAAAGTATCTTGAAGCTGTGGAATAGAGATATTGATGAATAGATGTTGACTCTGTAACTCAATAGCAATTGCCCTGTGGTACACGCTGCTTGGATTTGATGATGCGGGTGTTTGCTTTGTGAGCTCAACACACCCCTCCAGCCTCTTGTCTCTATAAATCTAAGTGGCATGAGTGTTCAGTTTTCACTTTTAACTTCCTTTAATCTTTAGTGAGTGTTTGAGAAGACTACTCTGAAAAAACCTGTAACCACAGAATAATAATAGAAAGTAGAATTACAGGTAGTCCTGTGAGCAGCCAGAAACCGTCATGGGCATGACAGCAGCTGCAGGATCTCCTGAGTGGCAGCAAACATCCCTTTGCACCCCTCATTCCAATTTATAGTTGGCTGGTGAGAAAAAAGAAGGAGGAGTTGCAGACTAACAATTTATGCGGGGTAGAGTGCAGAAGGAAGATGCAGTTGCCATTCTTTATGATACGGTAGGATGCAGTTATCCCTTCAATACTGAACCCTACTGTGCTAGTCCTGGTACATATACAGAGCTGAGATAATCCCTGCTCCCTAGAGCTGAACAAGAATGCCAGATGCTTAACCCTTTTTCATGGGAAATCTCTGTGTTTGCAGACAGGTTTTTGCCCCCTGAACATAGCTCAGGAAACTTCTTTAGGAGGAAAAAGGATCTTCTGCTAAGGACCCCAGGCATCTGCTGAGCAGAGGCTGTCAAGAACAGACTCAAATGGCTGAGGTAGAGCCAAAGAGAGAAGTACACTGGCATCTAGAACTAGGGTTGGTGATAAAGCGAATAAATGAATTTTCATTGACTTCACTGTGTCAAAACATTATTCCAAGTACTTGATTGGAGTCATCAGTCTGGAGTTCCTTCATCTAGGACTGTTCAGAGTTTCTCCTGCTCCTTCCTGGGATTTACAAAAAAAAGGAAAAGGAGAGAAAATAAAGTAACCAGGAAATCCCTGTTGGTCAAAATGGCTGATCCTCCATGGAATTAGGCAATTCTGGTGGAATCAATTCTCATGAAGTTAAACTTGGTTGAATCAGGTATTTTTGGCCAACAGCACCATCAGAGCCTGAGGGACACCCTGGTCATGCTCCTGGTCTTCACTAGCGCCAAGGCTGCCGATGGAATATGCTGTAAGAGGGGAGGGATGCGTAGGGAACGCAGCACCTGTTCCAACATCACAGGGCAACACAGGGGAGACAAATACTTGCATCAAGGAAGAACAAATAAAGCGGTTTTCTGTCACTTCCCACAACCGTGCAAGTGAGTGGGAGACATGTCACAAACCAACCCAGAAGGTGCGATACGTGACACAAGGTTCCGGAACTTCGTGGGGTGCAACCGGGGTTGCCGGGGCGGCGCGGAGCCTTTACCTGCTTGTTTCTGTAGAGCTGGGAGGACAGCTGGTCTCCCTGCCACGCCGAGTCCTGGGCACCGAGCTGCGGGCTGCAGAAGTGGCCTGGGGGAGCAGAGGCAGGGTTAGCCCGCTCCGCTCCCGCTCCCTCGCCCTGCCCGGCGGCGGGAGCCCCGCTCCCGGAGCGCACTCACCCGGGCTCGGCCGAGCCTCCCGCCGGCCCTGGCTGTGCGGCGGCTCCGCGGCGCGGACGGCGGCCCAGGTCTCCTTGGAAACACCGGCCGGGGCGGACCAGGGGCAGGCGCAGCCCGGGCCCCCGGCGAAGTCCGGCTCCGGGCACGGCCGGCCGCTGCTCTGCGGAGGGAAGGGGCCGAGGCGATGGGGCGCTGGCCGGGGGACGGCGGTGCCCCCTCCCCAGCTCCCGAGGAGAGGCGGTGTCAGCCCGGCCCCGGCGAGCGCTCCCCTCGCTCCTGTCCCGGGCTGCGCTCAGGGGCCTGTCCCGGGGCAGGCGCTCCCGTGGGCGCTCCCAGCCCTGCCCCGGGTGCCCGCTCCCCGCTTTTGTTTTCTCCCCGCCCGGGGGTCCCGCCCGGCCCCGCTCCCTCCGCTGAGCGCGGGCAGAGCCGCCCCGCCGCAGCCCCCCGCGGCACAGGGGCTCCGAGCAGAGCTGTGCCAGGGAGCTGGCTGCGTTTCCTACAATTCCTTGGAAAATACTACGGTGCTGAGTGGGTTTAGGGTGAAGGGAGGTCGCAGGCTGTCCTTGGCCAGACCGTTCCTGCCACCTTGGTTTGATTCAGCTCTGAAGCAGCAGCACAGAGCCAGCAGAGTCACCTCCAGGCTGCTCGCACTCTCTTCTGCCCCTGCAGTTCTACAGGAGTCCCAGACCGCAGAGCCTGGGGTTGGCTCTCGATTCACTCTTTTCCCCTCCTCCAAATAAGCTCCATCTGCAGCAGCTCTAAATATCTGCAAGGCAACGGCAGAGCTTGGAGACTCAATCAGGGAATCTGCTCACCCATGGGAAGGCACAGCAGCACAGACTGCTCTTGCAGGTGGAGGAGAGCCCTCTTTTTTCCCCATCTTAAAGAGGGCACAAAATGTACTGCAAGTCCCTAAGGCTAAGAGACCAGCTTCTGCTTTTCTGCCTGGAGGTTGAGAGAAATGCAAAGAGCACTTACCATATTAGTGGCAGAATAAAATGCAGGTCTTGGGAGCACGTTTCTGTTAAAGCCCCAGAGAGGTTTAAAAGGCTCCGAAGGAGGGGGAGAGGGGGGAGACCGGGGAGGCGAGTTTAATCTAAAGGAGCTCCCAGTGACGCCTCACAGCTCTCCTGAAACCCAGCAATCTGATTTGGTGTAAAGCTGTCAAACTTGTGACGTGAATAAACAGCAAACTTGCTGAAATCAAAGTCATTCTGGTCCCACAAATCAACACAAGGAAGGAGGGAAAAGAAAAGGAGGGAGAGGAAAAAAAAAAAGCTTCCACACACTTCAGGACAGCAGTGAACTAGTGTGTCTGAGTTTCACACCAGGAAATGAACAGGGACCCAGGGAAGCATCCCACATGTTCAGAGCAGGGCTGCTGGTGTTGCTGGTGAGTTTTTTTTTTTTGTTTTGTTTTTAAGCCTTGTTTGCAGTTGTAAAATCCAGCAGGAAGAAACAAGTTTGTCCAACATGCCTGGCTGAGGGAGTGGGTTTTGCCCAGCTTCCCAGAGGTGTGTGGAAGCAAATATGATTCAGAGCACTTCTGTGAACCGTTCTGAGGAAGAAAATTCAGATTTGAGAACAGCACAATCTGCAATGATAAGTTCCTGCAAATGTCTCACTATATGGGGAATGTTTTCTGCCAAGCCCCAGGCTTCCAGAAGATCTCCGGACATAAATGCAGTGACAGTGGTGTAAGATTTAGTATCATAAAGGATAATGTTGCAAAAGCCATACACAGGTGTGTGAAATGCAGAGATTGCTTCCATATAGACACTTTTAATTCACATCATATTTTCACAGCAATCAATCTATGGACAAACTTGAGTTTTTCCCAGAAGAAAAAAATAAAAATCAAAACAAAACTCTTCACTGAGGGTTTGTCTTTGAATAGCACAGAGGATGGTGGGAATAAAGGCAACTGCAGAGCAGTTGTTCCATCAGAATCCTGCCCCTGCCATGATGTCAAGGGCTGTTCCAGGTGGTAACCCGATCTCTCTAGACATGAGCCACAGGATGATGCTGGGCCGAGGGCAGGCCATGCCAGCATATGGGATGATCTTTCATTTCTCCCCTGGAGAACGCTCAGTGCAGAGCAAGGCTCAGGGACAACAAAAACCAAGAGGGCTTTTTGTCTCGCAGTCTTTTATTCCTGGTGTATTTTCCTAGATTGCTGCCCAAGGTAGATTGGCAGCTATGCCAAGTTAAACTATTGCCATCTCCTGCCTTACGTTTTCCCCAACAGAGGTGTTTCGAAAAGGCCTCACGCTCCATTCCCACAGTGCCCTGTAGCTTCCTTTTAAACCCCAGCTCAGCACCGCACGATTGGTAACTGTCCTGATAACCCACCTCCTTCAGATGCCAACCCCCTTCCTGCATGGCTGCACGGAGCGCACGGGGCGGGTGGGATCTGCTGGCTAACAAGAACACGCGAGGTCTGTGACACACACCCGACACGCGCCAAGGCCCACAGCGGCTCCCAGGCCGGCTCCGGGCCCTCTGTCGCCGCGGGGCCGCCGCAGGGCGCTGCGGCAGCAGTGGCCCGGGCAAGCCCCGGGGCCAGAGGGGCTCTGGGGCGGGCGCGGAGGCTGCAGGAGCGCTCAGGACCCGCCGCCGCCCCGGGCCAGGCGCAACCGCCCCGCGGGTCCCGCCCAGCGCCGGCAGCGCCTCCGCGGGCTCAGCGCGGGGCTGCCCAAGATGGCGTCATCAGCCCGCGCCGCCCCCCCGCGCGGGGATGGCGGAAGGGGGGGGTGTATGGCCCCATGAGGGGCCGGGGCTGCCCCGCTCCCCATCCTCGGGCTCCGGGATAGCGCTCCTGCCGCACCGGGAGGCTGCGGAGGTGCCCGCCCGGCCCCGGATGGGGAGCCTGCAGCGGGTGAGAGAAGGGATGCCCTGAGCAAGCGGTGCCCCCCCGATGTCGCCCCGGGTCGTCTCGCAGCTCGTCTGTCGGGACAGGGGCAGCGGCAGAGAGAGGAGGGTTGAGTGTCTCTGAACAGCGCATCTAGGGAGATGATCAGGGCTCTGGAACATCTCTTAGGAGAGATTGAGGGAGCTGGGCTGTTTCGTCTGGAGAACAGAAGGCTGAGGGGATCTCAGGCATATGAGTATATCAAAGGCGGGTGCCAAGAGGATGGTGACAAGACTCTTTTCAGTGGTGCCCAGCGACAGGACGAGGAGCAATGGGCATAAACTAGAACACAAGAAGTTTCAGTGCAGCATGAGGAAGAACTTTACATTGGGGGTGGCAGAGCGCTGGAACTGGCTTCCCAGGATGGTCTTGAAGTCTCCGTCTCTGGGGACCTTCAGCCCCCACCTGGGCGCCTTCCTGTGTCACCTGCTCCAGGTGACCCTGCCTTGGTAGGGGCGTTGGACAAGATGATCTCCAGAGGTCCCTTCCAACCCTAACAATTCTGAGATTCTATGAGGGACAGTGAGTGGGCATGGCTCCTTCCCACCTTGTGTGGACGTGGATGTGGGAGCAGCATTGCTGGCTCACGGCTGCTCCCGGACAGGGCCCTTTGCCTGGCACAATGCGTGTGGCTCTGTCTCTGCTTCCTTTTGGCAGAGCTCTGCACGCTCAGGTGTGCTCTGTGCCTCTGAGAAGTGGTGGGAGGGGTGTGGGCACACTCTTGGGAGTGGAAAGCAATTACAAAGAGAGCTTGTGGTCACTCCATTGTTGTGTCTGCACAGCTGGTATCGTGTTGGTTGCAGAGTTGACAGTGCTTGGCTTTCTGAGCTTAAGGAGTTCAGGTCAACTTACGCTGCCAAGGTTGATATGCTGGGGAGTAAAAGGTGGTACGTGAGTAAAAGACCACCAAATCAGAGCCCTGGTAGGTTTGGGGAGACAACCTTTGGGTGACTTTCAACGAAAGAAAAATGCTGTTGGTGTAGGAGAGAAAGACCTAATTTTGCAAAATCATGCATAGTGTTGTCATACATGATGATGGAACATCATCAAGTCATAGTAGCAAGCACATGTAATGTAAAAGAAAAACTAAGTAACAATCATCTCTTGAAGTGTGTTAATTCCCATATGTTCTTTATACTTGTATTTTCTTTTATAATTTCTATGATGTTTTTCGTTTAAATGACAGTGATGAAGCTAATTCTTCAGAATAAAATAAATTAAAAAACCCAACAAACTCTTTTTTTTTTCTGGTTTAACCCATTTTTCTGTGGAAATGGCCTTAAAAATTGCGTTTGCATCATTATGAAGGGATGTTACACAGAAGAAATACAATAATATTTACAAATTGTTTAATTCAAGTTTTATACCAGATTTGCTACAGTTACAGTATGTGTTACTTTGCATGCTAACACCTGCATGGGTGTCCAAACCTACCCCAAATCCTATTCACTTTTCCTGCCTTATTATTGCTACAGTGCTTATCCCAATTAAGAGTGGTTAAAGTGTATCAGTGGCAAAATAGAGGCTCAGTTAATAACTCCAGATATTAACCTATAGTCAGGTACACACAGGTATCTGGCACTTGCAGGAATCTCTGATGATGTTTGTGAACTAAAGGTGTGAAAAACTAAACCTGATGGGACTGATTTGCAAGAATGCTTCTGAAAGGGAATTTATGCGGAGACAGGTTCTGGTTGTTTCTCTGATCAGTCTTCCTCCTTGAACACAGGACTAAAAGGCACTTCCCAAATCCAGTCCCCTGCTGTTGAGACATTCTTAAACTTTTCAATCTCCCTCTTAAAACTAATTAGGTTATTTTCCTTATGTTATTCCCACTGTGAGGCTACACCATACTCAGCTCTGATGGCTAGACACTTTCTAGTTCCAGTTTGAATGTATTCATAGCAGGTATAATCCCTTTTGTCCTTGTGCCAAACTCTCGCTTTAGTTTAGACACTTCATTTCCCTCTCTAGTTTAGCCTTGATGTCTTTGCAGAGGCCTGTCACATATTGTCTTTTCCTTTGCTTTTTAGGTCAAAGAAGGCACTTTTTTTACAATCTTCCCTAACATAAACACTCCAGGAAACCATCTCAGAGAATACTCCAGCTGACATTAACCTGTTTTTCGGGTGGATGACCAAAGTTACTCAGGTTGCTGTGTAACACACCATTGTTTTAGCGAAAAGCATTGGCAAATATTTCTCTTTTATATCTTTCTGGTACAATTTAGGGTAGTCGTTACCTTTTTCATCACCCTCTGACTGCAGTTAATAGTTTTGAAATCATTGTCAGCTGGCAGTGAATACACCTGTGGGCTTCATCTGCTATAAAATGCAGTTAGTCAAACTCAGTCTTCAGTGCTGTTGGGCTCCAGCTCTCATATTGATACTTTTCAGTACTGTGGAGTTTCACAAGCATTTAGAAAGAAGCAAAATGATGACTACAAGATGGAAAAACTACAAAACACCTCTCTGGGTTTACCTGCATTTTCTCACAACAAGAGTGGTGAGTCAGTGAAAACAGGATATCCTATCTACATACAGCTCTTGTGGTGACTTCAATGCGTTCTTTTGGTTTGAAATGAAGGTAAATAGTATATTAGGGGTGTATGTGGGTTTTTTTTCCCTGTGTTTTCTGATACACACTGGCTGAGATTTATCCTTGGCAGAGCCTTAGAAGGAAATTCAGTATTACTAGTGGCTAATTGGGTTCAGTAAAGGGTTGTTTTTGTCAAGGAAGGAAGTTGCATTTTAGCAGCTGCATGGAAAAGAATAATACTTCGTAGTGATCTACAAACTTAATTTGAGCAATGGATGTTATCTGATGGAATTTATCAGAAAAAGTTGAGGTTCTTATATATAGGTACATTCTATACATAGAATATCCTTAAAGATGAAGTGTGTAAGGAGTATGTTTGAATAACATCTGTGCCATGTGTTGTGTCCTCAAGTGCTCTTCCATCTGTTACCACCCCTGCTAACAGCAAATCTGGATTCTCTCCTGTGGAAGTAGATGTTGTTTCACAAGGGATGGAAGATCTCTGCTTTGAAGAGACATCTGTTAGGTAAAGCAGAGATAGCTACTCTTGAAGATGTAGGACTAGAGGGGACTTCTGTGTCATCATGTCCTATCTCCTACTTTAGTTAGGCAGCTGATTCATAAAACATCAGTGTCAGCCCACCAAAGCTTGTTCATGTGATGCTGGTACTGCTTTTTACGGCTTGTCTGTTCAAAACATTACTCTAATTTCTGATCTGAATTTATTCATGGATGTTTGTGGCTTTAGCTGTTTCTGTTTAACTGTGTGTGCTTGCTACTTGATATGTTATAAACTACAATTTATGCTGTGTTTGTCTGGCTTTGTGTAATTGTTTTTCTATTTTGCAGTGTGTGTGACCATTTTTTTATTTCACAGTTCTCTAGACTGCAATTGGTTACGCTCCCAGTTACAGGAATGAGGAATCACCTCCTGAAATGGAAATACAAATGGAAAAAGTGCAAGTTTTATGTGCACAGAGTATATTTGTAGAATTCTCTGCTTATGGAATGTCATTGAGAGTGAGAGCATTGTGATATTAAATAAACAATTATTTTTATAATTCTGGAGTTTTCTTTTGAATATTTTCATTGATTTTACTAGATATATTGATCTGTCTGAAGAGGACACTAATTGCACTGATGTAGTGTCCTGTGGACATGTTCTCTCAGAACTCATTCCAGGCCCTATGTATTATCTTTCTCTTGCCCTTTCCTTTTGAGTAGCTGGAATTGTATCATAAAAAATGAGGTCCTAAAGAGGTACAGATCTCAGAGCTGGCTTTTGACAAGCTGATGAGTTTTGAAAACTGCAGGTGGGAATCTGCTACTGTTGCTAATCTTATTGGTGTATGGAAGAGAAACATGTTCTACTCCTGGCAGCACTTAAGTGCCTGGAACTTCAGAATGTCACCCATTTCCAGTATAGACCCAAGTCAGTCTTTGCATCTTGGTGTTTCCAGTTCCTCATCTATCAATCTGGACTGACGCACTTGCTTAGATTTTACATTTCTGCAATAAAAAATGTACTCACATAGCCGCTGATCAGATGAGTCCCTTTGTTCTTGGCTGTGACTACTGCGCTCCAGAAGAGCAATATTAACTGTAAACTGATGACTTTTCATGAGGTTTGCGAGTTAATTAGATGGGAAATTTAATATAAACCGTGATGTAGTTTTGGAATTGAGGCCTGTTCTTGGTCTGGCATCAGCAGCACGCTGCTTCTGTGTCGACGTTCCTCCATCCGGGGGTTACCACTGAGCAGAGCTGCCATGCTGTAGCTAAGTAACCTTTACACCACAGAAAAGAGATTCAGCAGTGTAAACAAATGCATGTAGGTTATCCCATGGTTAAATAACAGATGGCAGAAACAGTTTTTCTTGACTGTGTTATGAGTGTTGGCCATCGCGGTTTGGGGGAAATTGTTGCACCTTTACAAGAGAAAGACCAGTGTGCTGAAAAGCCATGTTTTTCTCCATGGTGTTTTCTGTTGAAGTCAAACTATTTTGCAGGGAGACCTGCCAGAAAACCCTAGCTCATGGGTTTAATCCAAATTAGGATGGGTTTTTATGGGACCAGATGCAGAGCTGAATGAGGCCTCATGTCTAATCAGCCACTGATGTGTGTATCTGCCTGCTTCCTAACCTGGTCTGTGAGCCCCTGCAATGTGAACTGTGCTGCCAGTACCTATGTGCTGGGCTTCACCTATTTAATAGTGCTTTTCCTCTTGGCTGTGACTCAGGAATTGGCAGTCTGGCTTCCCTCCATCTTGCTTTGGGTGTAGAGCTGGGCACTTTCCATTCTTGGCTGGCAGTTGGGACGTTTGGCAGAGATCTCTGATCTGAGTAAATATGTGTGAGGGCATCTCTTCATTGCAGAGCTGTATGACATTGCCTTCCCTAATCAATAATGAAAGAGAGACTCTAGGATGTGTGTAAATGTGTTGGGGGTCAGAAGGTGAAGGATGTTGTTGTCATGAGCTGAGAAAGATGTCAGGGTTTTTGTGCATACTTTTCAAAGGCTGAGCTAAAACAATAAGTCACTGGGGAGATACCCTAGTAAAACAGCTCTGGCTGTATACATAAAATTTCCAGCTCCTAGTCCATGCAGGTAGTGTTCGATGAACTGGTGATGAAAAGGAATTAGTTGGCTGGTAATTCATCTAAAAGATTGGCAGAGGATTTTACAGGCTTACACCAGAGCTGGCTGGAGACAATAATCTCTTTTCTCGAAGAATGCCGAGGTCCTGACGCCCAGCTCGTTGGAATGAAACCTGAATGCTTTTTAATTCTCTGTGAGGGATTTTTTCTTTTCCCTCTTTGGTTTTTGTTTTTAGGAAGGAACAAAATGTTTCATTGTGATTTTGTCAATTATTTTGATATAATGGATTAAAAGACTAAATGTCTTCCAAATCCCAAAGCCTTTTAAAAGAATTCCATTCAAAACACATCAGAGCTGTTTTCTTCTCTGAATTTTTGCTGAAATTTAATTTTAACCAAAAGTTTACACACTTCAATGGCAGCATTGGCTCCCATGTAGCAATGATGTGCATTGGATAATAACTGCAGACAGGATTTTTTTTGTCTAGTTATATTTTATGCTATCCTGGAGGAGAAAGGGGTGGGAGGAGGTTTGTATCCATTTGGCAGCCTCATACTGTGCCAAAGCAGTGTAAAAAGGCCTGAGAGTGAATAAGAAACAAGAGAAGTATTTGGTTTTTAACTGCTCCTGGATGAGAGAGCAGGATTCATCCATGCCTTGCTGTAATTTTACAATTCCATTGCAAACTATGATAGTACAGCAGGGAAAGAAAGATGAGGTTAGTACAGTGAAACAGAGTAGGCTTCAGAGAGGAGACTTTCTCTTGGCTCAAGGTTCTTGTATCCAAGTCTCCTGATGTGACTGGAAGGAGCAGAGACTTAAATGGCAGCTATTGAGCTGCCCAGAAGCTCCTGTGGGTTCTGTTTCATCTTTCATTCTCTCTTTCTAGTCAGACAGAAATGAGACCTCTTGCCATCCCCAGAAGCTGCAATGACTGGTCTCCCATCTGTGGCTGGCATTGAAGCTCAGCAGCTTCCTGACATGCATGTTGGGATTCCTGTTGGCTCAGATCAATGTTTGCTGACGTTCTTCTTGGAGCTAGAAAGTTGTATTGTTATTTGAGATATGGCAGGTTCATTTGAAGGGAACTAACTTAATCTGGGATGCTACTATTAGCTGTTGGATGTTGTTTTGTGATTCCTCAGATTTCAAGGGAGTTTTGTGTTCAGTGATAGGGCTTAGACCTCTCCACAGTCTCCAGCAACCAGGAGATACAAATCTATAAGGAAGAGTCTGGGTGAGCACACCTGGTGCCTTGAGCACAAAGGAGTGTGGCCCTGTGGAACAAAATATTTCACTGGGAAACTGAAAGACTTCACAGTGCTCATTTCTGTGTTGGCTGCTGGCCTGAAAAGTGCCCTTAAATAAATTGCTTTTATTGCTTTGTTTCCCCCAAATGTGTGATGAGGAAGATACTATGTTAGATGTTCTTACTGAGGAATAGCCCTCTGTAATTGCTGGCAGTTTTACTTTCAGAGCAACACTGATTACAGACTGTATTCTTTCAAAGACATGGTTTGGAACCATGAATTTTGGGGGATAGATTTATTGTTGAAAATGTTTTGGTTTTCCTGTGCTCCTGGATGTCAGTGTTTTATAGAAGCATGCCGTGGGCGGACACTAGAGGGCTTGCTGGCGTCGTTCCCTCTGCTCCCACCCGAGCACAGCAAGAAGGCTCATCAGGGTAAATCAGGGAGCTTTCACTTGGAGTCTTATAGCTGGATTTAAGTTTTAAGGGTGGAAGAAACTGAGCAATACAGGGGAAAGGAATTCTTTCATGCTGCATCTTTACAAGCTTCGTCATCCCCACGAGGACAATAGCACTTACTCCACCTTACGACCTTTTCAAGTGCATCTGTAATCAAGTAAAAGTTGCCAGTGGGAGCATTGCAAGCACAGGCTGTGTTTCAGTTAAACCTCCAGGCAGGCGAAATGATCCCAATAGCAATTAACTACAGGCGTTTCAGCAATTAGTTGTGGGTGATGTTCAGGTTGCCTGTGTAACTGTACTTACAGAGGTGTGAGTACCTTAGGATGGGCAGGCTCTGGACTGAGGTGTTGTGGGTTGCTGTCTGGAAGTCTTTAGCACTCTCTGTTGCCCATTGGGTATTTGGCTTCATACCAGGCATTGTGACAGTTACCATGTGCTTTCCCAAATCGGGGGGAATATCTGATTTCTCACACTACTATTTGCTCAAGTATGCACTGGCTGCTGTGTGGAGAACACTCAGTGTGTCCAGCCAGCCTCACCCTGGCATGGCTCTTGGTCCTTGCTCCACCTTACCCACTGCCAAAGCTTTAACTTAACAGTGTGTTTGACTAGTTTTAAAACAATTATATCACTGGGTTACCTCTTCAGCATATAATAAGAAGCCTCTAACCACTTTGTTGGAGAATAAGAAACAGAATGGCTTTGGAGGTTAATGTGCTGCCAGCAACCAGCCTTGCAGCAATGGGTTAAGTGGGACCATCCCTGTAGACTGTCACTCACCAGACTGTTTTTTTGAGTTGACCTGCTAGGATTTTTCCCTCAACCCCTCTCCCCTTTCTCTTTTTTCTCTCTCTTTCTTTCTCTTTATTCTTTTCCTCAGGTCTCTTGATTTCATGCTGGCTTTCTAAATTGAGGATAAAGTTAATTCACTGCACAATGCCGCAGCTGGAATGAAACATGGCCAGTCGCCTGTGTGGAGTGGAGGGCTCCATGCTGGCTGGGGGTGGCTTGTTGCATCTCCTAAGGCCACTACGGGCTGTCACTGATTTATTGATAGTGCTTCCAGCAACAAAGCAAGAAGTTAACTAATTATGAACATATGGTTCAGCTCACGCTTGACTCAGCAGCCACCTTGTTAGCCTGGATCTGCCTAGGTATTCCAAAGCAGGAGAAGAGGAAACTTTTGGGTGGAAGGTGTGGTCCAAAGTCCCACTGACAAGCCAGAGGGAGACTTGATTGATCTTAATCTATTCTTTTTGTTAGGAGGCGGCATGCTGCTGTCAGGAACAGCTTGGTAATAACAGATTTGTGGCCTCTAAGTCCTTGTGGTTATAGCCAGCATGCGACACTCGGTCAGCTCCTTGCATGCTCTGTTCTTAATTGGTCTCGATGGTGGGGTCTGAAATGAGACGGCAGTTCAAGGTGCAACACATGCTGTACCTGAAATTGCAGCCTGTGAGCTGCTGCACAGATGTCAGCTTTTTACCAGTGGGCTTACTACTGGGGACCCGGAGGGTCCGTGCAGAAAGGGACAAGGGATGTCTGAGAGGACCCTGCAGATTTTCAGGGCTTAATATGGAATTAATTAGGGGAAAACTTAGAGAGAGAGTGTGACTGGTAGAGGAACAAGAAGGGGGGTGCAAAGAACTTGTTAGGAAGTTAATCAAGGTGGATTGCAATTTTGTCTGCATTGAGTGGTCAGCATGCATAGTCTGGACATGGGAGAGTATTTAATGGGAATTGATACCAGCTAGAGGTGGGAGGAGGGTGTCTCTTTCTGTCCATCTGTTGGTCTTTTAAAAGTGAATTGGCCTATGCCACAGGATTTAAAACAGTGTAGTTATAGACTCTGTTTTTTTCCATGGGCATACATGGTTTACAGGAAGAATGAGCTTATTTCTGTCCAAATTTTTAAAACAATGTTAGGGTTCTTTGAGTTTCCTTAACTGGAAATGCTGAACACAGACAGAAAGCAACTTTAATAATAGGCAGCAGAAAGAACTCCAGGGATGAGTGATTTGACAGACAACAAGCAGGTTTATTTTATGACTACCTAGACAAAGAAAATGTGAGCAGAGAGGTTTATCTGTTTTGGGATGTATTAATAAGACCATAGTCAAGGTCTCCCAAGGCTGAGGGAGATGGTTAGTGACTCCTACTAGGCACTGGTGAAACTGCATCTGGTTTTGGCCTTCACAGTGCAAGAAAATTGTTGCCAAACTGGAGAATTGAGCAGAAGGACCACTATGCTGGTCAGGAGGTTGTAGTGCATGAGGGTGAAGGAGCTGAGTTTGCCTATCTGGGAGAAGAGAGGCAAGGGAAACTGATGAGTCTTCCACTTCCATGGGAGTCTATCGAGAAGACAGAGGCCAACTCTTCAGATATGCACAGTGAAAGGACTTCAAGTATTCCAAAGCTGGGACAAGTTCTATTTCAACTAAATATGAGGGGAGCAAAAAAAAAAAAAAAGGAAACCCAAACGTGATAAGCTAGAGAGGTTATGGAATTGCCATTTCTGGTAGTTTTTATAACTTGGCTGGGCCAAATGTGATCTAAATTTGAAAAGGACTCTTAATTTTCCTGTGACCAGGCTGCAAGTGGAGCACAGCCCAGTGCCTGTGAGAGAGGCACATGGCTCACGTTCTGTCCTGCACTGCTGTGCTGGCTGGCTCATGGCTCTGGTGTCATACCATGATGTACGTGGCAATTATCATCGTCACTCCTGTATTGTAATGAATTAGGACAGTTAATTAGTGGGTAAAGCTGATCTGTAAACAACCATTTGGAACACAATTTTCCCAGATATGGCAGTAGGTTTTCTTGGCAGAGGCTGTGCTCGGAGCTGTGATTAGCTTCTTAGAGCAGAAATTATTTTTGATGCTAAATAAGTGGCTGTCCCTCAGCTGTTTCTTATCTCCTGTGAGGGGATGCTGCAGCTGAGCTGAGGAATGTGAGAGGTCCCTGGGAGACCTCATACTGCTGCTGAAGATGGTTTGAATTCACCTGGCTGCCTGCACTGCTGTGGGTTGGGAGCAATGATGTAACATACTATTGGTTCAGGCTATTGAGATGTTCATCTCTAGTTAACAGTCATCTAGAGGAAGTGAAGGGATTAATTTTCAGGCTATTAAAGCTGCTCTTACATTTAATTTCTGACCAAAGCCTTGCTTTGACTTTGCCTGCAGGGACCTTCTCTGGCTGAAAGCTTTGTCTGTTGTATAACCACACAGGAATAGTTACTACTTACTGAGATCCCCATGTCAGTATCTTTGTTGTAATACATGCATTAAAAAAACCCACCAAGACTAGTGTTCAGGCTTAAGAATTTATTGAGAATTTATTTGTATGACACTAATAGTGTGAGAGAGAGAAACCTGAAGGAATCAGCAATTACTCTCAGCATCACATAAGCATGTCTGTGTGGTGCAGAGCAGCTCTGGAGGAAATAAGAAGCAGGATTTAGTGCTTCCTTTTTTATTTTGGGATCCATGTCTGCTCTGTCCTTCACCCAGAGAAGCAGTGTGGTACAGTGGTGACCTTCTCGAGGTAGTGTTGTCATTCCTCGCTGCAAAAAAACCAGCCACTGCTTTGGTTTGTAGCAAGCACAGGTTATTCAAAAAGAGGAGAATGTGTTTATGAAAAATTCAAATGAATTGGGCTCAGATTTGAGAGTGACTGGATCAGTTTGTGGTTTTGTACCTAATGAGGAAGGGAAGCTGGGAATGAAGATTAGGATTTAGATTGTGATCCCAAAAGTACATTAAATACTCAGAAACATGTGAGTTTGAAACCCAATTTCAGACTTGCTGCCAGGGAGATCTCCTTGCTGCCAAGTTAGGAGGAGCTTTTCTGACTTCAGTTTCAAGTTGTTACTCCAAGGCAGACCTGCATCTGAGTAGGAGCAGTTATTTGGTTTAGCTGGTGCCAAATGGGAATTGGTAGGAGTGATCATAATTTTCTGGGCACCTTATGGGCACCTTTCTCTAGAGTTGGCCCAAAAAGGCGGGGGGGGGGGGGGAGGAAATATAAGCAAAACTTCTAGTGCTGATGAACGAGACCAGCACGTACAGGTCAAAGGCAGAGGAACTCCCTAGTGAGACCCTGCAAGCTGAAGACCTGTGTTGTCTGCAAGTAACACCGTGTTCCTGCTCAAGCCTGTGGAGGACTCAGAGCTTCTTTTTATTGTGTGTTGGTAAAATGACTAGTTTCCTGGTGCAGAAATTGCAACACTTGTAGTTTTATACTCAAAAGTCTGTTTCTTTGTCAGAGGGAGCTTTACATCACAATGGATGAACTCTTTAGGTGTGTTCCCATATAGAATTCAGTGATATTTCCCCATCTGCTAATTTCCTTTGGCTTCCCAGCTAAAACTGGGATCTGTGTCATGACACTCCTGTTTCAGTACCAATTGCTGCTCCCTTTCCCGCCAAATGCAGATGTAGCCATTAGGATGACTTGCATCCTGCTGCAAGCAATATGTCCAGTCTTTACCCTACAGAGGTATTGTTTAAAGGGCTCTGAAGGTTTTGAACAAACTGGCCTGGCAGGGGGACTTTCAACTTCCCCTCCTTAATGGGCACAACAGCCTGTGTTTGTAAACAGAGCCTTAGAGGAGTAGTGGGAGCCACTGGAGGACTGTCAGCTGGTTAATTGGATGTCAGCTCCCTGCCGGGACGGGGGCTAATGAGTCATCCTGCATAAAGGGAATGGCCCTGGGAGAGAGGCAAAGACTTGGACAGCAATAATCACATCGACAGAGAAGCCCAGAGCCCACCTGTTGGGATAAAGGCAGAGCAGCATTTGGGGACAGAGGGCTTCCCTGTTTGGATTTTGTTAAATAGAGATTAAGCAGGTTCTGAATTTGTAAAGTTGAGATATTATTACTGGTGTGTGTGTTTAAACATGTGCTCATCTGCATGGGCAGTGGGCTGATATACAATATAAACACCTTCAGTTTATAGGTTTTGGTGGCCTTTGTTTGTTGAAAAATACCTAAGGAAAGAAATAAAAGTGATATGTTAATGGGGAGTTTAATGCAGGAAATGGCAAGAAGGAATCATACAAGCAACACTGCAATCACTACTTCAGATTAGAAAGTTTATTTTTTCTTTTGAAAACATAAGTCAAAGATTATGCCCTTTTTGCTGAAACTGTCTTCTAAAATTATGATTTTTTTTCCCATGAAAACCTAATGTTTAAAAAACGTGAAGTTTTTTGGAAATTAGCATTTTGTACATAAGTTCACTTTATGTCAAAGAATATTTTGATTTGAAAATATCAGATATGAATAAACAGAGGGATTTAGTTTGTCTTTTTCAAGAGGGAAACATGAATGAGAGAAAGATTGGATATTGATATTAAGTTCTATAATAAAAGCATATGTTCCCATTTAAAACTATTTTTGCCAAAGGAGAAGCTAATAAGAGAGAAATAGACACACAAAGAAAGGTAATATAAAGATTAAAAGGATCTTGAAAAATGTCTGTAAGAAGTCCTGGGAAGTCATTAGGTCTGTCTGTATGCCCTAAAATGAGCTGCTCTTTACCTAAGCTGTGCCTGATGGGTGTTTGTTTAACCAGCTCTGAAAAATAAGAGAAGAATGGAAGTTCCGTTGCCAACCAGTTCTCACATGCCACTGTTCTTACTGCATAGGTTTTCCTTGATATCTAATTTAAACCATCTTTGTTGTAATTTAAGTTCATTGCTTCATGCCCTGCACTCCTTGAACACAAAATTAGTTCATTTTCCTCTTTCAGCAGCATTTTCTATATTCAATACCTTCCTTAAATCTTCTTCAGAAGAATCATCACATTTTCTTTTTCTTTCATGGTATCCAGATTATTAATTGTTCCAAATCTGTCTCCCCACAAGGCTTTCTTGACTTGCTATTTATTATTTCCTTAACAACCAAGAGAAGGGTAGGGGAGGGAGGAAGGTAAAACAGGACCTGCTGTGGACACAGTCTGTTAGCCAGGAAAACTTTTGTAGGTAGGAGCTACTTGCTAATTGGAGTGTCTGGGAAGTAGAGACAGTGCTGGATGTAGCCAAGCCACAATTGTCATCCTGAAGTTTGAACACACCTCAGTTGTGTGTGGCCCACCCTCATCTTGTCCTCTGTTGCACATAAGTAGTGTGCACCCTGATCCTATTACAGCTCATGGCAGTAGCACCAGGAAGACCTTATGCCTCAGTGCTCTTAAGTCATTCCAAAATGGCAATTCATATGGCTGACAGCCAAAGGAGTAAATGAGGTATTGGCTTCTCTCCCAATTTATGCAACGTGCTGTATTTTATCAGTACTTCTCCAATGTTTTCAGTCTAATCAAAAGAGCAAATGGACAAAGTGGTGTTTCTTTGGTCTGCATTTATCTGTGGAGTCCACACCTGGTCTGAAACTGGTGAGGATATACTTCATTTAGATTCTAGAATTGCTTAAATATTGCACAGTGGCCTGAAACTATGGGACTTCATGGATAGGGAAATGTTTTTTGAAGGCTGTGGATCCCTTGGTGGCTGTGACGTTTATAGGAACTCCTGTTTGCCCTGGGCTCCTGTTTGTGCCTTCTAACAGGGTGGCTATTTTGGAGGTAAAGGTTTCTAATGAGCCAGTATATGCAAGAAAGAAGATATCTTGCAGAGAGGTGGAGGGGACAGTGTGGTTCCAGTTACCCAAGGGAGGCTGAAGCATCATGTCACCTCCTTCCAGAGCAAGGGAATTAGCTGGATAGCATGGTGTATTTACCTGGCTGCTGCTTACGCTGGATCAGATCAGTGGAGTAAAATGAAAAAGCTGTCTATCATGGACCAAATTAAAACAGAATCAGGAGAATTAACATGCTTTATAAATGCAGGTTAAGCACACTATAAGCACACTGTAATTATAGTCAGCTGCCTGGTTAGTGCAATCCAGTAGCACTGGCTTAGGAATTAAGTTGAATATACAATTAATAGGAGCTTATATTAAAGGCATTAGTAGAGTTACAAAAGCTTTGTAACAACGGAGTGTGACCCAGCCTTGGACAGAGACAATGGGGTTTTGTGTGCTATAATTAGCACACACAAAACCTCCCCATTCACTTGATAGTTTTCCATTTGCCTTTTAAAGAACTGAGCAGTTCGAAGCACCCTCGGCCCATCAGAGATGGGAGCTGTGCAGTCAGTAGAGAGGTGTTGGGGATCTCAGTGCTGTCTCCCCTTGGGAAGTACGAGCTGGTCGGCTGAGACACCTGATGAAATAACTTATTTACAAGGTAAATGCTGCCCCCACACTGCCTGTGCATGCCTGAGTGCTGGGACCAGCATGCAGCTTCCACTGGCCCTCTGAAGAGCTGCATCTCCTTTTTCTTCTCCTTGCTCACCTGAAACAAGTGATTATCAGCTCAGAGAAGTATTTTGACCTGTTGTAGGACCTGATAGTTAAGGGACAGGAGCAAATGCAAGAGGGAAGAAATTTTCTCATATAGAAACCTGTATGGGTTAACAGAGGCCTGTTAGGCCCTCAGAAAAAGAAGAGGTGGACCTGATGGGTTTTTGTGTGTTTCCCTG